>JBAIAC010000085.1:0-600000 GCA_037349315.1 Chelydra serpentina | reverse complement strand
GGGCCCCCGCGTGAGGGGCAGTGGGACTGGGAGCGCCTTGGTCAGGAGATAAACCCACCGCCGGCCTCCATGTCTGGCCTCAGGGCCCGGCCTCCACCCTCCGGGCTCCCTTTGGTCTCTGGCTTCAACAGCTGGACTCAACTCCTGGCCTCCTTTCCCGGCCTCCGGCATCTGGACTTGATACCGGGTGGCCACATCGGATTCCTGTCTCCGCTTCAGACATCTGGCCTCAGCCTCTGGTCTGAACATCTGGCTGAAACATCTGCTCTCGGCACCACCCGACTGCAGCCTGCATTTAACCTCCGCATCCGCCGTCGACATCTGGCCCAGGTAGATCAGGGTTAATGCATTTTTGCCTCATTTTAACGAGTTCGCTGGGATACTCTGGTGATATTGATAATTGGTTGAGGTGTCTGCACTCTTGCAATCTCCTGCACCCTATAACCTAACAAGAATAAGGCACGTACATTTTCACATTAACCCCCCTTCCCATTATTCCCTCTATAACCGATATCGTATAAATCTGACATATTTTCCACCTACACCTGGTAGAGAGCAAGTCCTACTGCACTTCTAGACAGCTCGGTTTCGAGGCATTTCAGGAGAACTTGGCTGTTTGATGTTGTCATCCCTAAAATTTATAGGCCTACATTTATTTGTCGGGACTTAGGGGAAGGTTGAAGGTACGTTTCTGGGGAGGGACTAATGGGCTATTTTGTTGCTTTGATTTATTGATTTGGCTGAGTTAATTTATTATCTTTATGATCGTCCTGTTCGGCAGCCATCATTATGTGACTGTAAGTTGATTCAGTTGTTAGGGCACCTGGAGGTTTTTGGATGTTTAACCAAAGTTAAACTTCCTGACCCAGCATGTCATTAATAGATGGGTTTAGAATTGCCTAAAGCCGCTTGTGATGTCGTTTTATTAAACATGGCTTCATGTGTCTGCAAGAAATATTTCACCTATATACTGTAAACGAAATCACAGCTTGTAGACTCTGTATTATTGCATACAAAACAAAGCTAATGCTGTATCTAATGTGACTTCTTTTGGACAAAGCCACTTACAACTAATTATTAAGACGTTACACAGAAGGCACTTTAAAATGCCCTGTTAGCGTAAAGATACCTTAATGTGGGTATAAATCACAGTTACATTGAGTGTCACCGTCAATCAGCCCCTGAGGCTATAATCTTTATTTATTGCCCCCCTGAAAATCTCATGGAGCGCTGTGTGTCATGGCTCCCAGCATGTATATGCCTTAAAATGGCTATGAATTTAGGGGCAAATTTGTTCCACAGTGTCCAGTGCTGCATTATTGGAGCAGAAAATTGCAGCAGCAAACCTGACCCCAGCCCTGCAGATGGATATTGTTGCCTTATGGGTAATGCAATTATTGCCATCTCCATATGTATGCAGAACCATGAGGGAAGCTGCTGCTAGGCAGTTTTCTCTAGCCTTTCTAGTCCCTTTGCAACTTTTGCTCACACTGGTGGCTGGAGTTTGAGCAGGGCCAGCTCCAGGCACCAGCTTTCCAAGCTGGTGCTTGGGGCGGCATCCAGCATGGGGCGGCAGTCCGTGTCCCGCGGCGGCAATTTGGCGGCAGCTGTGCCGCTGTTCCTGCCGTGGCGGCAGCTTGGTGTCAGCTCCACCCGCCGCGGCGGCAATTCAGCGGCAGCTGCTTGGGGTGGCCAAATTGGTAGAGCCGCCCCTGAGTTTGAGTCGGCTATTGGCTTTGAGCTAGTAGCCCCTCAGCTAAGAATCATGCAACAGAGTCTCATCCTTTTAAATCCTTAGGCAGGCCCTATGGTTCACTTGCAATGCAATCCCCGGCTGGGTTGTTGGTAGTGGGGATTGAGCCTTGGACGTCTGGCTTTGAAAGCAAGTGTCCTTAAGGAATCCAGATTCCATAAGTGAATGGCAGTAATGGGCTCATAAATTTCTGTGAGTGGTCTCGTGGGTAGATGGGACAGAGGCCTGCAATGCATAGGGACCTCAAGACGGGCAGTGCCTGGGCTCTGTTCAGACTCTGGAGGCTTAAAATATGGAAAGCAGTTGCTGGGTCTCCCTACAGCAGTCTGATGAGTGGCCAAGAGGGGGCGCTCAATCCAAGCTGTCACAGCTGCTTCCTGACAGGTTGTGTGGGTGTTGCTGCTTGTGCTGTCACAATCCAGGAGAGTGAGGAGAGAGGCTCTGGAAGGAGCTACCACTTTTTCCCCAACAGTGTTCGACATTGCCCTTCCTGAAATGATCCAAATAGCAACCCTGCATCCAGCTGTTTTGCAAAACATATTGTTCTACTGCCCTAGACTGGGATTTCCAGACAGGCCTAAGGCAGTTAGGTGTCCAGCTCTTTGGACTCCTTTAGTCTCCTTTGAAAAATGCCACCCTAATGTCTTTTTTTCTGAAAAGATTTTGTTTCTCCTGTGAAGGATCGATAGTGCAGGTCCAGGCATAGTGAGAGGAGTGGATGAGGCTGAGAAGCCAGTGGAAGGGGCCAAAGCCCAAAATAATTTAGAACAGATTCAACCTTCTCATAAGTTTGTGCCATAACTTGTGTCCTGTGAAGAAGCAAGACTGAGGCGCAGCTTCGGGGTTGTGTTGATGGGAGTGAATGCCTGTGTGATGTTCAGGCCAAAAGAGTGTAATTGTTCTGGAAAGGGTCCGTTTAACGGAGTGCAAGGAGACATCTCCAGACCTCTGGGGATGATGTGCTGGAACATCTACCCTGAAAGGAAAATTGCCACTTGTTCTCCCAGTCACAGCCCTGGGAACTGTTGCTCTGTAGCTCAGTTTACAGACCCTTTTCCTTCCTGCTCTGTTGGAGTTGTGAGTTGCTCAATTATTTATTTTTTCTCAGTGCTTCCCAACCGAGGAAGAGGGAAGGATATTGGAGAGCACAACCTATTCCCCCCTCTCACCTACACAAAGTTCAGAATTCCCGAACAGAAATGACAGCATTTAGCCTGGTCTAAACGTAAGGAAGTTTACCTCAACCTAATTATGTCAGTGTCCACACTGCAGCTTTGTCCCGCTGATGAAAGTGCCCTACTACACCGACATCAAGGTTGAGCAGGGGGTTGGACTAGATGACCTCCTGAGGTCCCTTCCAACCCTGATATTCTATGATTCTATGATCATAACTCCACGAGAGGCGTAGCACTTATGTGCGTGTAGTTAGGGTGACGCAGTGTCTGTGCAGACACTGTGTTACTTACATCGGCTGTTTCCTGTCTTGAGCACGGCTGCCTACGGTTCCCCACTCCGAGCCAGGGTGGTGCCTGGAGGCTCCCTGCTCCCCGTTCAGAGAAGAACCCCAGGCAGAACCCCGGGCAGCTGGCCCTCGCTCCCAATGGGGAGCCGGGAGTGGCGGGGGGGGGCGGGGAGGGAGGCAGCTGAGCTCCTGGAGGCGAACTCCACGGAACCGAGAGCTTTGGCTCTTAGCCTCCCACACTGCCCCTCTTTCGTCTGTGGAAGCGCTCCTGGTGAGGACATGCATCACCAACAGAAGGGGTAGTGTGGACATCAGCCACCACAGTAATTACTACCATAGGTCGACTTAGGGCTGTAGTGTAGACATGCCCTTAGAATGGAGCAAATCCCGTGCCAGTCTGGAATTAAAATTTGTTTACCGAGAAACATTTAAAAAAGAAACAATCCCAAAGCTGTTTGTGCAGTTGCATTTATTTTTATTTTTGCAAAGCTCTTGCCATCCACCAGCTCTTTGCCCTCTGTTACATCGAAGGACATCAAAATCAATGAACAGCACAGTAATCAGTTAGAGTCCCAATCCGTCCGATTTATGATTCTCATGTGGCATTTGATTGGTCAGGAGAGGTGAGAGGCAGCAGCACGGGAAGCGTAATGGCAGGCATCGTCGCCAGTTCAGTAAATCTGGTTTCATCAGCGTGTCTCTTATTCATTCATCATCCCACGACCTGCTGGGCCAGGGAGAGATGGCAAACAGCAATTATGGTCCCAGTAACGCACTGGGAATAAGAGAAGTACCGTCCCCTATACCCTGAAGGAAATCCACCCCTTTCTATCCCCAGCCAGCTGGGTGCATTTTACATCAGTGCCCTTTGCAAACTGTTATTGATAGACTGGAAAAGGGAGTCAGAGAGAAGTCAGCTCCTCCCCTTTGCCCCAGCAGTGTGCAGCGGTAGGCAGGAAGTGCTGGGGGCGATGGGGCAGGAGCGAGGGTGGGGCACGCTCGGGGAATGGGCAGAGGGGGGCAGAGTGGGGGCGGGAAGAGGCAGGGAGGGGGCAGGAAGAGGCAGAGCGGGGGTGTGGCCTTGGGGGAAGGTGTGGAGTGGGGGCAGGGCGTGGGGCAGAGCTGGCACCCCCCAGCACATTAGAAAGTCAGCACCTCAAAAATTTAACAGCAGTGTTTTTTGCCAATGAAAAAAAATTATGATTTTTGTTTTCTGTTGAAAAACCCAAAGAAGGCCTGGGCTATTTTTACAACTAGAAGAAAAAGAAGAAATGGAAGCTGTTTTATTGAATCTTATTACACCCCCTGAGAAGAGATGAGGGTCTTTCCTGAACTCTCACTTAGGTTAGCAGGAGATTCAAAAGCGCAATGGGCACTTATGTACCCAGCACTGTAGGGGGCAGTGTCGTTTAGTGGCTAGGTTACTGGACCAGGAGTGTAGTTGAAATCATGTATATGACTGTCCCTGGTGATACTATTATCTCCACTCTAAAGATGCAGAATGACAGCATTGGCAGCCAATCACAGCTCCCAGTGTGTATGATCCCACCAAGGTAGCATTTTTCAAAGTTCGGGTCGCGACCCAGTGGGTCGCGGCACGTCAGACACTGGGTTTATATAGTCAGCACCGCCGATCGGGATGTTAAAAGTCCCGTCGGCGATGCTGCCCAGCTAAGGCAGGCTCGTGCCTACCTGTTCCGACTCCGTGCTGCACCCTGGAAGCGGCCAGCAGTGGGTCCAGCTTCTAGGCAGGGGGGCTCCGGGGCTCCGCGTGTTGCCCCTGCTCTGAGCACCGGCTCCGCACTCCCATTGGCTGGTTCCCAGCCAATGGGAGCTGGGGGGCTCGGAGCCTGCGGGCAAGAGCTGAACGAAGCCGCTTGTGCACCTCCGTGTAGGAGTCGGACCTGCTGCTGGTGGCTTCTGGGATGCAGCGCGGTCAGCGGTGTCAGGACAGACTGGAAGCCTGCCCTGGCACCCGGGCTGCGCGGCTGACCGGGAGCCGCTGGAGGTAACCCTATGCCACAACCGCACACTCCAACTCCCTGCCCCAGCCCTGACCCCCCTGAAAATATGGAACACATTCCTGCATCCCAAACCCCTCATCCCTGGCCCAACCCCAGAGCCTGCACTGCTAGCCCAGAGCCCTGACCCCCTCCTGCACCCCAAACCCCTCATCCCTGGCCCAACTCCAGAGCCTGCACTGCTAGCCCAGAGCCCTGACCCCCTCCTGCACTCCAACCCCCTGCCCCAGTCCGAAGCCCCCTCCCACACCCTGAACCCCTCATTCCCTCTGCTACCCCGCAGCTCTCACACCTGCACCCCAACCCTCTGCCCCAGCCCTGAGTCCCCCTCACACTCCAAACCCCTCAACCCCAGCTCCATTGGGTCACTGGCTTCAACAATTTTCTATGATTTTAGAGGACTCTTTTTCAAGAGATTTCATGGGTACCCAAAAGAAATTATGGGACACTTTCATGCCTCTCTAGTGGACTTGTGGGAGAAGAGGTCATCCTCCGATAAGGCCATGGGAAATTGTCATGAGGCCCCTGCTGCCAGCTGATTATGTGTTCTAGAATTCATGGGACCTCTCCCAGCTGCAATACATTCCAGGGGATTTCAGAGGAACTTTTTGTGAGATGTTCCATGAGTACTGAAGGGAACTGTAGAGATGTCAACATCCCATCACTCCTGGCAATCTCCCATAACCTCCCTGGAGCTACTGTGTGTTCACTAGAAGACTGTTTGAGGTAACTCCCAGCAACAATGCCTTCTGGGGGATACAGAAACCTTTTTGTGTTCTGTATCATGGATAGCTGGGGATGGGTGTGGGAGTGGTCGGAGAGAAGGTCAAACTGCGGTAAGCCCTCTGGAGCAGCTAGTGTTTCCAAAGCGCCTTTGCAACATTGGAAAACAAAGCCAATGCTCCTTACTTGGCAAATACTACCAGACAACAATCCCGTCAAAACCTGGTTGATTCCTCTGCTCTGTGTCAAGACAAATGACATGGAGAGGTAATCTCTGCACTTACACTGTTGTCTTTAAAGCTGTTGTCACTTACGGTATTGCTGTTGAAACTACCGAAGCCCAGCAAGTTGCGGAATATTTATTATGTGTATTATGGTAAAACCTAAAGGTCCCCAACTGATAATCAAATGACTCAGTGAAGTTATGGACTATTTAAATCAGCTGGTATCTGGCCCCAACATCATTCTCATCCACTGCTGGAAAGAAATATAACCCTTGCAAAAGTTTATACATCCAAAAAGGCTGCAGAAATAGTTTCACCTTACTCGATAGAGGAGATACAGGGTGACAGAAGTTGCTTCGACAATATTGCAAGCAAAGGGTTAGGCTCATAGTGAGCAGTGATGCAGGATACCAGACAAAATATACAAAATAAAGCAAAGTCAGCAAGCAAAGATGACTGCTGATACTCACCGCTGACTAGAAATTGTTGTTTTACTAAAACAGAAAGAAAAGTTAGGAATGCACACTGTTCAACTCCCCCCCAGGGTATCAGAGGATATACCATTTAGTGACTTCAGAATAGCCCAAAGGAACTGTGGGACACTTTATGCCTGTCCAGTGAACTTGTAGGAGAAGACCTCATCCTCCCACGAAGCCGTGGGAAATTCTCATGAAGACCCCAGCGGGGATGGGCATGTATCCCAAAACTCTGGGGATATCTCCCAGGAGCAATGCATTGTGGGTGATGTCAAAGACCCTCTTGCAAGATATTCCATGGGTGCCGAAAGGAATTGTGGAAAGGACAGCCTCCCATCAACCCTGGCAATCTCATTTAAGCCTCCCAAATATGTGTTCACTGGGGACTGTCTGAAGTAGCTCCCAGCAGAAGTGCTTTCTGAGTGATATAAAAAAGCCTCTTCTGGCATGTCTCATTCTTACCCCGTGTACTGTGGGAGAGGGAGGTTAACCTGCTATAAGCCTCTGGAGATGTGCTATAAGCCCTGTGGAGTGGGAGGACTTTCCATGTTGCCTTTGCAACATGGCCAAATGCAGCCATTGCTCCTTGAAGGGGAACGTTACCAGACATCAAACTAGCTGAAACGGGGTCCATTCACTGATGTGTGCGAAGCTACATGGCATGGAGAGGTAATCTCTGGTACTTACGCCGAAGTTGCCGATGCCCATGTTGCCGTTATTGTTTACGTTACCATTGTTCTGCAAGATGAGGAATGTTTATTATTTTTTTTCTGTAATGTTTATTATGTTTTTTCTGTAACACCTATAGGGCTGCAACAGATATTCCATAGACACAGTGGGCCATGGGCAATATATAGCATCTGGGGATGTGGCGTATTGATTCTAGGCTTCTCTGGACAATTTACAACAGTGGGAACCCTGCCCCATGGATTCCTGTGAAACTACAACAAATTTACATGACCTAGGAATCTTCCCCAACATCATTCTTATCCACTGGTGGAAACCAAGAGAGAATCCTTGGTAAAGCTCCGACATTCCAAAGCTCTAGTTCGATAGGAAAGATAACTGCTGATACTCACCACTGACCAGAATTGGTCGTTTTTCTAGAGAAGTTAGGAATGCAAACTGTTCAGCCCCCCACAAGAGTAACAGAGGTCGTACCATCTAAGAACTTCAGAATAGGCACACCAGATCAGGCCAATAGGCCAGTCTACCCTGATGTCTCTCCCCGGAGCTGGAACAGAGGAATAAGCCCCCCCAATCATATCTCCTAAAAGACCCAGTATTCCAGTGCTGACCTCATCAATGCTATCAACATAGATAATATCTCCTCGGTCCTAATCTAGCATTTGAACTCTTATGCTATGCTTTGATCCCCTCACAGCTAAGTATGTCTCTTATTCATAGATAGCTGGGTGTCCTCTTTTGTTCTGCAAGTAACAAGCCACATGTTATTCCCACTCAGATGACATGAGGCAAAATTAATAGCAAAGGAGTCGGCCAAGGTATCTCTGATACGACACAATTTACCCTGAGTTCTTAGGACTGTAGCCAAGAGCAGTGCATTTTGTGTGATTTCGGAAGGATCTCTTCTGAGATATTTAGTAGGTACCCAAAGGAACTGTGGGATGCTTCATGCCTGTCCAGTGGCCTTGTATGAGAAGAGATCATCCTCCCATGAAGCCATGGGAAATTCTCATGAGAACCCTAGTGGGGATAGGCATGTATCCGAAAACTCTTGGGATATCTCCCAGGTGCAGTGTAATGTGGGTGATGTCAAAGACAGTATTGCAAGATATTTCATGGGTGCCCAAAGGAATTGTGGAAAGGACAACCTCCCATCAACCCTGGCAATCTCATATAAGCCTCCCAAATAAATGTTCACCTGGGAACTATCTGAGGTAGCTTCCAGCAGAAGTGCTTTCAAGTCGTATCAAAAAGCCTCTTCTGGCATGTCTCATTCTTACCCCGGGTACTGTGGGAGAGGGAAGTCAACCTGCTATAAGCCTCTGTAGATGTTCATAAGCCCTGAGGAGTGGGAGGACTTTCCAGCAAATGCAACCAATGCTTCTCGAAGGCAAACATTAGCAGATATCAAACTAGCTGAAACGGGGTCCATTCACTGATGTGTGTGAAGCTACATAGCACGGAGAGGTAATCTCTGGTACTTACGTTGTTGTTGTTATTACCACCGGAGCCCTGCAAGATGGGGAATGTTTATTATATATTTTTTTTTAACACCAATAGGGCTCAAACAGATATACCATCAACCCAGTGGGCCATGGACAATACGCCACATCCCCTGACAATAGCATCAGGGGATGTGGCGTATTGATCCCAGTGCTTCTCTGGACAAATTACACCAATGAGAACCTGGCCCCTTTGATTCCTATGAAACGACGGCAAATTGACATGAACTGGGGATCTGCCCCAACATCATTGTCATCCACTGGTGGAAACCAAGAGAGAATCCTTATAAAAGCTCCGAAATTCCAACGCTGTAAATATACAAGGCTGGACTGATGGGATCAAAGAGGTCAGGATGGCAGTTACGTGGAGAGTTTTGCCAGCAAAGGGTTGGGCTGTTAGTGATCAGCGATACAGAATACTATTGAGGCAAAGCATGATAGTCAGATAGGAAAGATAACTGCTGATACTCACGATTGACCAGAATTGGTTCTTTTTCTACAACAGAAAGAGAAGTTAGGAATGAACAATGTTCAACTCCCCACAAGGGTAGCACAGGTTTTACCATCTAGGAACTTTAGAATAATCACACCAGATCAGACCAATAGACCAATCTATCCTGATGTCCCTCCCCGGGTTGGGAGAGAGGAATGAGCCCCCCAATCATATCCCATAAAAGACCACTGACCTCATCAGTGCTATCGACATAGATAATATCTCCTCGGTCCTAATCTAGCATTTTAACTCTTATGCTATGCTTAGATCCCCGCATACCTAAGTACGTTTCTTATTCATAGATATCTGGCTCTCCTCTTTTGTTCTTCAAGATACAAGCCACATGTTATTCCCACTTAGATGACATGAGGCAAAATTAATCTAATAGCAAAGGAGTCACCCAAGATGTCCTTGATAGGACACAATTTACCCTGAGTTCCTAGGACTGTTGCCAAGAGCAGTGCATTCCATTTGATTTCTGAAGGATCTCTTGTAAGATATTTAGTGGGTACCCAAAGGAACTGTGGGACACTTTGTGCCTGTCCAGTGGACTTGTAGGAGAAGAGATCATCCTCCCATGAAGCCATGGGAAATTCTCATGAGGCCCCCAGTGGGGATGGGCATGTATCCCAAAACTCTTGGGATATCTCCCAGGTGCAGTGCAATGTGGGTGATGTCAAAGACCCTCTTGCAAGATATTCCATGGATACCCAAAGGAATTGTGGAAAGAACAACCTCCCATCAACCCTGGCAATGTCATATAAGCCTCCCAAATATGAGTTCACCTGGGCACCCTCTGAGGTAGCTCCCAGCAGAAGTGCTTTCCGAGTGATATCAAAAACCCTCTTGTGGCATGCCTCATTCTTACCCCGGGTACTGTGGGAGAGGGAGGTTAACCTGCTATAATCCTCTGGAGATGTTCATAAGCCCTATGGAGTGGGAGGACTTTCCATGTTGTTTTCGCAACATGGGCAAATGCAGCCAATGCTCCTCGAAGGCAAACGTTACCAGACCTCAAACCAACTGAAACGGGGTCCATTCACTGATGTGTGTGAAGCTACATAGCATGGAGAGGTAATCTGTGGTACTTACGCCGCTGTTGCCGATGCCCCAGTTGCCGCTGTTTATGTCACCGGAGACCTGCAAGATGAGGAATGTTTATTATGGTTATTGTGTAACACCTATAGGGCTCGAACGGATATTCCATCGACCCAGTGGGCCATGGACAATTTATAGCATGTGGGGATGTGGCGTATTGATTCCAGTGCTTCTCTGGACAGTTTATACCAGTGGGAACCTGGCCCCATTGATTCCTATGAAACTACCACAAATTTACATGAAATGGGGGACTACCCCAACATCATTCTCATCCACTGGTGGAAACCAAGAGAGAATCCTTGGTAAAGCTCTGACATTCCAAGGCTGTAGTTCGATAGGAAAGATAACTGCTGATGCTCACCACTGACCAGAATTGCTTGTTTTTCTAGAGAAGTTAGGAATACACACTGTTCAGCCCCCCTCAAGGGTAACAGAGGTCGTACCATCTAAGAACTTCAGAATAGCCACACCAGATCAGACCAATAGGCTGACTATTCTGATGTCGCTCCCCGGGTTGGGAGACAGGAATGAGCCCCCCAATCATATCCCATAAAAGACCACTGACCTCATCAATGCTATCAACATCGATAATATATCCTCGGTCCTAATCTAGCATTTTAACTCTTATACTATGCTTAGATCCCCTCACAGCTAAGTGTGTTTCTTATTCATAGATAGCTGAGTGTCCTCTATTGTTCTGCAGGAAACAAGCCACACGTTATTCCCACTCAGATGACATGAGGCAAAATTAATAGCAAAGGAGTCGGCCAAGGTATCCCTGATGGGACACAATTTACTCTTGAGTTCCTAGGACTGTAGCCAAGAGCAGTGAATTTCGTGTGATTTTGGAAGGATCTCTTGTGAGATATTTAGTGGGTACCCAAAGGAACTGTGGGACACTTTGTGCCTGTCCAGTGGACTTGTATGAGAAGAGATCATCCTCCCATGAAGCTATGGGAAATTCTCATGAGGCCCCCAGTGGGGATGGGCATGTATCCCAAGACTCTTGGGATATCTCCTAGGTGCAATGTATTGTGGGTGATGTCAAATACCCTCTTGCAAGATATTTCATGGGTGCCCAAAGGAATTGTGGAAAGGACAACCTCCCATCAACCCTGGCAATCTCATATAAGCCTCCCAAATATGTGTTCACCCGGGAACCTTCTGAGGTAGCTCCCAGTAGAAGTGCTTTCCGAATGATATCAAAAAGCCTCTTCTGGCATTCCTCATTCTTACCCTGGATACTGTGGGAGAGGGAAGTCAACCTGCTATAAGCCTCTGGAGATGTTCATAAGCCCTGAGGAGTGGGAGGACTTTCCGGCAAATGCAGCCAATGCTCCTCGAAGGCAAACGTTACCAGGCATCAAACCAGCTGAAACGGGGTCCATTCACTGATGTGTGTGAAGCTACATAGCACGGAGAGGTAATCTCTGGTACTTACTCTGTTGTCGTTCTTGTCACCTATGTTGCCGTGGTTTGTATTATCGTTGCCCTGCAAGATGAGGAATGTTTATTATGTTTATTGTGTAACACCTATAGGGCTCGAACAGATATTCCATCGACCCAGTGGGCCATGGACAATTTATAGCATCTGAGGGTGTGGCGTATTGATTCCAGTGCTTCTCTTGACAATTTATACCAGTGAGAACCTGGCCCCGTTGATTCCTATGAAACTGCAACAAATTTACATGAACAGGGGGTCTGCCCCAACATCATTCTCATCCACTGGTAAAAACCAGGAGAGAATCCTTGGTAAACCTCTGACATTCCAAGGCTGTACATTTCTTACACAAGGCTGGACTGATGGGATAAAAGTGTTCAGGATGGCAGTTGCGTAGAGAGTTTTGCCAGTCAAGGGTTGGGTTCTTAGTGAGCAGCGATACAGAATAGTATTGAGGCAAAGCGTGATAGTTCGATACGAAAAATAAGTGCCGATACTCACCACTGACCAGAACTGGTTGTTTTTCTACAACACAAAGAGAAGTTAGGAATGCACACTGTTCCAACTCCCCCCCCGCCCGTCCCCCAGGGTAGCAGAGGTTGTACCATCTAGGAACTTCAGAATAGCCACACCAGATCAGACCAATAGACCTATCTATCCTTATGTCCCTCCCGGGGGTGGAACAGAGGAATGGGGCCCCCCAATCATATCTCATAAAAGACTAATTATTCCAGCGCTGACCTCATCAGTGCTATCGACATAGATAATATCTCCTCGGTCCTAATCTAGCATTTTAACTCTTATGCTATGCTTAGATCCCCGCATACCTAAGTACGTTTCTTATTCATAGATATCTGGCTCTCCTCTTTTGTTCTTCAAGATACAAGCCACATGTTATTCCCACTTAGATGACATGAGGCAAAATTAATCTAATAGCAAAGGAGTCACCCAAGATGTCCTTGATAGGGCACAATTTACCCTGAGTTCCTAGGACTGTTGCCAAGAGCAGTGCATTTCCATTTGATTTCTGAAGGATCTCTTGTAAGATATTTAGTGGGTACCCAAAGGAACTGTGGGACACTTTGTGCCTGTCCAGTGGACTTGTAGGAGAAGAGATCATCCTCCCATGAAGCCATGGGAAATTCTCATGAGGCCCCCAGTGGGGATGGGCATGTATTCCAAAACTCTTGGGATATCTCCCAGGTGCAGTGCAATGTGGGTGATGTCAAAGACACTCTTGCAAGATATTCCATGGGTGCCCAAAGGAATTGTGGCAAGAACAACCTCCCATCAACCCTGGCAATGTCACATAAGCCTCCCAAATATGAGTTCATCTGGGCACCCTCTGAGGTAGCTCCCAGCAGAAGTGCTTTCCGAGTGATATCAAAAACCCTCTTCTGGCATGCCTCATTCTTACCCCGGGTACTGTGGGAGAGGGAGGTTAACCTGCTATAAGCCTCTGGAGATGTTCATAAGCCCTGTGGAGTGGGAGGACTTTCCATGTTGTTTTCGCAACATGGGAAAATGCAGCCTATGCTCCTAGATGGCAAACGTTACCAGACCTCAAACCAACTGAAACGGGGTCCATTCACTGATGTGTGCGAAGCTACATGGCATGGAGAGGTAATCTCTGGTACTTACGCCGCTGTTGCCGATGCCCCAGTTGCCGCTGTTTACATCACCAAAGATCTGCAAGATGAGGAATGTTTATTACGTTTATTGTGTAACACCTATAGGGGTCGAATGGATATTCCATCGACACAGTGGGCCATTGACAATTTATAGCATCTGAGGATGTGGTGTATTGATTCCAGTGCTTCTCTGGACAATTTGTACCAGTGGGTACCTGGCCCCATTGATTCCTATGAAACTACCACAAATTTACATGAAATGGGGAACTACCCCAACATCATTCTCATCCACTGGTGGAAACCAAGAGAGAATCCTTGGTAAAGCTCTGACATTCCAAGGCTGTAGTTCGATAGGAAAGATAACTGCTGATACTCACCACTGACCAGAATTGGTTGTTTTTCTAGAGAAGTTAGGAATACACACTGTTCAGCCCCCCTCAAGGGTAACAGAGTTCGTACCATCTAAGAACTTCAGAATAGCCACACCAGATCAGTCCAATAGGCTGACTATTCTGATGTCCCTCCCTGGGGCTGGAACAGAGGAATGGGCCCCCCAATCATATCTCATAAAAGGCCCAGTATGCCACTGCTGACCTCATCAATGCTATCAACATCGATAATATCTTCTCGGTCCTAATCTAGCATTTTAACTCTTATGCTATGCTTAGATCCCCTCACAGCTAAGTGTGTTTCTTATTCACAGATAGCTGAGTGTCCTCTTTTGTTCTGCAGGAAACAAGCCACACGTTATTCCCACTCAGATGACATGAGGCAAAATTAATAGCAAAGGAGTCGGCCAAGGTATCCCTGATAGGACACAATTTACTCTTGAGTTCCTAGGACTGTAGCCAAGAGCAGTGAATTTCGTGTGATTTTGGAAGGATCTCTTGTGAGATATTTAGTGGGTACCCAAAGGAACTGTGGGACACTTTGTGCCTGTCCAGTGGACTTGTATGAGAAGAGATCATCCTCCCATGAAGCTATGGGAAATTCTCATGAGGCCCCCAGTGGGGACGGGCATGTATCCCAAGACTCTTGGGATATCTCCTAGGTGCAATGCATTGTGGGTGATGTCAAAGACCCTCTTGCAAGATATTTCATTGGTGCCCAAAGGAATTGTGGAAAGGACAGCCTCCCATCAACCCTGGCAATCTCATATAAGCCTCCCAAATATGTGTTCACCTGGGAACCTTCTGAGGTAGCTCCCAGTAGAAGTGCTTTCCGAATGATATCAAAAAGCCTCTTCTGGCATTCCTCATTCTTACCCTGGGTACTGTGGGAGAGGGAAGTCAACCTGCTATAAGCCTCTGGAGATGTTCATAAGCCCTGAGGAGTGGGAGGACTTTCCGGCAAATGCAGCCAATACTCCTCGAAGGCAAACGTTACCAGGCATCAAACTAGCTGAAACGGGGTCCATTCACTGATGTGTGTGAAGCTACATAGCACGGAGAGGTAATCTCTGGTACTTACTCTGTTGTCGTTCTTGTCACCTATGTTGCCGTGGTTTGTATTATCGTTGCCCTGCAAGATGAGGAATGTTTATTATGTTTATTGTGTAACACCTATAGGGCTCGAACAGATATTCCATCGACCCAGTGGGCCATGGACAATTTATAGCATCTGAGGATGTGGCGTATTGATTCCAGTGCTTCTCTTGACAATTTATACCAGTGAGAACGTGGCCCCGTTGATTCCTATGAAACTGCAACAAATTTACATGAACAGGGGGTCTGCCCCAACATCATTCTCATCCACTGGTAAAAACCAGGAGAGAATCCTTGGTAAACCTCTGACATTCCAAGGCTGTACATTTCTTACACAAGGCTGGACTGATGGGATAAAAGTGTTCAGGATGGCAGTTGCGTGGAGAGTTTTGCCAGTCAAGGGTTGGGTTCTTAGTGAGCAGCGATACAGAATAGTATTGAGGCAAAGCGTGATAGTTCGATACGAAAAATAAGTGCCGATACTCACCACTGACCAGAACTGGTTGTTTTTCTACAACACAAAGAGAAGTTAGGAATGCACACTGTTCCAACCCGCCCCCCCCCCGCCCCCCCCCGCCCCAGGGTAGCAGAGGTTGTACCATCTAGGAACTTCAGAATAGCCACACCAGATCAGACCAATAGACCTATCTATCCTTATGTTCCTCCCGGGGGTGGAACAGAGGAATGGGGCCCCCCAATCATATCTCATAAAAGACTAATTATTCCAGTGCTGACCTCATCAGTGCTATCGACATAGATAATATCTCCTCGGTCCTAATCTAGCATTTTAACTCTTATGCTATGCTTAGATCCCCGCATACCTAAGTACGTTTCTTATTCATAGATATCTGGCTCTCCTCTTTTGTTCTTCAAGATACAAGCCACATGTTATTCCCACTTAGATGACATGAGGCAAAATTAATCTAATAGCAAAGGAGTCACCCAAGATGTCCTTGATAGGGCACAATTTACCCTGAGTTCCTAGGACTGTTGCCAAGAGCAGTGCATTTCCATTTGATTTCTGAAGGATCTCTTGTAAGATATTTAGTGGGTACCCAAAGGAACTGTGGGACACTTTGTGCCTGTCCAGTGGACTTGTAGGAGAAGAGATCATCCTCCCATGAAGCCATGGGAAATTCTCATGAGGCCCCCAGTGGGGATGGGCATGTATCCCAAAACTCTTGGGATATCTCCCAGGTGCAGTGCAATGTGGGTGATGTCAAAGACCCTCTTGCAAGATATTCCATGGGTGCCCAAAGGAATTGTGGCAAGAACAACCTCCCATCAACCCTGGCAATGTCACATAAGCCTCCCAAATATGAGTTCATCTGGGCACCCTCTGAGGTAGCTCCCAGCAGAAGTGCTTTCCGAGTGATATCAAAAACCCTCTTCTGGCATGCCTCATTCTTACCCCGGGTACTGTGGGAGAGGGAGGTTAACCTGCTATAAGCCTCTGGAGATGTTCATAAGCCCTGTGGAGTGGGAGGACTTTCCATGTTGTTTTCGCAACATGGGAAAATGCAGCCTATGCTCCTAGATGGCAAACGTTACCAGACCTCAAACCAACTGAAACGGGGTCCATTCACTGATGTGTGCGAAGCTACATGGCATGGAGAGGTAATCTCTGGTACTTACGCCGCTGTTGCCGATGCCCCAGTTGCCGCTGTTTACATCACCAAAGATCTGCAAGATGAGGAATGTTTATTACGTTTATTGTGTAACACCTATAGGGGTCGAATGGATATTCCATCGACACAGTGGGCCATTGACAATTTATAGCATCTGAGGATGTGGTGTATTGATTCCAGTGCTTCTCTGGACAATTTGTACCAGTGGGTACCTGGCCCCATTGATTCCTATGAAACTACCACAAATTTACATGAAATGGGGAACTACCCCAACATCATTCTCATCCACTGGTGGAAACCAAGAGAGAATCCTTGGTAAAGCTCTGACATTCCAAGGCTGTAGTTCGATAGGAAAGATAACTGCTGATACTCACCACTGACCAGAATTGGTTGTTTTTCTAGAGAAGTTAGGAATACACACTGTTCAGCCCCCCTCAAGGGTAACAGAGCTTGTACCATCTAAGAACTTCTTAATAGCCACACCAGATCAGACCAATAGGCTGGTCTATTCTGATGTCCCTCCCTGGGGCTGGAACAGAGGAAGGGGCCCCTGTGACAGGGTCGGACTCACCCCTGCGGCGCTTCCTGCTGGTTGTTCTGGAAATTAGCTCACCAGCCTCTTTAGCGCCCTGTTCAGGCCAGTGATTCGCCTGACCACTCTCGCCCGTGTCCCTCCTAGGACCCGGTGCCCCTTTAACTGGGGTGGCTGCCCCCTGGCAATACCCCCCAGATCTGGGTCTCCCCTCCCCAGGGAATCCCCCAACCCACTATCCCCACTTCGCCTCAGTCATAGGCTACTGCCAGTCACCAGCTAGCCCCTGCTCCCTGGGGCAGACTGCAGTATAAGCCACTCATCACAGGCAAAGGGGGTTTGGACCGGTTGCCTCGGCCTACCCGTGGGTTGCCCCCACAACCCCAGTACCTAGATGGACCTAACTCTAGGCCACAGCCTGGGGTTTTCTTAGGCCGGAGCTCCCCAGCTCCTCTGGCCTTCCCCAACCCTGCTCCACCCTAGGTACCTGCAGCCAAGCCCTTCTCCCTCTACAAGCAAAGGGAGACTCTTCTGCTCCAGGCCCACTGCCCTTTTATAAGGGCCAGCTGGGCCCTGATTAAACTGGCCCTAGCTGTGGCTGCTTCCAATCAGCCCAGCTTCCAGCCTCAGCCCTCTCCCAGGGCTGTTTCCAGCCTCTCAGGGCGGGAGTGGGGTATCCACCCCGCTACAGCCCCCCAATCATATCTCCTAAAAGGCCCAGTATGCCACTGCTGACCTCATCAATGCTATCAACATAGATAATATCTCCTCGGTCCTAATCTAGCATTTGAACTCTTATGCTATGCTTAGATCCCCTCACAGCTAAGTGTGTTTCTTATTCACAGAAAGCTGAGTGTCCTCTTTTGTTCTGCAGGAAACAAGCCACACGTTATTCCCACTCAGATGACATGAGGCAAAATTAATAGCAAAGGGAGTCGGCCAAGGTATCCCTGATAGGACACAATTTACCGTGATTTGCTAGGACTGTAGCCAAGAGCAGTGAATTTCGTGTGATTTCAGAAGGATCTCTTGTGAGATATTTAGTGGGTACCCAAAGGAACTGTGGGGCACTTTGTGCCTGTCCAGTGGACTTGTATGAGAAGAGATCATCCTCCCATGAAGCTAAGGGAAATTCTCATGAGGCCTCCAGTGAGGATGGGCATGTATCCCAAAACTCTTGGGATATCTCCTAGGTGCAGTGCATTGTGAGTGATGTCAAAGACCCTCTTGCAAGATATTTCATTGGTGCTGAAAGGAATTGTGGAAAGGACAACCTCCCATCAACCCTGGCAATCTCATATAAGCTTCCCAAATATGTGTTCACCCGGGAACCTTCTGAGGTAGCTCCCAGTAGAAGTGCTTTCCGAATGATTTCAAAAAGCCTCTTCTGGCATTCCTCATTCTTACCCTGGGTACTGTGGGAGAGGGAAGTCAACCTGCTATAAGCCTCTGGAGATGTTCATAAGCCCTGAGGAGTGGGAGGACTTTCCGGCAAATGCAGCCAATGCTCCTCGAAGGCAAACGTTACCAGGCATCAAACTAGCTGAAACGGGGTCCATTCACTGATGTGTGTGAAGCTACATAGCACGGAGAGGTAATCTCTGGTACTTACTCTGTTGTCGTTCTTGTCACCCATGTTGCCGTGGTTTGTATTACCGTTGCCCTGCAAGGTGAGGAATGTTTATTATGTTTATTGTGTAACACCTATAGGGCTCGAACAGATAGTCCATCGACCCAGTGGGCCATGGATAATTTATAGCATCTGAGGATGTGGCGTATTGATTCCAGTGCTTCTCTGGACAATTTATACCAGTGAGAACCTGGCCCCGTTGATTCCTATGAAACTACGACAAATTTACATGAACTGTGGATCTGCCCTAACATCATTCTCATCCACTGGTAGAAACCAGGAGAGAATCCTTGGTAAACCTCTGACATTCCAAGGCTGTAAATTTGTTGTACAAGGCTGGACTGATGGGATAAAAGCATTCAGGATGGTAGTTGCGTAGAGAGCTTTGCCAGTCAAGGGTTCGGGTGTTAGTGAGCAGCGATACAGAATACTATTGAAGCAAAGCATGACAGTCCGATAACAAAGATGACTACTGATCGTCACCGCTGACCAGAACTTGTTGTCCTGCTCCAACAGAAGGAAAAGGTAGGAAAGCGTACTGTTGAACTCCCCACCAGGGTATCAGGGGTTGTGTCACTGAGTAACTAAAGAATTGCCACACCCAATCAGAACAATATGGCCAGTCTAACTTGATATCCCTGCCTAAGCTGGCGTAGAGAAATGAGTCCATGTAGCCTAGTTTCTAGGTGCAGTGTGGTGTGTGATTACAGAAATCCCCCCTCTTGAGATATTTCATGGGTGCCCAAGGGAACTGTGAATTGTCCACGTCCCATCCGCCCCTAGCAATCTCCCATAAGCCTCCTTTAACCTACTCTGTGCTCGCTTGGGATGGGGACCTTCTAAAGTAGCTCCAAGCAGCAGTATCTTCTGGGCGATATTGGAAATCTGCTTGTGGCGTATTTATTGCTATGCTGGGGAAATGTGGCAGAGGTGGTCAACCTGCCATTGGCCTGCGGAGATTTTCATAAGCCCCCTGCAGCAGGTGGCATTTCTAAATTGCCTTTGAATACGGAAAAACTGCAGGAAATGCTCCTTGCTTGGTAACCTTTACGAGACAAGAAACTAGCTGAAGCTGGGTTTATTGACCTCATATGTATAAAGCCACATGACATGAGGAGGGAATCACTGATATTTGTGCTGTTGTCATTAAAGCTGCTATACCAGAGCTATGTAAGGTTAGGGGTATATATTATGTGCATTCGGGTAACCTTTTCAGTCCCCCTCCTGATTATCCATTGACCAAATGGAGCTCTGGACAATTTACATTATCTGGGGGAACTGGCCTCATTGACTCCAGTAGTTCTACGGGCCATTTACAACAGCGTGACCCTGCTCCTAACATCATTCTAGCCACTCCTGGAAACCTATAGATAATCCTCAGAAAAAAAACAGACATCCCAAGGCTGCATAATTCGTTTCACCAAGCCAGATTAATGGATAAAGCAGGGCAGGAGCACAGTTGACTAGAGGGTTTTGCGAACAAACGGTTGTGCTGTTAGTGAGCAGCTATGTAGCATACGGCTGAGGCAAAGCATGAAAGTCTGATAGCAAAGAGAACAGCTGATACTCACCACCGACCACAACTGGTTTTTCTGCAACAACAGAAAGAAAAGTTAGGACTGCGTGCTGTTCAGCCCCCCACCAGGCTACCAGAGGTCACGTCATGCAGTAACTTAAGAACTGCTGCTTCAGATGAGACCGATGGGCCAGTGTACCCTGATATCCTGCCCTGAGCTGAAACAGAGGAATGGGCCCCTCTAGTCTGGTATCCTGCCTCCATCGTGTGTGTCTGTGCAGCATCTGGCATTGGGGGCCCTGATTCCAGTTGGGTCCAGGTCCGTCCCTCGCTGTGTGTCTAACACCCGGCACAATGAATCCTCACCAGAGTGTGGGCAGAGACTGTCTCTCCTGTTTCAGGGTAGTGCCCAGCAAAATGGGGTCCTGGTTTCAGAGGGACCCTCTTAGTGCTCCTGTAATATAAATAATAAGTACATCATCTCACCAATGGAGCTGCTCTGGTGCTCTCCAGGGAGAGGAGCCCTATGAGGAAAGCGGCGACGTACGACACCTTCATCTTTGCTTCTTTACTCTCTCTGGAGTGGGGTTGTTTCTGGTCTGGCGTGCTCAGTGGGAGATGGCAAGGTTAAGCACTGTATTTATACTGTATGCTGGGCGGGGCACTGCACACTTGGTTATTCCAAGCCCTGATTACACGATTACAGTGAGAGCCAATTTCTTCCTTCTCCTCCCCTAGACCCTCCCATTCCTCGTTCCCCCTATCACACCCTCATTCCCTCTTAATCATTCCTCCACCACACCCTGCTGGAGCCCAGACTTTCATACTCACTTTTTCATCCTGCAGCAATCCCAGGTTTTTGAGAATCAAGAGAGGCTGAGCTAGGTCAGGCCGTAGGAAACAGGTCACAACCCCAGTGGTCATTGGCCTGGAGCGCACATTTGAAAATGGGAAGTAGGTTCCTAAGTCACCCAGGGACTTTGTGTTGATATAATTGAAGTGGTACAACTCCCCTAATGGCATTGCTTATTACCGTACAGAATTATTATGTAAGCTCTGTCTACACTACTGCCTATGTCGGCAAAATGAACGTCGCTCAAGGGTGTGAATATTCCACCTGCCCCCGAGCGACATAAATTACACGGACAGAAGCATGACATGTCAGCGGGAGAGTTTTTCCTCCCGACATAGCTTATGCTGCTCGCGGGAGTTGTTTTTTTATTCTTACGGGAGAGCTCTCTCCCATCGGCATAGAGCGTCTTCACCACACATAAGTGAAGACATGGCCTAATTCTTCCTTCTCAGTCCTGGAGTCAAGAGGTTTTATGAGACTGTGAGCTTGCACTCTATATGTTTATGGAAATATGCTTATGAGTGTAAATATGACGTACCTGGAATATGCTTTGGGCTAGATATGCCACGTCACATATCTTTGCAAAGGTTATGATCTACTGAATATATTAATCCTATTTGTAGGCATGTATCATTTTTATATCTGAAATTAGGAAGGTGGGGGTCTGTGTTTGTATTTGAAGTGTTTGCTGTAGGAAACACATAAGGGAGGTTTTGCCAACATATTGTGAAGGGTCCATTCAAGTCATTGGGAGTACTTAACTAACAATGAACTCTGGGAGATGCCAATCCACATCTGAGCTTTTCTCGGAATGTTCAAACTAACATGTAAACAATGGGGTCGGCCTGCAAAAAGCTGAATCTTTCAGGGACATGTGACTTGCCCAGGTGGCTACAAATTCCATCTTGTTGCTGTGATTTTGCACAGAAGAACAAAAGGGTTTCCACCCACAAGAGAGAGAATATAAAAGGCCCTGAAAGCCTCTCCATTTTTGTCTTCAGCTGGCTCAAGAGATGACCTCTCCACCCCAAAGAGATGCCTGAAAGAAACTGGAACAAAGGACTGTAAATATGGGGGTGTGAGTGATTGCTGGACCCAGGCCATAACTACAATGTTGGTCTCAAAAGAATTGTACCTGAGATAACATCTAGGGTGAGAAGTTAGTATTTGTAACTAGATCTTAGTGTATTAAGTTAGCCTTGCGTATTTTGATTTATTTTACTTAGTAACTTACCTTGTTCTGTCTGTTATTACTTGAAACCACTTTAATCCTACTTTTTATACTCAATAAAATCACTTTTGTTTATTATTAAACCCAGAGTAAGTAATTAATACCTGGAGGAATAAGCAGCTGCGCATCTCTATCAGCGTTATAGAGGGCGGCCAATTTATGAGTTTACACTGTATAAGCTTTATACAGAGGAAAACGGATGTATTTGGGGGTTGGATCCCATTGGGAGCTGGGTGTCTCGGTGCTGGAGACAGGAGCACTTCTTAAGCTGTTTTCAGTGAAGTCTGCAACTTTAGGGGCGTGGTTCAGACCCTTGGTCTGCGTTGCAGCAGGCTTGTGTGTCTGGCTCAACAAGGCAGGGTTCTGGAGGCCCAAACTGGCAGAGAAAACAGGCTCATAGGTAGTCTCAGCACATCAGGTGACAGTCCCAATGGAGTCTCTGTGACCAAACCCATCACCGTGGCATAGTCGGCAGGATCTGTGCACAGATGATTGCTTTGAGATACTGGTAGTGATTTTAAATGAGTTTTGAGTGTGGTGGCTGGGGAACAAACAAAGTGGTTACTAGTTCGTTATTTTTGGTTTATTTCGGGTGAGGGAAATAAGCACAAGAAAGCAGGGAAATGACTACCAGTGAGACAGCTAGAAAACTAGAGCGGGCCAGACTGGAAGCAGAAGAGAAGGCAAAGTTTCAAATGAGGCTCAAAGAAGCAGAGGAAGCCAGGGAGGAAGCTGCTCACAAAAGAGCCCTGAACTTAAAAGACAAAGAAATTGAGGCCAGAAAGCTCCTCTGGAGGAGAAGGAAAGGGAGAGGCATCATGCTCAGGAGAAGGACAGAGAGAGAGAGAGCTAGCCCTGGAGTTAAAAGACAGAGAAATACAGTCCCAAATTGAGACCCAGAAGCATGAACTGGCTGTAATGGAGTGGAAGAGATAGAACCCTTCAGCAACTGGCTCTACGTCCCCAAAAATCCACAAATGGGAATGATTATGCCCTCAGTATGATGAATCCAGTGATAGTGCCAAATATTTCAGCACCTTTGAGAGACTGTGCACCCTGGGCCTACAGGCTCTGGCCTCCAGGGTAGCATGCCAAGTGGACAGCCCCAGAGTCATGGCATGCAGGGTCTGGTCTCTAGGGCAACTTGTCACGGACTCACAGGACTCGTGCTCTCTCGGCTCTGCACGGTCCCTGGGAGGTACCCCCCTTCAGCGCGACACCTTTCTTGGGGGACCACTCTTTTTCAGAGATTGAGCCGTAGGCCCCTCTGCTTCCTGGAACTGCCCCTCTCTGAGCCTCCAGCACGCCTATCTCTTTCCGCTGGCCCCCTCAGCAAGTCCACTCGCTCTGGACCCCCAGGGCCTCTACTCCCAGCGGGAATAATGCAACCCTGTTCTCTAGATGGGAGTGAATCTCAGCCAGCGTAAAACAGGAGGGTTTACTGAGCGTTTGAACACAGCAGAGGAAACTCTCAGGGCCTCAAGCCTGGCCTCCCTCAGCACCATACATCTAGGTCTATTCCACCTCTAGGTGGGCTCTGGCTGCTCTCTCCTCCTAGCCCAGAAAACCCCTTATTCCAGCTGGGCATCCCCAATATCACCCTCCCCCAAGTCCCGCCTCTGTCCTTTGTCTTCTGTCCCAGATAGACAGGTCGCCTGGGCCTAGGGTGACCAGATGTCCCGATTTTATAGGGACAGTCCTGATTTTTGGGTCTTTTTCTTATATAAGCTCCTATTACCCCCCACACCTTCCCGATTTTTCACATTTGCTGTCTGGTCACCCTACCTGGGCCTCCTCTCTCCTCAGCATCTCCTCTCATCCATCCTTTGTTCCCCACTGGCTGGAACCAGCTGGGCCGGTCACCGGGGTCCTCTCTCCACAGCCCATTATCCTCCCAAGGGCCGGAACCGACTGTGATTCCTGAGATGGGCCTCCAAGTCACCAGTCTCTGGGGTGTCCATTCTCCAGTCTGTTCGCTGGCCCGCTGTAAGAACAAACTCCCTCTCCCACCACATTTTAAAACCAGTAACTCACAGGAAATTGAGTCCCATGCCCTCTGCATGAAAACCATTGAACACAAAAAGAAAACCTCCTGCTTCGTCACGCACCCCTTGACTCGTGGACTCCAGGGCACGCAGGGTCTGGGCTCAAGGGAAGCCCCAGTGTCAGGGGATTCAGGGCACAAAGGGTCTGGACTTAAGGGGAGCCCAAAGTCACAGACCCCAGGGCACGTAGGTTCGGGGCTCTAGGGCAGATCCAGAATCACAGACCCATGAACTTCCCCTCATGGCAAATTTCAGCCAGTTTAGGTTCTGTCCCAAATGTGAACCAAGCCGGGTTTTGAGCCAGCGACTCCTCCCTGCAGTGGAATCACCGTTCCCCACACAGCTCTGGCAGCCCGGCCTGCTCCTGTTCACAGCCGGGGTTAGACAGAGAGAAGTCAGGCACTGGCAGTGCCAGGGATACATTTGGACCCTGCAGTGCTGGGAGGGGGCTGGGCCTGCCCAGGTGTCAGGTCAGACAGACAGGGGCAACGGGCAGCGGGGGCTGGAGATTGCCAGATCCAGTGTCCTGCACTGGAGTGTCCCAGCAGTGCTAAGGAAGAGCGTTAGGGCAAGAGGCCTGGTGAGCACCTGGCCCTGGGCCCCACCATTGAGTAATGGCTAGACCTGGTCTCTGCAGCCTCTCTTGGGCACGGGGGGCCAAAGGCTGCAGGACACTGGATCTGGCAATCTCTAGCCCCCGCTGCCCGTTGCCCCTGTCTGTCTGACCTGACACCTGGTCAGGGCAGGGAGACCGCACTGACCTCGCCGATCACAGAGCTTCTGGCGATGAGCAGAGAGCAGGCGTCTGCCCTCAGCCCATGGAGGAGCCCCTCACTCTCAGAGACCCCCATCTGCCTCGGACCTGACAAAAGGAGAGAGGGGGAAGAGTGGGAATTTTCTGCAATGTTTTTCTGGATGAGATGCCTGGCAGGGACTGACTTGTCTAGGGGTTGCTATCCAGCGGGTGCCAAAGGGTTAAACAGCTGGCTGTGGGGCAGAGTAGGAGACTGAGGGGTTTGTGTCACTCTCTGGGGTGGGAGGAACGGGTTGATAAAGGACTGGCACAAACCTCAGCCCCCACTCACTCCAATCGCCCCTCACTAAGACACAGACCCCCCTGCTACACCTACCCCAATCACCCTTTTAGTGCAAAACAGATCATCCCATTCACCAACCCCTCCCTGAGGCAGTGAAGGGCTGGGGAGACGTTCGTTGTTTCGACATCTTCCTACGTTCGCCTGCCCCACTCGTGTCCCCTCTGCTCCCCATAGGGCTTGATAACCTCCCAGGCCCATTGTCTGCAGCTCCCACTCGCTTTCCCTGGTGGGCCAGGTTCACAGCGTGGGGGAACATCAGTCCCTCGTCTAGGCCAGCTCTTGCCTCGGGTAGAACCGACCCTCTCCTCCCCCCATCGTCACGGCTCCTCTCCAGCCCTCGGCAGTGTCTGGGGACGATAATCTCGCCCAGTGTCTCTCAGCCCTTTCTGACCCAGGGTCCCCCTGCCATGCAGCTGGGACCTGCAGGCGGGCGGCTAACGACCCCGGTTTCCTGGCAGGCGGTTGTCTGCAGAGAATGGTGCTGCCTGGGGAACGGGCTGAACTCTGTGGCCGGGGAACAACACCCAACTCGCAGAGCAGAGACCGGCAGAGCCCCCGGCCTGGGCTGAGATCCATAGGCCGGGCCTAGTGGAGCTATTGCTGCAGGCTGGCCGCAGATGGAGGCCTCAGTTCATGCTCCACTCACACTTTCGAGGTTCTCTGAGGAGCCCTGAGGGGGACATGTTACCCATCCTCTGGCTCAGGCCCTGCTCCCATCCAGCTCTCCCTGAACTCTCACAGCCACCGCGGGTATCAAGCAACAGGTCACCCCCACTCCAAAACTGCCCTTCCCTGCCATGCAGCGGGCAGCCAGCAGGGGTAGGAGCAGGGACAGCCCTGCTCAGAGCACGTCTAGATCGGGGGCTGCAGAGGAGGCAGCAGGAGGGGTCGTCAGGTGGCGCCGGGTGCCTCAGTGTGCATCTGGGACAATGACCCGGGAGACAGCACGAGTCCATGGGGCAGAGTAGTCCACAGGGCCTGGACTGTACCGGAGCCCCTTGCCCCTGGGCATCTGCTGAGGGTGCAGAAGGGGCGAGCAGGGTCCCATTCGCTCAGGACGTGTCCGTGGGAGGTCGTGAAATCCTGGGTGTGAAGGGGGCAGAACGGGCGTCACCCACAGGCTGCATGCGGATCTGGGATCCCTTCATGTCCGGGTCACCTGCTGAGTCACCTGCAGAGTTCCCTGGAACTGAGCGAGAGGGAGGGACGGAACCGAGCTGGGTAACGTGCCAAGGGATTTCGCAACTACCGCCCTGAGAGCTCTGAGGAACTGCACCCGGACACTGCACCATCTGTGCCCATGATATAAAACCGCTCCCTTCTGGGGAATGCAGGACATTGCTCTTGGAAAGGAGACGGTCTCACTGCTCCCATAGGTGTCGTTTCTGGGCTCCTGCAGCTCCCGGGGTGCGAGATGCCCCTTCCCACTCTGCTGCTGTGCATGGGGGGTATAAACTGGAGGATTCGCTCTCCAGCCTGCTGGGGCCTCGTACCCCTCGACGTGCCTGGACTCCCCCTGGCAGCACTGGCTGTGATGTTCCTGGCTTGCAGCTCCTCAGCACCCTGGGCCTGCAGGCTCTGGCCTCCAGGGCAGCGTGCCAGGGGGAGAGCCTCAGAGTCACGGAGCCCACGACCTTCCCCCTCATGGCAAATCTCAGCCATTTCAGGTTCTGTCCAAATGGGAACCAAGCCGGGTTCTGAGCTAGTGACTCCTCCCGGCAGTGGAATCACCGTTCCCTACACAGCTCTGGCAGCCGGGCCTGCTGCTGTTCACAGCTGGGGTTAGACACCGGGAGAGTCAGACACTGGCAGTGCCAGGGACACGTTTGGACCCTGCAGTGCTGGGAGGGGGCTGGGCTGGCGCCCGGCATCGGCAGTGCTAAGGAAGAGCGTTAGGGAAAGAGCAAGAGGCACCGTGAGCACCTGGCCCTGGCCCCCACCGTTGAGCAATCGCTAGGCCCAGTCTCCAGCAACTTGTTCTGGGTTCCAATGATCTGGGCCCTGCAGCCCGGTCTGTGCCGGCCTTCTTGTGTGTGTGGGTGGGTGGGAGGGTTTCTGTGTCTGGGGGGAAGCGGGAATTCTCTGCAATGTTTTTCTGGATGAAATGCCTGGCAGGGACTGACTTGTCTAGGTGTTGCTACCCAGCGGGTGCCAAAGGGTTAAACAGCTGGCTGTGGGGCAGAGCAGGAGACTGAGGAGTTTGTTTTAGAGTAGTAGCCGTGTCAGTCTGTGTCAGCAAAAAGAAAAGGAATACTTGTGTGTCGCGGGGTAGCACCCCGCTCCTGCCCTGAAGGTCTGGAAACAGCCCTGGGGGAGGGCTGAGGCTGGGAAACTGGGCTGATTGGCAAAGCAGCCACAGCTGTGGCCAGTTAATCAGGGCCCAGCTGGCTCTTATAAGAGGGCAGTGGGCCTGGAGAAAAGGAGACACTCTGTCTCTGCTTCCAGAGAGAGAGAAGGGCCTGGCTGCCGGGAGTTAAACAGGGTACCTGCAGTGGTGCAGGGCTGGGGAAAGGCTAAGGGAGCCGGGGAGCTCCGGCCTAAGAAAACCCCAGACTGGCGAACTGGGTACAGGGGTTGCAGGGGGCAGCCCACGGGTAGGCTGAGGCTGCAGGTCCAAACCCCCCTTGCCTGTGATGAGTGGCTTATACTGCAGTCTGCCCCAGGGCGCGGGGGCTAGCTGGTGACTGGCAGTAGCCTACGACTGAGGCGAGGTGGGGATAGTGGGTTGGGGGTTCCCCATGGGAGGGGAGACCCAGATCTGGGGGGTATTGGCAGGGGGCAGCACCCCAGTTAAAGGGGCACCAGGTCCTGGGAGGGACATGGGCCAGAGTGGTCAGGAGGATCACCGGCCTGCAGAGGGCGCTCCAGAGGCTGGTGAGCTAATTCCCAAGGAGACCAGCAGGAGGCGCCGCCGGGTGAGTCCGCGACCTGTTACATTGTGGCACTTTAGAGACTAAGGGTAGGTCTACACTTACCCGCCATGTCGGAGGAGTCCAGTCGATCTTCTGGGTTCGATTTATCGCGTCTTGTCTAGACGCGATAAATCGAACCAGGAAGTGCTCCCCCGTCGACGCCGGTAATCCTGCTCCACGAACGGAGCAGGCGGAGTCGACAGGGGAGCCTGCGCGCCGCCGTGTGGACCAGCGGTGAGTACTTTGAAGTTCAAAATAAGATACTTCGACTTCAGCTACGTTATTCACGTAGCTGAAGTCGCGTATCTTAGTTCGAACTTGGGGGGTAGTGTGGACCAGCCCTAACACATTTATGTCAGCATAAGCTTTCGTGGACTACAGTCCACTTCGTCGGATGCATAGAATGGAACATACAATAGGAGGATATTTATACGTTCAGAGAAACATGAAATGGTGGAAGTAACCATACCAACTGTAAAAGGCTAATTAATTGAAAGGAACTATTATCAGTAGGGGAAAGAAACTTTTGAAGTGATAATCAAGATGGCCAATTACGGACAGTTGACACAAAGGTGTAAGGGTACGTAACTAGGATACTAACCTAGGGGAAATAGATTCACTTAATGTAATGACCGAGCCATTCCCAGTCTCTGTTCAAACCTAAGTTAATGGTATCTAGTTTGCATATTAATTCAAGTTCAGCACCTTCTCGTTGGAGTCTGTTTTTGAAGCTTTTCTGTTGCAAAATTGCCACCTTTAAGTCTGTCACTGAGTGATTAGGGAGGTTGAAATGTTCTCCTACTGGCTTTTGAATGTTATGATTCCTGATGTCAGATTTGTGTCCATTTATTCTTTTGCGTAGAGACTGTCCAGTTTGGCCAATGTACATGGCAGAGGGGCATTGCTGGCACATGATGGCATATATCACATTGGTAGATGTGCAGGTGAACGAGCCCCTGATGGTGTGGCTGATGTGATTAGGTCCTATGATGGTGTCACTTGAATAGATATGGGGACAGAGTTGACATTGGGCTTTGTTGCAAGGAGAGGTTCCTGGGTTAGTGTTTTTGTAGTATGGTGTGTGGTTGCTGGTGAGTATTTGCTTCAGGTTGGGGGGCTGTCTGTAAGCGAGGACTGGTCTGTCTCCCAAGATCTGTGAGAGTGAGGGATCGTCCTTCAGGATAGGTTGTAGATCTTTGATGATCCGCTGGAGAGGTTTTAGTTGGGGGCTGACGGTGACGGCTAGTGGCGTTCTGTTATTTTCTTTGTTGGACCTGTCCTGTAGTAGGTGGCTTCTGGGTACCCTTCTGGCTCTGTCAATCTGTTTTTTCACTTCAGCAGGTGGGTATTGTAGTTTTAAGAATGCTTGATAGAGATCTTGTAGGTGTTTGTCTCTGTCTGAGGGATTGGAGCAAATGCAGTTGTATCTTAGAGCTTGGCTGTAGACAATGGATCATGTGGTTTGTCCTGGATGGAAGGTGGAGGCATGTAGGTAAGTATAGGGTGGTGACCATCGCTTATTAGCACAGTAGTGTCTAGGAAATGGACAGCTTGTGTGGACTGTCTGGGGTGGGAGGAACGGGTTGTTAAAGGAATGGCAGAAACCTTAGTCCCCACTCACTCCAACCACCCCTCACTGAAACACAGACCCCCCCCCCCCACCCAGCGACTCCGCCCCAATCACCCCACTGAGACACAGACCCCACCAGCCACCACCAACCCCTATCACCCCTCACTGAGACACAGATCCCCCGCACACCAACCACCCCTATCACCCCTCACTGAGACACAGACCCCCCGTGACAAAGTGGGAATGTTCTTAATGTTTTCTCTGAATACTGTGTGGGTGCCTCAGTTTCTCCTGTGCATTTCTTAAGTGTCCAGCTGGTGGGATAAGGATGTGTGATTGTTGCAGAGAGAGTGGCCGACACCCTGTCTCCTGGCAACTGATGGCCTGGATCCCTTCCCTGCAAGGTGCCAACTGAAGGGGTTGGAGAACAAAGAGATCAGGTGGCCTCCTGGCCCAGGAAAGAGAGAAAGGCAGAGGAGGGGCTGGAGTGTTTCAGTTTGGAGCTAGCTGGGGAAATGGAGGGAGGCCCAGATGGGGCTCTGGGCTCCCTACCCCCCAAGATGGACTTGACTGGGGGGTCCTGTTTTCTGTACCTACAAGCTCTGTTTTAGACCGTGTTCCTGTCGTCTAATAAACCTTCAGTTTTACTGGCTGGCTGAGAGTCACGTCTGACTGCGGAGTCGGGGTGCAGGGCCCTCCGGCTTCCCCAGGAGCCCCGCCTGTGTGGGCTCGCTGTGGGAAGCGCATGGTGTGGACGGGGATGCTGAATGCTCCGACGTCAGACCCATGAAGGTCGAAGCTGTGGAAGCTTCTTGCCCTCCAGTCAGTCTGCTCTCAGTGACGGGGCTCCCCCAGAGTCCTGACTGGCTTCGTATGGAGTAGTTCCAGAGCATTGTCCAGGGACTCCATGACACCCCCCCCAGCCACACCACCCCAATCACCCCTCACTGAGACACAGACCTCCCTCCAGCCACCCCCACCCCAATCACCCTTTTACTGCAAAACAGATCATCCCATTCACCAACCCATCAGCCCCCCAGGGCTGGCCTTACCATGAGGCGAACTGAGGCGTCCACCTCAGGTGCCAGATTGTGTGTGTGGTGCCACTAGGACCCAGAGTGTAGAAAATTGTCTGCTTAGGGTGACCAGATGTCCCGATTTTATAGGGACAGTCCCGATTTTTGGGTCTTTTTCTTATATAGGCTCCTATTACCCCCGCTCCCCCCCCATCTGATTTTTCACATTTGCTGTCTGGTCACCCTATGTCTGCTACTGGTGCATGTGTATTCTCTCTGCTCTAGATGCACAGAGGTGGGGGAGTGCTGTGCTGGAGGAAGGAGGGCACAAGAGACACAACAGGCAGGGAGGAGAAAAGGTGAGAGGGAATAACAGAAAGCAGCAGGAGCTGCAGGGAGAGAGAGGAGGAGAAGCCTCTTATGTACCTCTCTAGCACCCCCAGGAGCCTGCACTGATTAACACCAGCTTCTCAGAGAGCTTCCTGTGTCCTGCTGCTTCCCCGAACCCACTTGAGGAGAACAGGCAGTCAGATAAAGTAGTAGAAGCCAGTTAGGTCCTTAAGACACTGATATCTTCCCTCACTCAGGCCTGCTACCAGGCTGCTTATTTGTCCTCTTCAATTGAGTGTTGAGAGCCACTATAGCTGGCCCAGAACAGCAGTCATGAGTGAAAGAAGAAAAGGCCCCTCTGGGGCAGCATTCAGAAAAAGAAAGAAAGCAAAGGAAGCTTTTCTCTCTAAGCAGGAAGGAGCTCTCCTGGGATACACAGACACAAATGTTCCCGGTGAGCCTTCCGGCCCCAGTGAGGATGAGAGTGGTGAGGAGATGCCTGATCTTCCAGTTAGTCAAAGTGCAGGTGACCTGGCAGCTATTGCAGCATCCATATCTCCTCTCAAGTGGATGTAACCATGCACATTCCTGAAGAAAAGTGTAGGTCAGAGAAGAGTGTGGTGGGGGCGCAAGAAACAGCTGCTGCTGAGTTTAGTTCCTTAAGTCTAGATGATCCAGGACTGTGGACCCACTTGAGCAGTAGCCTGAGGGACTTCCTTGTACTGCATGGGCCACAGCATGTTCCCCAAAGACAATGAAAATAGCTTCTGTTTAGTCTCTAGCCTCTGTTTGTCAAGGGGTGGTGATGGATGGCAGGAGAGAGATCACTTGATCATTACCTGTTAGGTTCACTCAATCTGGGGCACCTGGCATTGGCCACTGTCGGTAAACATGATACTGGGCTGGATGGACCTTTTGTCTGATGCAATACGGCCGTTCTTATGTTCTTATAGAGGTTTCCATCCAACACATTACTGGCGTGAAATCCCCAACGGTGACAGTGGAGTGGCCATGGCTTATGTACTCAAAAACCCAGAATGTTGCATACTGTTTTTGTTGCAAACTCTTCCAGTCTAATGTTCCTGCCACATTGGGTTCTACAGGAACAAAGGACTGGAAAAATCTGGCTAGAAATCTGGCATGCCATGAGAAGGCAGCAAATCACCAGAGAGCATTCCATAGGTGGAAAGAGCTTGAGAGGAGACTAAGGTTAAAGGCCACCATAGATGATCAGCATCAAGAGAAGATTGCATCAGAGTCTCTTTACTGGCAAAATGTTCTGAAAAGGTTCATTGCCATTGTGAGAAGGCTTGCTACCCAAAACCTAGCACTGTGTGGCACTTCAGATCAGCTGAATGTGCCAGACAATGGAAACTTCCTTAAAATTGTGGAGCTGATGGCTGAGTTTGATGCTGTACTCCAGAAGCATCTAAGAAGAGTCACCACCCAAGAAATGTACATACACCACTACCTTGGAAAAACAATTCAAAATGAGATCATACAGTTATTGGCAACAAAAGTCAAACAGAAGATTGTGGCAGATCGAAGTTAGCAAGATATTACTCTGTTATTCTGGACTGCAGGCAGGAGAATGACTGTTCCATATGGAACAGATGACTTTAATGGTGCATTTTGTAACAACAGAACCTAGTGAAAATGTCCCTGCAATGGTGACTGTCAGAGAGCATTTTCTAGAAAGTATTGACATTGATGATACTACAGGAGCTGGTATGACAAATGTGCTTGTGATGGTGCACCCCATAAGGCTCTATGGAAATATACATTCATAAGCATATCTATGACATAACTGGAATATGTTTTATGCTACATAAGCCATGTAACATATCTCTGTAAAGGTTCTGATCTACTGAATCTATTCCTCCTATTTGTAGGCATGTATCATTTTTGTATTCGAAGTTATGAATATTGGCTGTGTACTTGCTTGATTTTAAGTAGCCTTGGTAAAGCATCTGGTCAGCTTCTTGAGAAAGGACTGCAAATTAAGTGCCCAGTCAAGACGCACTTAACGGACAATAGATCTTGGAAGGCTCCAATTCACACAAGAAGTCTACCTGAGGACGTTCAAGGTAGCATGTGAGCCATGGTTGCTACCTGTAAGTTCTGAGTCATGCATGAACATGTGACTTGCCCATGTGACTCCAAAACTCCAACTTGTAGCTGGAATTCTATACAGGGGGAGGGAGGGGTATCTGCCCACAAGAGAGAGTCTATTTAAGCCCCTGGGAGACACCTCCATTTTGTCTTCAGCTAGCTCAAGAGATAGATAGCCTCTCCACCCCCAAAGGATACCTGAAAGAAACTGGAATAAAGGACAGTAACTACAGGGGGTGTGAGGAATTGCTGGACCCAAACTAGCAGGAGACTAGTCTGTAAGAGGAAGCTTACTGGAACACCTCTGAGGGTGAGGTTGTATCTGTATTCAGTTTTCTTACTGTATTAGGCATAGGCTGGGGGGAGAGGGGCAAACAGCTGTGCATATCTCTCTATTAGTGTTATAGAGGGTGAACAATGTATGAGTTTACCCTGTATAAGCTTTATACAGAGTAAAACGGATTTATTTGGGGTTTGGACCCCATTGGGAGTTGGGCATTGGCATGTTAAAGACAGGAACATTTCTTAAGGTGCTTTCAATTAAGCCCACAGCTATTAGGGGAAGTGGTTCAGGCCTGGGTCTGGGTTTGCAGCAGGCTAGCGGGTCTGGCTCAAGCCAGGCAGGGCATTGAAATCCCAAGCTGCCAGGGCAGTAAAGCAGGGGCAGAAGTAGTCTTGGCACATCAGTTGGCAGTCCCCAGGGGGTTTCTGTGATCCAACCTGTCAGTGCTTCTTAAAAAGCTGGAAGATACGGGAATTGGGATAGCTGACATGAGAGGTCAGGGCTACGATAATGGTGCCAACATGAGAGGAAAGAAGAGACGAGTGCACACACAGATCCGAGGGTTAAACCCTCGAGCTTTTTTTGTCCCATGCAGTTCTCAGTCATTGAACTTGGTGGTCAGTGATGCAGCATCAGCTTCTAGTGAGGCTGCTGACTTTTTTAATGTAATTCAAAGCATCTATGTATTTTTCTCTGCATCAACATATCGATGCCAAATTTTGAAGCAACATCTGGGAACATAATAATAAAATAATATATGGAGATATGCCTATCTCATCGAACTGGAAGGTCATCAAGTCCAGTCCCCTGCCTTCACTAGCAAGACCAAGTACTGTCCCCTGACAGATTTTTGCCCCAGATCGCTAAATGCGCCCCCCAAGGACTGAACTCACAACCCTGCATTTAACAGGCTGAATGCTCAAAACACTGAGCTATCCCTCCCCCCGTCAGCCTCTCTGATACTGAAACCTCTGAGTGCCACAGGAGGGGAAAGTCGAGTGGAGGCGATAAAGCCTGTCAAACACTAAATTGGAAAGATAGATGATGCCATAGTTGCCATTATGGAGGATAATGCTATGACAGGAACTGTTCGTGGAAGAACAGTGGCAGAGGGAAATGGAATCACCGGAACATACATCACTTCAAATTTCCGTGTGGCTTAGTGTTGTGGCATGACAGACTGTTTGAAATAAATGTTGTAAGCAAGAGTGTAGGGGATAAAACCGGCCAGCGTCACGATGCTCCTGCTCCATCGGCCAGGGCCACAGCAGGCAGCGGAGTCACTTAGCGCCCGTGGGCCGGGTTCAGGGGATGGGAGCAGGTGTGAGGGGATCGAGGGGAGTCGAGCCGCACCGGAGCCATTCCAGCGAGGGGCTGGGGGAAGGGCTCAGCTGCACCCCGTGAGTTCCCCTGTCACATCACGCAGGGCCTGGCCTGGGACTCGGGGCCTGCCCCTCAGATGGCCCATGGTCCATCCCAGGGGCTGCAGGGATGGACACAGGGATCCCTCCCTGAAACAGCGAAGGGCAGGGGAGACGTCGTCGTTACGACACCTTCCTACGTGCACCTGCCCCGCCTTCTCCCTGTAGGGCTAGATAAACTCCCGGGTGCCTGTCTGCGGCTCTCACTCGCTTGCCCTGGGGCGCCGGGCCTGGGCTGAGATCCATGGGCCGGGCCTAGTGGAGCTATTGCTGCAGGCTGGCCGCAGATGGGGGCCTCAGTTCATGCTCCGCTCACGCTTTCGAGGTTCTCTGAGGAGCCCTGAGGGGGAGGCAGGGGGGTTACGATCCCCTAGTGTGGACCCCAGGTTGGGACCCTGTGAGCCAGCCCAGCGGGGTCCGACCTCCTCAGGCTGACACCCAACGATGTTACTGCAGGAAGGTTGCGGGGCCACGTGCCACGTTACCCATCCCCTGGCTTAGGCCCAGCTCACATCCAGCTCTCCCTGGGCTCCCACAGCCCCCCCCCGGGCAGCAAGAAACGGATCACCACCACTCCCCACTGCCCGTCCCTGCCATGCAGCGGGGAGCCAGCAGGGGCAGGGGCAGCCCTGCTCAGAGCACGTCTAGCTCGGGGGCTGCCGAGGAGGCAGCAGGAGGGGTCGGCAGGTGGCGTTGAGTCTCAGCCCAGGGCTACACTAGGGGAGGGGGTCGATCTACGATACGCAGCTTCAGCTACGTGAATAACGTAGCTGAAGTCGGCGTATCGTAATCGACTTACCTGGCCGTGAGGACGGCGGCGAGTCGATCGCTGCCGCTCCCCCGTCGACTCCGCTTCCACCTTTCGATGAGGTGGATTTCCGGAGCCGACGGGGAGCGCTTTCGGGGATCGATTAATCACGTCTAAACGAGACGCATAAAATCGATTCCCGAAAGATCGATTGCTACCCGCCGATCAGGCGGCTAGTGAAGACAAGCCCTGCAGTGTGCAGCTTGGACAATGACCCGGGAGACAGCACGAGTCCATGGGGCAGAATAGCCCCCAGGGCCTGGACTGTACCGGAGCCCCTTGCCCCTGGGCATCTGCTGAGGGTGCAGAAGGGGCGAGCAGGGTCCCATTCGCTCAGGACGTGTCCGTGGGAGGCCATGAAATCCTCGGTGTGAAGGGAGCAGAATGGGCGTCACCCACAGGCTGCGTGCGGATCTGGGATCCCTTCATGTCCGGGTCACCTGCAGAGTTCCCTGGAACTAAGCCAGAGGGAGGGAAACCACCGAGCTTGGTAACGTGCCAAGAGATTTCGCTCGTACCTCCCTGAGAGCTTGAGGAACTGCACCCGGACACTGCACCATCTGTGCCCAGGAAGTTATAAAACCGCTCCCTGCTGGGGAATGCAGGACATTGTTCTTGGAAAGAAGACGGTCTCACTGCTCCCATACATGACGTTTCCAGGCTGCTGCAGCTCCCATGGTGCGAGATGCCTCTTCCCACTCTGCTGTTGTTGAAGAGGGATGGTATAAACTGGGGGATTCGCTCCCCAGCCGGCCAGGGCCCCATACCCGTCGATGTGCCCGGATTCCCCCTGGCAGCACTGGCTGTGATGTTCCTGGCTTGCAGCTCCTCACCACCCTGGGCCTACAGGCTCTGACCTCCAGGGCAGTGTGCGAGTTGGACAGCCTCAGAGTCACGGAGCCAGGGGCACCCAGGGTCTGGGCTCTAGGGAAGCCCCAGAGATACCGACCCTCAAGCACCCGCACCCCACCCTTTTTCTGCAAAGCAGATCATCCTATTCACCAACCTCTCTGAGAAATACACCCCCCACCCAACCAGGCCTGTCCTGTCCCACTGTGAGAGACAGTCCCTGACCCAGCGCCTCCTCCTCACCCCGCCTCTGTCTGTTATGGCCCCTGAGCTCACGGAGTTGCCAGCTCCGGCGATAGCAGCTCTCACTCCCCCAGACAGCCTCTCTCGGGTGTTCACACGGGCAGCGGGACGGGGGCTGCTGGGCCCTGTCACGCCCCTCGCTGGGTGTCTGGGCAGGGCCGGCAGCTGGGGCTCGGGGTGATGGAGCAGCAGGAGGCTGCACTGCCCGAGCTGATGGAGCAGGCGTGAGGCCTGCAGCCGGAGCTGGCTCCAGTCTCCCGCCATGATGCAGCCCCAGGGGTCAGCGCCGAGCCGGGGGCCCTGGGGCCGAGAGCTCTCAGTGCATGTGGGGGCGGGACGGGGAGGGCAGAGGAGACGTTCAGTGTCGGGATAAAACCGGCCAGCTTGGGTCAGTGTCACGATGGCGCATCTGCTCCTGCTCCATCGGCCAGCGGCACGGCACTTAGCGCCCGTCACTTAGCGCCCGTGGGCCGAGTTCAGGGGGGATGGGAGCAGGTGTGAGGGGATCAAAGGGAGTCGAGCCGCACCGGAGCCATTCCACCGAGGGGCTGGGGGAAGGGCTCAGCTGCACCCCCTGAGTTCCCCTGTGGACTCACGCACGGCCTGGCCTGGGACTCGGGGCCTGTCCTTCACACGGCCCCTGACCCATCCCGGGGGCTGCAGGGATGGACACAGGGATCCCTCCCTGAGGCAGCGAAGGGCAGGGGAGACGTCGTCGTTACGACACCTTCCTACGTGCGCCTGCCCCGCTCGTGTCCCTTTACTCCCTGCAGGGCTAGATAAACTCCCAGGCACCTTATCTGCAGCTCCCACTCGCTTGCCCTGGGGCGCGGGGCCTGGGCTGAGATCCATGGGCCGGGCCTAGTGGAGCTATTGCTGCAGGCTGGCCACAGATGGAGGCCTCAGTTCATGCTCCGCTCACGCTTCTGAGATTCTCTCAGCAGCCCTGAGGGGGAGGCAGGGGGTTATGATCCCCTCGTGGGACCCCCAGGTTGGGACCTTGTGAGCCAGCCCAGCGGAGTCCGATCTCCCTAGGCTGACACCCAACGATGTTACTGCAGAAAGGTCATTGGGCCACGTGCCACGTACTCATCCCCTGGCTCAGGCCCAGCTCCCATCCAGCTCTCCCTGGGCTCCCACAGCCCCCACAGGCAGCAAGCAACGGGTCACCACCACTGCTCTTCCCTGCCATGCAGCGGGCAGCCAGCAGGGGCAGAGGCAGGGACAGCCCTGCTCAGAGCACGTCTAGCTCGGGGGCTGCAGAGGAGGCAGCAGGAGCGGTCGTCAGGTGGCGCCGGGTGCCTCAGTGTGCATCTGGGACAATGACCCGGGAGACAGCATGAGTCCATGGGGCAGAGTAGCCCCCAGGGCTTAGACTGTACCGGAGCCCCTTGCCCCTGGGCATCTGCTGAGGGTGCAGAAGGGGTGAGCAGGGTCCCATTTGCTCAGGACGTGTCCGTGGGAGGCCGTGAAATCCTCGGTGTGAAGGGGGCAGAACGGGCATCACCCACAGGCTGAGTGCGGATCTGGGTCCCTTCATGGCCGGGTCACCTGCAGAGTCATCTGCAGAGTTCCCTGGAACTGAGCGAGAGGGAGGGAAAGCACCGAGCTGGGTAACGTGCCAAGGGATTTTGCTCCTACCCCCCTGAGAGCTTGAGGAACTGCACCCGGACACTCTGCACCGTGTGTGCCCAGGAAGTTATCAAACCGCTCCCTTCTGGGGAATGCCAGACAATGTTCTTGGAAAGGAGACGGTCTCACTGCTCTAATACGTGACGTTCCCAGGCTGCTGCAACTCCCGTGATGTGAGATGCCCCTTCCCGCTCTGCTGCTGTGCAAAAGGGGAGGTATAAATTGGGGGAGTCTCTCTTGAGCCTCCCAGGGACACGTCCCTTGACATGTCCGGACTCCCCCTGGCAGCACTGGCTGTGATGTTCCTGGCTTGCAGCTCCTCAGCACCCTGGGCCTACAGGCTCTCTTGGCTCTGTACAGTCCCTGGGGGGAACCACCTTCAGTGCGACAGTCCTTCTCAGGGGTCTGTTCTCTCTCGGAGGTTAAGCCATAGGCTCCTCTGCCTCCTGAAACTGCACCTCTCTGAGCCTTAGTACGCCTGTCTCTTGCCGCGTGTCTTGGAGCTCTGTCCACTAGCTCTGGATCCCCAGGACCTCTGCTCCCAGAGGGAATAATGCCACCCTGGTCTCTAGAGGGGAGCGACTCTCAGCCAATGTAACACAGGAGGGTTTATTGAGCATCTGAACCCAGCAGAGGAAACTCTCAGGGCCACAGGCCTGGCCTCTCTCAGCACAGCACATCTTGGTCTCTCCAGCCTCCAGGTGGGCTCTGGCTGTTCTCTTCTCCTAGCCCAGAGACCCCATCCTTCCAGCTGGGCATCCGATATCACCGTCCCCCAAGTCCCGCCTCTGTCCTTTGCCTTGTGTCCTAGGTAGACAGGCCACCTGGGCCTCCTCCCCTGTCCGCCTCTTCTCTCAGCCGTCCTTTGTTCCCCACTGGCTGGAACCAGCTGGTCAGGTCACCGGGGTCCTCTCTCCACAGCCCATTGTCCTCCCACTGGCCAGAACCAGCGGTGACTCCTGAGCTCGGCCTCACGGTCACCAGTCGCTGGGAGCCTCCATTCTCCAGACCCGCCCAGCCACCTCCCACCCCAACCACACCTCAATGAGACACAGACCCTCCCAAACACCCTCAACACCAGTCAACTCTCACTTGGACACAGAGCCCCCCAGCCACCCCCACCCCAATTACCCCTCACTGAGACACAGACCCCCCCACCCACCCCAGTCTACCCTCACTGAACACAAACCCCGCAGCCACAACTCACCATAAACACCCTTGCCTGAGACACACAGATCCCCCAGAAACCCCCCCAACACAATCACCCCTCACTGAGAAACAGACCCTCCCAGGCACCTCTCTTCGCAATCACCCCTCACTGTGACACTGACCCCCCCAGCAAGCCATCTCCCCAATCACCCCGTCAATGAGAAACAGACCCCCAGGAAAACCCCAACCCCAAACACTGCTCACTGAGACACAGGCCTCCCCAGCTACACCTCACTTCAAACACTCCTCAATGGCCCAAAGACGAACGTTTCACCACCCACCCCAATCACCCCTCAATGAGACAAAGACCCCCCCCAGGCACCCCCACCCCACTCACCTCTCACTGAGACACAGATTCCACTACACATCCCCTACCCCAATCATCTCTCACTGAGACACAGACACCCCCCCAACCACATCACACCCCCATCCCCACAAACTGAGAGACAGACCCCGCAAGACACCACCCATCCCAATCACTCCTCATTGAGACACAGACCCTGCCCCCGACACTCCCAACCACAATCACCTCTCAATTAGACACCAGCCTCTGAGCCACACCCCACCGCAATCACCCCTCCCTGAGACACAGAGCCCCCCAGCCACCCCGACCCGAATCACCCCACACTGAGACACAGACCCCCCCCCGGAGCCATCCCCCACCCCAATTGTTATGCTTATAAGAAACACACGGGATCTTTTTTAGGGGGAAAAGCAATATGCCAGGTTTATTGAAGATAGAACAATTAGCATATTGATTTAATTACACCACACACACACTCTTTCTCCTGCCAGTCATTGTTATAGTTACCAGTTTAGCGTCCGGATCAATCTAGTGGCCAGCTAGGTTGATCACGGGTAGGTAGGAGCCGGGTTCTGTTGGTCACAACACGATGTTCCGGGGAAGTCTTGGCAGGACGAACCCAAAGATTCATGGCAAGGCACCCTGTTTATATAGTGATTTTTTTTATTGGGATTAATGAATTTTGTGCCGTTATGCTGTCATTAATTGTTGTTTGACGAGTGCTTGGTTTTTTTGTTTTTGTATTTTAATTTTGTTTTTTATTACGTTTTTAGGGAGTTATTTTATGCAGGTTTTGATTATAGTTATTTTGGTTTTATTGATAGGTGCCTGTTTTATTTTTAGAATTGTTAATTTGCTTTTTTTTGACATTTTCATAGGGATGTGTTGCAGCCTTTTGGAGCCCTTGCGTTTGTTTCCGAGTTTTTTTTTTAGAACATCTGGTTCAGCGATGACTTTTATACGTACTTTTAACACATTTTTTATTTACACACAAAACAGAATTACTTTACACTGAATATTTTGAACAGGAACATCAAATTGCAATGTAAAAGAAAAACAAGCATGGCATTCTTTTACTTATTTTAAATGCTAAACCTGCAACAAAGTGGTGACCCTCAAAGGTCTGTTACTGCCTTAAAATCAGCTCAGATACAGAATTTTACAAAATACAAACACAAAATCCTACTACTACATATCCCCCTTTTGACCCTTCAAGAACAATTCTTGAGTGGGTCATATTTTATACAACTGTTTCATAGCAATATACTGAGAGGCCATTTGAGCTTGTGGTTGTAATTTAACAAACATTCTTTTTGTTTAACACGGGTGGGCAAACTTTTTGACCTGAGGGCCACATTGGGGTTGCGCAACTGTATGGAGGGCTTGGTAGGGAAGGCTGTGCCTCCCCAAACAGCCTGGCCCCGCCCCCTATCCAACCGCCACCCACTTCCCGCCCCGACTGCCCCCCTCCCAACTCCCAACCAATCCAACCCCCCCGCTCCTTGTCCCTTGACCTCCCCCTCGAGAGACCCCCCTGCCCCTAACCACCACCCCGGGAACCCACCCCCTATCTAAGCCCCCCTCTTCCTTGTCCCCTTCAGAGACCCCCCCACCCTAACTGCCCCCCAGGACCCCACCCCCTACCCAACTCCCCCCTGCTCCCTGACTGCCCCGACCCCTATCCACACCCCCGCCCACTGACAGACCCCTGGGACTCCCACACCTATCCAACAACCCCCCGTTCCCCATCCCCTGACCGCTCCCCCAGAACCTCCACCCCATCCAACCGCCCCCTGTCCTCTGACTGCCCCCCGGGACCCTCTGCCCCTTATCCAAGCCCCCGGCCCCCTTACCATGCCGCTCAGAGCGGCAGGACTCAGGCCCCGCCGGAGCCAGCCACGTCGCTGCAGGGCTGCCCGGGAGCAGTGGGCCAGAGCAGCGGAGGGACAGTGGGGGAGGGGCCGGGGGCAGCCTCCCCAGCTGGGAGCTTAGGGGCCAGGCAGGACAGACCTGCGGACCGGGATGTGGCCCGTGGGCCGGAGTTTGCCCACCCCTGGTTTAACAGCACATACAACACATTTCTAGCAAGCAAACATAGGACAATATTAACACAACTAGTAATGGGTGAAACATAACAGATAAGCTGCTCTTAGAGGTCGGGGACCAGCCTGTAAAAACGTGGTACCAATGATAGGCTGTTAGGTTTTTTTTAGACCTAGCAATTTTTAGCATGTCTTCATTTGCATGTAATATGCGAATGGCACGCTTCCCTGTGTGTCTATTGTAAAAACGGAGTCACCTTTTTTATCTTTGGTAAACAGTACGTGTGATTGCTACATTTCGTGTTCAAGTGAGGCTAAACTATTTGCATTTTAGTACATTTTATGGCTAAGGCATATTTATATATTATTCCATAATTGTATTTGTTGTTTATACAGCAGGCGGGAGGTGGTGTTCAGCCACGCCACATATTCCATGTTGCTTTTAGGTTTCCCAGACCTGCTTGTACCAAGTTTACAGTAGTATTTGACAGCTTGTGAATGCGACTAGTTTGCAGTTGTGATAAGGAACTTAATCTATTTTTAATTACCTTTAGGTCTATAGTATTTATAATTCCTGCTTTACAACCAATGCCTTCTAATATGGTGTTTGCTACTGTGCCAAAGTTCCTCCTCTGCCTTGGTGGCTCGTGCGCTTTCCGGCGGGTTTGCTCGCCTCAGACGTTCACGGCAACCCTCAGTGTGGTCACTTTTGCAACAGGGCCGGTGCAACCACTAGGTGACCTAGGTGGTCGCCTAGGGTGCCAAAATTTGGGGGGGCGCCCTGCCCGGGGAGCTGGTCCCGGCCTCCCCGCCCCCTGCCCGGGGCGCCGAGAGCCAGAGCGTCACGCTTGCGGCAGCGGTGAGCCCAGCCATGGAGGAGCTGGCGCGGCACGCGCAGGTGGGCAGCAACCCTGCAAAGACGGCGGCGCCGCTAGCGGGAAGCAGCCGCGCCCCGCACAGCCCAGATCGCCGGCTGGCTGATGGCAGTGGGGCCTCCGGCAACTCTAGAGCTCTGCCCCTCCCCTCCTCCTCCTCCTCCCCTGTCCTGTCCCCCCTCCCCTGCATTCCAGCATGGCGGGGGAGCGCAGCCGGCAGCGTGTCTACCATAGCATGCTGGGCGGTTGGAGAAGGGGCAGTGGGTCTCTGGAGCAGGCAGTCAGGGAGCAGGGGGGTTGGATGGGTCGGAGGTTCGGGGGGGCTGCTGTCAGGGGTGTGGAGAGGGGTTGGGGCAGTCAAGGGACAGGGAGCAGGGGGGTTAGATTGGTCGGGGGTCCTGGGCTGGGCAGTCAGGGGACAGGGGGGGTTGGATGGGTCAGAGGTTCGGGGGGGCAGTCAGGGGGCAGGGTTGTGGAGAGGGGTTGGGGCAGTCAGGGAACAGGGAGCCTGGGGGGATGGATGGGTTTGGAGGGGTTCAGGGGGGACAGTCAGTGGACAGGCACGGTTGGATAGGCGTGGGAGTCCCGGGGGTCTGTCAGGAGCAGGGGTGTGGATAGGGGTCGGGGCAGTCAGGGGACAGGTAGGGGATGGGCTCCTAGGGGAGCAGTTAGGGTGGGGGGGTCTCAGGAGAGGGCAGTCGGGGACAAGGAGAAGGAAGGCTTAGATAGGGGGTGGGGTCCTGGGGGGCGGTTAGGGGCAGGGGTCCCGGTAGGGGGTGACCAGGGGACAAGGAGCAGGGGGGGTTGGATGGGTTGGGGGTTCTGTGGGGGGCAGGAAGTGGGAGGGAATGGAGAGGGGGCAGGGGAGAGGGGGCGCAAGGTGGAAGTTTCACCTAGGGTGCAAAATATCCTTGCACCGGCCCTGGGAGGAGAACAATCCCCGCAGTCTCTGTTGTCTCACCTCGTGGGTCGGGGACAGGCCAGAGACCTTCCCCTCTGATATGACTTACAGTCCAGGTCAACTCCTCTTGTGTCAAATAGGGAGTTGAGGGAGATGGGGGGAACCCGGGCCCGCCCTCTACTCTGGGTTCCAGCCCAGGGCCCTGTGGATCGCAGCTGTTTACAATGTCTCCTGTAACAGCTGTGTGACAACTACAACTCCCTGGGCCACTTCCCCATGGCCTCCTCCCAGCACCTTCTTTGTCCTCACTGCAGAACCTTCTTTCTGATGCCTGATGATGTTTGTATTCCTCAGTCCTCCAGCAGCACGTCCTCCCACTCCCAGCTCCTTACGCGCCTCTCCCTAACTGAAGGGAGGTCTTTCTTTTAACCAGGTGCCCTGATTAGCCTACCTGCCTTAATTGGTTCTAGCAGGTTCCTGATTGTTCTGGAATAGTCCGTTATCTTACCCAGGGAAAAGGGACCTGCTTAATCTGGGACTAATGTATCTACGTTCCACCACTCCCCTCTAGCCATCTGGCCTGACCCTGTCACATATCCCTCCCCCCCTCTGCTCAACACCACGGGGTTGGGCAACTTGGGACGTCAGGCAGTGTACTCGTAACAAGCCGTCTGCATTGCCATGGTGGCTTCCGGCCTGGTGTTGTATGGTGAATTGGAAAGGTTGTAAAGATAGGAACCATCTGGTCACCCTTGCGTTCTTCTCTTTATTTTGCTGCATCCACTGGAGGGGTGTATGGTCGGTTACAAGGGCAAACTGTCGGCCCAGTAGGTAATAACATAGTGTTTCCATTGCCCATTTCACAGCAAGGCACTCTCTCTCGACCGCTGCATATTTCTGCTCTCTTGGGAGGAATTTCCTGCTGAGGTAAAGGATCGGGTATTCGTCATCTCCGGCCATCTGTGATAGGACAGCTCCTAATCCTACTTCAGATGCATCTGTTTGTAAAATGAACTCTTTTTTTGAAGTCTGGGGCTATAAGCACGAAGTTACTGCAGAGAGCTGTCCGTAGATCTGTGAATGCTTTCTCTGTGGCGTCTGTCCGCTTCAGCATGTCCAGACCCCGGGCTTTTATGAGGTCCATCAGGGGACTTGCTTTGGTGGTGAAATGGGGACTAAATCGCTGGTAGTACCCTACCACACCCAGGAATGCCCTGACTTGCTTTTGCGATGTGGCCTGGGCCAATTTTGGATAGCCTCCAGTTTGTTTAGTTGAGGCTTGACCATGCCCCTTCCTACAATGTAGCCAAGGTATTTAGCCTTGACTAGCACTATAGCACACTTGGCTGGGTTGGCTGTGAGGCTGGCCCGTCTTAGTGTGTCCAGAACCGCTTTCCAAGTGGGTCTCCCAGTTGGGGGTATGGATAATTATGTCATCCAGGTACGCAGCTGCATAACTGGTATGGGGCCACAGGAGCTTGTCCATAAGACGTTGGAAAGTGGCAGGTGCCCCATGCAGTCCCAAAGGAAGAACAGAATATTGAATCAGTCCCTCGGGTGTAGAAAATGCAGTTTTTTCTTTTGCATCCTCCACCAAGGGGATCTGCCAATATCCCTTTGTTAAATCAAGGGTGGACAAAAATCGGGCGTTGCCCAGGTGGTCAACTAACTCATCAAAGGGGTATGGGGTATGCATCGAATTTGGAAATCTCGTTCAGCTGGCGAAAGTCATTACAAAACCTAGTGGTTCCATCGGGTTTGGGCACCAACACAATCGGGCTCGACCATTGACTGTGGCACTCTTCAATGACTCCCAGTTCCAACATCCTTTCTACCTCAGCCTTGATCTCCTCCCTTATCGCCGCCGGGACACAGTAGGGCCTTAAAGTTACCTTTGCCCCAGGGTCTGTGATAATGTGGTAATTGCTTCGGTGGTCCGGCCTGGTTTAGTCGAAAACATGTCTTGGTTCCGGCTGATCATCTCAGATACCTCCTTTTTCTGGTTCGGTGTCAGATCAGGGGATATCCTGATCTGCTCATGCAGATTATTTCCCTGGTTCGGGGCATCGTGGACCACCACACATGCCTCTCGTGGGTGCCAAGGTTTTAAGAGGTTAATGTGATAAAGCTGTTCTTGTTTCCGGTGTCCAGGCTGCCGCACCTTGTAGGTTACGTCCCCCATGGGTTCAATCACCTCATAGGGCCCCTGCCATTGGGCCAAAAGCTTGCTTTCTGCCGTGAGTACCAACACCATTACCCGATCACTGGGACAGAGACCCCGCACTGCTATCACCCCTCACTGGCACAAAGACGAACGATTCACCACCCACCTCCATCACCTCTCAGTAAGACACAGACCCCCCAGCCACTCCCACCCCCAATCACCCCTCACTGAGACAGAGACCCCCCAGCCACTCCCACCCCCAATCACCCCTCACTGAGACAGAGACCCCCCAGCCACCCCCACACCCAATCACCCCTCACGGAGACAGAGACCCCCCAGCCACCCCCACACCCAATCACCCCTCACTGAAACAGAAACCCCCCAGCCACCCCCACACCCAATCACCCCTCACTGAGACAGAGACCCCCCAGCCACCCCCACACCCAGTCACCCCTCACTGAGACACAGACCCCCCAGCCACCCCCACACCCAATCACCCCTCACTGAGACAGAGACCCCCAGCCACCCCCACACTCAATCACCCCTCACTGAGACAGAGACCCCACACTGCTATCACTGCTATCAAAAAGGGTGAGGATACAAGGTGATTTGGGAGCTGTCAATTCCCCCATTTGTCATACGCACAGATCTGATGATCCCCCGCCTTTGAGCGCAGGGGGAAATGGTTGATCTTTTCCTACCCTGTAGATGATGAAGTGCCCTCCATAATGGTGAGGATCAAAGAAGACCCAGGGTTCTCCTCCCACAGACATGCTCGGGACAGTGGACTCAGTTAATTCATTGGTTATATCTGGGCTGTTTTCAGAGATCGGTACAGGAAGTCCTGAGTACATCTGGAATACGACATCATTTGCCATGCTGTTCTGCCGTGCCGTCAATCAGAGTTCGGAGTCACTGGATGCTCAGATTGGAAATGTTCCTTCCCCAGCAGCAAACTGCACTTATATAGTCTCCTTTGCTCCAAGGGGGTGAGATTTGCTAGCCTGTGGCAAGGTCAGGGCATGGGCTGGGCTTCCTAGAAAAGAGGCGGGACCGGGTGTCTTCACACCCTGGGGATTTTTGATCAGCACGAGTCATGTTCTTGTGCAAACAAAGCCCGTCCCCGAACTCCCCTCAGGAGGGGGCAGATTTTGGTCCCATTGGAGCAGCGTCGCTGCCAGAGTAGCTGTGTGGCATTGCAGAGAACCACGCCAGGGCGATGCCCCAAGAAATTCTCTATAACTAGCACCCGCCGAGCACCCAGGATAAATCCATCCAGCTCCAGGGATTCCTTCTGCTGCCTGGGTGGGTTCTACAGGACATCCTGAAATACTGAACTTCACAACATTATGGATGGAGCACACGCGGTGCTCCCACAGCTCAGAGCAATGGATTGTGTTATCAGGTGGATTGGATCGGACACAGAGACCTCAAAGATCGGGGAACCGTTGTGCCAGGCGCTGCAGAGTCACACAGTGAAAGACAGACCCTGCCCTGCTGAGGTCAGGCCCCTGTTGTGCCAGGCGCTGTACACACACACCCCCATATCTCTCCTCCCACATACAGGGCCCCCAGCTCATGCCTCCTGTCTCTGTTATGGCCCCTGAGCTCACGGAGTGGCTAGTTCAGGCGATAGCAGTTCTCACTCCCCCAGACAGCCTCTCTCAGGGTGTTCAGACAGGCAACAGGATGGGGGCTGCTGGGCCTAGCTGGCAGGGTGACCAGATGTTCGGTTTTCGACTGGAACGCCCGGTCCAAATGGGACCCTGGCACCTCTGGTCAGCACCACCGACCGGGCCGTTAAAAGTCCGGTCAGCGGTGCTGTGGGGTGCGTGCCTACCTGGCACCGCACTGCATCCTGGAAGCGAGCAGCAGCAGGTCCTGCTCCTAGGCGGGGGGGCCACGGGGCTCTGCACGCTGCTGCACCCCGAGCACTGGCTCCACACTCCCATTGGCCGGGAGCCATGGCCAATGGGAGCTGGTGCCTGCGTAACGTCGACAGACCCCAGTCATCGGCAGGTGGGATCGAACCGGGGACCTCGGGAGCTTAGTGCACGTGCCTCCACCACATGAGCAAAAAGCCAACTGGCTGTTAGCTAAGGCTGTAGAGCAACCACATTAATCTCTCTCTCTCAGTGGTCTCGGGGCCACTAGATGGGGCAGAACCCCACACCCAGGAGGTGTGTGGCTTACACCTTTGTGCGAGAGCAGCGCGCGGCGTCTCCTGGCCCCCCGCCTAGGAGCCAGACCTGCTGCTGGCCGCTTCCGGGATGCAGCATGCAGCCAGGACAGGCAGGCAGCCTGCCTTAGACCCGCTGCGCCGCTCACCGGGAGCTTACTGAGGTAAGCCTGCGCCCCAAACCCAAGCCCTAACCCCCTCTCACAACGCTGAGCCCCCTAAAGCTGGATGCTCCTCCTGTACCCCAAGTCCCTCATTTTCAGCCCCACTCCAGGGCCCCACTCCCAGCCCAGGCTTAGTACCGCCCCTGCACCCCAACCCCCTGTCCCAGCCCAGAGCCCCTTCCCACACCCTGAACCCCTCATCCCCAGCCCCACCCCAGAGCCCATACCCCCACCCAGAGTCCGTACCCCCTGCCTCAGCTCACAACTCCCTCCCGCACTCCAAATCCCTCGGCCCCACCCCACAGCCTGGAGCCCCCTTCTGCATCCCAGAACCCCTCATCCCCAACCCCGCCCCAGAGCCCACACCCCGAGTCGGAGCCCTCACCTCCCTGCTCCACAATTCCTTGCCCCAGCCTGGAGCTCTCTCCCGCATCCTGAACCCCTCATTTCTGTCCCCACCCCAGAGTCCGCATCCCCAGTTAGGGTCCTCACCCCCTTCCACAACCCAACCCCCTACCCCAGCCCAGTGGAAGTGAGTGAGGGTGGGGGATAGCGAGCCACCGAGGGAGGGGCAATGTAGTGGCCAGGGGGCAGGGCCTCGGGGAAGGGGCAGGGCTAGGGCGTTCGGTTTTGTGTGACTAGAGGGTGTCTGGGCAGGGCCGGCAGCTGGGGCTCGGGGTGATGGAGCAGCAGGAGGCTGCACTGCCCGAGCTGATGGAGCAGGCGTGAGGCCTGCAGCCGGAGCTGACTCCATCTCCCGCCATGATGCAGCCCCAGGGGGCAGCGCCGAGCCGGGGGCCCTGGGGCCGAGAGCTCTCAGTGCATGTGGGGGCGGGACGGGGAGGGCAGAGGAGACGTTCAGTGTCGGGATAAAACCGGCCAGCTTGGGTCAGCGTGACGATGGCGCATCTGCTCCTGCTCCATCGGCCAGCGCCAGGGCAGGCAGCGGAGTCACTTAGCGCCCGTGGGCGGGTTCAGGGGGGATGGGAGCAGGTGTGAGGAGATCGAGGGGAGTCGGGCTGCACTGGAGCCATTCCACCAAGGGGCTGGGGGAAGGGCTCAGCTGAACCCTCTGAGTCCCCCTGTCACATCACGCAGGGCCTGGCCTGGGACTCGGGGCCTCCCCTCAGATAACCCATGTCCCAACCCTTCGTCTAGGCCAGCTCTTGCCTTGGGTAGAACCGACCCTCTCCTCCCCCCACTGTCACGGCTCCTCTCCAGCCCTCGGCAGTCTCTGGGGATGATGATCTTGCCCAGTGTCTCTCAGCCCTTTCCGTCCCAGCGTCCCCCTGGCATCCAGCTGGGACCTGCAGGCGGGCGGCTAACGACCCCGGTGTCCTGGCAGGCGCTTGTCTGCAGAGAATGGTGCTGCCTGGGGAACGGGCTGAACTCTGTGGCCGGGGAACAACACCCAACTCGCAGAGCAGAGACTGGCAGAGCCCCCGGCCTGGGCTGAGATCCATGGGCTGGGCCTAGTGGAGCTATTGCTGCAGGCAGGCCGCAGATGGAGGCCTCAGTTCATGCTCCGCTCACGCTTTCGAGGTTTTCTGAGGAGCCCTGAGGGGGAGGCAGGGGGGTTACGATCCCCTGGTGGGCCCCAGGTTGGGACCCTGGGAACCAGCCCTTCGTCCCCATCCATCTGACCTCACACGTGGGCAGGGCAGAGAGGCTGCACTGACCTTGCCCATCACAGAGTTTCTGGCGATGAGCAGAGAGCGGGCGTCGGACCCACCCCCTGCCTGCTCTACCTTTGGCCCGATGGGCTGTTGGTGTGAAGTTGGTTTCTCTCTGGGGCAGATGAAGCAGCTGTTAAGTGGCTCCCCTCTTTTCTCTCTGAGACAGCCTAGAGCACGATACTAGCCGCTAACCCCTCTGCCCCATGTGACCCTGCGGGGTCTGGGCTGGCCCCCCACTCTGTGTGTGCTCTGAGGGACGGGGAGCAGACCTGAATGTCAGACAGGGACGGGGACCCCGTCCGCCTGTGACAGGGGCCGTCAGGGGAGAACGATTCCAACCTTCATCTGCGTGTTATACAGGCAGCCCACAGAGGAGCCCCTCACTGTCAGAAACCCCATCTGCCTCGGGCCTGGGCAGCCTGGGGAGGGGAACCCGGGTGCCTGAACCAGCGGTACGTCTGCACCCACTTGTGCACCGTTAGCAACAACAGGAGATAGGGATGAATGCTTCATTTCTACCCCAGGGTTTCTGTGTCTGCGGGGAAGCGGGAATTCTCTGCAATGTTTTTCTGAATGACATGTCTGGCAGGGACTGACTTGTCTAGGGGTTGCTAGCCAGCGGGTGCCAAAGGGTTAAACAGCTGGCTGTGAGGCAGAGCAGGGGAAGGAGGGGTCTGGGTCAGGTAACTGACTGGGCTGGGAGGACGGGTCATTAAAGCACTGGCAGAAACCCACTGTGACGTTTCCCTGGTGTTATCTGGACCAGTGATGTGCTAGGTCACTCCGATCCTCGACACTGGGAGCCAGCCTTACCCTGCTCTGCTGTGAGAACCCCCACTCCCGGGTTCTCACAGAGGGGGTGCGCCAGAGTGAGGGTCATTGTGTTCAGGATGTTGGAGGTTTTCTATATAATCTGCTTGCTCTGTGTATTTTTCCTGCTTAAGTAAAGGGCAATAGGGAGTTCGAATCCTATGACAAGCCTGTCTGTGTTATTCATGCCTTATACATAAGGCCAGAAGGGACTATTGTAATCATCTAGTCTGACCATCTATATAGCCCATGCCATAAAACTCCCCCAAAATAATTACCAAAGCAAATCTCTTAGAAAAATATCCAATCGTGATTTAAAATTTGCCTGGGATGGAGAATCCACCATGACCCTTGAAAAATTGTTCCAATGGATATTACTTCCACTGTTAAAAATGTATGCCTTAATTCCAATCTGAATTTCTCTCGTTTCAGCTTCTAGCGGTTGGATCATGTTATACCTTTCTCTGCAAGATTGAAGAGCTCATGTTAAATATTTGTTCCCCTTGTAGGTACTTATAGACTATCATTAAGTCACCCCTTAACCTTCTCTTTGGTAACCAAAGTATATTGAGTTCCCTGAGCCTTGCACTACAAGGCATGCTTTTTAATCCTTTGATCATCCTTATGATGTGCTACATCTTATCTCGTGCCCCCTGAGAGAGTTAAATTGTAAAGTTTGTGTCTTCAGTGGGATTCTGGGAGAGGAGGTGTGTTTAAGATGCAGCGTAGGTCGAGGGTGCAGCACTGATTCTGGGGGGGTGATTGTACTGCATTGCAACTCTCAACAGGGGGTGCTAGACAGAGGATCAGCACCTCAAGAGCATGCATAGGGACCTCAAGATGGGCAGTGCCTGGGCTCTGTTCAGACTCTGGAGGCTTAAAATATGGAAAGCAGTTGCTGGGTCTCCCTACAGCAGTGTTGTGAGTGGCCAAGAGGGGGCGCTCAATCCAAGCTGTCACAGCTGCTTCCTAACAGGTTGTGTGGGTGTTGCTGCTTGTGCTGTCACAATCCAGGAGAGTGAGGAGAGAGGCTCTGGAAGGAGCTACCACTTTTTCCCCAACAGTGTTCGACATTGCCCTTCCTGAAATGATCCAAACAGCTGCCCTGCATCCAGCTGTTTTGCAAAACATATTGTTCTACTGCCCTAGACTGGGATTTCCAGACAGGCCTAAGGCAGTTAGGTGTCCAGCTCTTTTGACTCCTTTAGTCTCCTTTGAAAAATGCCACCCTAATGTCTTTTTTTCTGAAAAGATTTTGTTTCTCCTGTGAAGGATCGATAGTGCTGGGCGTAGTGAGAGGAGTGAATGAAGCTGAGAAGCCAGTGGAATGGGCCGAAGCCCAAAATAATTTAGAACAGATTAAACCTTCTCATAAGTTTGTGCCATAACTTGTGTCCTGTGAAGAAGCAAGACTGAGGCACAGCTTTGGGGTTGTGTTGATGGGAGCGAATGCCTGTGTGATGTTCAGGCCAAAAGAGTGTAACTGTTCTGGAAAGGGTTCGTTTAACGGAGTGCAAGGAGACATCTCCAGACCTCTGGGGCTGATGTGCTGGAACATCTACCCCGAAAGGAAAATTGCCACTTGTTCTCCCAGTCACAGCCCTGGGAACTGTTGCTCTGTAGCTCAGTTTACAGACCCTTTTCCTTCCTGCTCTGTTGGAGCTGTGAGTTGCTCAATTATTTATTTTTTCTCAGTGCTTCCCAATCGAGGAAGAGGGAAGGATATTGGAGAGCACAACCTATTCCCCCCTCTCACCTACACAAAGTTCAGAATTCCCGAACAGAAATAACAGCATTTAGCCTAGTCTAAACGTAAGGCAGTTTACCTCAACCTAATTATGTCAGTGTCCACACTGCAGCCTTGTCCCGCTGATGAAAGTGCCCTACTACACCGACATCAAGGTTGAGCAGGGGGTTGGACTAGATGACCTCCTGAGGTCCCTTCCAACCCTGAGATTCTATGATTCTATGATCATAACTCCACGAGAGGCGTAGCACTTACGTGGGTGTAGTTAGGGTGACGCGGTGTCTGTGCAGACACTGTGTTACTTACATCGGCTGTTTCCTGTCTTGAGCACGGCTGCCCACAGTTCCCCATTCCCAGCCAGGGTGGTGCCTGGAGGCTCCCTGCTCCCCGTTCAGAGAAGAACCCCGGGCAGAACCCCGGGCAGCTGGCCCCTGCTCCCAGTGGGGAGCGGCGGGGGGGAGGGAGGCAGCTGAGCTCCTGGAGGGGAGCTGCACGCGTGCACAGAACTGAGAGCTTTGGCTCTCAGCCTCCCACACTGCCCCTCTTTCGTCTGTGGAAGCGCTCCTGGTGAGGACACACATCACTGATAGATAGGGTGGCCAGATAGCAAGTATGAAAAATTGGGACAGGGTATGGGGGGGTAATAGGATCCTATATAAGAAAAAGCCCCCAAAATTGGGACTGTCCCTATAAAATCGGGACATCTGGTCACCCTACCGATAGAAGGAGGGTAGTGTGGACATCAGCCACCACAGTAATTACTACCATAGGTCGACTTAGGGCTGTAATGTAGACATGCCCTTAGAATGGAGCAAATCCCGTGCCAGTCTGGAAGTAAAATTAATTTACCGAGAAACATTTTAAAAACAAACAATCCCAAAGCTGTTTGTGCAGTTGCATTTATATTTATTTTTGCAAAGCTCTTGCCATTTCCCAGGGCAACAGAGGGGCAGAGCTCTTTGCCCTCTGTTACAGCGAAGGACACCAAAATCAATGAACAGCACAGTAATCAGTTAGAGTCCCAATCCGTCCGATTTATGATTCTCATGTGGCATTTGATTGGTCAGGAGAGGTGAGAGGCAGCAGCACGGGAAGCGTAATGGCAGGCATTGTCGCCAGTTCAGTAAATCTGGTTTCATCAGCGTGTCTCTTATTCATTCATCGTCCCAGGCCCTGCTGGGCCAGGGAGAGATGGCAAACAGCAATTATGGTCCCAGTAACGCACTGGGAATAAGACAAGTACCCTCCCCTATACCCTGAAGGAAATCCACCCCTTTCTATCCCCAACCAGCTGCGTGCATTTTACATCAGTGCCCTTTGCAAACTGTTATTGATAGACTGGAAAAGGGAGTGAGAGCCCCGCCGATCAGCTCCTCCCCTTTGCCCCAGCAGTGTGCCGCGGTGGGCAGGAGGTGCTGGGGGCGATGGGGCAGGAGCAAGGGCGGGGCACGCTCGGGGGAGGGGTCGGAATGGGGCAGCAAGAGGTGGGGCAGAGTGGGGGCGGGAAGAGGCAGAGCGGGGGTGGGGCCTTGGGGGAAGGTGTGGAGTGGGGGCAGGGCCTGGGGCAGAGTTTGGGGTGAGCACTTCCCCCCGGCACATTAGAAAGTCAGCACCTCAAAAATTTAACAGCAGTGTTTTTTGCAAATGATTATGATTTTGTTTTCTGTTGAAAAACCAAAAAAAGGCCTGGGCTATTTTTACAACTAGAAGAAAAAGAAGAAATGGAAGCTGTTTTATTGAATCTTATTACACCCCCTGAGAAAAGATGAGGGTCTTTCCTAAACTCTCATTTAGGTTAGCAGGAGATTCAAAAGCGCAATGGGCACTTATGTACCCAGCACTGTAGGGGGCAGTGTCGTTTAGCGGCTAGGTTACTGGACCAGGAGTGTAGTTGAAATCATGTATATGACTGTCCCTGGTGATACTATTATCTCCACTCCAAAGGTGCAGACTCACAGCATTGGCAGCCAATCACAGCTCCCAGTGTGTATGATCCCACTAGGGCAGCATTTTTCAAAGTTTGGGTCACGACCCAGTACTGGGTCGCTCTGGTCAGCGCTGCCGACCGAGACGTTAAAAGTCCCATTGGCGGTGCTGCCCAGCTAAGGCAGGCTAGTGCCTACCTGTTCTGACTCCGCGCCGCGCCCCAGAAGCGGCCAGCAGTGGGTCCGGCTTCTAGGCAGGGGGGCCACAGGGCTCCATGTGCTACCCCCGCCCTGAGCACCGGCTCCGCACTCCCATTGGCTGGGAACTGGCCAATGGGAGCTGGGGTGTGTGTGATGCCTGCGGGCAAGAGTTGCACAGAGCCGCTTGCGTGCCTCTGCCTAGGAGCCGGACATGCCGCTGTCCGCTTCCGAGGCGCAGCGCGGTCCACGGTGCTAGGACAGGCGGGAAGCCTGCCTTGCATTCCGGGTGTGACGCTGACCGGGAGCCACTGGAGATAAATCCACGCCCCAGCCTCCTTCCCCAGCCCTGAGCCCCCCAACTCTGAGCCCCTCCTGCACCCCAAACCCCTAATCCCCGGCCCCACCCCAGAGCCTGCACCCCCAGCCCAGAGCCCTGACCCCTCCTGCACCCCAAACCTCTAATCCTCTGCCCCACCCCAGAGCCTGCACCCCCAGCCCAGAGCCCTGACCCCTCCTGCACCCCAACCCCTTGAGTATAAAAAACAGACCTCACAGAATCCCCACAAAATGGCTACTAGTATAATGGAAGAATTGACACTTCAAAGAACATCTGGATTGATTCTGACACACCTTTGGGATTTAGACACCCATGGCTTTATCTTTTGCCCCAATCCTTGCACATCTGTCCAGGCTATTCCAACTAACCTCTCAACTAAGCTCTCTAGTGTAGACCTAGCCAGAGACTACACCACATCCTAGGTTAATTGTTCCAATGGTTAATTAATACTATTAAAATTTGCACCTTATATCTTGTTTCAATTTGTCTAGCTAGCTTCAGTTTTAGATTATTGGATCTCATCTTCCTTTGTTTAATTAAAGAGCCATCTCCCATCAGAAATCTCTTCCCCCTGCAGTTACATGTATACCGGGATCAAGTCACCTCGTAACTGTCTTTGTGGTAAACTAAATAGATTGCGCTTCTTGTTTTTGGACTCCCTGAGTCTCTCTGGTTAGCCTAACCTCTGAGCTCACCTCTGGAGGCCAATGGGCTTCCTAGGTTTAATCTGACTTGAAGGCTAACATAAAAGCTCCAAAGGAGAGTAAATTGTAAATAGTCACAGACAAATCGCCTGCAATGCTTCCATCAGCCTACAAGAAAAAAATAACAGTTGCTAAAACATTAGTTACTTGTTGCTGCTCTTTCTCAGGGAGGAGTGAAATGAAAATGACGTCCTGAAAGGAACTGGACTCAAACGTCTGCTGGTTGGGAAAAGGGAGCCAATGTGGTCAGGTAAAAAGGGAGCTGGTCTGGGAGACAAGAGCTCGGGGATCTGTTCTGGGCTCTGCTGCTGAACGTCTCAATGACTTTAGATGAGTCGCTTCCCTTCTCTGGGCCTTTCTTTCTTCTTCTCTTTGCCTTATTTTGTTTCATCTGATTGGTCACAGTTAAATGAACCAGAATCACTTTACAGACTCTCAGAGTCAACTGCCTCTGGAGTATCTATGCACAGAGCACGACCAGCAGGGCTCCACATGCCCCCAAACCTCTAGAAACGAAAGGCAGGAGCTATTTAGTGCAGCTCTTTCTCCGATATTGTTGAAATCATGCTAGTTTCATGGCAGTGGCTGAGCCAGGCAGCTACTGGGCTGGGAAATTTACCAGCCATCTGGTCGATTTCCAGTCTCCCTTCCATTGAGATATTTCCTAGACCTCCCCGTGCTTCATTGGCTTCCATGTTAGGAAACCCCATTTTCACCTGTACTAAATTCTATTCTAGTGTAAACTGGCATTTCTCTGTTGACTTCAGTGGCACGAGGCCGATTTACATCTGCTGGGGAACTGCTCCCTTGTATAGTTGAGACCATGTATATGATTGTCCGTGGTGAGGCTATTATCCCCACTCCAGAGGTGCAGAATGACAGCATTTGCAGCCAATCACAGCTCCCATTGTGTATGATCCCACTAGGGAGTGGTTCTTAACGTGGGTATAAAGAACAGACCCCGTAGAATCCCCACAAAATGGCTACTAGTATAATGGAAGAATTGACACTGAAAAGAACATCTGGATTGATTCTGACACACCCTTTCGGATTTAGAAACTCATTGCTTTGCTTTTGCCCCAATCCTTTGTACGTCTGTCTAGGCTATTCCAACTGAGCACTGGCTCAGGGTTCAGGCTTGCTAAGATCCTCTGCGAGAATGGAAAACAGCCTGACATCAAATCAAATTTGCAATGCTCACCGCAGGAACGCTCCCAGCTAGGTCTCCAGCAGCCTGTAAGGAAAAAGCTGGGAGTTACTTGATGCTACGCTTTCTCCAGTATCATTCAAATATAGCTACTTCCCTCCCCTTGTCCATAGGTTAACCACACCATGTCCACACCAGTAGCACCTTGTAATATAGCTATCCCAGTGTACCAGTGCGCCTTTAATTTGTGTAGGTTATACTAGCGCATTCTGAGCTAAATAATCTATACAGGGAAAAGCACACTTTTGCTGCTTATAACTGTGTCTACACGAGGGGCGTTTGTCAGCAAAGACGTGTCAGCCAGGGACCAAACATCTTCACACCCCAGACCGACACCACTTTTCCGGGGAAGTCTGTAGTGTAGACATGTCTCCAGACAGCTCTGTGATGGGCAGCATTCCCACTGCCCTTCTTTCTCAGTGCTGGGATTCACTTCCAGAGTTTGGGGGTTTTCTTACTGCTCAGGATAAGAAGTAGAGATGGTTGACGTTTTTCCACATAAATTTTTGGAAAGAAATTGTCAATTGTTTTTCAATTTCTCCCCCGTTTTGGACAAAATCAGCAATGAAAAAGGGTTGCAATTTCCTCATTTAAGATTCCAACCCCCTTTCCTAGGTTTTCACTCCTTATTTCCCTTTGACTAGAGCTGTTTGGAAAATGGTGTGTTTTAGGACATTTTCCACACAAAACAATAGCGTACGTCAAGACTTTTGAAAATGTATTGAAAGTGTTTTTTTAAAAGAAAAGCTGAAAATATCCCCCCTTTACTTTCTCACTGAAAAGTGGAGGTTAAAAGTGGGGGGAGGAGTGTGTGAAGAGAGATGCAGGATTAAGAACGAAGACTTTCCCCATGTTTTGGCTTTAATTCTTTTTGTTAAAATATCAGCAAAAATTGGGAGACAACAATGAATACTCACCTCAACACCGCCATCGGCAGACTATAAAGAAAAATCTAGGAGTTAGTTGATCTGCTCTTTCTCCAGTGTCATCAAAATGTAGCTGATTCCCTCACAATGGCACCTACTCCATTTTGGGCGGGAAATCTTGATGATTTAGATTTTAGAGAAGTTATTTCCCCTCTGTGTGCCTGTCTTTCTTCTTCTCTCTGCCTTCCTTCTTTCGGTTGACCGGTCACTGTTTAATCTACCGGAATTACTTAAGAGACTCAAAGCCAACTGTGTGTGGTGTATTTATTTACAGAGCACCACCAAAAGGGCTGAGTGTGCCCCCAAACCGCTAGAAAGGAAAAAGGCAGGAGTTCTTTAATGCTGCTCTTTCTCCAATATCATTGAAATGATGCTGGTTTCATCATAGTGACAGTGGCTGAGACAGGAAGCTCCTGGGGTGGGACATTTCCCAGCCACCCGGGTGATTTCCTCCCTCCCATTGAAATATCTCCCTCACCCCCACTTGCACGCTTCATTATCTGCCATGTTAGGAAACCCCTTTTAAACGGTCCAGATGCTATGGTGGTGTTAACCGGCGTTACTGTATCGATTTCAGTGGTGCGAGGACGGTTTACATCTGCCGGGGAGCTGCTCCCTCGTGTAGTTGAGGCCATGTATATGACTGTCCATGGTGATACTACTATCCCCACTCCAAAGGTGCGGAATGACAGCATTTGCAGCCAATCACAGCTCCCATTGTGTGTGATCCCACTAGGGAGTGGTTCTTAACGTGTGTATAAAGAACAGACCCCCGAGTATTCCCACAAAATGGCTACTAGTATAATAGAAGAATTGACACTGAAAAGAACATCTGGATTGATTCTAACACACCCTTTGGGATTTAGAAACTCATTGCTTTGTCTTTTGCCCCCGTCCTTTGCACATCTGTCTAGGCTATTCCAACTGAGCACTGGCTCAGGGTTCAGGCTTGCTAAGAGCCTCTGCGAGAATGGAAAACAGCCTGACATCAAATCAAATTTGCAATGCTCACCGCAGGAACGCTCCCAGCTAGGTCTCCAGCAGCCTGTAAGGAAAAAGCTGGGAGTTACTTGATGCTACGCTTTCTCCAGTATCATTCAAATATAGCTACTTCCCTCCCCTTGTCCATAGGTTAACCACACCATGTCCACACCAGTAGCACCTTGTAATATAGCTATCCCAGCGTACCAGTGCGCCTTTAATTTGTGTAGGTTATACTAGCGCATTCTGAGCTAAATAATCTATACAGGGAAAAGCACACTTTTGCTGCTTATAACTGTGTCTACACGAGGGGCATTTGTCAGCAAAGACGTGTCAGCCAGGGACCAAACATCTTCACACCCCAGACCGACACCGCTTTTCCGGGGAAGTCTGTAGTGTAGACGTGTCTCCAGACAGCTCTGTGATGGGCAGCATTCCCACTGCCCTTCTTTCTCAGTGCTGGGATTCACTTCCAGAGTTTGGGGGTTTTCTTACTGCTCAGGATAAGAAGTAGAGATGGTTGACGTTTTTCCACATGAATTTTTGGAAAGAAATTGTCAATTGTTTTTCAATTTCCCCCCCGTTTTGGACAAAATCAGCACTGAAAAAGGGTTGCAATTTCCTCATTTAAGATTCCAGCCCCCTTTCCTAGGTTTTCACTCCTTATTTCCCTTTGACTAGAGCTGTTTGGAAAATGGTGTGTTTTAGGAGATTTTCCACACAAATCAATTGCGTACGTCAAGACTTTTGAAAATTTATTGAAAGTGTTTTTTTAAAGAAAAGCTGAAACTATCCCCCCTTTACTTTCTCACTGAAAAGCGGAGGTTAAAAGTGTGGGGAGGAGTGTGTGAAGAGAGATGCAGGATTAAGAACCAAGACTTTCCCCATGTTTTGACTTTAATTCCTTTTGTTAAAATATCTGCAAAATTGGGAGACAACAATGAATACTCTCCTCAACACCGCCCTCGGCAGACTATAAAGAAAAATCTAGGAGTTAGTTGATCTGCTCTTTCTCCAGTATCATCAAAATGTAGCTGATTCCCTCACAATGGCACCTACTCCATTTTGGGCGGGAAATCTTGATGATTTAGATTTTAGAGAAGTCATTTCCCCTCTGTGTGCCTGTCTTTCTTCTTCTCTCTGCCTTCCTTCTTTCGGTTGACCGGTCACTGTTTCCCTCTACCAGAATTTCTTAAGAGACTCAAAGCCAACTGTGTGTGGTGTATTTATTTACAGAGCACCACCAACAGGGCTGAGTGTGCCCCCAAACCGCTAGAAAGGAAAAAGGCAGGAGTTCTTTAATGCTGCTCTTTCTCCAATATCATTGAAATGACGCTGGTTTCATCATAGTGGCAGTGGTTGAGACAGGAAGCTCCTGGGGTGGGACCTTTCTAGCCCTCCGGGTGATTTCCTCCCTCCCATTGAAATATCTCCCTCACCCCCACTTGCACGCTTCATTATCTGCCATGTTAGAAAACCCCTTTTAAACGGTCCAGATGCTATGGTGGTGTTAACCGGCATTACTGTATCGATTTCAGTGGTTACTTGATGTTACAGGTTACAGAGTTACTTGATGCTACGCTTTCTCCAGTATTATCAATATAGAGCTACTTCCCTCCCATTGTCCGTAGGCTATCCACACTGGAAGCACCTTGTCAGTATAGCTATCCCAGCGTACCAATGCGCTTTTGTCGGTGTAGGTTATATTAGCACATTCTGAGCTAAATAATCTATACAGGGAAAAGTCCAGGTTTGCTGCTATAACTGTGTCTACAAGAGGGGCTTTTGCCAGCACATCAATAAAACCAGAATGAATTGATCCTGCTCCTTCTGCATTATCATCCAAACAAAACTAATTTCCCCCCAGTGGAGGCAGAAACTTTGGTTTTACAAACATTGCATCTACCCATTATTCTTCCCATCAGAATTAAGCTCTAGAATCTCTGAGAACTGGATCTCTTTTATTTTGTCTGACATCTCGTGGTGAGAAATAATGTTCCTAGATTTTAAGGCCAGAAGGGGTCATTAGAAGATTCTAGACTGACCTCCTGCATAACAGAACACAGACCGTCACCCAGTGATTCCTGCATCTAACCATTAACTTCTGTTTTATTTAGTGCATACTTTTAAAAAGATATCCCATCTAGATTTAACGATTTCAGGGATTAAGGCCACGTCTTCACTACCACTTACGTCGGCAAACTTTACATTGCTCCAGGGTGTGAAATAACCCCCCCCCCCTCCGAGTGACATACGTTATATAGTGCTATATTGGTGGGAGAGCTTCTCCCGCCCACATTATTACTGCAGCTCCTTGTGGTTGGTTTAATTACATCAATGAGACAGCTCTCTCCTGTCGGCATAGAGCGGCTACTTGAGAGATTTACAGTGACACAGCTGCATCGGTACAGCCGTGCTGCTGTAAACTCTCTAATGTGGACATAGCCAACGACTCCACCACCCCCTAGATGAATTATTCCAATGGTTCATTAATATAGTTTAAAATGTGCACCTTCTTTCTTGATTCAATTTGTCTAACTTCAGTTTTAGATTTTTGGATCTCATCTTCCTTTGTTTGATTAAAGAGCCATCTCCCATCAGAAATCTCTTCCCCCTGCAGTTACATGTATACCAGGATCAAGTCACCTTTTAACTGTCTCTGTGGTCAATTAAATAGATTGCGCTTCTTGTCTTTGGACTCCCCGGGCTCTCTCAGCTATCCTCACCTTGGGAGGCTAATGGGCTTCCTATGTCTAATCTGATTTACAGGTACCAGGCTAATGTAAAAGCTCCCAAGGAGAGTAAATTATGAATACTCACAGACACGCCCACTCCAAATCCTCCGTTTACCTATAGGAAAAAAGCAAGTTACTAAAACATGAATTACTTGTTTAGTAATTGCTCTTTCTTTGGCAGCAGTGAAATGAAAATGATGTCAGGAAAGGAACTGGACTCAAACGTCTGCTGGTTGGGAAAGGGAGCCAGTGTGGTCTGGTAAAAAGGGAGCTGGGCTGGGCTGGGAGACAAGAGCTCGGGGATCTGTTCCGGGCTCTGCTACTGAACATCCCAGTGACTTTAGATGAGTTGCGTGCCCTCTCTGTGCCTTTCTTTCTTCTTCTCTTTGCCTTCCTTCGTTTAGTCTGATTGGTCAGTGTTAAATGAGCCAGAATCACTTTACAGACTCTCAGAGTCAACTGCCTCTGGAGTATCTATGGACAGAGCCCCATGAGCAGGGCTCCACATGCCCCCAAACGTTAGTAAGAAAAAGTCAGAAGCTATTTAGTGCTGCTCTTTCTCTGATATTGTTGAAATCATCCTAGTTTCATGGCAGCGCCTGAGCCAGGCAGCTCCTGGGGTGGGAAATTTCCCAGCTGGTCGATCTCCGCCCTCCCTTCTATTGAAATATTTCCTAGATCCCCACATGCTTCTTTGGCTTCCACATGAGGAAACCCCTTTTTTCAAATCGGCTAAATTCTTTTCTGGTGTAAACTGGCATTTCTCTATTGACTTCGGTGGCGCGAGGCCGATTTACATCTGCTGGGGAGCTGCTCACTTGTGTAGTTGAGACTGTGTATATGATTGTCTGTGGAGATGCTATTATCCCCACTCCAAAAGTGCAGAACGAGAGGATTCCCAGTGAATCACAGCTCCCAGTGTATCGGACTCCACTGGGAAATGGTTCTTATCATGGTTGTAAAGAACGGAGCCCACAGAGGCCCCACAAACCAGGTATTTGGATAATGGGAGACGTGACACTGCAACGAACACCTGGATTAACTCTGACACCCCCCTCTGGGTTTTAGAAGCCCATTGCTCTGTCTTTAGCCTTATCCTTTCACATCTGTCTAGGCTTTTCTAAACACTGGGGCTTGTGAAGAGGTTCTGCGATAATATAAGGCAGTGAGACAGCCTGACAGCAAAGCAACTTTGAATACTCACCCATGGAAATCCTTCAGATGCCTTCCCAGAAGCCTGCAAGGAAATTGCTGGGAGTTACTTGATCCTGCTCTTTGTCCAATACCATCAAAATGTAAAGGATTCCCTCACACTGTCCATAGCTGACCGCACCATGGCTACGTCAGTACAGCTATCCCGGTGCACTTTGACTGCTGCAGTTTATTCTAGTCTCTCCTGAGCAAAATAAGCTATGTACGCAAAAGCACAGTTTTGCTGGTATAACTGTGTCTACATTAGGGGCTTTTGCCAGTACAGCTGTGTCAGCCAGGGACCAAACGTCTTCCTGCCGCAGACCAAAACCGCTGTGCCAGGGGAAGTCTGTAGTGCAGACATGTCTCCAGACAGCTCTGTGAGAGGCAGCATTCCCACTGCCCTTCTTTCTCCGTGCTGGGATTCACTTCCAGAGTGTGGCAGTTTCCTGACTCCCCAGGATAACAATTAGAGCTGGTTGGAATTTCTCCAAATGAAAAAAGTTGCTTATTGTTTTTCAAATTTTCCACCCTCCCTCTCACTAAAATATCTCCTAGATGCCCCCGCTTCCATGCTTCATTATCTGCCATGTTAGGAAACTCTTCTTCAAGTGGACCCAATTCTATCCTAGTATAAACTGCCACTACTCTATTGACTTTGGTGGAGAGAGTCTGACTTCCACATGCTGGGGATCTGCTCCATTGTGTAGTTAAGAGTGTGTTTTTGATTGTCCACGGTGATACTATTTTCCCAAGCCCCTGTGGAGCAGAGTGACAGGATTCCCAGCGAATCACAACGCCCAGTGGGTATGACTCCAACTGGCAGGGGTGTGCGCATGGGGGGGGGGGGGGTAACCAGGGTTAAACCCCCCCCCCCCCCAACAATCATTGGGGGCACAAAACTTCTCTGGTCCCTGGGGCCGCATGTAGGCAGGGGGGGCAGCGAGACCCTCCCGGGGCCCGATGGGGGAGGGAGGAGAGTGAGCATCTGTGCCCCCACCAAAAGGGGTCAAATTTAAATTCCCACACAAGGAGCCTATAAAGTGGCAAGAGATTCCTCAAATGGTTATAAAGAACTGGCCCACAGAGATGGAGCAAACCAGCTACTAGTATTAGAGAAGAAATGAAACTGTAAAAAACATCTAGATTAATTCCTGAATTTTCCCCTTTGGGATTTAGAAGCCCATTGCTCTTTTTTTTGTCCCAATCCTTGCACATTGTCCAGGCTATTCCAGCTGACCACGTCCTCGGGGTTTGGGCTTCCTAAGAGGTACTGGGAGAGGCACTGGGATAATATAAGACAGCCTGACAGCAAAGCAACTTTGAATACTCACCCATGGAACTCTTCCAGATAGACTCCCAGAAGCCTGCAAGGAAATTGCTGGGAGTTAATTGATGCTGCTCTTTCTGCAACGCCATCAAAATTCCCTCCCATTGTCCACAGCTTAACTACACCATGTCTACACTAGCAGCGCTGGGTCAGTATGGCGATCCCAGCGTACTACTGCACGTGTGTCGGTGTATCTTATTCTAGCTGTCTCTGAGCGAAATAATCTGTATGGCAAATGCAGGGTTTTGCTGCTATGAATGTGTCTCCACTAGGGTCATTTCCCAGCACAGTTATGTCGGTCAGAGATAAAATATCTTCAGTCCTCAAACTAACTCCCCTTTGCCAGCAGATGTCTGTAGTGTAGAGATGTCTCCAGACAGGTCTGCGATGGGCAACGTTCCCACTGCCCTTCTTTCTCGGTGCTGGGATTAACCTCCAGAACCTGGCAGTTTCCTTACTGCTCGCGACAATTTTGAGCTGGTTGAAATTTGTAGAAATGAATTTTTTGTCTTGACTGACCTCCTGCATAGCACAGGGCACAGAATCTCACCCAAGGATTCCTGCATCTAGCCCATAACTTCTGTTCTATTCGCTACCTTTTCTGAAGGTATCCCATCTAGATTTAAAGTCTTTCAGTGATTAAGGCCATACCTATTCTACCATTGACGTCGGCAATACTTGATGTCGCTCAGTGGTGTGAAAAAAATACCCCCGAGAAGACATAAGTTTCGCCTGTATAAACCGTAGTGTGCACAGCGCTATGTTGGTGGGAGAGCTTCTCCCGCCGCTCGTTGGGGGTGGTTTAATTACATTGACTGGAGAGCTCTCTCCCGTCAGCATAGAGCAGCTTCCCGAGAGATCTTACAGTGTCACAGCTGCATTGGTACAGCTGTTCCGCTGTAAACTCTCTGGCGTAGAAGTAGCCAGAGACTCCACCACATTCTAGGTTAAGTGTTCCAATGGTTAATTAATAGTGTTAAAAATTAGCAAATTGTTTCTGGATTCTATTTGTCTAGCTTCATTTTTAGATTATAGGATTTTGTCTTGTTCCCCCTACAGTTACATTTATACGAGGATCAAGTCACCTCTTAAATGTCTTTGTGGTAAATTAAATAGATTGCGCTTCTTGTCTTTGGATTCCCCAGGATCTCTCAGCCAGCCTAACCTCTAAGCCCACCTCTGGAGGCCAATGGGCTTTCTATGTTTAATCTGAGTTAAAGGCTAATGTAAAACCTCCAAAGGAGAGTAAATTCTGAATACTCACAGACAAATCGCCTGCAAGGTTTCCATCAGCCTACAAGAAAAAAAACTCTTACTAAAAACATTAATTTTTATTCTTTGTATAATTGAGACGTTGTATGTGATTGTCCTGTCGTGATACTATTCTCCCTAGTTCCAATGGCGGAGAATGACAGGATTCCCAGCGAATCACACCTCCCAGTGAGTATGACTCCGTCCACTAGGAAGTGGTTTTTATCATGGTTGTAATGATTCCTGCATCTACCAGGGCTCGGCAACCTTTCAGATAGGTGTGCCAAGTCTTCATTTATTCACTCTAATTTAAGGTTTCCCCTTGCCAGTAATACATTTTAACGTTTTTAGAAGGTCTCTTTCTATAAGTCTTTAATAGATAACTCAGGTATTGTTGTCTGTAAAGTAAATAAGGTTTTTTACAATGTTTAAGAAACTTCATTTACAATTAAATTAAAATGCAGAGCCCCCCGGACCGCTGGCCAGGACCCGGGCAGTGTGAGTGCCACTGAAAATCAGCTCCCGTGCCGTCGATCTAGCTCTTAATTTCTGTTCTATTTAGAACATACCTTTTCTGACGGTATCCCATCTAGATTTGAAGACTTTCAGTGACTAAGGCCATATCTACACTACCATTGACGTCGGCAAAACTTGATGTTGCTCATGGGTGTGAAAAAAATACCCCCACGAGGGACATAAGTTTCGTCAGCTTAAGCGGTAGGTTGCACAGCGCTATGTTGGTGGGAGAGCTTCTCCCGCCGACATTACTACCGCTGCTCGTTGGGGGTGGTTTAATTACATCGATGACACAGTTCTCTCCCGTCGGGATAGAGCAGCTACAGGAGAGATCTCACAGTGACACAACTGCATCGGTACAGCTGTGCCACCGTAACACTCTAATGTGGACATAGCCACAGACTCCACCACATCCCAGATGAATTATTCCAATGGTTCATTAATATAGTTTAAAATTTGCAGCTTTTTTCTTAATTCAACATGTCTAACGTCAGTTTTAGATTATTGGATCTCGTCTTCCTTTGTTTGATTAAAGAGCCATCTCCCATCAGAAATCTCTTCCCCCTGCAGTTACGTATATACCAGAATCAAGTCACCTCTTAACTGTCTCTGTGGTCAATTAAATAGACTGCGCTTCTTGTCTTCGAGCCTCTGAGCCCACCTCTGGAGGACAATGGCCTTCCTATGTTTAATCTGATTTAAAGATGAATGTAAAAGCTCCAAAGGAGAGTAAATTCTGAATACTCACAGACAAGTCCCCTCCAAGTTCTACCTGAACCTACAGGAAAAAAGCAAGTTACTAAAACATTAATTACTTGTTGCTGCTCTTTCTCTGGCAGCAGTGAAATCAAAATGACGTCCTGAAAGGAACTGGACTCCAACATCTGCTGGTTGGACAATGGGAGCCAGTGTGGTCTTGTAAAAGAGGGGCTGGGCTGGGAGACCAGAGCTCAGGGATCTGTTTAGACCGATTTAGTCTGATCGGTCACAACTAAATGCACTGGAATCATTTTACAGACTCTCAGAGTCAACTGTCTTTGGAGAGCACCAACAGCAGGGCTCAATGTGCCCCCAAACCGCTGAGAAGAAAAAGGCAGGAGTTATTCAGTGCTGATCTTTCTCCGATAGCGTTGAAATGATGCTGGTTTTTCTCTGTTGACTTCAGTGGCGTGAGGCAGATTTACATCTGCTGGGGAGCTGCTCCCTGGTGTAGTTGAGACCGTGTATATGATTGTCCCTGGTGATGCTATTATCCCTACTCCAGATGTGCAGAATGAATGGGTTCCCAGTGAATCACAGCCGCCTGCCTGTGTGTCTCACTCCGCTGAGAATTGGTTCTTATCACGGTTGTAAAGAACAGAACCTAGAGAGGCCCAACAAACTTGCTAATTGGATAATGGGAGAACGGACACTGCAAAGAATACCTGGATTATCTCTGACATCCCCCTTTGGGATATCCGCCTCTGACTCCCCCGACTGAATTATTGGAGATGCCCCCACTTGAATGCTTCATTATCTGCCATGTTAGTAAACACTTTTTCAAGTGGGCCCAATTCTATTCCCATGTAAACTGTCACTACTCTGTTGACTTCGGTGCAGAGAGGCTGACTTCCCATTCTGGGGATGTGCTCCATTGTGTGTTTGTGATTGTCCACGGTGATACTATTATCCCAAGCCCCTGTGGAGCAGAATGACAGGATTCCCAGCCAATCACAGCTCCCAGTGCGTATGACTCCAACTGGCAGGGGTATGTACATGGGGGGCAATCAGGGTCACAGCCCCTCCACCCCAATAATCACTCGGGGCACAAAACTTCTCTGGCCCTGGGGCCACAGAGGCAGTGAATATCGAGCTCTTGCCGGGGCTTGGGCCGGGTGGAGGGAGGGGGGACAGCGAGATCCTCCCAGGGCTGGGTGGGGGAGGGAGGAGACAGAGTGTCTGTGCCCCCCACCCAAAGGGATCAATTTTAAATTCCTGTGCACGCGTTCCTGCAAAGTGGCAAGTGATGCTGTAAATGGTTATAAAGAACAGGCCCACAGAGATGGAGCAAACCGGCTACTAGTATTATAGGGGAAATGAAACTGTAATAAACATCTGGATTAACTCCTGGATTAACCCCTTTGGGATTTAGAAGCCCATTGCTCTGTTTTTTGCCCCAATCCTTGCACATTGTCCAGGCTATTCCAACTGACCACGTCCTCGGGATTTGGTCTTGCTAAGAGGTACTGGGATAATATAAGACAGCCTGACATCAAAGCAAATTTGATTACTTACCCTAGGAAGGCTTCTAACTTGTCTCCCAGAAGCCTGCAAGGAAATTGCTGGGAGTTAATCGATGCTGCTCTTTCTCCAATGCCATCAAAATTCCCATTGTCCACATCTTAACCACACCATGTCTACACTAGCAGCGCCGGGTCAGTATGGTGATCCCAGTGTACTACTGCACGTGTGTCGGTGTATCTTATTCTAGCTGTCTCTGAGCGAAATAATCTGTATGGCAAATGCAGGGTTTTGCTGCTATGAATGTGTCTCCACTAGGGTCATTTGCCAGCACAGTTATGTCGGTCAGAGATAAAATATCTTCAGTCCTCAAACTAACTCCCCTTTGCCAGCAGATGTCTGTAGTGTAGAGATGTCTCCAGACAGGTCTGCGATGGGCAACGTTCCCACTGCCCTTCTTTCTCGGTGCTGGGATTAACCTCCAGAACCTGGCAGTTTCCTTACTGCTCGCGACAATTTTGAGCTGGTTGAAATTTGTAGAAATGAATTTTTTGTCTTGACTGACCTCCTGCATAGCACAGGGCACAGAATCTCACCCAAGGATTCCTGCATCTAGCCCATAACTTCTGTTCTATTCGCTACCTTTTCTGAAGGTATCCCATCTAGATTTAAAGTCTTTCAGTGATTAAGGCCATACCTATTCTACCATTGACGTCGGCAATACTTGATGTCGCTCAGTGGTGTGAAAAAAATACCCCCGAGAAGACATAAGTTTCGCCTGTATAAACCGTAGTGTGCACAGCGCTATGTTGGTGGGAGAGCTTCTCCCGCCGCTCGTTGGGGGTGGTTTAATTACATTGACTGGAGAGCTCTCTCCCGTCAGCATAGAGCAGCTTCCCGAGAGATCTTACAGTGTCACAGCTGCATTGGTACAGCTGTTCCGCTGTAAACTCTCTGGCGTAGAAGTAGCCAGAGACTCCACCACATTCTAGGTTAAGTGTTCCAATGGTTAATTAATAGTGTTAAAAATTAGCAAATTATTTCTGGATTCTATTTGTCTAGCTTCATTTTTAGATTATAGGATTTTGTCTTGTTCCCCCTACAGTTACATTTATACGAGGATCAAGTCACCTCTTAAATGTCTTTGTGGTAAATTAAATAGATTGCGCTTCTTGTCTTTGGATTCCCCAGGATCTCTCAGCCAGCCTAACCTCTAAGCCCACCGCTGGAGGCCAATGGGCTTCCTATGTTTAATCTGAGTTAAAGGCTAATGTAAAACCTCCAAAGGAGAGTAAATTCTGAATACTCACAGACAAATCGCCTGCAAGGCTTCCATCAGCCTACAAGAAAAAAAACTCTTACTAAAAACATTAATTTTTATTCTTTGTATAATTGAGACGTTGTATGTGATTGTCCTGTCATGATACTATTCTCCCTAGTTCCAATGGCGGAGAATGACAGGATTCCCAGCGAATCACACCTCCCAGTGAGTATGACTCCGTCCACTAGGATTAAAGAGCCATCTCCCATCAGAAATCTCTTCCCCCTGCAGTTACGTATATTCCAGAATCAAGTCACCTCTTAACTGTCTCCGTGGTCAATTAAATAGACTGCGCTTCTTGTCTTCGAGCCTCTGAGCCCACCTCTGGAGGACAATGGCCTTCCTATGTTTAATCTGATTTAAAGATGAATGTAAAAGCTCCAAAGGAGAGTAAATTCTGAATACTCACAGACAAGTCCCCTCCAAGTTTTCCCTGAACCTACAGGAAAAAAACAAGTTACTAAAACATTAATTATTTGTTGCTGCTCTTTCTCTGGGAGCAATGAAATGAAAATTACATCGTGAAAGGAATTGGACTGAAAGATCTGCTGGTTGAGAAATAGGAGCCAATGTGGTCTGGTAAAAAGGAAGCTGGGCTGGGAGATGAGAGCTCGGGGATCTGCTACTGACTTTCCCAGTGACTTTAGGTGACTTACTTCCCCTCTCTGGGCCTTTCTTTCTTCTTCTCTTTGCCTTCCTTCGTTTAGTCTGATTGGTCACTGTTAAATGAACCAGCAAACTGGCTACTGGGATAATGGGAGAACTGACACTGCAAAGGACACCTGGATTAACTCTGACTGCCCCCTAGGGGATTTAGAAGCCCATTGCTTTGTCTTTTGCCTTATCCTCTCATGTCTGTCTAGGGCAGCTATTCCAGCTGACCACTATGCTCATCACTGAGGTTTGTGAAGAGGTTCTGCGATAATATAAGACAGCCTGACAGCAAAGCAACTTTGAATACTCACCCCAGAGACGCTTCCAGAAGCGTGCAAGGGAATTGCTGGGAGTTACTTGATCCTGCTCTTTCTCCAATACCATCAAAATATAACGGATTCCCTCACATTGTCCATAGTTCAACCCCACCATGGCTACATTAGAAGCACTTTGTCACTCTAGCTATCCCGGTGTACTAGTGCGCTTTTGTCGCTTTCGTTTATTCTTGTCCCCGTGAGCAAAACAAACTATGTAAGCAAAAGCACAGTTTTGCTGGTATAAGTGTGTCTACACTAGTGGGTTTTGCTTGCTCCGCCATGTCAGCCAGGGACCAAACTTCTTCACCCCCTGCAGCAACACAGCTATGCTAATAGATGTCTATGGTGTAGACCTGACCCAAGACTGTTTTGCAGTGGGAAACCTCCCCACTACTGTTCTTTCTGAGTGCTGGAATTAACCTCCAGGATTTGGGAGCTTCCTTACTGAGTCTGACTCGTCTGGATAAGAATTAGAGATGGCTGAAATTTTTCCAAATGAGTTTTTGTGAAAAATTTGTTGATTCGTTTTCACATTTTGTCATTGTTTGGAGAAAATCAGAAAGGAAAAAGTTTTGCAGTTTTTTCATTTATGATTACCATCCCGTTTCTTTTTTTCCAGAACTGTTTGAAAAATTATGCATGTTTTGGGAAATTTAAAAAAAATGTGGGTTTCAACATTTTTGCAAAATTGTTTGAAACCGTTTGAATGATAAACTGAAAATATCCCCTTCTTTCGTTTTCCACTTAAAGAGGGAGGCAAAGGGGAAAGAAATGGAGTCTGGAGATCAAAAAGCAAAACTTTTCCCATTGTTTGGTTTTAATTCTTTTGGATGAAAAAACAGGAAATAGTGTAAGAAACAAATTTTTCCATTAAAATTTTCATTTTCAAAACAAAAAAAATGTTTGGTTCACTTGAGCGGATTGAATTTTTTTCTTCATAATTTTTCAGCTGAAAAGTGTTTTTTCAACCATAGTTGAAGCTTTTGCAGAAAAAAAATCATTTAGATGAAAAATTAGAATCTGAACATTATGGGGGGAAACTTTTGGTGATTTTGGCTTTCCAAAACAATATATTTTTAGTGAAACCCTCAAATATTGAACCACAGTGTTTTTGACAAACCAAAAATTCTATTGTTTTCATTTTCCGTTGAAAAAAAAATGTCATGGGCTATTTTTAAAACTAGAAGAAAAAGAAGAATTTCGAAGCTCTTTTATTGAATCTTATCTCTCTTCCTGAGAAGAGCTGAGAGTCTTTCCTGGACTCTCACTTAGGTTAGGAGGAGATTTCCAAAAGCTCAATCTGCAGTTCTGCAGTATAGGACACAGTATCTTTGAGGTGACATCAGTCACTGGATAAGGAGGCAGGAGAGCTCAGTTCTAGTTTTAGCTATGCCACTGACAATGGCAATGAAAGCTAGCAGTGTTTGGATGCTTACCCCCAGGTCCCATAGCGCGCTGCTTTCCTTTGGGCAAAGGATGGAGAGGAGGAGAGCGGCAGCCACGATCTGGAGCTTCATCTTGGATTCTGTTCTTCCAGGTCCTGACGGCTGAGGGGTTTAGCAGCGGTATTTATACAGTGTGTCGCATCTGACATTACAAGCTCGATTGCCCAAACTCAATGCCCGCATTATCGAGGAGACCAATCGCCTTTATCAATCAGGAAAGGTCAGAGATTTCATTTATCACTAAACTCCACCATGTGGAATCAACTCCCTGCTTCCAAAGGCTGGGAGCCAACTTCAGGCTGAAGAATGAATTGTATTATTCCCCTCTACGATGGGTCTTGAGATGACTCATCACAGGCCAAATGGTGCTTTATCTGCACCTTTTATTCCCACCCCTACACTTGAAGGCTGGGTAACAGGCAGGGAACATGGCTCATAATAAGCTTCATTTATCTTATGCCCTTTACCAGGTTGTAACACCAAGAAAGGCACCAGGGGCCAAGTCTCCAGTTAGTGAATTGGCTGCTTCTCCACTAGAGTTAAGGGGGCCAGATCCCCAGCTCAAGTAAATCAGCCATTGCTCTGCTGCGCACCGGGAGGTCAGATCCCCAGTTAGTGTCAATTGGCCGCTTCTCCCCTGGAGCCAATGGGGACGGATCCCCAGCATCTGCAAGTCAGCTGTGGCTATGTTGGAGTCACTGGGGCCAGAATCCCAGTTGGTGTAGATTGCTCCATGGAAGCCAATGGGACAGATCTTCCTTCAGGGTAAACCACCGAAGCGCCATTGGAGACATTGGGACCAGTTCCTCAGCTCATGTAAATTGGCCGTTCCCCACAGGATTCAATGGGGCAGAGCCCAACTTGTGTAGATGGGTGTACCTCCACTGCAGTCAGCAGGGCTATGCTGATCCTTGCCAGTTGACGATCTAGCCCTGAGCCTGTTCTGGTTATTAGCTGAGTGACAGTAATGCTTAAGAGGACCCAACCAAGTTCAGGGCGGCAGAGTACGCACCAGCCTGGGAGTCAGGGGACCTGGGTTAAATTCTCAGCTCAGCCACTGACTTGCTGGATGATCTGGGGCAAGTCAATTCTCTCTTTTACTGCCTGCACTCTGTCTGTTCTGTCTTATTACATTGTAAGCTTATTGGGGCAGGGACTGTCTCTCGCCGTGTGTGCCACGCTGGCACAACGGGGCCCTGATCTCAGCTGGGGCAGAGACTGTGTCTTACTGTGTGTCTGGGCAGCACCTGGCACAACGGGGCCCTGATCTCAGCTGGGGCAGAGACTGTGTCTTACTGTGTGTCTGGGCAGCACCTGGCACAACGGGGGCCTGATCTCGGTCACATCCTGTACGTACTCGGTTAGTATAAATTATAGCAAAAAGCTACAGCAGGGAAGTCTGTGAGAGATCAGCCACTCTGAAAAGCTGGCCCGAGTTGGGACGGCTACAAACAGAGCAGTAAAAAGAACAGGAATACTTGTGGCACCTTAGAGACTAACAAATCTATTTCAGCATAAGCTTTTGTGGACTACAATCCACTTCTTCGGATGCACAGAATGTGGATTGTAGCCCACGAAAGCTTATGCTGAAAGACATTTGTTAGTCTCTAAGGTGCCACAAAGTAATCCTTTTCTTTTTGCTGACACAGACTAACACGGCTGCTACTCTGAAACAGAGCAGTGGTTCTCAACCTATTTATCATTGTGGGCCGCATATGCAATGTGTTACTTGGGCTGCAAGTTGAGAACCACAGCACTCCCCCAACCTCCCCACAGACCCCTATGCTCAGTGCCCCCCGCCCAGAGACTCCTCCACAGAGCGGGGCCAGGAGAGGAGCCCTGGGTGCAGGGCTGGACAGCTGGGACCTCGGATCCCGCTGCACAGCAGGGCAGCCAGGACCCTGGACTCCGTTGTGCGGGGCTGGGTGGCATTTAGCACACAATTGGGCCACAGCTGTGTGCTAATTGGGCTGCCCGTATTGTTGAGAACCACTGAACCAGAGTCAGCCAAAATCTGTGGCCAACTTGGGAATGTATTGGCCCTTTATCTTCGAACCAAGAGGATCGGACTCTAGAAGAGTCATCAAGGCTATTAAAGGGGATGGGAGTCAGGACTCCTGAGTTCTCTCAACCCTACCATAATTATGCTAGGTACGTTATAGGCTACATTAGACTGGGTTGGTAGCACCAATCTAGTTAATATTGAGATGTGAATTGGGTTCGGTAGGGATTGCTGACATGGACTCTCTCTGACACAACACCGTCTCTGAAGAGCCCGCACCCACTCCCCACCCCACACAAGCTCTGGAAGGCGACGTGTCCCTTGTCCTCTGTGTGCCTGAGTTGGCGTGATGAGCATGTTCTGTCATTCAGGGATCTGAACAGATGCGCATTGTTCCTCAACTGGACTGATGACTTGTTTGAAGATCAGGAAGAACAATCCAAACACCTTATCTGCTCTTATCAGCATGAGGTATGTGGCTGCCAGAGATGAACAAGAGGAGTTATTCTTGATGTGTGGTTTCTAGGAAGAATTCTTGCATCAGAGGAGATGGCAGGGAGCTGTCGCCTCACAGAGGGATTTGCCTCCAGTGACAAGTTAAATGTCCCATGAGGAAAAGTCAAAGAGGAGCCTCATAAGCTCTTTGTTGCTCTAGGGTTGTTTCCTGATTGTGACAAGTGGGCAGAGATGGACCCAACAGGAAGAGTCTTTGTCTTCCAAATAGGTGGGTGAGGTCATGCAGCGTGAGCTGCTAAGCTGCTCTGCATTTGTGACCCTATCAGGGCCAGATCCCCAGCTGTGTGAATCAGCTAAGAGCCATGTGCATAGGGGCTCGTGCATTTAGCTCCAGAGGTCCCAGGTTTGATCCCGCCCGGCAGTCACCGGGATCTGTCGGCATTACATCTGTGCAGTGCTCAGCACAATGGGCCTGGATATCAGCTGGGGCAGGGACTGTCTCTTGCTGGTGTCTGTGCAGTGGCTGGCACTGTGACGGGATCCCCGGGGTGCAGCCTGGAACTGTGGAACCACTGTGCCCCCTCAACTCCCCAGCCTGGGATGTCTCTCACAATGCCTTGCTAGTGACCAGCGGCAAACCCCTCCAGGTGCTGTTATCACTCATCACAACCGCATGTGGAGCCCCACACCCAGCTAGGTTGCATGAATGCTTCCAGAGACACTCATGAATCACACAGAGAAGGGCACCAGCCAAATCCCTCCAGCTCCCAACCTTGTACCTCAGGAATATACCGTCTTGCACTGCTCAAGACCCATTCTTGAGCAATGCAAGTTTATTAATTGGTTCACCATTTCATCAATGGAAAGTGGATATACAGCAGCCTTTGCAAAGCTGAGCAGATTTCCTAAGCACTTCAGGCAAACTCACAGGTAAAGATAAAGAGTAAAGCAAATGTATTGACTACAAAAGATAGATTTTAAGTGATTATAAGTGATAGGCAAAAAGTCAGAGCTAGTTACCAAAGAAAATAAAATATAAGCACAGTCTAAACCAGGGGTCTCAAACAAGCTCTTCCCTGCGGCCCGCCAGGCTCCCCCCGCCTCCCCCGCCCCCATGTATTTATTTATTTTACCCCCAGGCAGTTCCCGCCGCCAGACAGTTGTTCTGGCAGCAGGAACTGCCTGGGGGTTTAAAAAATTTTTTTTTAAATGGGGAGGTGCGGGGAGCCCAGCAGGCTGCAGGGAAGAGCGCCGCGGGCCGCATGGGAAGAGCTTCGTGGTTTCTGGGAGGGAGGAGCGGGAAGCTGTGCACACAGGGGAGAAGGCGGAGAAGGGGCAGGGTCTAATGGAAGGGGTGGAGTGGGGGCGGGGCCGGGGGCAGCGAGGGGGCGGGGTCAGTGATGAGGCCCTCGGGCCAATGCACTAGTCCTCATGTGGCCCTCGTGGTAATTTGAGTTTGAGACCCCTGGTCTAAACCTTAACCCTTATCACACTAGTCAGTATTTAGGTCAAGCAATGTTCTCATCCCCCTGAACCTTACAGTCCTTAATATACAGGTTTGTTTCTTAAACCTGAGCCAGTCTCCTCTGTTTGAGTCTTCAGTCTGTCCTTGTTGCTTGCAGCATAAGTGGGGGAAGGAGAAAGGCCAAGCACGGGGCCACTGCATTCTGATTTATACCCTTAGTCCATGTGCTTGGAGAACACAAGTCTAGGCATATCTGGTGGGCACTGCTGAGTCGCAAGGTGAAGCAACACCCCAGTGTGTCTCCTGTGAGTGAGTCATTGAATTGTAACTCCTCTGCTGGACAATGGCTAGTGATGTCTGTAAGCACCCACCCGGGCATTGGTTACCTCCCTTGTCGTCTCTGGAGAGCTAGTGTCTGGGCACTTCCCAAACCCACAGCATAGAATCATATAATCATAGAATATAAGGGTTGAAAGAGACCTCAGGAGCTCATCTAGTCTAATCCACTGCTCAAAGCAGGACCAACACCCACTAAATCATCCCAGCCAGGGCTTTGCCAAACTGGGCCTTAAAAACCTCTAAGGATGGAGATTCCACCACCTCCCTAGGTAACCCATTCTAGCACTTCACCACCCTCCTAGTGAAATAGTGTTTCCTAATATCCAACCTAGACCTCCCCCACTGCAACTTGAGACCATTACTCCTTGTTCTGTCATCTGCCACCACTGAGACCAGCCGAGCTCCACCCTCTTTGGAACCCCCTTCAGGTAGTTGAAGGCTGCTATCAAATCCCCCCTCACTCTTCTCTTCTGTAGACTAAATAACCCCAGTTCCCTCAGCCTCTTCTCGTAAGTCATGTGCCCCAGCCCCCTAATCATTTTTGTTACCCTCCATTGGACTCTCTCCAATTTGTCCACATCCCTTCTGTAGTGGGGGAACCAAAACTGGATGCAGTACTCCAGGTGTGGCCTCACCAGTGCCGAATAATCATTTCCCACTTCACATATTTTGGTGAAAACTATACAACACAATTCTTATAATTTCACATTCATTGGTGATATACATATTCAGATAGAACAGTGGGTTGCAGCAGATCATAACCTGATACCTCACATGGCATGACTTATATGCAATATCACAATTATATATAAATGAGGAATATGGGAGTTACAGGGCGCTCCTCCGAGGTAGAGTGTCACAGGCACAACAGGGCCCTGATCTCAGCTAGGGCAGGGCCTGTCTCTTGCTGTGTGTCTGTGCAGCGCCCGGCACAATGGGGCATCAATCTCAGTTGGGGTCTCTAGGCGCTAGGTTAACGTAAATTATAACAAATGGTACATCACTGAAGTCAGTGAGAGATCAGCACCTGTGAAATCCTGGACAGCTACAAACAGAGTCGGACAAAATCAGTGGCCAACTTGGGAAAGCGTTGGCCTGTATCTTCCATGCAAGAAGGATGGACTTTGGAACAGGCTATTAAAGATGATGGGAGTCAGAACTCTTCAGTTCTCTCAACTCTGCCATAATTATGTTGGGCACTGCACAAACACTGAGTGAGAGACAACCTCTGCCGCCAAAGGGTTTACAATGTACGTGGCCAAGGGGAGGATTATTATCCCCAGTTTGCAGACTGGAGGAAACTGAGGCTCAGAGCGATGCAGTGACTTGCCAAGGTCACACAGGGAGTCTGTGGGAGAGATGGGAATTAAACCCAAATCTCCAGTGTGGTGATCCTGCCTTATCTACAGCCTCCTAATATCAAGGCCCAGAGAAGTTGATTCTCAGTGACACTAACACCTCTTAAAGTGATTGCATTTTACGGTCACTTTAAATGTCCCCTTTACACTGGCAGAGAGGTAAAGGGGCCTTAGTATAACTGAGGCTCTACTACATAACAGTGGGTTGGCAGCACCACTCTAGTTAAGACTGAGATGTGATTTGAATTCTTCACTCCAAGGGATTGCTGACATGGACTCTCTGGCACAACACCATCTCTGAAGAGCCAGTACTCACTCCTCACCCCACACAAGCTCTGGAAGGCGACGTGTCCCTTGTCCTTTATGTGCCCGAGTTGGCGTGATGAGCATGTTCTGTCATTCAGGGATCTGAACAGATGCGTATTGTTCCTCAATTGGACTGCTGACTTGCCCTTGTCTGCTCTTATCAGCACGAGGCAGATGGCTGCCAGAGATGAACAAGAGGAGGTGTTCTCGCTGAGTTCTTGCATCGGGGTGATGGCAGAGAGATGTCCCCTCACTGAGGGATTTGCCTCCGGTGACAAGTTAAATGTGCTGTGAGGCAAAGTCAAAGAGGAGCCTCACAAGCTCTTTCTTGTTCTGTGGTTGTGACATGTGGGTAGTGACAGACACACTAGGTAGGTGTGTGAGGTTATTCAGGGTGAAATGCCAAACTGCTCTGTCAGGGCCACATCTACGGCTGGCGAGAATTGACTATAGCTGCCCTGGAGTCAACGGGGCCAGATCCCCAGCTGGTGTGAATGGACCACAGCTGCCCTGGAGTCAACGGGGCCAGATCCCCAGCTGGTGTGAATGGACCACAGCTGCACTGGAGTCAATGGCACCAGATCCCCAGCTGGTGTGAATGGACCATAGCTGCCCTGGAGTCAATGGCGCCAGATCCCCAGCTGGTGTGAATGGACCACAGCTGCACTGGAGTCAATGGCACCAGATCCCCAGCTGGTGTGAATGGACCATAGCTGCCCTGGAGTCAATGGCACCAGATCCCCAGCTGGTGTGAATGGACCATAGCTGCCCTGGAGTCAATGGCACCAGATCCCCAGCTGGTGTGAATGGACCATAGCTGCACTGGAGTCAATGACACCAGATCCCCAACTGGTGTGAATGGACCATAGCTGCCCTGGAGTCAATGGCACCAGATCCCCAGCTGGTGTGAATGGACCATAGCTGCCCTGGAGTCAATGGCGCCAGATCCCCAGCTGGTGTGAATGGACCATAGCTGCACTGGGGTCAATGGCGCCAGATCCCCAGCTGGTGTGAATGGACCATAGCTGCCCTGGAGTCAATGGTGCCAGATCCCCAGCTGGTGTGAATGGACCATAGCTGCACTGGGGTCAATGGCGCCAGATCCCCAGCTGGTGTAAATAGGTGCAGCTTCATTGAGTCCAAACCGTCTGAGGGCGCTGTTGCAGGGGAGTTTGTGGTCTGCGTTAATCTCCCTAACTAGAATTTGTATTTGGGGCGGAGCTGCTCCCTGGTAACTGGGCACTTGTGTTTGAGCTGAGATTACTGATAGCGGGGTTTGTCCATGTGCTGTTTGTGACCATCTCTGTTCCAGTGCTGGTGTATAGCATGTAAATATACAAGTGGCACTAGGAAGATACCCAGACTCTGGACCACTGATTTCTTCTCCAATGAGAAGCTGACCTGTGAGGCCCCAACATCTGCTTTTTCTTGGCCTATGACTCTGGGCATCTCATTTCCCCTCTTTGTCCATCTGGGTGTGTCTACATTGCAGTCAGGAGGTGTGATTGTAGCACAGGTAGACACACCTTTGCTAGCTTTAATCTATAACAGCACAGCTATGGTAGCGCGGGCTAGCAACCCAAGTGAGTACCCAAGCCTGCTGGTGACTTTCAAGCTGCCAGAGTCCTCCAAGAAGACAGCGGGGTGGGTATTTATTATGTGTATTACAGTAACACCTACAGGCCCCCACCTGAAATCCCGTTGACTCCAAGAGAGTTATGGGTCATTTCCACCAGCTGGGGATCTGGTCCTTTGACTCCAATGAAGCTAGGGACCATTTACACCAGGTGGGGATCTGGACTCAGCATCATTGAAAACCTACAGATAATCCTGAGAAAAAACTAATACCTCCCAAGGAGCATAAGAATCGTCACTCCAGAAGAAATAAGTGCTGCTAATATTCATTTTCAGCAGCTCACGAAGGTATCAGAACATCTGTCACTTATAGGGAAGGAACCTCCAGAGGTCATCCAGTCCAGTCCCCTCCACTCGTGGCAGGATTAAGTATTATATAGACCAGCGGTGTCCAATACGTTTGCCACTAGCCACATGTGGCTAATAGGCTAGTGAATTGTGGCTAATGCATGTGGCTTTTTTATAATGTGGCGTAGTTAATAAGAAAAATTCAAAACCACAAGTGTGGCTAGCATTGAATTTCTATTGGACACTGCTGATCTAGATCATTCCTGACAGGCGTTTGTCTAAACTGTTCTTAAAAATCTCCAATGACGGAGATTCCACAACCTCCCTAGGCAATTTATTCCAGTGCTTAACTATCCTGACAGGAAACTTTTCCTAATGTCCAACCTAAACCGTCCTTGCTGCAATTTAAGCCCATTGCTTCTTGTCCTAAGGAGCTTAGGAACATAAGAATTGCTGCACCGGATCAGACCTACGGGCCAATCTGCCCTGGTATCCCTCCTGCCTCTCACGCAGCAATGGGTCTATAGTCTGGTATCCTGCCTCCTGCAGTGGCCATCAGCAGCAGTTCTAGGAGAAGGGGCACAGCGCTCCCCGTAGTGGACAATGTTGGAACATCCCGGGGGAAGGTTTTCTCCTAACTCCCTTTAGTTAGAGGTTGATCTCACCCTTGAGCAGAAGGGTTTCGATCCCGTCCCAAACTCTTAGTTATTTTTCAGAAGTCCTTGTTACTCTAACGCTGGATGCTCTAGGCTAGGGTACCGCTCTGCAGCCTGCGGCAGTGAGCCACCGACCTGGGGTTGCCAACCCTCCAGGATTGTCCCGGAGTCTCCAGGAATTAAAGGTTCATCTTTAATTAACGATTATGTCATGTGATGAAACCTCCGGGAATACGTCCCACCAAAACTGGCGACTCTGCTCCCAGCCCGGGTCGACAGACGTGGGCTTGCGGACTCGCACTACTGTTCTAAGAATAGCTGTGTTGCGGAGGAGGGGGGAGCTCGGGCTCTGAACCCCACCCTTCTCGCTAGCCTTCAGAGCACAAACTCCAGCCGGGGCTGCACTTTCAGAGCTTTGTTTACGCCGCTATTTTTAGAGTGCTAGCCCTGCAATGCCAAGTCTGCCGACCCGGGCTGGGAACCTCGCTTCCACAGGCCGTGTAGATGTACTTGAGTAACGTAGGGCCCCGATCCTCAAAGGTAGCGAGGTCTGGGTGTTGGGAGTCTAGGCCCCATTTTCCAAAGTGAATTAGGCACTTAAGAGCCTAACTGTTACCGAGCCAAAGGCCATTAGGCTCCTAGAGGGGCAGAGGGGCCGGCTACCCCATGTCAGGAGGTGACTGTATCTGAGCTTCCTAAAATGGAGGCACCCAACATCACCAGTGTCTTTGGAAATTTCTGACCTGTTTCTTAGTTATACAAAGGCCACTTTCAAACACTCTGGCAGTGTAAATAGACCTTGATGTGGGTGTAAAGCACAGTTCCGTGGAGCGTCACTGACAATCTTTATTGCCTTCCCACAAAACCTCACGTAAACAGTTTGAATTATAACACTAACACCCAGGGCTCTCTGTCGTGTGCTCTCAGCATTTGCCTTCAAAGGAATTTAACCCTGAATTTTCCCCATAGCATCCAATGCTGCATCCTTAGAGCCAGACTCACTGACAGAAATTCGAGGCCCCAGGGCAGAACAGTCAATGGGTGCTCTTCCGGACGGCTAGGGCTTCCACATGCCCACCTGACTGCCCTCGCCGCCGCCGGTACCACCGCACGTGCGCCTAGGAGCCCTGTGGCCCACCCGGGCGATTTAAAAGGCCCGGGCCTCCTGGTCACTGCCGTTGCTACTGCGGCGGCTGGGGGCCCCCGAGCCCTTTTAAATCGCCCAGGCCCCTGGGCAATTGCCCCTTTTGCCCTCCCCCTCCTGCTCCCCTGTCGGCAGGCCTGGTTAGAGCAGAAAACTGAATCGGCAACCCTGAGCCCTGCGGATGAATACTGCCTCCTAATGGGTGCTGTAATTATTGCTCTCTCTGTATATATGCACAACTCCAAGGAAGACTTATGCTATGACGCTTTCTCTAGACTCCCTCTAATCCAGTGGCTCTGAACCTTTCCAGACCACTGTACCCCTTTCAGGAGTCTGATTTGTCTTGCCTACCCCCAAGTTTCACCTCACTCAAAAACAAACTTGCATACAAAATCAGACATCAAAATACAAAAGTGTCACAGCACACTAGTACTGAAAAATTGCTGACTTTCTCAGTTTTGCCATATAATTATGAAATAAATAATTTAGAATATAAATATTGTACTTGCATTGCAATATATAGTATATAGATCAGTATAAACAAGTCATTGTATGAAATTTTAGTTTGTACTGACTTTGCTAGTTCCCCTTCGTGTAGCCCAGAGGTCTCAAACACGCGGCCTGCAGGCCACATGCGGCCCGCGGAGTTATTTCCTGTGGCCCATCATAGGCGCCGACTCCACTGGCAGCCAAGCGCCGAACATTACTGAATGTTTATATTTTATTAAAACCCCTCTTTGCATTACAGTTTTTAAAAAGTTAATACATTGACTTTTAATAGAATACTACATTACTCTTCATTTTTTTCATTTTTGACTACACTTTTGGATCATTGGATGAAAAGGTTTCAGTGATGCGGCCCTCGGGCCAATTTACTAGTTCTCATGTGGCCCTCGTGGTGATCTGAGTTTGAGATCCCTGGCGTAGCCTGTTGTAAAACTAGGCAAATATCGAAATGAGTTGATGTAGCCCCCGGAAGATCCCTGCGTACCCTGGTTGAGAATCACGGCTCTAATCACCGTTCACACAGCATGGCTCTCTGACCCCCTCTGGTGGCTGGACCATATAGTGGCTTATGCGCCTGCTTTGAGCTAACAGACGTGCTGGGTTCTTTATCCCAAGCAGGAGAGACTCATGCTTTTATATGCTCTGGTACCTTGTAATGGGACAGCCTTGGACGGGCCATTGCCAGTGGGGATTAGATTTTCACAAAATACATTGTATCAATCTGAAATGAAAACACATTTAAATGGAATTCAAGTTGAATTCATCTGGCAGCTAATCATAATTCTCTAAAGACCGTTGGTCCTGAGCTAAAAGAGTCATAGCTGTTAAATAAAAGTCAGTAACCAACTAATAAATGTCTATGTTGCCCCGCCTCTTGGAGGCACAAATTCACACTGCAATGTGAATCACATCTGCATTTTCTTTAGATTTTATGGCGGACCCCAGCTTTTCTGGCAACATTTTGTTGTGGCTCCCTAAAAAGCAGCATGGGAGCACTGCTTCTGCAGTCACGGTCATCTGACATCCTAAGCTTCAGGAAAGGGGCTCAGGAAGCAGCTACCACATTTATTTCGGATAGTGTTTGATATTGCTCTTGCTAAAATAATCCAAAAGAGCAGCCCTGCACCCATCTGGTTTGCAAAACACATTGTTCTATTGCACAGTGATTTTCCAAGTGGCCTAAGATATTAGGTGTCCAGATCCACTAACTCCTTTTAGAAATTGTAGCCTTAATGTCTTTTCGGGGAAAAGACTTGGTGTCTCATAGGAAGGATAGATGGTGACAGTCAGAGGTAGGCCAGAGGGGTGGATGAGGGTGGCAAACCAATGGAAGGGTTTGGAGCCCACAATAACTTAGAATAAATTAAGCCCTCTCATAAATTTGTCCCGTAACCTGTGTCCTTTGGAGAAGCAAGACTGAGGTGCAGTTTATGGGTTGTTCTGATGGGAGCAAATGGCTATGGGAGGTTCAGGCCAAAAGCATGTAAGTATTCTGGAAAGGATTCATTTTATAGAGACACCTGCAGATTTCTGGGGCTTATGTGCTAGAATTTCCCTTCTTCCTTTAAAGTCATTGGTTTTTGTAAAGCCCTTTGAGATCCTCCAAGGGAAAGCACTAGAGAAGGGCCGAGTAACAAACAAAAAAATAATTTCCTTTTGGGGAAGGATTGGATCTAAACGGGGTTAATGAAATCCTCCCCAGACCCTGTCACATTTGCACTGCTAGCTAGGGTCGGTAGCCTTATGGATAGGTGGATCATAACAGCAATGACAAGCGCTGTCATTGCCAATGGCTTCTGGGTGTACTGATCAGGGATTATTTCTCAGTCAGTGCTGGAATTGAGCAATGAGGCAGGCCCCTCACCCTGGGAGATACCAACGTGAAAGTGTCTTAGAGACAAGAGAACATCTGATATTTACAACCGCTCTTTTGTCTAGCATAGGGTGACCAGAAGTCCTGATTTTATAGGGACAGTCCCGATTTTGGGGTCTTTTTCTTATATAGGCTCCTATTAACCCCCACCCCCGTCCCGATTTTTCACATTTGCTGTCTGGTCACCCAAGTCGAGCATTTTGTCCACTACCCCTTTTGCGGGTTTCTGCAAAATATAACCAGGAGTTCCTTGTTTCTGCTCTATCACCCATATCATAGGAACAAAGCTGATTTAATTGGCAGAAGCAGAGTGGGAGGCCCTGAGTGATAGCGGGAAGGATTTATTCCTCCTGGAAACCTCCATGTTTGGCACAAACATCTCAATCAGAGAGTGCTGCCTTTGGGCAACACTGATGGTGCCAAGAATATCTTCTGTGGCTGTGGGTGGCTTGGGAAACTGATGCTCAAAAGCAGTTAAGACACAAGATGAGGATCTGAGTGGAAACAGGTTTATTTGCATTATTGCAGAGGCATCTGAGGGGCAGCGGATGGGTAAGAACTGCGCCCTACAGTCAAATCATTGAACAGGGCAAAAGCAAATTCCACCGGCGAGTGCTGTGTTGTTCATGGTCAGGCTCAGATGGGTGAGAGCACGGGACAGAAAGCATCAGGGCAGTTGTCGTGGTGGGTTTCTGGGAGCCTAGTACTGGGAGATAAGAAGAAAAGAAACATCCATCAGGACCAAAATACAGTGGGACCCCAATAAATCATCATCGATTTTAAGACCAAAAGAGACCAATATGAACATCTAGTGTGACCTCCTGCATCACACAGGCCAGGGAACCTCACCCAATAATTTCTGCGTTAAGCCCGTAACTTCTGTTTGAGCTACAGCATGTATTTTAGAAAGATACCCAGTCTTGATTTAAAGACTTCAATCCACCACTTACCTAAGGAACTAATTCACCTTATTTCTAGTCTGAATTGATCTTGCTTCGGCGTCCAGCCATTAGGACTTGTTATGCCTCTGCTAGATTAAAGAGCTATCTACTGTCAGAAATCTCTTCCCCAATAGGTGATTATCTGCCAGGATTAAGTAATCTTTTAACCTTCTCTCAGAGAAACTAAATAGATTAAACACTGGGAGATGCTTTTTTCCAGGCTTTGAATCCATCCAGAGCTCTTCTCCAAACCCTCTCCAGTTATCTCAACACCCTTTTTAAAGTATGAACACCAGAATTAGATGTAGTGGGGCCAATTCACTACTGTTGTAACTTCATTTAAAGTGAATGGAAAGTTTGGTCCCATATTCCATTGCTGGCCTCATCAACATCAGCTCCCCGCTACTATAACATTGCAGTTGCTAGGCTCTGGTGGGAGAACCTCAGAGCAAAGGTCGTTTCTGATTCATAGGTATCTGGGGCTCCTTTGTTATTGCGGAAGGAAAAAAACCATGTGTTATTCCCACTCAGATGACTTGATGCACATTTAATGTAATAGCAAAGGACTCAGCCAAAGCATGCTTCATAGGAAACAATTCACCCTGACTTCCTAGGACAGTTGCCAAGAGCACTGCATTCTGGGTGATTTTAGAGGACCCTCTTGCAAGAGATTTCATGGGTACCCAAAATAAATTATGGGACACTTTCATGCCTCTCTAGTGGACTTGTGGGAGAAGAGGTCATCCTCCGATAAGGCCATGGGAAATTGTCATGAGGCCCCTGCTGCCAGCTGATTATGTGTTCTAGAATTCCTGGGACATCTCCCCACTGCAGTAAATTCCAGGGGATTTCAGAGGAACTTTTTGCGAGATGTTCCCTGAGTACTGAAGGGAACTTTAGAGATGCCAACATCCCATCACCCCTGGTAATCTCCCATAACCTCCCTGGAGCTACTCTGTGTTCACTGTTCACTGGAGACTGTTCAAGGTAACTCCCAGCAGCAATGCCTTCTGGCTGATACCGAAAGCTTTTTGTGTTCTGCATCATGAATACCCAGGATGGGAGGTGTGTGTGGGAGAGGAGGTCAACCTGCAGTAAGCCCTCTGGAGCAGCTGGTGTTTCCAAAGTGCCTTTGCAACATTAGAAAACAAAGCCAGTGCTCCTTACTTGGCAAATGTTACCAGACAACAAACAAGCCAAAACCTGGTTGATTCCCCTGATCTGTGCGAAGACAAATGACATGCAGAGGTAATCTCTGCCATTTACACTGTCGTCTTTAAAGCTGTTGTAGCTTACGGTATTGCTGTTGAAATTACCGAAGCCCAGCAAGTTGCGGAATATTTATTATGTGTATTATGGTAAAACCTAGAGGTCCCCAACTGATAATCAAATGACTCAGTGAAGCTTTGGACTATTTAAACCAGCTAGGGATCTGGCTCCAACATCATTCTCATCCACTGCTGGAAAGAAATATAACCCTTGCAAAAGTTCGTACATGCAAAGCCCGCATAAATAATTTCACCACACCCAATTGATGAGATACAGGGGGACAGAAGTTGCCTCGAGAATTTTGCAAGCAAAGGATGAGCCTCATAGTGAGCAGCAATGCAGGATACTCGCGAGGGAAAATATGACAGTCAGAAAGCAAAGATAACTGCTGATACTCACCGCTGACTAGAACTGGTTGTTTTGCTACAACAGAAAGAGAAGTTAGGAATGCACACTGTTCAACTCCCCACCAGGGTAGCAGAGGTTCTACCATCTAGTAACTTCAGAACAGCAACACCACATCAGACCAATGGGCCAATCTACCCTGATGATCCTCCCCGGGCTGGAACACAGGAATGGGCACCCCTTGTCCTATCTCCCAAAAAGGCCCAGTATTCCAGTGCTGTCCTCATCAATGCCACAGGCATAGGGAATGTCTCCTCGGTGCTACTCTAACATTTTATCTTTATGCTGTGCTGAGATTCACTCACAGCTAAGTAAGTTTTTTAATCACAGATATCTGAGTCTCCTTTATTATTCCACAAGAAACAAGCCACAAATTATTCCCACTCAGATGATATGATGCAAATTTATTCTAATAGCAAAGGAGTCAGTCAAGGTATCCTTGATAGGACACAATTTACCCTGAGTTCCTAGGACTGTTGCCAAGAGCAGTGCATTCCGTGTGATTTTGGAAGGATCTCTTGTGAGAGATTTAGTGGTTGCCCAAAGGAACTGTGGGACACTTCATGCCTGTCCAGTGGACATGTAGAAGAAGAGATCAGCCTCCCCTGAGGCCATGGGAAATTCTCATGAGGCCTCCTGTGGGGATGGGCATGTATCCTAAAACTCTTGGGATATCTCCCAGGTGCAATGCCTTGTGTGTGATGTCAAAGACTCTCTTGCAGGATATTTCATGTTTGCCCAAAGGAAATGTGGACAGGACAACCTTCCATCAACCCTGACAATCTCATATAAACCTCCCAAATTTGTGTTCACCAGGAGATCCTCTGAGGTATCTCCCAGTAGAAGTGCCTTTTGAGTGATATCAAAAAGCCTCTTCTGACATGCCTCATTGCTACCCCGGGGACTGTGGGAGAGGAGGTCAACCTGATAGAAGCCTCTGGACATTTTCATGAGCCCTATGGAGTGGGAGGACTTTCCATGCTCCCTTTGCAACATGGAAAAACGCAGCCAATGCTCCTTGCAGGAAAATGATGACAGACATCAAACTAGCTGAAACAGGGTCCGTTCACCTGATCTGTGTGAAGCTACAAAGCATGGAGAGGTAATCTCTGCTACTTACGTTGTTGTCGTCAAAGCTTCCGTTGCCCACGTTGGCGGTGTCTACGCTACCAGAGCCCTGCAAGATGGGGAATGTTTATTATGTGTATTCTGTAACATCTATAGGGCTCCAATGGATATTCCATCGACCCAGTGGGCCATGGACAATTTATAGCATCTGGGGATGTGGTGTATTGATTCCAGTGCTTCTCTGGACAATTTACACCAGTGGGAACATGGCCCTGTTGATTCCAGTGAATCTATGGCAAATTTACATCAACTGAGGATCTGGCCCCAACATCATTCTCATCTACTGGTGGAAACCAAGGGAGAATCCTTGGAAAAGCTCCGACATCCCAAGGCTGCAAATTTGTTATGCGAACCCCGACTGATGGGATAAAAGGGGTCAGGATGGCGGTTGAGTAGAAGGCTTTGCCAGCAAACAGTTGGGCTGATATTGAGCAGCGATACAGAATACTATTGAGGCAAAGCATGGTAGTCCGATAGCAAAGATAACTGCTGATACTCACCACCAGAATTGGTTGTTTTGCTACAACAGAAAGAGAAGTTAGGAATGCACACTGTTCAATTCCCCTCCAGGATAGCAGAGGTTGTCCCATATATAAACTTCCGAATAGCCACACCAGATTAGTCCAATAGGCCAATCTACCTTGATGTCCCTCCCTGGGCTGGAACAGAGGAATGGGCCCCCCAATCATATGTCCTAAAAGACCCAATATTCCAGTGCTGGCCTCATCAATGCTATAGACATAGGTAATATTTCCTCGGTCCTACTCTATGACTTTAACTATTCTACTCTGCTGAGATCCCCTCACAGCTAAGTATGTTCCTTATTCATAGATATCTGGGTCTCCTTTATTATTCCACAAGAAACACGCCACATGTTATTCCCACTCAGATGACATAATGCAAATTTAATCTAATAGCAAAGGAGTCAGCCAAGGTATCCTTGATAGGACACAATTTACCCTGAGTTCCTAGGACTGTTGCCAGGAGCAGTGCATTCCGTGTGATTTCGGAAGAACCTCTTGTGAGAGATTTAGTGGTTCTCCAAGGGAACTCTGGTCACTTCATGTCTGTCCAGTGGACTTGTAGGAGAAGAGATCATCCTCCCCTGACGCCATGGGAAATTCTCATGAGGCCCCCAGTGGGGATGAGCATGTATCCCAAAATCCTTGGGATATCTCCTAGGTGTAATGCATTGTGGGTGATTTCAAAGACCCTCTTTATCAAAGACCCTCATTCTGTGTGTCAAAGACCCTCATTCCAAGATATTTCATGTTTGCCCAAAGGAACTGTGGACAGGAGAACCTCCAATCAACCATGGCAGTCTCATATAAGCCTGCCAAATATGTGTTCACCTGAGGAACCCCTGAGGTATCTCCCAGTAGAACTGACTTGTGAGTGATATCAAAAAGCCTCTTCTAGCATGCCTCATTGCTACCCCGGGGACTGTGTGAGAGTAGGTTAACCTGCTATAAACCCTGGGAGATTTTCATAAGCCCTGTGGAGTGGGAGAACTGTCCATGCTGACTTCACTTCATGGGCAAACACAGGCAATGCTCCACGCAGGCAAACGTTACCAGACATCAAACCAGATGAAACAGGGTCCATTCACTGATGTGTGTGAAGCTACATGGCATGGAGAGGTAATCTCTGGTACTTACGTTGTTGTCGTCAAAGCTGCCATCGCCCACGTTGCCGGTGTCTACGCTACTGGATTCCTGCAAGATGGGGAATGTTTGTTATGTGTATTGTGGTAACACCTACAGGCCTCCAATGGATATTCTGTCGCCCTAGTGGGGGCATGGACAATTTATGTGCGGCGGCGTATTGATTTCAGTGCTTCTCTGGACAATTTACACCAGTGGAAATGTGGCCCCGTTGTCTCCTAGGAAACTACGGCAAATTTACATCAACTGGGGATCTAGCCCCAACATCATTTTCGTCCACTAGTGGAAAAGAAGAGAGAATCCTTGGTAAAGCTCCGACATCCCAAGGCTGCAAATTTGTAATATGAAGCCTGACTGATGGATAAAGGGGGTCAGGATGGCAGTTGTGCGGAGGCTTTTGGCAACAAAGGTTTGGGCTGGTATTGAGCAGCGATACAGAATACTATTGAGGCAAAGTATTACAGTCCGATAGGAAAGATAACTGCTGATACTCACCACTGACCAGAATTGGTTGTTTTGCTACAATAGAAAGAGACGTTAGGAATGCACACTGTTCAACTCCCCGCCAGGATAGCAGAGGTTGTAATATCTAGTACTTTCAGAATAGCCACACCGGATCAGTCTAGCCCTAGCTACAGCAGCAACCTTGCCCTGGTTCCTTATTGCTGGGCAAAACAATAGAACAGAGGAGTCAGAACAGATAAGAAGCAACAGATATTTGGGACATGAGGATTCGGCCCTAGAGACTCCAGCGATCTCCTGGTCTTAAGATTGCAGGAGTCTCTACCACGTTGATACCCAGCTTAAAAGGATCCTGTGAAAAAGAGCCAGAGGTTAATGTACTGGTCCTCATTCTCTCCCCTCTGTCACGGGGATATCTGAACCAGCAGGGGACCCTGCTGGATGGATCCCTCTGCCCACCCACCGTGAGAAGCAATGGGACTACCATTGCCACACCTGGGCGCCTGGTTCTGATCTCACCTCCCTGCCTAGGAGACACTTAGATGATGTTAAGTAACATCCAGCCCATAACTCACCTGGGCTCCTGGGTTTTGTTGTTGGCCCTGCAAGAAATAATTGATGGTTATTTCTCTTCAGTCCTTCTCTCTTGTGTCCAGAATGAGACTGAACACAGCGCTAAGGGCTGACTGAGGGGCCTGCTGGAAATGTATCTCCCTAGGTTCTTACACTGAGTGTCAATCCCATCACGTCTGAGCCCCACACCTGGCATTTCCTCCCAGCCCCGATTTCCCCCCTTCTGGCTGTAACTACACTTCACAGCAGTGACCTTGCTGGGCAAAGAAGAGGTGAGGGAAGTCAGAACAGACAAGAGGCAGCGGATATATGGGTCATTGAGACTCAGCCCTAGAGATTCCATTGGACTCATGGTCTTCTGAGAAAACCCATCACACGGGTTATGGCCAAATGTCACTGAACTCTGCTGGCTTTATCGGATGAACGTAACCAGAAATAACAGCATCTCTCGTTTCCAGCAGATGGCCAGGAACACAGACCCACAGGCAGAGGAAGTAGAGCCAGCACGTGACCCATTTTCTACAGACAGGAGCTGCGTCCAGCATGGGTGAGTAAGATCTGTTCAGCTTTTCAGCCTCCCCAAAGTCTGTCTGGCATTGACGGGACAGGACGAGCTGTTCCCTGGGTTACACCTTGAGGAGGAAAATCTCGCAGGGGGGCACCTGCAGGGCCAGGCTCAGCCAGCAGGGGGCACCACGGGGAAGACAAGTCTTTTGACAGAGTTTGGGGGGCAGGAACCCTCCTTCTCCCGGCGCCTAGCGCAAGGGTCCCTGTCCTCTAGGCGCTGCCATAATACAAACAAATCAACAGACACTCACCAGCCCCAGGTTAAAACCGAAACCAGGCTGTAAGAAAGAGCCAGAGGTTAACGTGCTGGTCCCCATTCTCTCCCCTCCAGCATGGGGATATCTGACCCAGCAGGGGACCCCGACCTGCAAACATCCCTTCCCCAGGGGGTTCCTCTCCCGCGTTGGGTCCTCGCACAGAGCGGGCGCAGGCCTGGGCCACTCAGACACGAGGTGGGGCAGAGTCTCTGGTGGCCCATTCACACAGAGTGGAGGGTGAGGAGGAGTCAGCTGGGAAGCCCTGACTCTGCGGGGAACCTGGCAGCTGAGATGCCCCTTGTGAACTGACCACCGGGACGGCCCGTGTTACCCCACTGGAGAGCCCTTTGCAGCCACCACTGGAATTCCGCTGGCAGAGTGGGACACTGGCTGGGCTTTACTCTGTTAGGTGGACCCCTCTGCCCACCCAGCACGAGAGACACGGGACTCCCATCGTCACACTGGGGCGCTTTGTTTGGATCTCATCTCCCTGCCCGGGGGACCCTCAGATGACATGAAATGACATCAAGCCCATAACTCACCTGGGCTCCTGGGTTTTGTTGTCCACCCTGCAAGAAATAATTGGTGTTTTTTTCTCTCCATTTTGGGTGATGAGACATCGTGATATTATTGGGACCGTCCTGGTATTAGGGGCGTTGTCTTATATAGGCCACTATACTCCCTCCCCTCTCCCCCCCCGAAAAAAAAGTGTTCTGATTTTTCACTCTTGCTCTCCAGCACCTTATCACTATTCACCTCTCTGGGTCCAGGAAAGAACGTTCCCCCCCACCCCCCCACAGGGACTGAGAGCGGAGCCTGCTGGGAACGTATCTCCCTGGTTCTTACAGTGGCCTCCAACCCCCTTGTGTCTGAGCCCCTCATCACCCATTTCCCTCAGCACTGCCCGGCTTCCCCCTCCAGCTAGACCTGCATTTCCCAGAACTGACCTTCCCCAATCCCTTACTGCCAGGCCAGGCAATCGAACAGGGGAGTCAGAACTGACCAGAGGTAGCAGATATTTGGGGCATGGGGATTCGGCCCTAGAGACTCCAGCTGAGATGTCCCTTGCACTCTGATGACCTGGCTGTCTGTGTTACCCCACCAGGGATCCCCTTGCAGTCATCGCTGGAATCCAGCTGCTAGAGGTTGTCATTCTGTGGGCTCTTCCCTGTCAGATGGACCCCTCCACCCACCCACCATGAGAGACACGGGACTCCCGTCGCCACACTGGGGCGCTCAGTTCGGATCTCATCTCCCTGCCTGGGGGGCGCTCGGCTGATATGAAATATTGACTATGAGATAACTGGCACTGTGGATGAGGGGAAAGCAGTGGATGTGCTATTTCTTGACTTTAGCAAAGCTTTTGACACAGTCTCCCACAGTGTTCTTGCCAGCAAGTTAAAGAAGTATGGGCTGGATGAATGGACGGTAAGGTGGATAGAAAACTGGCTGGATGGTCGTGCTCAACGGGTAGTGATCAATGGCTCCATGTCTAGTTGGCAGCCAGTAGCAAGTGGAGTGCCCCAAGAGTCGATGCTGGGGCCGGTTTTGTTCAATATCTTAATTAACCATCTGGAGGATGGTGTGGACTGCACCCTTAGCAAGTTTGCAGATGCCACTAAACTGGGAGGAGTGGTTGATACGCTGGAGGGTAGGGATAGGATACAGAGGGACCTAGACAAATTAGAGGATTGGGCCAAAAGAAATCTGATGAGGTTCAACAAGGACAAGTGCAGAGTCCTGCACTTGGGATGGAAGAATCCCATGCACTGCTACAGACTAGGGACTGAATGGCTGGGCAGCAGTTCTGCAGAAAAGGACCTAGGGGTTACAGTGGACAAAAAGCTGAATATGAGTCAACAGTGTGCCCTTGTTGCCAAGAAGGCTAATGGCATTTTGGGCTGTATAAGTAGGGCATTTCCAGCAGATCGAGGGATATGATCATTCCCCTCTATTCGGCACTGGTGAGGCCTCATTTGAGGTACTGTGTCCAGTTTTGGGCTCCACACTACAAGAAGGATGTGGATAAATTGGAAAGAGTCCAGCGGAGGGCAACAAAAATGATTAGGGGGCTGGAGCACATGACTTATGAGGAGAGGCTGAGGGAACTGGGATTGTTTAGCCTGCAGAAGAATGAGGGGGGATTTGATAGCTGCTTTCAACTACCTGAAAGGGGGTTCCAAAGAGGATGGACCTAGACTGTTCTCAGTGGTAGAAGATGACAGAACAAGGAGTAATGGTCTCAAGTTGCAGAGGGGGAAGTTTAGGTTGGATATTAGGAAAAACATTTTCACTAGTAGGGTGGTGAAGCACTGGAATGGGTTACCGAGGGAGGTGGTGGAATCTCCTTCCTTAGAGGTTTTTAAGGTCCGCTTGACAAACCCCTGGCTGGGATGATTTAGTTGGGGTTGGTCCTGCTTTGAGCAGGGGGTTGGACTAGATGACCTCCTGAGGTCCCTTCCAACCCTGAGAATCTATGATTCTATGACCCCTAACTCACCTGGGCTCCTTGGTTTTCTTGTTTCTTGCCCTGCAAGAAATGATTGGTGGTTATTTCTCTCCATTCTGCTCTCTGTGTCCAGGAAGAAACCAGCCCCAGGGGCTGACAGCAGAGCCTGCTGGGAACGTATTTCCCTCGGTCGTACAGTGGCCTCCAAACCCGTTGTGTCTGAGCCCCTCACCACCCATTTCCCTCAGCACTGCCCAGTTTCCCCTTCCAGCCAGACCTGCATTTCCCAGCACTGACCTTCCCCAACCCCTTATTGCCAGGCCAGACAACGGAACAGGGGAGTCAGAGCGGACAAGAGGCAACAGATATTTGGGACATGAGGATTCGGCCCGAGAGACTCCATCAGCCTCTTGGTCTTCTGAGAAACACTCATCGCATGGGATTTGGTCAATAGTCAGTGAAATCTGCTAGCTTTGTTCAAGAAGAACATCTCTCGTCAATAGTTGAGGGCCTGGAAAATTGAGCCACACACATGAAAAGTAAAACTCCAATCTGGTCTATTTCCTACAGAAGGGAACCGATCCAGCATGGATGAGAATCATCTGTCCAGCTTTTCTGTCTCCCCAGAGTCTGTCTGGAATTGAGGGGTACGGACTGGCGCTTTTAACTTGGTTACTTTCCTTTGCCCAGATCAGTGTGGATGGGGGTTCCCCACCCCTCTCCGGGAAATCACGACTCTGTCACTGATTCTGACCTCCGATGGCATTGCCATAACCCCCCTCACAGCTCCCCAATGTGACCCCTCAGGAACCCCCATAACCCCCCCTCACAGCTCCCAATGTGACCCCTCAGGAGCCCCCCCATAACCCCCCTCACAGCTCCCCAATGTGACCCCTCAGGAACCCCCATAACCCCCCTCACAGCTCCCAATGTGACCCCTCAGGAGCCCCCCCATAACCCCCCTCACAGCCCCCCAATGTGACCCCTCAGGAGCCCCCATAACCCCCCTCACAGCCCCCCAATGTGACCCCTCAGGAGCCCCCCCATAGCCCCCCTCACAGCTCCGAACGTGACCCTTCAGGAACCCCCCAATGTGACCCCTCAGGAGCCCCCCATAAGCCCCCTCACAGCCCCCAATGTGACCCCTCAGGAGCCCCCATAACCCCCCTCACAGCTCCCAATGTGACCCCTCAGGAGCCCCCATAACCCCCCTCAAAGCCCCCCAATGTGACCCGTCAGGAGCCCCCCCCAGACCCCCTCAGGAGCCCCCAAATGTGACCCCTCAGGAGCCCCCACACACACACAGGAGGGGGGGGGGAGGCGCTAAGCAGCGACCCTCAGGCCCAAGCGCTCAGTTTGTCTCGCCCGGGGCCGGCTCGCGCTGCCGGCGGAGGGGAGGAGAAGGGAGGGGGAGGCAGCGCGCGCCAGGCGGGAGCGGACGGGGGAGGCAGCGCGCGCGCGCGCACAGGCGGGGGCGGAGGGGAGACAGCGCGAGGCGCTAACAGCCAGAAACCGCCCGCCCTCAGTAGCGGCAGGGGGAGGGGCGCAGGAACAGCCCCCACTTCCAGCCTGGAGGCAGTACCAGCGCGGGAGGGGCACTGGAACAGCCCCTTTCTGCTGCCCCCTCACAGCCTGGGGGCTGGGGACAAGGGAGCAGCTCCCGCCCCCGGTTCCCATCTACACAATGCAGGGGAGGGGGCAAGTGGGGGAGACAACCCCTGGACAGTGGGGTGTGGCCCCGTCCCCCAGAATCGGTGGGTCTCGCCCCCATCGCCCTGTTCCCCTCACGGGGAGGGGTCACGGTCCCCTCTGAACCTTGGGGTTGAGGGGCCCCCGCGTGAGGGGCAGTGGGACTGGGAGCGCCTTGGTCAGGAGATAAACCCACCGCCGGCCTCCATGTCTGGCCTCAGGGCCCGGCCTCCACCCTCCGGGCTCCCTTTGGTCTCTGGCTTCAACAGCTGGACTCAACTCCCGGCCTCCTTTCCCTGCCTCCGGCATCTGGACTTGATACCGGGTGGCCACAGCGGATTTCTGTCTCCGCTTCAAACATCTGGCCTCAGCCTCTGGTCTGAACATCTGGCTGAAACATCTGCTCTCGGCGCCACCCGACTGCAGCCTGCATTTAACCTCAGCATCCGCCGTCGACATCTGGCCCAGGTAGATCAGGGTGTGTTGGTTTTTTTAAAATGCATTTTTGCCTCATTTTAACGAGTTCAATGGGATAGTCTGGTGATATTGATACTTGGTTGAGGTGTCAGCACTCTTGCAATCTCCTGCATCCTATAACCTAACAAGAATTAGGCACGTACATTTTCACATTAACCCCCCTTCCCATTATTCGTTCTATAACCGATATCGTATAAATCTGACATATTTTCTGCCTACACCTGGTAGAGAGCAAATCCTACTGCACTTCTAGACAGCTCGGTTTCGAGGCATTTCAGGAGAACTTGGCTGTTTGATGTTGTCTTCCCTAAACTTTATAGGCCTACATTTATTTATCAGGACTTAGGAGAAGATTGAAGACTGAGGAGGGATTAATGGGCTATTTTGCTGCTTTGATGTATTGATTTGGCTGAGTTAATTTATTATCTTTATGATCGTCCTGCTCGGCAGCCATCATCATGGGACTGTAAGTTGATTCAGTTGTTAGGGCACCTGGAGCTTTTTGGATGGGCATTTGTTTGTATGTTTATTTAAATATAGAGTTCAGAAGTGACTAGTGATTTTGGGAGCCCAACTCAAAATACCTTTTGCAGAGCATCCAACCTCTGAAAATCAGCCTCTTTGATGGTGTCTCAATTTTGGCTCCCAAAATCGCTAGTTACTTTTCAAAATGTATTATTAATGATTATTAAGACGTTACACAGAAGGCACTTTAAAATGCCCTGTTAGCGTAAAGATACCTTAATGTGGGTATAAATCACAGTTACATTGAGTGTCACCGACAATCAGCCCCTGAGGCTACAATCTTTATTTATTGCCCCCCTGATAATCTCATTGAGTGCTGTGTGTCATGGCTCCCAGCATGTATATGCCTTAAAATGGCTATGAATTTAGGGGCAAATTTGTTCCACAGTGTCCAGTGCTGCATTATTGGAGCAGAAAATTGCAGCAGCAAACCTGACCCCAGCCCTGCAGATGGATATTGTCGCCTTATGGGTAATGCAATTATTGCCATCTCCATATGTATGCAGAACCATGAGGGAAGCTGCTGCTAGGCAGTTTTCTCTAGCCTTTCTAGTCCCTTTGCAACTTTTGCTCACACTGATGGCTGGAGTTTGAGTCAGCTATTGGCTTTGAGCTAGTAGCCCCTCAGCTAAGAATCATGCAACAGAGTCTCATCCTTTTAAATCCTTAGGCAGGCCCTATGGTTCACTTGCAATGCAATCCCCGGCTGGGTTGTAGTGGGGATTGAGCCCCGGACGTCTGGCTCTGAAAGCAAGTGTCCTTAAGGAATCCAGATTCCATAAGTGAATGGCAGTAATGGGCTCAAACTTCTGCGAGTGGTCTCGTGGGTAGATGGGACAGAGGCCTGCAATGCATAGGGACCTCAAGACGGGCAGTGCCTGGGCTCTGTTCAGCATCTGGAGACTTAAAATATGGAAGGCAGTTGCTGGGTCTCCCTACAGCAGTCTGATGAGTGGCCAAGAGGGGGCGCTCAATCCAAGCTGTCACAGCTGCTTCCTGACAGGTTGTGTGGGTGTTGCTGCTTGTGCTGTCACAATCCAGGAGAGTGAGGAGAGAGGCTCTGGAAGGAGCTACCACTTTTTCCCCAACAGTGTTCGACATTGCCCTTCCTGAAATGATCCAAACAGCTGCCCTGCATCCAGCTGTTTTGCAAAACATATTGTTCTACTGCCCTAGACTGGGATTTCCAGACAGGCCTAAGGCAGTTAGGTGTCCAGCTCTTTGGACTCCTTTAGTCTCCTTTGAAAAATGCCACCCTAATGTCTTTTTTTCTGAAAAGATTTTGTTTCTCCTGTGAAGGATCGATAGTGCTGGGCGTAGTGAGAGGAGTGAATGAAGCTGAGAAGCCAGTGGAATGGGCCGAAGCCCAAAATAATTTAGAACAGATTAAACCTTCTCATAAGTTTGTGCCATAACTTGTGTCCTGTGAAGAAGCAAGACTGAGGCGCAGCTTCAGGGTTGTGTTGATGGGAGCGAATGCCTGTGTGATGTTCAGGCCAAAAGAGTGTAACTGTTCAGGAAAGGGTTCGTTTAACGGAGTGCAAGGAGACATCTCCAGACCTCTGGGGATGATGTGCTGGAACATCTACCCTGAAAGGAAAATGGCCACTTGTTCTCCCAGTCACAGCCCTGGGAACTGTCGCTCTATAGCTCAGTTTACAGACCCCTTTCCTTCCTGCTCTGTTGGAGCTGTGAGTTGCTCAATTATTTATTTTTTCTCAGTGCTTCCCAACTGAGGAAGAGGGAAGGATATTGGAGAGCACAATCTATTCCCCCCTCTCACCTACACAAAGTTCAGAATTCCCTAACAGAAATAACAGCATTTAGCCTGGTCTAAACGTAAGGCAGTTTACCTCAACCTAATTATGTCAGTGTCCACACTGCAGCCTTGTCCCGCTGATGAAAGTGCCCTACTACACCGACATCAAGGTTGAGCAGGGGGTTGGACTAGATGACCTCCTGAGGTCCCTTCCAACCCTGAGATTCTATGATTCTATGATCATAACTCCACGAGAGGCGTAGCACTTACGTGGGTGTAGTTAGGGTGACGCGGTGTCTGTGCAGACACTGTTACACTTACATCGGCTGTTTCCTGTCTTGAGCACGGCTGCCCACAGTTCCCCACTCCCAGCCAGGGTGGTGCCTGGAGGCTCCCTGCTCCCCGTTCAGAGAAGAACCCCGGGCAGAACCCCGGGCAGCTGGCCGCAGCTCCCAGTGGGGAGCGGGGAGTGGCGGGGGGGAGGGAGGCAGCTGAGCTCCTGGAGGGGAGCTGCACGCGTGCACGGAACTGAGAGCTTTGGCTCTCAGCCTCCCACACTGCCCCTCTTTCGTCTGTGGAAGCGCTCCTGGTGAGGACACACATCACCGAGAGAAGGGGTAGTGTGGACATCAGCCACCACAGTAATTACTAACATAGGTCGACTTAGGGCTGTAGTGTAGACATGCCCTTAGAATGGAGCAAATCCTGTGCCAGTCTGGTAGTAAAATTAATTTACCGAGAAACATTTTAACAACAAACAATCCCAAAGCTTTTTGTGCAGTTGCATTTATATTTATTTTTGCAAAGCTCTTGGCATTTCCCAGGGCAACAGAGGGTCAGAGCTCTTTGCCCTCTGTTACAGCGAAAGACACCACAGCACAGTAATCAGTTAGAGTCCCAATCCGTCCGATTTATGATTCTCATGTGGCATTTGATTGGTCAGGAGAGGTGAGAGGCAGCAGCACGGGAAGCGTAATGGCAGGCATTGTCGCCAGTTCAGTAAATCTGGTTTCATCAGCGTGTCTCTTATTCATTCATCATCCCACGACCTGCTGGGCCAGGGAGAGATGGCAAACAGCAATTATGGTCCCAGTAACGCACTGGGAATAAGAGAAGTACCGTCCCCTATACCCTGAAGGAAATCCACCCCTTTCTATCCCCAGCCAGCTGGGTGCATTTTACATCAGTGCCCTTTGCAAACTGTTATTGATAGACTGGAAAAGGGAGTGAGAGCCCCGCCGATCAGCTCCTCCCCTTTGCCCCAGCAGTGTGCAGTGGTGGGCAGGAGGTGCTGGGGGCAAGGGGGTAGGAGCGAGGGTGGGGCATGCTTGGGGGAGGGGTCGGAATGGGGTAGTAAGAGGGGGGGGCAGAGTGGGGGCGGGAAGAGGCAGGGAGGGGGCAGGAAGAGGCAGAGCGGGGGTGGGGCCTTGGGGGAAGGTGTGGAGTGGGAGCAGGGCATGGGGCAGAGCTGGCACCCCCCGGCACATTAGAAAGTCAGCACCTCAAAAATTTAACAGCAGTGTTTTTTGCCAATGAAAAAAAATTATGATTTTGTTTTCTGTTGAAAAACCCAAAGAAGGCCTGGGCTATTTTTACAACTAGAAGAAAAAGAAGAAATGGAAGCTGTTTTATTGAATCTTATTACACACCCTGAGAAAAGATGAGGGTCTTTCCTGAACTCTCACTTAGGTTAGCAGGAGATTCAAAAGCGCAATGGGCACTTATGTACCCAGCACTGTAGGGGGCAGTGTCGTTTAGTGGCTAGGTTACTGGACCAGGAGTGTAGTTGAAATCATGTATATGACTGTCCCTGGTGATACTATTATCTCCACTCCAAAGATGCAGAATGACAGCATTGGCAGCCAATCACAGCTCCCAGTGTGTATGATCTCACTACGGCACAGTTTTTAAAAGTTCGGGTCGTGACCCAGTGGGTCGCGGCATGTCAGGCACTGGGTTTATATAGTCAGCACCTCCGATCAGGACGTTAAAAGTCCCGTTGGCGATGCTGCCCAGCTAAGGCAGGCTCGTGCCTACCTGTTCCGACTCTGTGCTGCACCCCGGAAGCAGCCAGCAGCGGGTCCGGCTTCTAGGCAGGGGGGCCACGGGGCTACACATGCTGCCCCTGCCCTGAGCACCGGCTCCGCACTCCCATTGGCTGGGAACCATCCAATGGGAGCCGGGGGGGTCGGAGCTTGCGGGCAAGACCTTCACGAAGCCGCTTCCGTGTCTCGCCTAGGAGCCGGACCCGGCCTCTGGCCACTTCTGGGACGCAGCGCGGTCAGCGGTGCCAAGACAGACGGGAAGCCTGCCCTGGCTTCGCGGCTAACCGGGAGCCGCCGGAGGTAACCCTATGCCACAACCACATACCCCAACCCCCTGCCCCAGCCCTGACCGCCCCCACAAATATGGAACACATTCCTGCACCCCAAAGCCCTCATCCCCGGCCCAACCCCAGAGCCTGCACCGCTAGCCCAGAGCCCTGACCCCCTCCTGCACCCCAACCCCCTGCCCCAGTCCAGAGCCCCCTCCCACACCCTGAACCCCTCATTCCTGCCCCCACCCCACAGCTCTCACACCCGCACCCCAACCCTCTGCCCCAGCCCTGAGTCGGAGAGAAGGTCAACCTTCGGTAAGCCCTCTGGAGCAGCTAGTGTTTCCAAAGCGCCTTTGCAACATTGGAAAACAAAGCCAGTGCTCCTTACTTGGCAAATACTACCAGACAACAATCCCGCCAAAACCTGGTTGATTCCCCTGCTCTGTGTCAAGACAAATGACATGGAGAGGTAATCTCTGCCACTTACACTGTTGTCTTTAAAGCTGTTGTCACTTATGGTATTGCTCTTGAAACTACCGAAGCCCAGCAAGTTGCGGAATATTTATTATGTGTATTATGGTAAAACCTAAAGGTCCCCAACTGATAATCAAATGACTCAGTGAAGCTATGGACTATTTAAACCAGCTAGGAATCTGGCCCCAACATCATTCTCATCCATTGCTGGAAAGAAATATAACCCTTGCAAAAGTTTATACATCCAAAAAGGCTGCAGAAATAGTTTCACCATACTCGATAGAGGAGATACAGGGCGACAGAAGTTGCCTCGAGAATTTTGCAAGCAAAGGGTTAGGCTCATAGTGAGCAGTGATGCATGATACTCTTGAGACATAATAAAGCAAAGTCAGAAAGCAAAGATGACGGCTGATACTTACCGCTGACTAGAAATTGTTGTTTTGCTAAAAGAGAAACAAAAGTTAGGAATGCACACTGTTCAACTCCCCACCAGGGTAGCAGAGGATACATCATTTAGTAACTTCAGAATAGCCCAAAGGAACTGTGGGACACTTGATGCCTGTCCAATGGATTGTAGGAGAAGACCTCATCCTCCCACGAAGCCGTGGGAAATTCTCATGAGGCCCCCAGTGGGGATGGGCATGTATCCCAAAACTCTTGGGATATCTCCCAGGTGCAGTGCAATGTGGGTGATGTCAAAGGCTCTCTTGCAAGATATTCCATGGGTGCCCAAAGGAATTGTGGAAAGAACAACCTCCCATCAACCCTGGCAATGTCACATAAGCCTCCCAAATATGAGTTCATCTGGGCACCCTCTGAGGTAGCTCCCAGCAGAAGTGCTTTCCGAGTGATATCAAAAACCCTCTTCTGGCATGCCTCATTCTTACCCCGGGTACTGCGGGAGAGGGAGGTTAACCTGCTATAAGCCTCTGGAGATGTTCATAAGCCCTGTGGAGTGGGAGGACTTTCCATGTTGTTTTCGCAACATGAGCAAATGCAGCCAATGCTCCTCGAAGGGAAACGTTACCAGACATCAAACTAGCTGAAACGGGGTCCATTCACTGATGTGTGCGAAGCTACATGGCATGGAGAGGTAATCTCTGGTACTTACGCCGCTGTTGCCGCTGTCACAGTTGCCGCTGTTTACGTCACCGGAGACCTGCAAGATGAGGGATATTTATTATGTTTATTGTGTAACACCTATAGGGCTCGAATGGATATTCCATCGACCCAGTGGGCCATGGACAATTTATAGCATGTGGGGATGTGGCGTATTGATTCCAGTGCTTCTCTGGACAGTTTACACCAGTGGGAACCCGGCCTCATTGATTCCTATGAAACTACGACAAATTTACATGAAATGGGGAACTACCCCAACATCATTCACATCCACTGGTGGAAACCAAGAGAGAATCCTTGATAAAGCTCCGACATTCCACGGCTGTAGTTGGATAGGAAAGATAACTGCTGATACTCACCACTGACCAGAATTGGTTTGTTTTCTAGAGAAGTTAGGAATACACACTGTTCAGCCCCCCACAAGGGTAACAGAGGTCATACCATCTAAGAACTTCAGAATAGCCACACCAGATCAGACCAATAGGCCGGTCTACCCTGATGTCCCTCCCTGGGGCTGGAACAGAGGAATGGGCCCCCCCAATCATATCTCATAAAAGACCTAGTATTCCAGTGCTGACCTCATCAGTGCTATCGAGATAGATAATATCTCCTCGGTCCTAATCTAGCATTTTAACTCTTATGCTATGCTTTGATCCCCTCACAGCTAAGTATGTTTCTTATTCATAGATAGCTGGGTGTCCTCTTTTGTTCTGCAGGAAACAAACCACATGTTCTTCCCACTCAGATGACATGAGGCAAAATGAATAGCAAAGGAGTCGGCCAAGGTATCCCTGATAGGACACAATTTACCCTGAATTCCTAGGACTGTAGCCAAGAGCAGTGCATTTCGTGTGATTTCGGAAGGATCTCTTGTAAGATATTTAGTGGGTACCCAAAGGAACTGTGGGACACTTTGTGCCTGTCCAGTGGACTTGTAGGAGAAGAGATCATCCTCCCATGAAGCCATGGGAAATTCTCATGAGGCCCCCAGTGGGGATGGGCATGTATTCCAAAACTCTTGGGATATCTCCTAGGTGCAATGCATTGTGGGTGATGTCAAAGACCCTCTTGCAAGATATTTCATGGGTGCCCAAAGGAATTGTGGAAAGGACAGCCTCCCATCAACCCTGGCAATCTCATATAAGCCTCCCAAATATGTGTTCACCTGGGAACCTTCTGAGGTAGCTCCCAGTAGAAGTGCTTTCCGAATGATATCAAAAAGCCTCTTCTGGCATTCCTCATTCTTACCCTGGGTACTGTGGGAGAGGGAAGTCAACCTGCTATAAGCCTCTGGAGATGTTCATAAGCCCTGAGGAGTGGGATGGCTTTCCGGGAAATACAGCCAATGCGCCTCAAAGGCAAACGTTACCAGGCATCAAACTGGCTGAAACGGGGTCCATTCACTCATGTGTGTGAAGCTACATAGCACGGAGAGGTAATCTCTGGTACTTACTCTGTTGTTGTTCCCGTCACCTATGTTGCCGTCGTTTGTATTATCGTTGCCCTGCAAGGTGAGGAATGTTTATTATGATTATGGTGTAACACCTATAGGGCTCGAACAGATATTCCATCGACCCAGTGGGCCATGGACAATTTATAGCATCTGAGGATGTGGCGTCTTGATTCCAGTGCTTCTCTGGACAATTTATACCAGTGAGAACCTGACCCCGTTGATTCCTATGAAACTACGACAAATTTACATGAAGTGGGGATCTGCCCCAACATCATTCTCATCCACTGGTAGAAACCAGGAGAGAATCCTTGGTAAACCTCTGACATTCCAAGGCTGTACATTTCTTATACAAGGCGGGACTGATGGGATAAAAGTGTTCAGGATGGCAGTTGCGTAGAGAGTTTTGCCAGTCATGGGTTGGATTCTTAGTGAGCAGCGATACAGAGTACTATTGAGGCAAAGCGTGATAGTTCGATACGAAATATAAGTGCCGATACTCACCACTGTCCAGAATTCGTTGTTTTTCTACAACACAAAGAGAAGGTTAGGAATGCACACTGTTCAACCCCCCCACAAGTGTAGCAGAGGTTGTACCATCTAGGAACTTCAGAATAGCCACACCAGATCAGACCAATAGGCCAATGTATCCTGATGTCCCTCCCCGGGTTGGAACAGAGGAATGGGCCCCCCAATCATATCTCATCAAAGACCTAGTATTCCAGTGCTGACCTCATCAGTGCTATCGAGATAGATAATATCTCCTCGGTCCTAATCTAGCATTTTAACTCTTATGCTATGCTTAGATCCCCGCATACCTAAGTACGTTTCTTATTCATAGATATCTGGCTCTCCTCTTTTGTTCTTCAAGAAACAAGCCACATGTGATTCCCACTTAGATGACATGAGGCAAAATTAATCTAATAGCAAAGGAGTCAGCCAAGATGTCCTTGATAGGACACAATTTACCCTGAGTTGCTAGGACTGTTGCCAAGAGCAGTGCATTCCGTTTGATTTCGGAAGGATCTCTTGTGAGATATTTAGTGGGTACCCAAAGGAACTGTGGGACACTTTGTGCCTGTCCAGTGGACTTGTAGGAGAAGAGATCATCCTCCCATGAAGCCATGGGAAATTCTCATGAGGCCCCCAGTGGGGATGGGCATGTATCCCAAAACTCTTGGGATATCTCCCAGGTGCAGTGCAATGTGGGTGATGTCAAAGGCTCTCTTGCAAGATATTCCATGGGTGCCCAAATTGTGGAAGGAATTGTGGAAAGAACAACCTCCCATCAACCCTGGCAATGTCATATAAGCCTCCCAAATATGAGTTCATCTGGGCACCCTCTGAGGTAGCTCCCAGCAGAAGTGCTTTCCAAGTGATATCAAAAACCCTCTTCTGGCATGCCTCATTCTTACCCCGGGTACTGCGGGAGAGGGGGGTTAACCTGCTATAAGCCTCTGGAGATGTTCATAAGCCCTGTGGAGTGGGAGGACTTTCCATGTTGTTTTCGCAACATGAGCAAATGCAGCCAATGCTCCTCGAAGGGAAACGTTACCAGACATCAAACTAGCTGAAACGGGGTCCATTCACTGATGTGTGCGAAGCTACATGGCATGGAGAGGTAATCTCTGGTACTTACGCCGCTGTTGCCGCTGTCCCAGTTGTCGCTGTTTACGTCACCAGAGACCTGCAAGATGAGGGATATTTATTATGTTTATTGTGTAACACCTATAGGGCTTGAATGGATATTCCATCGACCCAGTGGGCCATGGACAATTTATAGCATGTGGGGATGTGGCGTATTGATTCCAGTGCTTCTCTGGACAGTTTACACCAGTGGGAACCCGGCCTCATTGATTCCTATGAAACTACGACAAATTTACATGAAATGGGGAACTACCCCAACATCATTCACATCCACTGGTGGAAACCAAGAGAGAATCCTTGATAAAGCTCCGACATTCCACGGCTGTAGTTGGATAGGAAAGATAACTGCTGATACTCACCACTGACCAGAATTGGTTTGTTTTCTAGAGAAGTTAGGAATACACACTGTTCAGCCCCCCACAAGGGTAACAGAGGTCATACCATCTAAGAACTTCAGAATAGCCACACCAGATCAGACCAATAGGCCGGTCTACCCTGATGTCCCTCCCTGGGGCTGGAACAGAGGAATGGGCCCCCCCAATCATATCTCATAAAAGACCTAGTATTCCAGTGCTGACCTCATCAGTGCTATCGAGATAGATAATATCTCCTCGGTCCTAATCTAGCATTTTAACTCTTATGCTATGCTTTGATCCCCTCACAGCTAAGTATGTTTCTTATTCATAGATAGCTGGGTGTCCTCTTTTGTTCTGCAGGAAACAAACCACATGTTCTTCCCACTCAGATGACATGAGGCAAAATGAATAGCAAAGGAGTCGGCCAAGGTATCCCTGATAGGACACAATTTACCCTGAATTCCTAGGACTGTAGCCAAGAGCAGTGCATTTCGTGTGATTTCGGAAGGATCTCTTGTAAGATATTTAGTGGGTACCCAAAGGAACTGTGGGACACTTTGTGCCTGTCCAGTGGACTTGTAGGAGAAGAGATCATCCTCCCATGAAGCCATGGGAAATTCTCATGAGGCCCCCAGTGGGGATGGGCATGTATTCCAAAACTCTTGGGATATCTCCTAGGTGCAATGCATTGTGGGTGATGTCAAAGACCCTCTTGCAAGATATTTCATGGGTGCCCAAAGGAATTGTGGAAAGGACAGCCTCCCATCAACCCTGGCAATCTCATATAAGCCTCCCAAATATGTGTTCACCTGGGAACCTTCTGAGGTAGCTCCCAGTAGAAGTGCTTTCCGAATGATATCAAAAAGCCTCTTCTGGCATTCCTCATTCTTACCCTGGGTACTGTGGGAGAGGGAAGTCAACCTGCTATAAGCCTCTGGAGATGTTCATAAGCCCTGAGGAGTGGGATGGCTTTCCGGGAAATACAGCCAATGCGCCTCAAAGGCAAACGTTACCAGGCATCAAACTGGCTGAAACGGGGTCCATTCACTCATGTGTGTGAAGCTACATAGCACGGAGAGGTAATCTCTGGTACTTACTCTGTTGTTGTTCCCGTCACCTATGTTGCCGTCGTTTGTATTATCGTTGCCCTGCAAGGTGAGGAATGTTTATTATGATTATGGTGTAACACCTATAGGGCTCGAACAGATATTCCATCGACCCAGTGGGCCATGGACAATTTATAGCATCTGAGGATGTGGCGTCTTGATTCCAGTGCTTCTCTGGACAATTTATACCAGTGAGAACCTGACCCCGTTGATTCCTATGAAACTACGACAAATTTACATGAAGTGGGGATCTGCCCCAACATCATTCTCATCCACTGGTAGAAACCAGGAGAGAATCCTTGGTAAACCTCTGACATTCCAAGGCTGTACATTTCTTATACAAGGCGGGACTGATGGGATAAAAGTGTTCAGGATGGCAGTTGCGTAGAGAGTTTTGCCAGTCATGGGTTGGATTCTTAGTGAGCAGCGATACAGAGTACTATTGAGGCAAAGCGTGATAGTTCGATACGAAATATAAGTGCCGATACTCACCACTGACCAGAATTCGTTGTTTTTCTACAACACAAAGAGAAGGTTAGGAATGCACACTGTTCAACCCCCCCACAAGTGTAGCAGAGGTTGTACCATCTAGGAACTTCAGAATAGCCACACCAGATCAGACCAATAGGCCAATGTATCCTGATGTCCCTCCCCGGGTTGGAACAGAGGAATGGGCCCCCCAATCATATCTCATCAAAGACCTAGTATTCCAGTGCTGACCTCATCAGTGCTATCGAGATAGATAATATCTCCTCGGTCCTAATCTAGCATTTTAACTCTTATGCTATGCTTAGATCCCCGCATACCTAAGTACGTTTCTTATTCATAGATATTTGGCTCTCCTCTTTTGTTCTTCAAGAAACAAGCCACATGTGATTCCCACTTAAATGACATGAGGCAAAATTAATCTAATAGCAAAGGAGTCAGCCAAGATGTCCTTGATAGGACACAATTTACCCTGAGTTGCTAGGACTGTTGCCAAGAGCAGTGCATTCCGTTTGATTTCGGAAGGATCTCTTGTGAGATATTTAGTGGGTACCCAAAGGAACTGTGGGACACTTTGTGCCTGTCCAGTGGACTTGTAGGAGAAGAGATCATCCTCCCATGAAGCCATGGGAAATTCTCATGAGGCCCCCAGTGGGGATGGGCATGTATCCCAAAACTCTTGGGATATCTCCCAGGTGCAGTGCAATGTGGGTGATGTCAAAGGCTCTCTTGCAAGATATTCCATGGGTGCCCAAATTGTGGAAGGAATTGTGGAAAGAACAACCTCCCATCAACCCTGGCAATGTCATATAAGCCTCCCAAATATGAGTTCATCTGGGCACCCTCTGAGGTAGCTCCCAGCAGAAGTGCTTTCCGAGTGATATCAAAAACCCTCTTCTGGCATGCCTCATTCTTACCCCGGGTACTGCGGGAGAGGGAGGTTAACCTGCTATAAGCCTCTGGAGATGTTCATAAGCCCTGTGGAGTGGGAGGACTTTCCATGTTGTTTTCGCAACATGAGCAAATGCAGCCAATGCTCCTCGAAGGGAAACGTTACCAGACATCAAACTAGCTGAAACGGGGTCCATTCACTGATGTGTGCGAAGCTACATGGCATGGAGAGGTAATCTCTGGTACTTACGCCGCTGTTGCCGCTGTCCCAGTTGCCGCTGTTTACGTCACCGGAGACCTGCAAGATGAGGGATATTTATTATGTTTATTGTGTAACACCTATAGGGCTTGAATGGATATTCCATCGACCCAGTGGGCCATGGACAATTTATAGCATGTGGGGATGTGGCGTATTGATTCCAGTGCTTCTCTGGACAGTTTACACCAGTGGGAACCCGGCCTCATTGATTCCTATGAAACTACGACAAATTTACATGAAATGGGGAACTACCCCAACATCATTCACATCCACTGGTGGAAACCAAGAGAGAATCCTTGATAAAGCTCCGACATTCCACGGCTGTAGTTGGATAGGAAAGATAACTGCTGATACTCACCACTGACCAGAATTGGTTTGTTTTCTAGAGAAGTTAGGAATACACACTGTTCAGCCCCCCACAAGGGTAACAGAGGTCATACCATCTAAGAACTTCAGAATAGCCACACCAGATCAGACCAATAGGCCGGTCTACCCTGATGTCCCTCCCTGGGGCTGGAACAGAGGAATGGGCCCCCCCAATCATATCTCATAAAAGACCTAGTATTCCAGTGCTGACCTCATCAGTGCTATCGAGATAGATAATATCTCCTCGGTCCTAATCTAGCATTTTAACTCTTATGCTATGCTTTGATCCCCTCACAGCTAAGTATGTTTCTTATTCATAGATAGCTGGGTGTCCTCTTTTGTTCTGCAGGAAACAAACCACATGTTCTTCCCACTCAGATGACATGAGGCAAAATGAATAGCAAAGGAGTCGGCCAAGGTATCCCTGATAGGACACAATTTACCCTGAATTCCTAGGACTGTAGCCAAGAGCAGTGCATTTCGTGTGATTTCGGAAGGATCTCTTGTAAGATTTTTAGTGGGTACCCAAAGGAACTGTGGGACACTTTGTGCCTGTCCAGTGGACTTGTAGGAGAAGAGATCATCCTCCCATGAAGCCATGGGAAATTCTCATGAGGCCCCCAGTGGGGATGGGCATGTATTCCAAAACTCTTGGGATATCTCCTAGGTGCAATGCATTGTGGGTGATGTCAAAGACCCTCTTGCAAGATATTTCATGGGTGCCCAAAGGAATTGTGGAAAGGACAGCCTCCCATCAACCCTGGCAATCTCATATAAGCCTCCCAAATATGTGTTCACCTGGGAACCTTCTGAGGTAGCTCCCAGTAGAAGTGCTTTCCGAATGATATCAAAAAGCCTCTTCTGGCATTCCTCATTCTTACCCTGGGTACTGTGGGAGAGGGAAGTCAACCTGCTATAAGCCTCTGGAGATGTTCATAAGCCCTGAGGAGTGGGATGGCTTTCCGGGAAATACAGCCAATGCGCCTCAAAGGCAAACGTTACCAGGCATCAAACTGGCTGAAACGGGGTCCATTCACTCATGTGTGTGAAGCTACATAGCACGGAGAGGTAATCTCTGGTACTTACTCTGTTGTTGTTCCCGTCACCTATGTTGCCGTCGTTTGTATTATCGTTGCCCTGCAAGGTGAGGAATGTTTATTATGATTATGGTGTAACACCTATAGGGCTCGAACAGATATTCCATCGACCCAGTGGGCCATGGACAATTTATAGCATCTGAGGATGTGGCGTCTTGATTCCAGTGCTTCTCTGGACAATTTATACCAGTGAGAACCTGACCCCGTTGATTCCTATGAAACTACGACAAATTTACATGAAGTGGGGATCTGCCCCAACATCATTCTCATCCACTGGTAGAAACCAGGAGAGAATCCTTGGTAAACCTCTGACATTCCAAGGCTGTACATTTCTTATACAAGGCGGGACTGATGGGATAAAAGTGTTCAGGATGGCAGTTGCGTAGAGAGTTTTGCCAGTCATGGGTTGGATTCTTAGTGAGCAGCGATACAGAGTACTATTGAGGCAAAGCGTGATAGTTCGATACGAAATATAAGTGCCGATACTCACCACTGACCAGAATTCGTTGTTTTTCTACAACACAAAGAGAAGGTTAGGAATGCACACTGTTCAACCCCCCCACAAGTGTAGCAGAGGTTGTACCATCTAGGAACTTCAGAATAGCCACACCAGATCAGACCAATAGGCCAATGTATCCTGATGTCCCTCCCCGGGTTGGAACAGAGGAATGGGCCCCCCAATCATATCTCATCAAAGACCTAGTATTCCAGTGCTGACCTCATCAGTGCTATCGAGATAGATAATATCTCCTCGGTCCTAATCTAGCATTTTAACTCTTATGCTATGCTTAGATCCCCGCATACCTAAGTACGTTTCTTATTCATAGATATTTGGCTCTCCTCTTTTGTTCTTCAAGAAACAAGCCACATGTGATTCCCACTTAAATGACATGAGGCAAAATTAATCTAATAGCAAAGGAGTCAGCCAAGATGTCCTTGATAGGACACAATTTACCCTGAGTTGCTAGGACTGTTGCCAAGAGCAGTGCATTCCGTTTGATTTCGGAAGGATCTCTTGTGAGATATTTAGTGGGTACCCAAAGGAACTGTGGGACACTTTGTGCCTGTCCAGTGGACTTGTAGGAGAAGAGATCATCCTCCCATGAAGCCATGGGAAATTCTCATGAGGCCCCCAGTGGGGATGGGCATGTATCCCAAAACTCTTGGGATATCTCCCAGGTGCAGTGCAATGTGGGTGATGTCAAAGGCTCTCTTGCAAGATATTCCATGGGTGCCCAAATTGTGGAAGGAATTGTGGAAAGAACAACCTCCCATCAACCCTGGCAATGTCATATAAGCCTCCCAAATATGAGTTCATCTGGGCACCCTCTGAGGTAGCTCCCAGCAGAAGTGCTTTCCGAGTGATATCAAAAACCCTCTTCTGGCATGCCTCATTCTTACCCCGGGTACTGCGGGAGAGGGAGGTTAACCTGCTATAAGCCTCTGGAGATGTTCATAAGCCCTGTGGAGTGGGAGGACTTTCCATGTTGTTTTCGCAACATGAGCAAATGCAGCCAATGCTCCTCGAAGGGAAACGTTACCAGACATCAAACTAGCTGAAACGGGGTCCATTCACTGATGTGTGCGAAGCTACATGGCATGGAGAGGTAATCTCTGGTACTTACGCCGCTGTTGCCGCTGTCCCAGTTGCCGCTGTTTACGTCACCGGAGACCTGCAAGATGAGGGATATTTATTATGTTTATTGTGTAACACCTATAGGGCTTGAATGGATATTCCATCGACCCAGTGGGCCATGGACAATTTATAGCATGTGGGGATGTGGCGTATTGATTCCAGTGCTTCTCTGGACAGTTTACACCAGTGGGAACCCGGCCTCATTGATTCCTATGAAACTACGACAAATTTACATGAAATGGGGAACTACCCCAACATCATTCACATCCACTGGTGGAAACCAAGAGAGAATCCTTGATAAAGCTCCGACATTCCACGGCTGTAGTTGGATAGGAAAGATAACTGCTGATACTCACCACTGACCAGAATTGGTTTGTTTTCTAGAGAAGTTAGGAATACACACTGTTCAGCCCCCCACAAGGGTAACAGAGGTCATACCATCTAAGAACTTCAGAATAGCCACACCAGATCAGACCAATAGGCCGGTCTACCCTGATGTCCCTCCCTGGGGCTGGAACAGAGGAATGGGCCCCCCCAATCATATCTCATAAAAGACCTAGTATTCCAGTGCTGACCTCATCAGTGCTATCGAGATAGATAATATCTCCTCGGTCCTAATCTAGCATTTTAACTCTTATGCTATGCTTTGATCCCCTCACAGCTAAGTATGTTTCTTATTCATAGATAGCTGGGTGTCCTCTTTTGTTCTGCAGGAAACAAACCACATGTTCTTCCCACTCAGATGACATGAGGCAAAATGAATAGCAAAGGAGTCGGCCAAGGTATCCCTGATAGGACACAATTTACCCTGAATTCCTAGGACTGTAGCCAAGAGCAGTGCATTTCGTGTGATTTCGGAAGGATCTCTTGTAAGATATTTAGTGGGTACCCAAAGGAACTATGGGACACTTTGTGCCTGTCCAGTGGACTTGTAGGAGAAGAGATCATCCTCCCATGAAGCCATGGGAAATTCTCATGAGGCCCCCAGTGGGGATGGGCATGTATTCCAAAACTCTTGGGATATCTCCTAGGTGCAATGCATTGTGGGTGATGTCAAAGACCCTCTTGCAAGATATTTCATGGGTGCCCAAAGGAATTGTGGAAAGGACAGCCTCCCATCAACCCTGGCAATCTCATATAAGCCTCCCAAATATGTGTTCACCTGGGAACCTTCTGAGGTAGCTCCCAGTAGAAGTGCTTTCCGAATGATATCAAAAAGCCTCTTCTGGCATTCCTCATTCTTACCCTGGGTACTGTGGGAGAGGGAAGTCAACCTGCTATAAGCCTCTGGAGATGTTCATAAGCCCTGAGGAGTGGGATGGCTTTCCGGGAAATACAGCCAATGCGCCTCAAAGGCAAACGTTACCAGGCATCAAACTGGCTGAAACGGGGTCCATTCACTCATGTGTGTGAAGCTACATAGCACGGAGAGGTAATCTCTGGTACTTACTCTGTTGTTGTTCCCGTCACCTATGTTGCCGTCGTTTGTATTATCGTTGCCCTGCAAGGTGAGGAATGTTTATTATGATTATGGTGTAACACCTATAGGGCTCGAACAGATATTCCATCGACCCAGTGGGCCATGGACAATTTATAGCATCTGAGGATGTGGCGTCTTGATTCCAGTGCTTCTCTGGACAATTTATACCAGTGAGAACCTGACCCCGTTGATTCCTATGAAACTACGACAAATTTACATGAAGTGGGGATCTGCCCCAACATCATTCTCATCCACTGGTAGAAACCAGGAGAGAATCCTTGGTAAACCTCTGACATTCCAAGGCTGTACATTTCTTATACAAGGCGGGACTGATGGGATAAAAGTGTTCAGGATGGCAGTTGCGTAGAGAGTTTTGCCAGTCATGGGTTGGATTCTTAGTGAGCAGCGATACAGAGTACTATTGAGGCAAAGCGTGATAGTTCGATACGAAATATAAGTGCCGATACTCACCACTGACCAGAATTCGTTGTTTTTCTACAACACAAAGAGAAGGTTAGGAATGCACACTGTTCAACCCCCCCACAAGTGTAGCAGAGGTTGTACCATCTAGGAACTTCAGAATAGCCACACCAGATCAGACCAATAGGCCAATGTATCCTGATGTCCCTCCCCGGGTTGGAACAGAGGAATGGGCCCCCCAATCATATCTCATCAAAGACCTAGTATTCCAGTGCTGACCTCATCAGTGCTATCGAGATAGATAATATCTCCTCGGTCCTAATCTAGCATTTTAACTCTTATGCTATGCTTAGATCCCCGCATACCTAAGTACGTTTCTTATTCATAGATATTTGGCTCTCCTCTTTTGTTCTTCAAGAAACAAGCCACATGTGATTCCCACTTAAATGACATGAGGCAAAATTAATCTAATAGCAAAGGAGTCAGCCAAGATGTCCTTGATAGGACACAATTTACCCTGAGTTGCTAGGACTGTTGCCAAGAGCAGTGCATTCCGTTTGATTTCGGAAGGATCTCTTGTGAGATATTTAGTGGGTACCCAAAGGAACTGTGGGACACTTTGTGCCTGTCCAGTGGACTTGTAGGAGAAGAGATCATCCTCCCATGAAGCCATGGGAAATTCTCATGAGGCCCCCAGTGGGGATGGGCATGTATCCCAAAACTCTTGGGATATCTCCCAGGTGCAGTGCAATGTGGGTGATGTCAAAGGCTCTCTTGCAAGATATTCCATGGGTGCCCAAATTGTGGAAGGAATTGTGGAAAGAACAACCTCCCATCAACCCTGGCAATGTCATATAAGCCTCCCAAATATGAGTTCATCTGGGCACCCTCTGAGGTAGCTCCCAGCAGAAGTGCTTTCCGAGTGATATCAAAAACCCTCTTCTGGCATGCCTCATTCTTACCCCGGGTACTGCGGGAGAGGGAGGTTAACCTGCTATAAGCCTCTGGAGATGTTCATAAGCCCTGTGGAGTGGGAGGACTTTCCATGTTGTTTTCGCAACATGAGCAAATGCAGCCAATGCTCCTCGAAGGGAAACGTTACCAGACATCAAACTAGCTGAAACGGGGTCCATTCACTGATGTGTGCGAAGCTACATGGCATGGAGAGGTAATCTCTGGTACTTACGCCGCTGTTGCCGCTGTCCCAGTTGCCGCTGTTTACGTCACCGGAGACCTGCAAGATGAGGGATATTTATTATGTTTATTGTGTAACACCTATAGGGCTTGAATGGATATTCCATCGACCCAGTGGGCCATGGACAATTTATAGCATGTGGGGATGTGGCGTATTGATTCCAGTGCTTCTCTGGACAGTTTACACCAGTGGGAACCCGGCCTCATTGATTCCTATGAAACTACGACAAATTTACATGAAATGGGGAACTACCCCAACATCATTCACATCCACTGGTGGAAACCAAGAGAGAATCCTTGATAAAGCTCCGACATTCCACGGCTGTAGTTGGATAGGAAAGATAACTGCTGATACTCACCACTGACCAGAATTGGTTTGTTTTCTAGAGAAGTTAGGAATACACACTGTTCAGCCCCCCACAAGGGTAACAGAGGTCATACCATCTAAGAACTTCAGAATAGCCACACCAGATCAGACCAATAGGCCGGTCTACCCTGATGTCCCTCCCTGGGGCTGGAACAGAGGAATGGGCCCCCCCAATCATATCTCATAAAAGACCTAGTATTCCAGTGCTGACCTCATCAGTGCTATCGAGATAGATAATATCTCCTCGGTCCTAATCTAGCATTTTAACTCTTATGCTATGCTTTGATCCCCTCACAGCTAAGTATGTTTCTTATTCATAGATAGCTGGGTGTCCTCTTTTGTTCTGCAGGAAACAAACCACATGTTCTTCCCACTCAGATGACATGAGGCAAAATGAATAGCAAAGGAGTCGGCCAAGGTATCCCTGATAGGACACAATTTACCCTGAATTCCTAGGACTGTAGCCAAGAGCAGTGCATTTCGTGTGATTTCGGAAGGATCTCTTGTAAGATATTTAGTGGGTACCCAAAGGAACTATGGGACACTTTGTGCCTGTCCAGTGGACTTGTAGGAGAAGAGATCATCCTCCCATGAAGCCATGGGAAATTCTCATGAGGCCCCCAGTGGGGATGGGCATGTATTCCAAAACTCTTGGGATATCTCCTAGGTGCAATGCATTGTGGGTGATGTCAAAGACCCTCTTGCAAGATATTTCATGGGTGCCCAAAGGAATTGTGGAAAGGACAGCCTCCCATCAACCCTGGCAATCTCATATAAGCCTCCCAAATATGTGTTCACCTGGGAACCTTCTGAGGTAGCTCCCAGTAGAAGTGCTTTCCGAATGATATCAAAAAGCCTCTTCTGGCATTCCTCATTCTTACCCTGGGTACTGTGGGAGAGGGAAGTCAACCTGCTATAAGCCTCTGGAGATGTTCATAAGCCCTGAGGAGTGGGATGGCTTTCCGGGAAATACAGCCAATGCGCCTCAAAGGCAAACGTTACCAGGCATCAAACTGGCTGAAACGGGGTCCATTCACTCATGTGTGTGAAGCTACATAGCACGGAGAGGTAATCTCTGGTACTTACTCTGTTGTTGTTCCCGTCACCTATGTTGCCGTCGTTTGTATTATCGTTGCCCTGCAAGGTGAGGAATGTTTATTATGATTATGGTGTAACACCTATAGGGCTCGAACAGATATTCCATCGACCCAGTGGGCCATGGACAATTTATAGCATCTGAGGATGTGGCGTCTTGATTCCAGTGCTTCTCTGGACAATTTATACCAGTGAGAACCTGACCCCGTTGATTCCTATGAAACTACGACAAATTTACATGAAGTGGGGATCTGCCCCAACATCATTCTCATCCACTGGTAGAAACCAGGAGAGAATCCTTGGTAAACCTCTGACATTCCAAGGCTGTACATTTCTTATACAAGGCGGGACTGATGGGATAAAAGTGTTCAGGATGGCAGTTGCGTAGAGAGTTTTGCCAGTCATGGGTTGGATTCTTAGTGAGCAGCGATACAGAGTACTATTGAGGCAAAGCGTGATAGTTCGATACGAAATATAAGTGCCGATACTCACCACTGACCAGAATTCGTTGTTTTTCTACAACACAAAGAGAAGGTTAGGAATGCACACTGTTCAACCCCCCCACAAGTGTAGCAGAGGTTGTACCATCTAGGAACTTCAGAATAGCCACACCAGATCAGACCAATAGGCCAATGTATCCTGATGTCCCTCCCCGGGTTGGAACAGAGGAATGGGCCCCCCAATCATATCTCATCAAAGACCTAGTATTCCAGTGCTGACCTCATCAGTGCTATCGAGATAGATAATATCTCCTCGGTCCTAATCTAGCATTTTAACTCTTATGCTATGCTTAGATCCCCGCATACCTAAGTACGTTTCTTATTCATAGATATTTGGCTCTCCTCTTTTGTTCTTCAAGAAACAAGCCACATGTGATTCCCACTTAAATGACATGAGGCAAAATTAATCTAATAGCAAAGGAGTCAGCCAAGATGTCCTTGATAGGACACAATTTACCCTGAGTTGCTAGGACTGTTGCCAAGAGCAGTGCATTCCGTTTGATTTCGGAAGGATCTCTTGTGAGATATTTAGTGGGTACCCAAAGGAACTGTGGGACACTTTGTGCCTGTCCAGTGGACTTGTAGGAGAAGAGATCATCCTCCCATGAAGCCATGGGAAATTCTCATGAGGCCCCCAGTGGGGATGGGCATGTATCCCAAAACTCTTGGGATATCTCCCAGGTGCAGTGCAATGTGGGTGATGTCAAAGGCTCTCTTGCAAGATATTCCATGGGTGCCCAAATTGTGGAAGGAATTGTGGAAAGAACAACCTCCCATCAACCCTGGCAATGTCATATAAGCCTCCCAAATATGAGTTCATCTGGGCACCCTCTGAGGTAGCTCCCAGCAGAAGTGCTTTCCGAGTGATATCAAAAACCCTCTTCTGGCATGCCTCATTCTTACCCCGGGTACTGCGGGAGAGGGAGGTTAACCTGCTATAAGCCTCTGGAGATGTTCATAAGCCCTGTGGAGTGGGAGGACTTTCCATGTTGTTTTCGCAACATGAGCAAATGCAGCCAATGCTCCTCGAAGGGAAACGTTACCAGACATCAAACTAGCTGAAACGGGGTCCATTCACTGATGTGTGCGAAGCTACATGGCATGGAGAGGTAATCTCTGGTACTTACGCCGCTGTTGCCGCTGTCCCAGTTGCCGCTGTTTACGTCACCGGAGACCTGCAAGATGAGGGATATTTATTATGTTTATTGTGTAACACCTATAGGGCTTGAATGGATATTCCATCGACCCAGTGGGCCATGGACAATTTATAGCATGTGGGGATGTGGCGTATTGATTCCAGTGCTTCTCTGGACAGTTTACACCAGTGGGAACCCGGCCTCATTGATTCCTATGAAACTACGACAAATTTACATGAAATGGGGAACTACCCCAACATCATTCACATCCACTGGTGGAAACCAAGAGAGAATCCTTGATAAAGCTCCGACATTCCACGGCTGTAGTTGGATAGGAAAGATAACTGCTGATACTCACCACTGACCAGAATTGGTTTGTTTTCTAGAGAAGTTAGGAATACACACTGTTCAGCCCCCCACAAGGGTAACAGAGGTCATACCATCTAAGAACTTCAGAATAGCCACACCAGATCAGACCAATAGGCCGGTCTACCCTGATGTCCCTCCCTGGGGCTGGAACAGAGGAATGGGCCCCCCCAATCATATCTCATAAAAGACCTAGTATTCCAGTGCTGACCTCATCAGTGCTATCGAGATAGATAATATCTCCTCGGTCCTAATCTAGCATTTTAACTCTTATGCTATGCTTTGATCCCCTCACAGCTAAGTATGTTTCTTATTCATAGATAGCTGGGTGTCCTCTTTTGTTCTGCAGGAAACAAACCACATGTTCTTCCCACTCAGATGACATGAGGCAAAATGAATAGCAAAGGAGTCGGCCAAGGTATCCCTGATAGGACACAATTTACCCTGAATTCCTAGGACTGTAGCCAAGAGCAGTGCATTTCGTGTGATTTCGGAAGGATCTCTTGTAAGATATTTAGTGGGTACCCAAAGGAACTATGGGACACTTTGTGCCTGTCCAGTGGACTTGTAGGAGAAGAGATCATCCTCCCATGAAGCCATGGGAAATTCTCATGAGGCCCCCAGTGGGGATGGGCATGTATTCCAAAACTCTTGGGATATCTCCTAGGTGCAATGCATTGTGGGTGATGTCAAAGACCCTCTTGCAAGATATTTCATGGGTGCCCAAAGGAATTGTGGAAAGGACAGCCTCCCATCAACCCTGGCAATCTCATATAAGCCTCCCAAATATGTGTTCACCTGGGAACCTTCTGAGGTAGCTCCCAGTAGAAGTGCTTTCCGAATGATATCAAAAAGCCTCTTCTGGCATTCCTCATTCTTACCCTGGGTACTGTGGGAGAGGGAAGTCAACCTGCTATAAGCCTCTGGAGATGTTCATAAGCCCTGAGGAGTGGGATGGCTTTCCGGGAAATACAGCCAATGCGCCTCAAAGGCAAACGTTACCAGGCATCAAACTGGCTGAAACGGGGTCCATTCACTCATGTGTGTGAAGCTACATAGCACGGAGAGGTAATCTCTGGTACTTACTCTGTTGTTGTTCCCGTCACCTATGTTGCCGTCGTTTGTATTATCGTTGCCCTGCAAGGTGAGGAATGTTTATTATGATTATGGTGTAACACCTATAGGGCTCGAACAGATATTCCATCGACCCAGTGGGCCATGGACAATTTATAGCATCTGAGGATGTGGCGTCTTGATTCCAGTGCTTCTCTGGACAATTTATACCAGTGAGAACCTGACCCCGTTGATTCCTATGAAACTACGACAAATTTACATGAAGTGGGGATCTGCCCCAACATCATTCTCATCCACTGGTAGAAACCAGGAGAGAATCCTTGGTAAACCTCTGACATTCCAAGGCTGTACATTTCTTATACAAGGCGGGACTGATGGGATAAAAGTGTTCAGGATGGCAGTTGCGTAGAGAGTTTTGCCAGTCATGGGTTGGATTCTTAGTGAGCAGCGATACAGAGTACTATTGAGGCAAAGCGTGATAGTTCGATACGAAATATAAGTGCCGATACTCACCACTGACCAGAATTCGTTGTTTTTCTACAACACAAAGAGAAGGTTAGGAATGCACACTGTTCAACCCCCCCACAAGTGTAGCAGAGGTTGTACCATCTAGGAACTTCAGAATAGCCACACCAGATCAGACCAATAGGCCAATGTATCCTGATGTCCCTCCCCGGGTTGGAACAGAGGAATGGGCCCCCCAATCATATCTCATCAAAGACCTAGTATTCCAGTGCTGACCTCATCAGTGCTATCGAGATAGATAATATCTCCTCGGTCCTAATCTAGCATTTTAACTCTTATGCTATGCTTAGATCCCCGCATACCTAAGTACGTTTCTTATTCATAGATATTTGGCTCTCCTCTTTTGTTCTTCAAGAAACAAGCCACATGTGATTCCCACTTAAATGACATGAGGCAAAATTAATCTAATAGCAAAGGAGTCAGCCAAGATGTCCTTGATAGGACACAATTTACCCTGAGTTGCTAGGACTGTTGCCAAGAGCAGTGCATTCCGTTTGATTTCGGAAGGATCTCTTGTGAGATATTTAGTGGGTACCCAAAGGAACTGTGGGACACTTTGTGCCTGTCCAGTGGACTTGTAGGAGAAGAGATCATCCTCCCATGAAGCCATGGGAAATTCTCATGAGGCCCCCAGTGGGGATGGGCATGTATCCCAAAACTCTTGGGATATCTCCCAGGTGCAGTGCAATGTGGGTGATGTCAAAGGCTCTCTTGCAAGATATTCCATGGGTGCCCAAATTGTGGAAGGAATTGTGGAAAGAACAACCTCCCATCAACCCTGGCAATGTCATATAAGCCTCCCAAATATGAGTTCATCTGGGCACCCTCTGAGGTAGCTCCCAGCAGAAGTGCTTTCCGAGTGATATCAAAAACCCTCTTCTGGCATGCCTCATTCTTACCCCGGGTACTGCGGGAGAGGGAGGTTAACCTGCTATAAGCCTCTGGAGATGTTCATAAGCCCTGTGGAGTGGGAGGACTTTCCATGTTGTTTTCGCAACATGAGCAAATGCAGCCAATGCTCCTCGAAGGGAAACGTTACCAGACATCAAACTAGCTGAAACGGGGTCCATTCACTGATGTGTGCGAAGCTACATGGCATGGAGAGGTAATCTCTGGTACTTACGCCGCTGTTGCCGCTGTCCCAGTTGCCGCTGTTTACGTCACCGGAGACCTGCAAGATGAGGGATATTTATTATGTTTATTGTGTAACACCTATAGGGCTTGAATGGATATTCCATCGACCCAGTGGGCCATGGACAATTTATAGCATGTGGGGATGTGGCGTATTGATTCCAGTGCTTCTCTGGACAGTTTACACCAGTGGGAACCCGGCCTCATTGATTCCTATGAAACTACGACAAATTTACATGAAATGGGGAACTACCCCAACATCATTCACATCCACTGGTGGAAACCAAGAGAGAATCCTTGATAAAGCTCCGACATTCCACGGCTGTAGTTGGATAGGAAAGATAACTGCTGATACTCACCACTGACCAGAATTGGTTTGTTTTCTAGAGAAGTTAGGAATACACACTGTTCAGCCCCCCACAAGGGTAACAGAGGTCATACCATCTAAGAACTTCAGAATAGCCACACCAGATCAGACCAATAGGCCGGTCTACCCTGATGTCCCTCCCTGGGGCTGGAACAGAGGAATGGGCCCCCCCAATCATATCTCATAAAAGACCTAGTATTCCAGTGCTGACCTCATCAGTGCTATCGAGATAGATAATATCTCCTCGGTCCTAATCTAGCATTTTAACTCTTATGCTATGCTTTGATCCCCTCACAGCTAAGTATGTTTCTTATTCATAGATAGCTGGGTGTCCTCTTTTGTTCTGCAGGAAACAAACCACATGTTCTTCCCACTCAGATGACATGAGGCAAAATGAATAGCAAAGGAGTCGGCCAAGGTATCCCTGATAGGACACAATTTACCCTGAATTCCTAGGACTGTAGCCAAGAGCAGTGCATTTCGTGTGATTTCGGAAGGATCTCTTGTAAGATATTTAGTGGGTACCCAAAGGAACTATGGGACACTTTGTGCCTGTCCAGTGGACTTGTAGGAGAAGAGATCATCCTCCCATGAAGCCATGGGAAATTCTCATGAGGCCCCCAGTGGGGATGGGCATGTATTCCAAAACTCTTGGGATATCTCCTAGGTGCAATGCATTGTGGGTGATGTCAAAGACCCTCTTGCAAGATATTTCATGGGTGCCCAAAGGAATTGTGGAAAGGACAGCCTCCCATCAACCCTGGCAATCTCATATAAGCCTCCCAAATATGTGTTCACCTGGGAACCTTCTGAGGTAGCTCCCAGTAGAAGTGCTTTCCGAATGATATCAAAAAGCCTCTTCTGGCATTCCTCATTCTTACCCTGGGTACTGTGGGAGAGGGAAGTCAACCTGCTATAAGCCTCTGGAGATGTTCATAAGCCCTGAGGAGTGGGATGGCTTTCCGGGAAATACAGCCAATGCGCCTCAAAGGCAAACGTTACCAGGCATCAAACTGGCTGAAACGGGGTCCATTCACTCATGTGTGTGAAGCTACATAGCACGGAGAGGTAATCTCTGGTACTTACTCTGTTGTTGTTCCCGTCACCTATGTTGCCGTCGTTTGTATTATCGTTGCCCTGCAAGGTGAGGAATGTTTATTATGATTATGGTGTAACACCTATAGGGCTCGAACAGATATTCCATCGACCCAGTGGGCCATGGACAATTTATAGCATCTGAGGATGTGGCGTCTTGATTCCAGTGCTTCTCTGGACAATTTATACCAGTGAGAACCTGACCCCGTTGATTCCTATGAAACTACGACAAATTTACATGAAGTGGGGATCTGCCCCAACATCATTCTCATCCACTGGTAGAAACCAGGAGAGAATCCTTGGTAAACCTCTGACATTCCAAGGCTGTACATTTCTTATACAAGGCGGGACTGATGGGATAAAAGTGTTCAGGATGGCAGTTGCGTAGAGAGTTTTGCCAGTCATGGGTTGGATTCTTAGTGAGCAGCGATACAGAGTACTATTGAGGCAAAGCGTGATAGTTCGATACGAAATATAAGTGCCGATACTCACCACTGACCAGAATTCGTTGTTTTTCTACAACACAAAGAGAAGGTTAGGAATGCACACTGTTCAACCCCCCCACAAGTGTAGCAGAGGTTGTACCATCTAGGAACTTCAGAATAGCCACACCAGATCAGACCAATAGGCCAATGTATCCTGATGTCCCTCCCCGGGTTGGAACAGAGGAATGGGCCCCCCAATCATATCTCATCAAAGACCTAGTATTCCAGTGCTGACCTCATCAGTGCTATCGAGATAGATAATATCTCCTCGGTCCTAATCTAGCATTTTAACTCTTATGCTATGCTTAGATCCCCGCATACCTAAGTACGTTTCTTATTCATAGATATTTGGCTCTCCTCTTTTGTTCTTCAAGAAACAAGCCACATGTGATTCCCACTTAAATGACATGAGGCAAAATTAATCTAATAGCAAAGGAGTCAGCCAAGATGTCCTTGATAGGACACAATTTACCCTGAGTTGCTAGGACTGTTGCCAAGAGCAGTGCATTCCGTTTGATTTCGGAAGGATCTCTTGTGAGATATTTAGTGGGTACCCAAAGGAACTGTGGGACACTTTGTGCCTGTCCAGTGGACTTGTAGGAGAAGAGATCATCCTCCCATGAAGCCATGGGAAATTCTCATGAGGCCCCCAGTGGGGATGGGCATGTATCCCAAAACTCTTGGGATATCTCCCAGGTGCAGTGCAATGTGGGTGATGTCAAAGGCTCTCTTGCAAGATATTCCATGGGTGCCCAAATTGTGGAAGGAATTGTGGAAAGAACAACCTCCCATCAACCCTGGCAATGTCATATAAGCCTCCCAAATATGAGTTCATCTGGGCACCCTCTGAGGTAGCTCCCAGCAGAAGTGCTTTCCGAGTGATATCAAAAACCCTCTTCTGGCATGCCTCATTCTTACCCCGGGTACTGCGGGAGAGGGAGGTTAACCTGCTATAAGCCTCTGGAGATGTTCATAAGCCCTGTGGAGTGGGAGGACTTTCCATGTTGTTTTCGCAACATGAGCAAATGCAGCCAATGCTCCTCGAAGGGAAACGTTACCAGACATCAAACTAGCTGAAACGGGGTCCATTCACTGATGTGTGCGAAGCTACATGGCATGGAGAGGTAATCTCTGGTACTTACGCCGCTGTTGCCGCTGTCCCAGTTGCCGCTGTCTACATCACCGGAGACCTGCAAGATGAGGGATATTTATTATGTTTATTGTGTAACACCTATAGGGCTCGAATGGATATTCCATCGACCCAGTGGGCCATGGACAATTTATAGCATGTGGGGATGTGGCGTATTGATTCCAGTGCTTCTCTGGACAGTTTACACCAGTGGGAACCCGGCCTCATTGATTCCTATGAAACTACGACAAATTTACATGAAATGGGGAACTACCCCAACATCATTCACATCCACTGGTGGAAAACAAGAGAGAATCCTTGATAAAGCTCCGACATTCCATGGCTGTAGTTGGATAGGAAAGATAACTGCTGATACTCACCACTGACCAGAATTGGTTTGTTTTCTAGAGAAGTTAGGAATACACACTGTTCAGCCCCCCACAAGGGTAACAGAGGTCCTACCATCTAAGAACTTCAGAATAGCCACACCAGATCAGACCAATAGGCCGGTCTACCCTGATGTCCCTCCCTGGGGCTGGAACAGAGGAATGGGCCCCCCCAATCATATCTCATAAAAGACCTAGTATTCCAGTGCTGACCTCATCAGTGCTATCGAGATAGATAATATCTCCTCGGTCCTAATCTAGCATTTTAACTCTTATGCTATGCTTTGATCCCCTCACAGCTAAGTACGTTTCTTATTCATAGATATCTGGCTCTCCTCTTTTGTTCTTCAAGAAACAAGCCACATGTGATTCCCACTTAGATGACATGAGGCAAAATTAATCTAATAGCAAAGGAGTCAGCCAAGATGTCCTTGATAGGACACAATTTACCCTGAGTTGCTAGGACTGTTGCCAAGAGCAGTGCATTCCGTTTGATTTCGGAAGGATCTCTTGTGAGATATTTAGTGGGTACCCAAAGGAACTGTGGGACACTTTGTGCCTGTCCAGTGGACTTGTAGGAGAAGAGATCATCCTCCCATGAAGCCATGGGAAATTCTCATGAGGCCCCCAGTGGGGATGGGCATGTATTCCAAAACTCTTGGGATATCTCCTAGGTGCAATGCATTGTGGGTGATGTCGAAGACCCTCTTGCAAGATATTCCATGGGTGCCCAAAGGAATTGTGGAAAGGACAACCTCCCATCAACCCTGGCAATGTCATATAAGCCTCCCAAATATGTGTTCACCTGGGAACCTTCTGAGGTAGCTCCCAGTAGAAGTGCTTTCCGAATGATATCAAAAAGCCTCTTCTGGCATTCCTCATTCTTACCCTGGGTACTGTGGGAGAGGGAAGTCAACCTGCTATAAGCCTCTGGAGATGTTCATAAGCCCTGAGGAGTGGGATGGCTTTCCGGGAAATACAGCCAATGCGCCTCAAAGGCAAACGTTACCAGGCATCAAACTGGCTGAAACGGGGTCCATTCACTCATGTGTGTGAAGCTACATAGCATGGAGAGGTAATCTCTGGTACTTACTCTGTTGTTGTTCCCGTCACCTATGTTGCCGTCGTTTGTATTATCGTTGCCCTGCAAGGTGAGGAATGTTTATTATGATTATGGTGTAACACCTATAGGGCTCGAACAGATATTCCATCGACCCAGTGGGCCATGGACAATTTATAGCATCTGAGGATGTGGCGTCTTGATTCCAGTGCTTCTCTGGACAATTTATACCAGTGAGAACCTGACCCCGTTGATTCCTATGAAACTACGACAAATTTACATGAAGTGGGGATCTGCCCCAACATCATTCTCATCCACTGGTAGAAACCAGGAGAGAATCCTTGGTAAACCTCTGACATTCCAAGGCTGTACATTTCTTATACAAGGCGGGACTGATGGGATAAAAGTGTTCAGGATGGCAGTTGCGTAGAGAGTTTTGCCAGTCATGGGTTGGATTCTTAGTGAGCAGCGATACAGAGTACTATTGAGGCAAAGCGTGATAGTTCGATACGAAATATAAGTGCCGATACTCACCACTGACCAGAATTCGTTGTTTTTCTACAACACAAAGAGAAGGTTAGGAATGCACACTGTTCAACCCCCCCACAAGTGTAGCAGAGGTTGTACCATCTAGGAACTTCAGAATAGCCACACCAGATCAGACCAATAGGCCAATGTATCCTGATGTCCCTCCCCGGGTTGGAACAGAGGAATGGGCCCCCCAATCATATCTCATCAAAGACCTAGTATTCCAGTGCTGACCTCATCAGTGCTATCGAGATAGATAATATCTCCTCGGTCCTAATCTAGCATTTTAACTCTTATGCTATGCTTAGATCCCCGCATACCTAAGTACGTTTCTTATTCATAGATATTTGGCTCTCCTCTTTTGTTCTTCAAGAAACAAGCCACATGTGATTCCCACTTAGATGACATGAGGCAAAATTAATCTAATAGCAAAGGAGTCAGCCAAGATGTCCTTGATAGGACACAATTTACCCTGCGTTGCTAGGACTGTTGCCAAGAGCAGTGCATTCCGTTTGACTTCGGAAGGATCTCTTGTGAGATATTTAGTGGGTACCCAAAGGAACTGTGGGACACTTTGTGCCTGTCCAGTGGACTTGTAGGAGAAGAGATCATCCTCCCATGAAGCCATGGGAAATTCTCATGAGGCCCCCAGTGGGGATGGGCATGTATCCCAAAACTCTTGGGATATCTCCCAGGTGCAGTGCAATGGGGGTGATGTCAAAGGCTCTCTTGCAAGATATTCCATGGGTGCCCAAATTGTGGAAGGAATTGTGGAAAGAACAACCTCCCATCAACCCTGGCAATGTCACATAAGCCTCCCAAATATGAGTTCATCTGGGCACCCTCTGAGGTAGCTCCCAGCAGAAGTGCTTTCCGAGTGATATCAAAAACCCTCTTCTGGCATGCCTCATTCTTACCCCGGGTACTGCGGGAGAGGGAGGTTAACCTGCTATAAGCCTCTGGAGATGTTCATAAGCCCTGTGGAGTGGGAGGACTTTCCATGTTGTTTTCGCAACATGAGCAAATGCAGCCAATGCTCCTCGAAGGGAAACGTTACCAGACATCAAACTAGCTGAAACGGGGTCCATTCACTGATGTGTGCGAAGCTACATGGCATGGAGAGGTAATCTCTGGTACTTACGCCGCTGTTGCCGCTGTCCCTGTTGCCGCTGTCTACGTCACCGGAGACCTGCAAGATGAGGGATATTTATTATGTTTATTGTGTAACACCTATAGGGCTCGAATGGATATTCCATCGACCCAGTGGGCCATGGACAATTTATAGCATGTGGGGATGTGGCGTATTGATTCCAGTGCTTCTCTGGACAGTTTACACCAGTGGGAACCCGGCCTCATTGATTCCTATGAAACTACGACAAATTTACATGAAATGGGGAACTACCCCAACATCATTCACATCCACTGGTGGAAACCAAGAGAGAATCCTTGATAAAGCTCCGACATTCCACGGCTGTAGTTGGATAGGAAAGATAACTGCTGATACTCACCACTGACCAGAATTGGTTTGTTTTCTAGAGAAGTTAGGAATACACACTGTTCAGCCCCCCACAAGGGTAACAGAGGTCCTACCATCTAAGAACTTCAGAATAGCCACACCAGATCAGACCAATAGGCCGGTCTACCCTGATGTCCCTCCCTGGGGCTGGAACAGAGGAATGGGCCCCCCCAATCATATCTCATAAAAGACCTAGTATTCCAGTGCTGACCTCATCAGTGCTATCGAGATAGATAATATCTCCTCGGTCCTAATCTAGCATTTTAACTCTTATGCTATGCTTTGATCCCCTCACAGCTAAGTATGTTTCTTATTCATAGATAGCTGGGTGTCCTCTTTTGTTCTGCAGGAAACAAACCACATGTTCTTCCCACTCAGATGACATGAGGCAAAATGAATAGCAAAGGAGTCGGCCAAGGTATCCCTGATAGGACACAATTTACCCTGAATTCCTAGGACTGTAGCCAAGAGCAGTGCATTTCGTGTGATTTCGGAAGGATCTCTTGTAAGATATTTAGTGGGTACCCAAAGGAACTGTGGGACACTTTGTGCCTGTCCAGTGGACTTGTAGGAGAAGAGATCATCCTCCCATGAAGCCATGGGAAATTCTCATGAGGCCCCCAGTGGGGATGGGCATGTATTCCAAAACTCTTGGGATATCTCCTAGGTGCAATGCATTGTGGGTGATGTCAAAGACCCTCTTGCAAGATATTTCATGGGTGCCCAAAGGAATTGTGGAAAGGACAGCCTCCCATCAACCCTGGCAATCTCATATAAGCCTCCCAAATATGTGTTCACCTGGGAACCTTCTGAGGTAGCTCCCAGTAGAAGTGCTTTCCGAATGATATCAAAAAGCCTCTTCTGGCATTCCTCATTCTTACCCTGGGTACTGTGGGAGAGGGAAGTCAACCTGCTATAAGCCTCTGGAGATGTTCATAAGCCCTGAGGAGTGGGATGGCTTTCCGGGAAATACAGCCAATGCGCCTCAAAGGCAAACGTTACCAGGCATCAAACTGGCTGAAACGGGGTCCATTCACTCATGTGTGTGAAGCTACATAGCACGGAGAGGTAATCTCTGGTACTTACTCTGTTGTTGTTCCCGTCACCTATGTTGCCGTCATTTGTATTATCGTTGCCCTGCAAGGTGAGGAATGTTTATTATGATTATGGTGTAACACCTATAGGGCTCGAACAGATATTCCATCGACCCAGTGGGCCATGGACAATTTATAGCATCTGAGGATGTGGCGTCTTGATTCCAGTGCTTCTCTGGACAATTTATACCAGTGAGAACCTGACCCCGTTGATTCCTATGAAACTACGACAAATTTACATGAAGTGGGGATCTGCCCCAACATCATTCTCATCCACTGGTAGAAACCAGGAGAGAATCCTTGGTAAACCTCTGACATTCCAAGGCTGTACATTTCTTATACAAGGCAGGACTGATGGGATAAAAGTGTTCAGGATGGCAGTTGCGTAGAGAGTTTTGCCAGTCATGGGTTGGATTCTTAGTGAGCAGCGATACAGAGTACTATTGAGGCAAAGCGTGATAGTTCGATACGAAATATAAGTGCCGATACTCACCACTGACCAGAATTCGTTGTTTTTCTACAACACAAAGAGAAGGTTAGGAATGCACACTGTTCAACCCCCGCACAAGTGTAGCAGAGGTTGTACCATCTAGGAACTTCAGAATAGCCACACCAGATCAGACCAATAGGCCAATGTATCCTGATGTCCCTCCCCGGGTTGGAACAGAGGAATGGGCCCCCCAATCATATCTCATCAAAGACCTAGTATTCCAGTGCTGACCTCATCAGTGCTATCGAGATAGATAATATCTCCTCGGTCCTAATCTAGCATTTTAACTCTTATGCTATGCTTAGATCCCCGCATACCTAAGTACGTTTCTTATTCATAGATATTTGGCTCTCCTCTTTTGTTCTTCAAGAAACAAGCCACATGTGATTCCCACTTAGATGACATGAGGCAAAATTAATCTAATAGCAAAGGAGTCAGCCAAGATGTCCTTGATAGGACACAATTTACCCTGCGTTGCTAGGACTGTTGCCAAGAGCAGTGCATTCCGTTTGATTTCGGAAGGATCTCTTGTGAGATATTTAGTGGGTACCCAAAGGAACTGTGGGACACTTTGTGCCTGTCCAGTGGACTTGTAGGAGAAGAGATCATCCTCCCATGAAGCCATGGGAAATTCTCATGAGGCCCCCAGTGGGGATGGGCATGTATCCCAAAACTCTTGGGATATCTCCCAGGTGCAGTGCAATGTGGGTGATGTCAAAGGCTCTCTTGCAAGATATTCCATGGGTGCCCAAAGGAATTGTGGAACGAACAACCTCCCATCAACCCTGGCAATGTCATATAAGCCTCCCAAATATGAGTTCATCTGGGCACCCTCTGAGGTAGCTCCCAGCAGAAGTGCTTTCCGAGTGATATCAAAAACCCTCTTCTGGCATGCCTCATTCTTACCCCCGGTACTGCGGGAGAGGGAGGTTAACCTGCTATAAGCCTCTGGAGATGTTCATAAGCCCTGTGGAGTGGGAGGACTTTCCATGTTGTTTTCGCAACATGAGCAAATGCAGCCAATGCTCCTCGAAGGGAAACGTTACCAGACATCAAACTAGCTGAAACGGGGTCCATTCACTGATGTGTGTGAAGCTACATGGCATGGAGAGGTAATCTCTGGTACTTACGCCGCTGTTGCCGCTGTCCCAGTTGCCGCTGTCTACGTCACCGGAGACCTGCAAGATGAGGGATATTTATTATGTTTATTGTGTAACACCTATAGGGCTCGAATGGATATTCCATCGACCCAGTGGGCCATGGACAATTTATAGCATGTGGGGATGTGGCGTATTGATTCCAGTGCTTCTCTGGACAGTTTACACCAGTGGGAACCCGGCCTCATTGATTCCTATGAAACTACGATAAATTTACATGAAATGGGGAACTACCCCAACATCATTCACATCCACTGGTGGAAAACAAGAGAGAATCCTTGATAAAGCTCCGACATTCCATGGCTGTAGTTGGATAGGAAAGATAACTGCTGATACTCACCACTGACCAGAATTGGTTTGTTTTCTAGAGAAGTTAGGAATACACACTGTTCAGCCCCCCACAAGGGTAACAGAGGTCCTACCATCTAAGAACTTCAGAATAGCCACACCAGATCAGACCAATAGGCCGGTCTACCCTGATGTCCCTCCCTGGGGCTGGAACAGAGGAATGGGCCCCCCCAATCATATCTCATAAAAGACCTAGTATTCCAGTGCTGACCTCATCAGTGCTATCGAGATAGATAATATCTCCTCGGTCCTAATCTAGCATTTTAACTCTTATGCTATGCTTTGATCCCCTCACAGCTAAGTACGTTTCTTATTCATAGATATCTGGCTCTCCTCTTTTGTTCTTCAAGAAACAAGCCACATGTGATTCCCACTTAGACGACATGAGGCAAAATTAATCTAATAGCAAAGGAGTCAGCCAAGATGTCCTTGATAGGACACAATTTACCCTGAGTTGCTAGGACTGTTGCCAAGAGCAGTGCATTCCGTTTGATTTCGGAAGGATCTCTTGTGAGATATTTAGTGGGTACCCAAAGGAACTGTGGGACACTTTGTGCCTGTCCAGTGGACTTGTAGGAGAAGAGATCATCCTCCCATGAAGCCATGGGAAATTCTCATGAGGCCCCCAGTGGGGATGGGCATGTATTCCAAAACTCTTGGGATATCTCCTAGGTGCAATGCATTGTGGGTGATGTCGAAGACCCTCTTGCAAGATATTCCATGGGTGCCCAAAGGAATTGTGGAAAGGACAACCTCCCATCAACCCTGGCAATGTCATATAAGCCTCCCAAATATGTGTTCACCTGGGAACCTTCTGAGGTAGCTCCCAGTAGAAGTGCTTTCCGAATGATATCAAAAAGCCTCTTCTGGCATTCCTCATTCTTACCCTGGGTACTGTGGGAGAGGGAAGTCAACCTGCTATAAGCCTCTGGAGATGTTCATAAGCCCTGAGGAGTGGGATGGCTTTCCGGGAAATACAGCCAATGCTCCTCAAATTCAAACGTTACCAGGCATCCAACTGGCTGAAACGGGGTCCATTCACTCGTGTGTGAAGCTACATAGCACGGAGAGGTAATCTCTGGTACTTACTCTGTTGTTGTTCCCGTCACCTATGTTGCCGTCGTTTGTATTATCGTTGCCCTGCAAGATGAGGAATGTTTATTATGATTATGGTGTAACACCTATAGGGCTCGAACAGATATTCCATCGACCCAGTGGGCCATGGACAATTTATAGCATCTGAGGATGTGGCGTCTTGATTCCAGTGCTTCTCTGGACAATTTATACCAGTGAGAACCTGACCCCGTTGATTCCTATGAAACTACGACAAATTTACATGAAGTGGGGATCTGCCCCAACATCATTCTCATCCACTGGTAGAAACCAGGAGAGAATCCTTGGTAAACCTCTGACATTCCAAGGCCGTACATTTCTTATACAAGGCGGGACTGATGGGATAAAAGTGTTCAGGATGGCAGTTGCGTAGAGGGTTTTGCCAGTCAAGGGTTGGGTTCTTAGTGAGCAGCGATACAGAATGCTATTGAGCAAAGCATGACAGTCTGATAACAAAGATGACTGCTGATCGTCACCGCTGTCCAGAGCCGGTTGTCCTGCTCCAACAGAAGGAAAAGGTAGCAAAGCGTACTGTTGAGCTTCCAAGCAGGGTATCAGCGGTTGTATCACTGAGTAACTAACGAATTGCCACCCCCCAATCAGAAGAATGAGCCAGTCTATCCTAATATCCCTGTCTAAGCTGGGGCAGAGAATGAGTCATGTAGCCTGGTTTCTAGGTGCAGTGCTGTTTGTGATTACAGAAATTCCCCCTCTGGAGATATTTCATGGGTTCCCAAGGGAACTGTGAGTTGTCAACGTCCCATCAGCCCCTAGCAATCTCCCATAAGCCTCCTTTAACCTACTCTGTGCTCGCTTGGGGTGGGGATCTTCTAAAGTAGCTCCAAGCAGCAGTAACTTCTGGGCGATATTGGAAATCTGCTTGTGATGTATTTATAGCGATGCTGGGGAAATGTGGCAGAGGTGGTCAACCTGCCATTGGCCTGCGGAGATTTTCATAAGCCCCCTGCAGCAGGTGGCATTTCTAAATTGCCTTTGAATACGGAAAAACTGCAGGAAATGCTCCTTGCTTGGTAACCTTTACGAGACAAGAAACTAGCTGAAGCTGGGTTTATTGACCTCATATGTATAAAGCCACATGACATGAGGAGGGAATCACTGATATTTGTGCTGTTGTCATTAAAGCTGCTATACCAGAGCTATGTAAGGTTAGGGGTATTTATTATGTGCATTCGGGTAACCTTTTGAGGCCCCCTCCTGATTATCCATTGACCAAATGGAGCTCTGGACAATTTACATTATCTGGGGGAACTGGCCTCATTGACTCCAGTAGTTCTACGGGCCATTTACAACAGCGTGACCCTGCTCCTAACATCATTCTAGCCACTCCAGGAAAGCTATAGATAATCCTCAGAAAAAAACCAGACATCCCAAGGCTGCATAATTCGTTTCACCAAGCCAGATTAATGGATAAAGCAGGGCAGGAGCACAGTTGACTAGAGGGTTTTGCGAACAAATGGTTGTGCTGTTAGTGAGCAGCTATGTAGCATACGGCTGAGGCAAAGCATGAAAGTCTGATAGCAAAGAGAACAGCTGATACTCACCACCGACCACAACTGGTGTTTCTGCAACAACAGAAAGAAAAGTTAGGACTGCATGCTGTTCAGCCCCCCACCAGGCTACCAGAGGTCACTTCATGCAGTAACTTAAGAACTGCTGCTTCAGATGAGACCGATGGGCCAGTGTACCCTGATATCCTGCCCTGAGCTGAAACAGAGGAATGGGCCCCTCTAGTCTGGTATCCTGCCTCCATCGTGTGTGTCTGTGCAGCATCTGGCATTGGGGGCCCTGATTCCAGTTGGATCCAGATCTGTCCCTCGCTGTGAGTCTGTTCAACACCCGACACAATGAATCCTCACCAGAGTGTGGGCAGGGACTGTCTCTCCTGTGTCAGGGTAGTGCCCAGCAAAATGGGGTCCTGGTTTCAGAGGGACCCTCTAAGTGCTCCTGTAATATAAATAATTGGTACATCATCTCACCAATGGAGCTGCTCTGGTGCTCTCCAGGGAGAGGAGCCCTATGAGGAAAGCGGCGACGTACGACACCTTCATCTTTGCTTCTTTACTCTCTCTGGAGCGGAGTTGTTTCTGGTCTGGCACGCTCAGTGGGAGACGGCAAGGCTGAGCACTGTATTTATACTGTATGCTGGGCGGGTCATGCACACCTCGTTGTTCCAAGCCCCGATAATGCGATTGCAGTGAGAGCCAATTTCTTCCTTCTCCTCCCCTAGACCCTCCCATTCCTCGTTCTCCCATCACAACCTCATTGCCTATTGATCTTTCCTCCACCACACCCTGCTGGAGCCCAGACTTTCATACTCACTTTTTCATCCTGCAGCAATCCCAGGTTTTTGAGAATCAAGAGAGGCTGAGTTAGGTCAGGCCGTAGGAAACAGGTCACAACCCCAGTGGTCGTTGGCCTGGAACGCACATTTGCAAATGGGAAGTAGGTTCCTAAGTCACCCAGGCACTTTGTGTTGCTATAATTGAAGTGGTACAACTCCCCTAATGGCATTGCTTATTACCGCACGGAATTATTATGTAAGCTCTGTCTACGCTACTGCCTATGTCGGCAAAATGAACGTCGCTCAAGGGTGTGAATATTCCACCCCCCGACCGACATAAGTTACACTGACATAAGCGCTAGTGTGCACAGCACTTCGTCAGTGGGAGAGTTTTTCCTCCTGACATAGCTTATGCTGCTTGCGGGAGTGGTTTTTTTATGCTGGACGGGAGAACTCTCTCCCGTCGGCATAGAGCTTCTTCACCACACATAAGTATAGATGTGGCCTAATTCTTCCTTCTCACTCCCGGAGGCAAGCTGTTTTATGAGACGCTCCGCTTTCATTTTCTAGAAAAGGTGACCAACGTGACCCTAGTGCAGCGTAAAATGTTCAAACCCCAGACAGCAAAGAAAAAGAACCCGATGAGTGTTTTAAAAATCTCATGATGTTCACACCAGTCTCGTGATTTTGGGGGCCTGAGTCATGATTTCTGAATTGTGTGGGCTTGACAACTCTGCACAGGAGTTGCCAGACTGGGTCAAACTAGTGGGCCCATCCTGTCAATGGGCCAGATCCCCAGCTGGGATAAATTGGCCATAGCTCCACTGGAGTCAGTGGGGCGAGATCCTGTACTGGAGTGCTATTTTGATTCAAGCTGAGGAGCCAAGTCATAGGTCTTAAGACCAATTAGGATCATTATGACCATCTAGTCTGACCTCCTGCATTACACAGAATTTCTTCCCACTGATTCCTACTTTAAGCTCAATGGCTTCAGATTAAAGTAGAGCAGAGGTGTCCAATAGAAATTCGATGCTAGCCGCACTTGTGGTTTTGAATTTTTCTTATTCGCCACATTATAAAAAAGGATAAAAAACATACTACAAACGACATCGCAAATATCAAAAATAAGTAGATATTAAAAAATATATTAATAGGTACTACTAACACAAAATGACTAGCTCCTAGCCACATTAACAAGCTGTATATCAATGCACGCAACCTGTCATCCAGTCCTGCTGTCTTCAATACACCAACGCATTGCTCATACATTAGCCACAATTCAATAACCTATTCGAATGTGGCAAACGTATTGGACACCTCTGAATTAGAGCTTGTGATGAAAGGTTGACGTTACCATAGAACAGTGGTTTTCAACTGGTGGTCTGCAGACCCCTGGGGGCTCACAGACGATGTCTAAGATTTTCAAAGGGGTCGGCACCTCCATTTGAAATCTTTTAGGGGTCCGCAAATGAAAAAAAGTTGAAAATCCCTGATCTACGCAGCTATTTTTAGTGCAGTCACACATGTCCTACCAGCACAAGTGTTTTGACCCGGGCTGCACGTGTAGATGTACCCTTAGAGTCTTTAAGACCAATGTTAGATGTCTTTCTGAAAGGTGTACTTTAATCCCACTTCTGGGAGAAATTTTGTGGCCTGTTAATGTGAGGGTCGGGCTGAATGGTCACAGAGGTCCCTTCCAACCTTGGAATCTGTTAAACCATGATTTGAGGACTTCAATAGCTGAGACATAGGTGAGAGTATTATTCCAGGAGTGGGTGGGTGAGATTCTGTGGCCTGCATTGTGCAGGAAGTCAGACTAGATGATCATAATGGTCCCTTCTGACCTTAAAGTCTATGAGTCTATAATCTGTGAATGTATAAATCTCCATGTTCCTCTTATTCCTTCCTGGGCCTTAGTGATGGCAGGATTGCCCAACATGTTCATAAAGCTTCTTGTTCTGCATTTGATAATGTCTGTCATCTAGTCCCATGCTTCAGGGCTACAGCCAGTGACCTGCAGGAGTCAGGAAGGATGTTTTTCCTCAATGCACAATTGTAATTTGAAGGGGGGGGGTTCCACCTTCCTCTGATGCCTCAGAAGGAAAATTCTGACATTTGGGGTTGAAAGGAAACATTTTGATGGGTTGAAATGGAATTTTTCATTTTGAATCCATATTTCGAAAAGAAAATGAAATTTTGATTCAAAAATGGAAATGTTGATTTGAAATTCTATTTCTGTATGTTGTATTTCTTCCCATTGGAAAATGCTACTGAAATCAGCCTTTGCCCACGGAAAAAAAGTGAAGTAGATGAAATCAGGTTTTTCAACAGGAAACTTCTTTGGTGAAAAATGTCTAAGTCGCCCCACCTGGGATGGCCTGACAGCTGCATTCCCACTGTCTCCCTCGCTGAGGGTGGGACGGGAGCTCCCCTTACTCCTTTGATATGCACAGTGCAGAGCGATGGACCCCCACTGTCCTAGCGGTTTCACGAACGAGTTGGGTGTGTGCGTTAATAAGATCCACAAATCCAAGGGAAGCCTCTGGCGCTGACTCAGAGAGCAGGAGGGAAGGCGCAACGTTAAATATTTACACTAAATATTTACCTTTGATAGGCTGAAATTGTTGTTTGTGGACAGATACCAGACCAGGTCCCCAGCAACTTGCACTGAAGTCACAGAGCCAGATCGCCGGGCAGTGTAAATCAGTGTAGCTACATTTTAGGCGGTACGGCCAGATTCCCAGATGGTGTAAATCAGTGTCACTCCATTAGAGTCAATAGGCCAGATTTCAACTGATGTAGGTTGACTGTAGCACCTTTAAAGTAAACAGGTCAGAGCCCAGCTGGTGAGAATCAGCCACAGTCCCGCTGGGGTCAATGGGGTGATATCCCCAGCTGGTGAGAATCAGCGACAGTCCTACTGGGGTCAATGGGTTGATATCCCCAGCTGGTGAGAATCAGCGACAGTCCTACTGGGGCCAGGGGGTGATACCCCGGCTGGTGTGAATCAGCCACAGTCCTACTGGGGTCAGGGGGGTGATATCCCGGCTGGTGTGAGTCAGCCGCAGTCCTACTGGGGTCAGGGGGGTAATATCCCCGGCTGGTGTGAGTCAGCCACAGCCCCAGTGGGGTCAATGGGGTGATATCCCGGCTGGTGTGAATCAGCCACAGTCCCACTGGGGTCAATGGGGTGATATCCCTGGCTGGTGTGACTCAATCACAGTCCCACTATGGTCAGGGGGGTGATATCCCCGGCTGGTGTGAGTCAGCCACAGTCCCACTGGGGTCAATGGGGTGATATCCCAGCTGGTGTTTCTCAATCACAGCCCCACTGGGGTCAGGGGGGTGATATCCCGGCTGGTGTGAATCAGCCATAGCCCCACTATGGTCAGGGGGGTGATATCCCGGCTGGTGAGAGTCAGCCACCGTCCCACTGGGGTCAGGGGGGTGATATCCCGGCTGGTGAGAGTCAGCCACCGTCCCACTGGGGTCAGGGGGGTGATATCCCGGCTGGTGAGAGTCAACCACCGTCCCACTGGGGTCAGGGGGGTGATATCCCTGGCTGGTGTGAGTCAGCCACCGTCCCACTGGGGTCAATGGGGTGATATCCCAGCTGGTGTGAATCAGCCCTAGCTCCATTGACATCAACACCTATTTGCACCCGCTGAGGATCTGGTCCAGTAGGTTTTATGGGTGCTCATCTGCAGGCAGGATTTGTCCTATTGCTAAAGACCTTATCAACGACTGGGTCGTGAGAGAACTGGAGCAGTGAACAGGGTAAGGAAAGCTGTGCCGGACAGAGCTCCCCAGAAGTCAGCGAAAGAGCTAATAAAGGACAGCTGGTGCCAGACGGTGACTGCACTCTGATAAAGCTTCTCCCAAGGGGCTGTCTAACAAACCATACGCACTTGCCCATTGAGTGGTAGGGCCCAGCTTCCCAGCTGCTGTAAATCAGCGTAGCCCCGCTGGACTCAATGCCAATTGGCCTCAGGTGAGGATCTGTCCCCTACGTTTCTGTGGTAGGTTGGAACCAGGGCATCAAACCCATTCTGTGAAGAAAGCTGAAGTCGGGCAAGATGCCCAACAGACGCACCTTGGCACGGTTCCATTCAATTCCGAGGGCCAGCTTCCCGGCTGATGTAAATAGGAGCTTTTCACACTGAGTGAGAGCTTACGGGCTCACAAGACACGGCAGGCAAAGGGCTGGAGAGGAGACAGTGGGACAGAGAGGGGAAATAACTTCTTGCTTATCCACATGGCGGCTCGGTGCATAGCCAGTGGGGGTGTAATCTGCAGAGCGCGATCTTGCCTGTCCTTATGTGGCTGTGTGGATCCTGCTGCCCTGGGCACTCAGGGATATCACCCCCCTGACCATAGTGGGACTGTGATTGAGTCACACCAGCCAGGGATATCACCCCATTGACCCCAGTGGGACTGTGGCTGACTCACACCAGCCAGGGATATCACCCCCCTGACCCCAGTGGGACTGTGATTGAGTCACACCAGCCAGGGATATCACCCCATTGACCCCTTTGGGACTGTGGCTGATTCACACCAGCCGGGATATCACCCCATTGACCCCACTGGGGCTGTGGCTGACTCACACCAGCCGGGGATATCACCCCCCTGACCCCAGTAGGACTGTGGCTGATTCACACCAGCCGGGGTATCACCCCCTGGCCCCAGTAGGACTGTCGTTTGGAAAGGGACCCAGGCTTGATTTAAAGACTTCCCCGTGCTGGAGCATCCACCAGGTCTCTGGAGAGATGGAAAGTCCACCACTTCTTGACCAATCACATACCTTTGTTAGCTCCTTCTGAAGTTCCTCACAATCTCCTTTACCCCCAACAAACCAATGTGTATCATTGGTAAATGGTGCCATCTCATTGTCCACTCCTCCCTCCTCCCGACTGGTCTTACGAATGATACTTAGCTCTTAAATGGAGCATTTCATCCCTGTCACTTTATAGAAGCAGGTCACGTTGGGGAGCCTGTTCTACAGATGTGCCTAGAGAGAGGGCCAAGGACATACAGTCAATCAGTGGCAGAGCTTGGAATGAAACCCAGGAGTCCTGACTGCCAGACCTGCTGCTCTAGCCACTGGCCCCACTCCCCTCCCAGAGCTGGGAATAAAACCCAACCGTCCTGGTTGCTACTCCTTGTGCTCTAATCCACTCGGCCCCGCTGCCCATCCAGAGCTGTGGATAGAACCCAGGGGTCCTGCCTGATTCTCATTTGCCTGGTCTAACTATCAGACTTCACCCCCTTCCCATATGCTGCTTCCTGTTCCTACTGATCCATGGGTACCTCTCACCCAAAGACCAGGCTCCTCAACAGCCCGTGGTGCGGGGCTTTATCGCAGGTGTTGTGAGAGCCCAAACAAATCCTATCTTCTGGACTCCTCCCTTTCAAATGTGTCAACTCCCTTGAAAAATTCTACCAGGGCGGGGTGGCTCAGTGCTTGACATCTGTCAGCAGCCAAGCCTATGGGGCACAATAGCGCAGTGGGGCTCCTTATCTTTTATGCTTCCCTTAATAAATAAGGGCAGCCCGTACTATTCTATACCTCAAGCCCCACCCTGTTATTGGCATGAGCATTGGTTTTATGTCAGCAGTGCTTAGAGTCTCCACCTGAAATCAGGTCCCCGTTGTGCCAGTGTGACCAAGTGGGAATGTTCTTAATGTTTTCTCTGAATACTGTGTGGGTGCCTCAGTTTCCCCAATGCATTTCTTTAGTATCTAGGTGGTGGGATGAGAGTGTGTGATTGTTGCAGAGCCCTAGAGGGCCAGTGTGATGCTGTCTGCATGGAGAATGGCTGACACCCTGTCTCCTGGCAAGTGATGGCCTGGGCCCTTCCCCTGCAAGGTGTCAACTGAAGGTGTTGGAGAACAAAGAGATCAGGTGGCCTCCTTGCCTGGGAAAGAGACAAAGGCCAGAGGAGAGGCTGGAGGGGGTGTCAGTTTAGATCTGGCTGGGGAGACAAGGGCAGGGAGGGAGAGGCCCAGAACCTGGGTCTGGGCTCCCCACCCTCCAAGATGGACCTGACTGAGGGGTCCTGTTTTCTGTACCTACAAGCTCTGTTTTAGACCGTGTTCCTGTCGTCTAATAAACCTTCTGTGTTACTGGCTGGTTGAGAGTCATGGTGAATTGCAGGAAGTGGGGGTTGCAGGGCCCTGACCCCCCACACACACATACTTTGTGACAGCCCGGCGCTGCATGGACACACAGCAGGAGACAGTCCCTGCGCCAGCTGAGATCAGGGCCCCATTGTACCAGGTGCTGCCCAGACACACACAGAGGGAGACAGTCCTTGCCCCCAAAGAGTTCACACTCTAAACAGACCAACTAAGGATTAGTCTCACCCTTTTATAGGTGAGGGAGCTGAGAGGATAAGTGACTTGCTTGAGGTCACACAGAGATTCTGTAGCAGAGCCAGCAACTGAGAGCAGAAGTCCTGAGTCCTGCTGCCTTAACCCAGACCAGCCTTCATATCACTCTTGAATAGGAATTGGCACTATTTTAAATGGTGCAACATTCCATTGTGATGCAAAGAAAAATATTAAATTCGTCACCAATGAACATGGACAGGACAGAAATGGTTTGCTGGTGAAATTTATTTTAAGTCCTGGTGAAGCTTCTGCTGTTCTTGGTATAAACATTAGTGAACATCCCCATTGTCTGCTTGCTGATTAAAGACAGCAAAATCCTGCCCCAGCCCCTCACAGCACTTGTTACTACATAATTTGCGGTTAGCATCTGATTTACAAAGATCAGAGTGTGGAAAATGGGTCTTCCTTCTTATCATCATAGCCAGGTTTCCAGCTGACATTTCAGTGATCATCCTTCTGTTTGAACCTCTACGGCTGGAAGGGAAAAGAAAACAAGTGTGAAGTACAGGGCACTTTTCATAGAGTCCAAGAGGTTAAGGCTACAAGGGACCATTATGATCATCTAGTCTGACCTCCAGTATAACACAGGCCAGAGAAATTCACCCAGTGGCCCCGCTAGTGTCCAGAGCCCACTACTCGAGTTTGACTAAGGCACCAAGTCTGGATTTGAAGACATCCGGAGCGAGAGAATCCACCACGTCCCTGGGGAGATTGTTCCAATAGTTAATCACCATCACTGTTAAAAATGTGGGCCTTATTTCTTATTTGAATTTGCCTGGCTTTAACTTCTAGCCAGTAACTTCTAGTTCTTACTCTGCTAGATTTAAAAGCACTTTAGTACCTGGTATTCCTCGTAAAGGTCCTTATAGCCAGTAACCAAGATGCCAACTAATAAGCCATATAATAAGCCGCAAAATATGCTTAGTGAGGGGATTTCACATCTAGCTCCTCCCAACTAGCCGGGTGTCAGTGTCTTGGACCCCTCTCCCTTGTGGAATAGAGGACATTCTTGCAAGCCCTCTTAGTGAGGGGACAGGGGCATCAGCATACTAGCAGGGAGAGGAGAGATTTTGGGGAGACGCCCCTCCTGATTTACACCCGGATCTGTGCAGCCCATAATGCTTCATAACACATACAACATCCATGGCCTGTTAGTTTACAGCTAACGACAGACTCATAAACCTCTCTACACGCACCAGCTGCCAGACAGGGATAAAGGGACAAACTGCTAGCAGGACATACAATCCTTGTAAACAATTTTATGGCTGTCTCCAAGATGAATCCTACTGCTTTTATTAGCAGTGGTATGAGACTAGCATGGACAGGGGCCCAATCCTGGTCCAGGGCCCATCCACATAACTGATGGCCCCGGCCCCCAAAATCTTACCATTTAAGGCCTTGTCTACACTGGGAAGTTTTCTCACCATAAGCTAAAGTGTGAATTTAAACCAATATAGTTATACTGGTATAATCCACCACGTGGACGCTCTCTTTCCAGAATAAATACAGGGCAGCCTTGTAATGCCATGCCCCTGGGTGGGTTATCAGCAAGAATCCAGGGGACTGCTGAGTCTCGGAGCAGGAGAGCATGAGCTAGAAGACTCACATCCGTTAACCGAGCCTCTTACAGGCTCATCTACCTCTATATGTGGCTCGGCAGCATTCCTTTTCTAATCTAATATCAGCAGATCCTAATGTTTAAGTTTAAGAATTTTTTTCAGGGTTTTTTTGGTGTAAATTTTCACACTTGTGGAAAGTTCTGGGAGGGTCAGAAAATAATTGTTTAATGACGGTAGACGTTGACTCAGCCAGCCACAGCTTCCTGACTGTTAAAACACAAGGTGTCAACGTCACATGTCAAAATCTATAAAGTTAGTAGCCTTAAATCAAACTCTTTGAGTTCTCTCACTTTGCCTAGCTGTGAATTTCAGTGATCGGTGGAGATATGCGGTCATCCCTTTGTGCGTGTGTGTGTATAGTGAAATCGAGGTTTACTGATAAAGCTCTGTATGTGGCCTGGCCACCACTAGAGGGGGATAGAGCACCACCCTGCGTAGGCCTGCGTTACACTTGCAGGTTTATGGGCTTTATATATGTATCCTGGAATGAGGAACCTTATTAAGAGACTGCCTGATGCACGCCCCTGGGCACCCGTTGCTAGACTTCAGCTGCAGGACCCAAGCCGTGACCTCTTGCCCCTGAGCCTGGCCACAGCTCAAGAAATGATTCAGGGTTATTTGTCTTGACTCCTCCTCAGTTTTGTCCAGGAGGAAACCCAACGCAGCTCTAGGGGCTGACAGGTGTCACTGGGAAAGTCTCTCTCCAGGCCGGCCTCCTACCCCCTCATGTCTGAACCCATCCCCAAGCATTTCCCCCTCAGCACTGTTGGTTTTCCCTCCATAGCACTGAGCTTGCCCCAGTCTCTTATTGCTGGACAGAGCAACACACCGGGGACGTCCAAACAGACGCACCGACCTCCTGACGAAAGGCGGGGGGCAGAGACTCTGGTGGCCGCCCACTTCCTATAGACTGGGGCATGGGAGAACCAGCTGAGTGCCTGGAGTCTGAGTTGTGGCTCTCCCACTGGGGACCCCTTTGCAATCCCGGTTTAACCCAGGTCTTGACATTGGCTGGGCTCTTTCCTGTTAGCTGGGTCGCTCTGCCCGCTCCCTGTGAGAAGCAATGGGACGCCCAATGCCGCTCTGGGATCTAAGCTCACCTCCCTGCCTGGCAGTATAACCCAGAGATGACACACAAAACAAGATCCTGCCCATAACTCATCTGGCCTGATGGGTTTTGTTCTTTGCCCTGCACGAAATAATTGGAGGGTATTTCCCTTCACTAGGACTTTTTGTCCAGCAGGAGGGAACCCAACACAGTGCTAGGGGCTGGGGGGATATCTCCCCCACGTTCCTATACTGGCCTCCTTCCCCAGTGTGCCTGAGCCGCTCCCCAATCTTGTCCCCCCGCCTACCACCACTGCATTGGTTTTCCAGTCTAGCCTTAGCTACAGCAGCAACCTTGCCCTGGTTCCTTATTGCTGGGCAAAACAATAGAACAGAGGAGTCAGAACAGATAAGAAGCAACAGATATTTGGGACATGAGGGTTCAGCCCTAGAGACTCCAGCGATCTCCTGGTCTTAAGATTGCTGGAGTCTCTACCACGTTGATACCCAGCTTAAAAGGATCCTGTGAAAAAGAGCCAGGGGTTAATGTACTGGTCCTCATTCTCTCCCCTCTGTCACGGGGATATCTGAACCAGCAGGGGACCCTGCTGGATGGATCCCTCTGCCCACCCACCGTGAGAAGCACTGGGACTCCCATCGCCACACCTGGGCGCCTGGTTCTGATCTCACCTCCCTGCCTAGGAGACACTTAGATGATAAGTAACATCCAGCCCATAACTCACCTGGGCTCCTGGGTTTTGTTGTTGGCCCTGCAAGAAATAATTGATGGTTATTTCTCTTCAGTCCTTCTCTCTTGTGTCCAGAATGAGACTGAACACAGCGCTAAGGGCTGACTGAGGGGCCTGCTGGAAATGTATCTCCCTAGGTTCTTACACTGAGTGTCAATCCCATCACGTCTGAGCCCCACACCTGGCATTTCCTCCCAGCCCCGATTTCCCCCCGTCTGGCTGTAACTACACTTCACAGCAGTGACCTTGCTGGGCAAAGAAGAGGTGAGGGAAGTCAGAACAGACAAGAGGCAGCGGATATATGGGTCATTGAGACTCAGCCCTAGAGATTCCATTGGACTCATGGTCTTCTGAGAAAACCCATCACACGGGTTATGGCCAAATGTCACTGAACTCTGCTGGCTTTATCGGATGAACGTAACCAGAAATAACAGCATCTCTCGTCTCCAGCAGATGGCCAGGAACACAGACCCACAGGCAGAGGAAGTAGAGCCAGCACGTGACCCATTTTCTACAGACAGGAGCTGCGTCCAGCATGGGTGAGTAAGATCTGTCCAGATTTTCAGCCTCCCCAAAGTCTGTCTGGCATTGACGGGACAGGACGAGCTGTTCCCTGGGTTACACCTTGAGGAGGAAAATCTCGCAGGGGGGCACCTGCAGGGCCAGGCTCAGCCAGCAGGGGGCACCACGGGGAAGACAAGTCTTTTGACAGAGTTTGGGGGGCAGGAACCATCCTTCTCCCGGCGCCTAGCGCAAGGGTCCCTGTCCTCTAGGCGCTGCCATAATACAAACAAATCAACAGACACTCACCAGCCCCAGGTTAAAACCGAAACCAGGCTGTAAGAAAGAGCCAGAGGTTAACGTGCTGGTCCCCATTCTCTCCCCTCCATCATGGGGATATCTGACCCAGCAGGGGACCCCGACCTGCAAACATCCCTTCCCCAGGGGGTTCCTCTCCCGCGTTGGGTCCTCGCACAGAGCGGGCGCTGGCCTGGGCCGAGCCAGACACGAGGTGGGGCAGAGTCTCCGGTGGCCCATTCACACAGAGTGGGGGGTAGGAGGAGCCAGCGGGGAAAGGGCCTGGAGTCCGAGCTGGGAAGCCCTGACTCTGTGGGGAACTTGGCAGCAGAGATGCCCCTTGTACACTGATCACCGGGACGGCCCGTGTTACCCCACTGGGGAGCCCTTTGCAGCCACCGCTGGAATCCCACTGGCAGAGCGGGACACTGGGTGGGCTTTACTCTGTTAGATGGACCCCTCTGCCCACCCAGCACGAGAGACACGGGACTCCCATCGCCACACTGGGGCGCTTGGTTCGGATCTCAGCTCCCTGCCTGGGAGACCCTCAGATGACATGAAATAACCTCCAGCCCATAACTCACCATGGCTCCTGGGTTTTGTTGTCCACCCTGCAAGGAATAATTGGTGGTTATTTCTCTCCATTCTGCTCTCTGTGTCAAGGAAGAAACCAGCCCTAGTGGCCGAGAGCGGAGCCTGCTGGGAACGTATCTCCCTGGGTCGTACAGTGGCCTCCAACCCCTTTGTGTCTGAGCCCCTCACCACCCATTTCCCTCAGCGCTGCCCGGTTTCCCCTTCCAGCCACACCTGCATTTCCCAGCACTGAACTTCCCCAATCCCTTCTTGCCAGGCCAGGCGATGGAACAGGGGAGTCAGAGCGGACAAGAGGCAACAGATATTTGGGGCATGGGAATTCGGCCCTAGAGACTCCATCAGCCTCATGGTCTTCTGAGAAACACTCATCGCATGGGACTCGGGCAATAGTCAGTGAAATCTGCTGGTGACCCATTCATACAGAGTGGGGGTAGGAGGAGCCAGCGGGCAAAGGGCCTGGAGTCCCAGCTGGGAAGCCCTGACTCTGCGGGGAACCCGGCAGCTGAGATGCCCCTTGTGCACTGATCACCGGGACGGCCCGTGTTACTCCACTGCCCTTTGCAGCCACCGCTGGAATCCTGTGGGCAGAGCAGGACACTGGGGGGCTCTTTCCTATTATATGGACCCCTCTGCCCACCCAGCACGAGAGACACGGGACTCCCATCATCACACTGGGGCGCTTGGTTCGGATCTCATCTCCCTGCCTGGGGGACCCTCAGATGACATGAAATAACATCCAGCCCATAACTCACCGGCGCTGCTGGGTTTTGTTGTCCACCCTGCAAGAAATAATTGGTGGTTATTTTCTCCTCATTTTTGGTGACCAGACGTCCTGATATTGGGACTGTTCCGATATTGGGGGCTTTGTCTTATATAGTCCACTAATTCCACCCCTCCCCCCGAAAAAAAGTGTTCTGGTTTTTCATACTTGCTCTCCAGCACCTTACCTCTATTCTCCTCTCTGTGTCCAGGAAGGAACGTTCTCTCCCACCCCGCTGGGGCTGACAGCGGAGCCTGCTGAGAACGTATCTCCCAGGTTCTTACCGTGGCCTCCAACCCCCTTGTGTCTGAGCCCCTCACCACCCATTTGCCTCAGTGCTGTCCGGCTTCCCCTTCCAGCCAGACCTGCATTTCCCAACACTGACCTTCCCCAACCCCTTACTGCCAAGCCAGGCGATGGAACAGGGGAGTCAGAGCGGACAAGAGGCAGCGGATATTTGGGGCATGGGGATTCGGCCCTAGAGATGCCAGCTGAGATGTCCCTTGCGCTCTGATGACCTGGCTGTCTGTGTTACCCCACAGCGGATCCCCTTGCAGTCACCGCTGGAATCCAGCTGCTAGAGGTTGTCATTCTGTGGGCTCTTCCCTGTCAGATGGACCCCTCCACCCACCATGGAAGACACGGGACTCCCGTCGCCACACTGGGGCGCTTGGTTCGGATCTCATCTCCCTGCCTGGGGGCGCTCGGCTAATATGAAACATTGACCCCTAACTCACCTGGGCTCCTTGGTTTTCTTGTTTCTTGTCCTGCAAGAAATGATTGGTGGTTATTTCTCTCCATTCTGCTCTCTGTGTTCAGGAAGAAACCAGCCCCAAGGGCTGAGAGCGGAGCCTGCTGGGAACGTATTTCCCTGGGTCGTACAGTGGCCTCCAACCCCCTTGTGTCTGAGCCCCTCACCACCCATTTCCCTCAGCCCTGCCTGACTTCCCCCTCCAGCCAGACCCGCATTTCCCAGCACTGACCTTCCCCAACCCCTTACTGCCAGGCCAGACAACGGAACAGGTGTGTCAGAGCGGGAAAGAGGCAGTGGATATTTGGGGCATGGGGATTCAGCCCAAGAGACTTCATCAACCTCATGTTCTTCTGAGAACACTCATTGCATGAAAGTCAGCCAATAGTCAGTGAAATCTGCTGCCTTTATCGGAAGAACATAACCAGAAATAACAGCATCTCTCGTCTCCGGGAGACGGCCAGGAACACAGAGCCACAGGCAGGGGAAGTAGAACCAGCATCTGACCCATTTTCTAGAGACAGGAGCTGCTCCAGCATGGGTGAGTAAGATCTGTTCAGCTTTTCAGCCTCCCCAAAGTCTGTCTGGCATTGACGGGACAGGGCGAGCTGTTCCCTGGGTTACACTAATCGATACTCCCCTCCATTCCTCTGCCTAGGTCAGTGTTCACTGGGGCGCCCCAAGTCTCTCTTGGAGATCAGGCAACCAACCTCCAGTCACGTTACCCAGCCCAACAGAGCCCCGTATCACTGTCCTTTAGAGCCGGGGTCGCCCCCGTGAGAGGAAATGCTGCACGGGAGAGACTCAGCCGCAGACGCAAAGTCAACCAGTTACCACATTGAGGCCCAAATCAAAAGGTTTTTGCAAAAAGGAGCCGGAGGTTGGTTAATTGATTCCCATTCCCTTCCCTCTGCCATGGGGACATTCCAGCCCGCAGGGAACCCCGCAACGGGAACGTTCACTCTTAAAGGGAGGCGGAAGAGGAATCCAAACAGGGCGACAGAGCTTTGTTTGCAATTCTGTTCCCCGGCGGGAGGGCGATGCCGTAGTCACTGACATGGCCAGAGAGCTGGGCCTGGCACCAAACTCTCTCTGCAGGGGGGGAAGACTGAGGGGACCCGCCTCGAGTAGAAAACTGTGGCAGAGGCACCTGCAGGGCCAGGCTCAGCCAGCAGGGGGCACCACAGGGAAGACAAGTCTTTTGACAGCGTTTGGGGGGCAGGAACCATCCTTCTCCCGGCGCCTAGCGCAAGGGTCCCTGCCCTCTAGGCTCTGCCATAATACAAACAAATCAACAGACACTCACCAGCCCCAGGTTAAAACCGAAACCAGGCTGTAAGAAAGAGCCAGAGGTTAACGTGCCGGTCCCCATTTTCTCCCCTCCGTCATGGGGATATCTGACCCAGCAGGGGACCCCGACCTGCAAACATCCCTTCCCCAGGGGGTTCCTCTCCCGCGTTGGGTCCTCGCACAGAGGGGCGCGGGCCTGGGCCACTCAGACACAAGGTGGGGCAGAGTCTCCGGTGGCCCATTCACACAGAGAAGGGGGTGGGAGGAGCCAGCGGGGAAAGGGCCTGGGGTCCCAGCTGGGATGCCCTGACTCTGCGGGGAACCTGGCAGCTGAGATGCCCCTTGTGCACTGATCACCGGGACGGCCCGTGTTACCCCACTGGGGAGCCCTTTGCAGCCACCGCTGGAATCCCGCTGGCAGAGCGGGACACTGGGTGGGCTTTACTCTGTTAGATGGACCCCTCTGCCCATCCAGCACGAGAGACACGGGATTCCCATCGCCACACTGGGGCGCTTGGTTCAGATCTCAGCTCCCTGGCTCAGGGTCTCCCTGAGGAAGATGCTGTCATGGGAGAGACTCGGCCGCAGAGGGAAATTCAGCCACTTACCACTTTGATGCCCAAATCAAAAGGTTTCTGGAAAAAAGGAGCCGGAGGTTAGTTAATTGACTCCCATGTCCTCCTCTCTGCCATGGGGACAATCCAGCCCGCAGGGGACCCCGCAACGGGAACGTTCCTTCTCCTGGGGTTTCCCTTCCCTTTGTCAATCTCTCCCTCAAACCGCCAACGCCCCCAAAGCACTTGATGATGCTGAGACAGCTGGTGCCCGCTGCGATCGTGCAAGAGAGTGGCCTGACCCTTAAAGGACCAGGAGGTCTAGTCTAGCCAGCCCTGTTCCATCAGTCCTGCCTGTGCCGTAATTAGCTTCCTTCCAGAAGGGGCAGGAATAATTGGGGTCAGGTGACAGCCTAAAATTCTTGGGCTGTATAAAGGGGCAGAGAGAACACAGTGTGGGAGGGGAACATGGGAGCATGCTGGGAGTCTGGGGCAGGCCCTAAGGTGGGGCCTGGGAGGACTGCAGGGAAGGAGCCATGGAGTAAGCCCTGGATCCCAGAGCGGTGAGACTCAGGGGGAGCCTAGATGCTGGGCGGAAGAGGAATCCAAACAGGGCGACAGAGCTTGGTTTGCAATTCTGTTCCCGAGGGAACGGCGATACCTTAGTCACTGACATGGCCAGAGAGCTGGGCCTGGCACCAACCTCTGTCTACGGGGGAAGACTGAGGAGACCCGCCTCGAGGAGGAAACTGTGGCAGAGGCACCTGCAGGGCCAGGCTCAGCCAGCAGGGGGCGCCACGGGGAAGACAAGTCTTTTGACAGCGTTTGGGGGGCAGGAACCCTCCTTCTCCGGCGCCTAGCGCAAGGGTCCCTGTCCTCTAGGCGCTGCCATAATACAAACAAATCAACAGACACTCACCAGCCCCAGGTTAAAACCGAAACCAGGCTGTAAGAAAGAGCCAAAGGTTAACGTGCTGGTCCCCATTCTCTCCCCTCCATCATGGGGATATCTGACCCAGCAGGGGACCCCGACCTGCAAACATCCCTTCCCCAGGGGGTTCCTCTCCCGCGTTGGGTCCTCGCACAGAGCGGGTGCTGGCCTGGGCCGAGCCAGACACGAGGTGGGGCAGAGTCTCCGGTGGCCCATTCACACAGAGTGAGGGGTAGGAGAAGATAACTGAGAAAGGGCCTGGAGTCCCAGCTGGGATGCCCTGACTCTGCGGGGAACCCGGCAGCTGAGATGCCCCTTGTGCACTGATCACCGGGACGGCCCATGTTACCCCACTGGGGAGCCCTTTGCAGCCATCGCTGGAATCCCGCTGGCGGAGCAGGACACTGGGGGGGCTCTTTCCCATTAGATGGACTCCTCTGCCCACCCACCATGAGAGACATGGAACTCCCATCGCCGCACTGGGGCGCTTGGTTCGGATCTCATCTCCCTGCCTGGCGGACCCTCAGATGACATGAAATAACTTCCAGACCATAACTCACCATGGCTCCTGGGTTTTGTTGTCCACCCTGCAAGAAATAATTGGTGGTTATTTTCTCTTCATTTAGCGTGACCAGACATCCTGATATTATTGGGACCATCCTGGTATTAGGGGCTTTGTCTTATATAGGCCACTATACTCCCCTCCCACCCCGAAAAAAATGTGTTCTGATTTTTCACACTTGCTCTCCAGCACCTTATCTCTATTCTCCTCTCTGTGTCCAGGAAGGAACATTCCCCCCCACAGGGGCTGAGAGCGGAGTCTGCTGGGAATGTATCCCCCCAGGTTCTTAGAGTGGTCTCCAACCGCCTTGTGTCTGAGCCCCTCACCACCCATTTCCCTCAGCACTGCCCGGCTTCCCCTTCCAGCCAGCACTGACCTTCCCCAACCCCTTACTGCCAGGCCAAGCGATGGAACAGGGGAGTCAGAGCGGACAAGAGGCAGCGGATATTTGGGGCATGGGGATTCGGCCCTAGAGACGCCAGCTGAGATGTCCCTTGCGCTCTGATGACCTGGCTGTCTGTGTTACCCCACAGCGGATCCCCTTGCAGTCACCGCTGGAATCCAGCTGCTAGAGGTTGTCATTCTGTGGGCTCTTCCCTGTCAGATGGACCCACCCACCATGGGAGACACGGGACTCCCATCCCCACACTGGGGCGCTTGGTTCGGATCTCATCTCCCTGCCTGGGGGGCGCTCAGCTAATATGAAACATTGACCCCTAACTCACCTGGGCTCCTTGGTTTTCTTGTTTCTTGCCCTGCAAGAAATGATTGGTGGTTATTTCTCTGCATTCTGATCTCTGTGTCCAGGAAGAAACCAGCCCCAGGGGCTGACAGCGGAGCCTGCTGGGAACGTATCTCCCTGGGTCGTACAGTGGCCTCCAACCCCCTTGTGTCTGAGCCCCTCACCACCCATTTCCCTCAGCCCTGCCTGACTTCCCCTTCCAGCCAGACCTGCATTTCCCAGCATTGACCTTCCCAACCCCTTATTGCCAGGCCAGACCACGGAACAGGGGAGTCAGAACGAACAAGAGGCAACAGATATTTGGGACATGAGGATTCGGCCCTAGAGACTCCATCAGCCTCATGGTCTTCTGAGAACACTCATTGCATGGGAGTTGGCCAATAGTCAGTGAAATCTGCTGGCTTTGTTCAAGAAGAACATCTCTCGTCAATAGTTTAGGGCCAGGAAAATGGAGCCACACGCATGAAAAGTAAAACTCCAATCTGGCCAATTTCCAACAGAAGGGAACCGATCCAACATGGCTGAGAAGCATCTGTCCAGCTTTTCTGTCTCTCTGGAATTGAGGGGTAGGGACTGGCGCTTTCCCTCAGGTTACTTTCCTTTGCCCAGATCAGTGTGGATGGGGGTTCCCCACCCCCCTCCGGGAAATCACGACTCTGTCACTGATTCTGACCTCCGATGGCATTGCCTAGCCAAACGGGACGTGTGTCATCTTGCTGTGAGAGAGGAAACGCTGTAATGGGAGACGTGACAGCTCAGGGAAATCCTAACACTTACCACATTGATGCCCAGCTTAAAAGGATCCTGTAAAAAAGATCAAGAGATTAGTGAACTGGTCCCGTTCTCTCCCGTCTGTCACGGGGACCTTTCAGCCAAGCGATGACCCCGCAATGGGAACATTCATCCCACAGGGGTTCCCTTTCCCTCTTTCAATCACTCCTTCAGACCCACCCACCATGCCCTGATGCCCACAAAACACCAGATGAGTGTCTAGCGACTTGTGCCTCTGCTCAGAACTGTCCCACACTGTATGATTTCTGCATCCACTTCTTTTTCTCTGATCTGAAATGTACGTTGTGAGCTCTCTGGGGCAGGAACCATCTTTGCTATCTTTGCACGGCGCCTAACACAATGGGGCCCTATTCTGTAGGCCCTACTGCAATAGAAACAAATAAACAATAAACACTCACCAGCCCCAGGTCAAAACCGAAACCAGGCTGTAAGAAAGAGCCAGAGTTTAACGTGCTGGTCCCCATTCTCTTCCCTTCTCTCAATGGGGATATCTGACCCAGCAGGGGACCCTGACCTGGAAACATCCCTTCCCCAGAGGTTTCCCTTCCTGCGTTGGGCCGAGCTAGACACGAGGTGGGGCAGAGTCTCCCATGGCCCATTCACATAGAGTGGGGGTTGGGAGGAGCCAGTGGGGAAAGGGCCTGGAGTCCCAGCTGGGAAGCCCTGACTCTGTGGGGAACTTGGCAGCAGAAATGCCCCTTGTACACTGATAACCGGGACGGCCCGTGTTACCCAACTGGGGAGCCCTTTGCAGCCGCCGCTGGAATCCCGCTGGCAGAGCGGGACACTGGGTGGGCTTTACTCTGTTAGATGGACCCCTCTGCCCACCCAGCACGAGAGACACGGGACTCCCATCGTCACACTGGGGCGCTTGGTTCGGATCTCAGCTCCCTGGCTGGGGGACCCTCAGATGACATGAAATAACATCCAGCCCATAACTCACCATGGCTCCTGGGTTTTGGTGTCCGCCCTGCAAGAAATGATTGGTGGTTATTTCTCTCCATTCTGCTCTCTGTGTCCCGGAAGAAACCAGCCCTAGGGGCTGCCAGCAGAGCCTGCTGGGAACGTATCTCCCTGGGTCGTACAGTGGCCTCCAATCCCCTTGTGTCTGAGCCCCTCACCACCCATTTCCCTCAGCGCTGCCCGGCTTCCCCTTGTGCACTGATCACCGGGACGTCCCTTGTTACCCCACTGGGGAGCCCTTTGCAGCCGCCGCTGGAATCCCGCTGGCAGAGCGGGACACTGGGTGGGCTATTCCCTGTTAGATGGACCCCTCTGCCCACCCAGCACGAGAGACACGGGACTCCCATCGTCACACTGGGGCGCTTGGTTCGGATCTCAGCTCCCTGCCTGGGGGACCCTCAGATGATATGAAATAACTTCCAGCCCGTAACTCACCAGCGCTCCTGGGTTTTGTTGTCCGCCCTGCAAGAAATAATTGGTGTTTTTTTCTCTCCATTTAGGGTGACGAGACATCCTTATATTATTGGGACCGTCCTGATATTAGGGGCTTTGTCTTATATAGGCCACTAATCTCCGCCCCCCGAAAAAAAATGTTCTGATTTTTCACACTTGCTCTCTGGCACCTTATCTCTATTCTCCTCTCTGTGTCCGGGAAGAATCCCACCACCACCAGGGGCCGAGAGTGGAGCCTGCTGGGAACGTATCTCCCCAGGTTCTTAGAGTGGCCTCCAACCCCCTTGTGTCTGAGCCCCTCACCACCCATTTCCCTCAGCGCTGCCCGGCTTCCCCTTCCAGCCAGACCTGCATTTCCCAGCACTGACCTTCCCCAACCCCTTATTGCCAGGCCAGGCGATGGAACAGGGGAGTCAGAACTGATCAGAGGTAGCGGATATTTGGGGCATGGGGATTCGGCCCTAGAGACTCCAGCTGAGATGTCCCTTGCACTCTGATTACCTGGCTGTCTGTGTTACCCCACCGGGTATCCCCTTGCAGTCACCGCTGGAATCCAGCTGCTAGAGTTTGTCATTCTGTGGGCTCCTCCCTGTCAGATGGACCCCTCCACCCACCCACCATGAGAGGAAATGGAACTCCTGTCCCTGTATTGATGGCATCGGTTCAAAATTTTGTGGGATAGTTCTGAAATAGGAGAGCTCTTCATGCAGTGAAGATGAAGTCTCGGTTCTCAATGGCGACTGTTCTGCGGTGTTTTGGAGGTGCGGGAAGGTAGATGTGGGGTAGGAAGGTCTGGGGCCCATGAGCACAGAAAACGGAGGTGATAGAACAGGGAGTAACCGGAGGGCAGAAACAAACAGAATTTGGGGGGCGAGGTGGGTCAGTGAGAGGAGATCAGTGTATGCCTGGCCCGCTCTCTGGGCTCCTGAACGCAGATGGGGCAGAGGCTGACTTTCACCGGGTGCCTACGCAGTGCCTGGCACCATGGGACCCCAGTCTGCATTGGGTCAGTGTCTGCAGCACCAGGGACATCTGGGCACTGCTGCATGGCAAACGGGAATCAGGATTGTGGGCCAAGATTTGGCCCAGAAAAGCGACTCGTGTTTTCGAGTGCCTCGGTTGCTGGGAGTGCCGCTGTCGACACCTTGCAGAGCCCTGATTTTCAGAAAGCAAGTGCTCAGTGCTTTCCGAAAAGCAGGGCCCTTGAAGGTTCTCAAAGCCGAACACCCAAACACTGAGGGATTCAAAGTCACTGAGCACTTTTCAATTGTTGACCTGTGAGGGTTGTCTCTCTGCCCAGGGGCTGCCGCCTTTTTGATGGGCTGTGATGGAAACATCTGTATTAGACTTCAGTGAGCATCTGGCCCATTGACTCCAATTGACCTATGGACGATGGACCCCATCTGGAATCTGGTCCCCTAGACACCGATGGAGCTAAGGCCAATTGACCCCAGCTGGAATCTGGTCCCATAGACACCAATGGAGCTAAGTCCAATTGACCCCAGCTGGAATCTGGTCCCATAGACACCGATGGAGCTATGGCTGATTGACCCCAGCTGGGATCTGGCCCATTGACTCCATTTGACCTATGGACGATTGACCCCAGCTGGGGTCTGGCCCATTGACTCCAGTTGACCTATGGACAATTGACCCCAGCTGGGGTATGCTAGTATCCAAAACAAAGATAAGGAAGGAACAGAACAACAAGTTAGGGAACCGGGACAAACTCATGGGCTGGATTTTAGTGACATATAAAGTGATGTGCAATTTGTAAAATCATAAGAACGGCCAGACTGGGTCAGACCCACGGTCCATCTAGCCCAGTGTCCTGTCTTCCAACAGTGACCAATGCCAGGTGCCCCAGAGGGAATGAACAGAACAGGGAATCATCCAGTAATCCATCCCCTGTCGCCCATTCCCAGCTTCTGGCAAACAGAGGCTAGGGACACCATCCCTGCCCATCCTGGCTAATAGCCATTGATGGACCCATCCTCCATGAATCTGCATATGTACTTATCTATCTAGCCCCATATATACTTATCCATCCATCCATGAACCTGCATATCTAGCTATCTCCTCACACACGTATTTGAAAACCTGCGACACAGACGCGTGCTTTTAGTTCTACCCAGGACCTGCCCCCTGTACAGTGGGATGAACACATCAGCTGAGCCTAACACTTCTGTAACCATCCCTGACAGCTTCTAGCTGGCCGTTATTGTGAAGCACTTGGTGGCTGAGTGAAGACTGCAGGAACCACATATTGGGGGTTCCTGAACAATCAGGGAGGTAGACTGGAGTCCTCCATGAGCCTGGCCATCCATCTATCTAGGTTCTTCTGTGGGTTTGATGCACCAGGGGTCTTTCACTTAACCTGTCCCCTCCACTTTCCACAGGAAAGACCTGTGTCTGATCTCTCATTATGAGGCATATAAGAGGCTCTCCTATCTGACAGAATGTCTGAGATTTACCTGGGGGTTATAATAGTAACCAGATCCATACTGCCAACCCTGTTAGAAAATTCAAGGGTTAGTTCTTCGTGCCCCCTTCCTCCCATGTCATAGAGCCTAAGGCCACCGATCATTCGCTCTGCCATTCTGCAGCAGACAGGCCGGAGAACCACCCCCAGGGATCCCTGCACCCAGCCCATATCTGGTGGTTGAGCTAGAGTGTCTATTTTAGAAGAGGCGCTACTGCCTCAGCTCTGAGTACCCCACCGTGGGAACCAGGTGTGGTACTCACCAGGAACACATTACAATGGACTGACTCTGCAGTGAGAGCAAAACATGACCTAGCGCAGGCCGGTGAATGCTGCTCTGAGAACAACAATGGGACAGACCCGCAGCTATTGTAAACTGGCATCGCGCCTTTGCCTTTCACTATCTATCCGTTGATCCCACTGTTGAGCCAGCCGGCCAGCCAGTATTTATCTATTTATCTGCCCCTGGCTTTTGTGGGCTGACCGTGTCATTTGGAGGATTTTTTGCATGGGGATTATTATTTCATTGTAGGGATTATGGTAGTGCCTAGAAGCCCCAGTTGAGGATCAAGGCCCCGTCGTGCCAGGCGCTGCCCAGACCCACCGTCAGGAACAGTCTCTGCCACAGATGAGATCAGGGTCCTGTCGTGCCAGGCGCTGCCCAGACATAGGCAGAGACAGTCCCTGCCCCAAAGAGCTGGCAGTGTGTGGAACAGGTGTCTGTCTGAAGCTGATTCCATGGGGACAGATGAAGGGAGTTTGTTCTCAGAAGAAAAGCCAGACTTACCCCCAGCGGTGCGGCTCTAGCCGTCTCCAGGAGCAGGAGGGAGAGGAGGAGAACCCTGGCCAGGCTGCTCAGCTGCATGGCTCCTTCTGCCCAGTGTCTGTCCCTCGAGAGCTGGTATTGGGATCTTCTGGCAACCAGAATGGTGAGTCTGGCAGGTTCAGCTCCTGTATTTATACCCTGATACTGAGCCTAAGTGCCCTCCACCGCATGAGTCATCCAGATTGCAGGCCGGTAGCTCTCTGCCCCTCCCCTCCTAGCCCCTTTGCCCTCCCTCCCCCGCCATCCCCATGTACACACTCTGTCTCTGCCCACTCCCTTCTCTCCCTTCCCATCTGCCAAGCTCCGGAAGTCATTTGTCTGTGGCCGGGGACGTGTGTCCCAGTCTGACTTTACTCCAGTGTAGCCCAGTGGGCCAGCTTACGTGTATTATATTCATTGCTTTGTTATTCTGCTTTATTATATGTAGTAGTAATGCAAGGAACCTACAGGCTTTTATCCTGTAAGATTTGGCTTTAGTAGATAGTGTGAGGCGTGTGGCCTATAATATTTGGTATAGACAAACTTAAGGAACCCATAAGTTATAGGGAACTGAAAGTGCTATGCCAGACGGGAGAATTTTCTCCAGAATACTGACATCAGCCACCCACAGAACACAGCTCACCCCAGCACAGAACATCACTGACACCAGCATCCAGAAGGTGCCGGACAGAACCTCTGACCGCAAAACTGCCATGACAGCAAATTGACACGTATGTTAATAGGGTAACATCCTACATATACTAACCTATAGAAAACGGACACCTTAAGGGGAGGAAATACAAATAAGGACCTCTATGGAATATGCATTCGTCATGGCAGCGTCAGGGTAACCTACTATAAAAGTAACATCCCAGGGGCACCAGAGAGGTTGGAGAGATGTAGACCTTGGGAGGGGCCAGGATGATGGCCACCGGGGAAGATGAGGACGGTGATGGTGATGAGAAAGTTAATGGTTAAGTATGAAAGATAAGGGTGTAAGTATGGACGTCCAAATGTACTTTCTGTATTATCTCTATCGGCTTTGTTAAGTTTAAGTGTGTGCATAATCTTTGCTAAATTATTAATAAATCATATATTTATCTATAGAGAGAGTTTCTATAGTGTGAATGTTGCACCTGTGCACATCGGGGTTCCCAAATTATTTGATAATTTTACAGTAATCTTACTGGGCCTGATCTTGGGACAAGAACCTGTTAATCCTCACGTTACAATTATATTTACCCAACTTTGGGTCGAGCTCCAGATGGCACCTCAGATGGGACTCACAGGGGGTAACCTTCCAACCCGGGATAGGTAACTCACCTTTAAATTCTAAATGAGAATCTAAATTAAAATTCCAGGCAACCTCTCAGTCAGAAGTTGGTGCCTGTCAGAAACATGCACTGGAACTCAGCAGGGAACTTCCTCTTTTTCCACTCAGCTGTTGTTCCTCTTTTTCTGGTTCTTTGCCTTTAGTCTATTTTGTCTGCTTTTCCTAGTAAGGAAGGGAAAGCGGTAACACAAGCAAACATCAAATAAAAGTGCACTAAACTCAAGTGTTAATCATCAGGCACGCCAGGGGCAGGATGCAAGTAGGGTGATGCGGGACATCAGCTCGGTTGCATTCCTTATTGTATATATTTGACTAGTCACTGGGGTTAGAAGCTTGCAAGACTCTCTTATACATGTGTTAAGGGGGCTTTTGGAGTAATCAGTAATTGTTAAAATAGCAGTAGCACAAGTGCTCGGTGACCCACACTTTGAGGTGGTAGGAGAGTTGACTAATTGCCGCCAAGAGGCCGCAGTACCTCAGAACTTAGTACGGTTAGATTGATAGGTTTAGTACGGTTAGAGCTACCTTAATGTCAGTCCCCTTAGCTCTCCTGTGCTGCGCCTAGATTCCTCTCTGACCAGCTTCCCCCTGGCTGCTCAGTAGGTCCCGACTAGGTAATTGGCCTCTAAGAAAGTAAAGTAGAGAATTCTGCTGAGAATTCTGTGGTCAACCAAAACCACATCATATAAAATATAGAAATTATACATCTAATACGTCATATCATCATATGTATAAAGTAGTATACCAACTAACGCTTGTTGGTGAGTAATAACTCAAATTAATTAAATTAATAATAATTAACAAGTCCAACTTTCACCTAAGCAGGGTGTTAAAATCCCAGATGACTAAATTAAATAATAATGTAAAAATGGTTGATTAAGAGGTATTAAAGGAACCAGGGAAACCTTGCCAGAAGGTACCAAAAGATTTGTTCCCCCATGGGTCATAAGGACTTTGTGGCCATGCCTTTTCCCCATATTATGTAATCCACCAAGTCAACAGTTTCTGTGCCGTTACCTTGTGATGTCAAAGAAATCCTCAGCAGCAAAAACCATTGAGGCTTTGACCAGCAGCTAACCAGTTGCTTGAAAAGGGGAAGTGCTTTTGTGCTCTGTGCTCGGGAGAAAAAAGGGAAGTACTCCTATCACAGCGATGTACCTCCTCTGGTAGTATTCCTCCCAACATGAAAAGTTTCGCTGATGGCCTGGTGTCCTACCAAGGGGATCAGTACATCAGAGTAATGTCCGAGGTGAACACGCTGCGGTGTGGCCAGAAGGAAGGTACCAACGGGATCCATTGTCATCTTCATAATTGGTAACCCGCCGGGTTAACCAAGTCTATAGAGGGCGACATGTTTCGGAAGTGGCGAGTGTGGCAATGACCAAATAGCCAATGATTGTTATGGTCGATTGAGTGCAAGGTCACATTAAATGTTGTTACACCCACACAGGCATTTTAACCCACCTCTTGATTGGGCACGTGGTGTTTTCATCAGTCCTCTAGTGTATGTAAGGCACAGGGCTTTAAACATACAGTAAGGCCCTAATTTATGTGATAGGGTTAATTGGCAATTCACCCTATCAAGGGGGGCCTGCAGCCCAGTGGACCAGCTTACGTGTATTATATTCATTGCTTAATTGTTCTGCTTTATTATATTTAGTAGTAATGCAAGGAACCTACAGGCTTTTAGCCTGTAAGATTTGGCTTTAGTAGATAGTGTGAGGCGTGAGGCCTATAATCTTTGGTATAGACAAACTTTGTAACTTAAACTTAAGTAACTCATGAGTCATAAGTTCTAAGTTATAAGTTATAGGGAACCGAAAGTGCTATGCCAAAGGGAGAATTTTGTCCAGAATACTGACATCGGCCACCCACAGAACATCGCTCACACCGGCATCCGGAAGGTTCCGAACAGACCCTCCAACCGCAAAGCTGCCATGACAGCAAATTGACATGTATGTTAATAGGGTAACATCCTACATATACTACCCTATACACCTTAAGGGGAGGAAATACAAATAAGGACCTCTATGGAATATGCATTGGTCATAGCAGCGTCAGGATACCCTACTATAAAAGTAACATCCCAGGGGCACCAGAGAGGTTGGAGAGATGTAGACCTTGGGAGGGGCCAGGAGAATGGCCACTGGGGAAGATGAGGACGAAGACGGTAATGAGAAAGATAATGGTTAAGTATGAAAGATAAGGGTGTAAGTATGGACGTCCAAATGTACCTTCTGTATTATCTCTATCGGCTTTGTTAAGTTTAAGTGTGTGTATAATCTTTGCTAAATTATTAATAGATATTATATTTATATATAGAGAGAGAGTTTCTGTAGTGTGAGTGTTGCATCATCGGGGTTCCCAAATTATTTGATAATTTTACAATAATCTTACTGGCCTGATCTTGGGACAAGAACCTGTTAATCCTCAAATTACAATTATATTTGCCCAACTTTGGGTCGGGCTACACCAGCAATGGTGGGCTGCTCTCTGCGGGTTCCGGGCTCCCAGTGACCAACCGGCTCTCCCAGGGCAGAGGACATTGATTTAGGACCAAAGCGTTATAGAGAAAATCGATCATGCAGCCAGTCAGCGCGCACGCCGGCTCACCGGGCGCCCTCCCATCTCTAGGGCTGCCAACACTGTATTTCAATCATACGGGACGGTTTTCTTAGCACCGCCCCGCTCCTCACTTCTCTGCTGGCTTGTGAGATGAGTCCTGCACACAGAGCAGGGCCTGGGGTACCACGCAGGCAGCTTATGTCCCAGGGGGTTTCCCTCTGGGACTGACATTCCCTCAGTTGGTCCCAGTGAAAAATATCAACGGCGCGTTTTCACCAGCAATCGGCAGGGCTGTAAAACCGGCCAGGGGGCAATCCTCGCTGAACTACCGGACAACAGGCATCCTGTACTGATTCAGCACGGGACAGGCAATTTGTTATTTAAATAAGGGACGTCCCTTATATAGGAAGTCCAAAGCAGACCTTACGGGTGCGTCCCATGCCGCCGCATGGAGCGTGTCAGCACTGAACGGTACGGGGTACAACACAGTGCTTGTCAGAGCGCTCACCCGCACCAGAGCCGGCAATGGGGAGCACCTTCTGCCACAAAGCAATCGAGTCACTGAGGAGGGAGCAACCTTCCTGCAGTCCAGTGGTACAGGCCAAACTCAAGGTCTGGTACCTGTTAGCTGTGGTGATCTCTCAGCGATCTGGCCTTCCTTCAGTTGCTCACTGTATTCAAAACTGGTGTCGCGTACTCTTCGGCCAGGTCATCGGGATGGACCAAAACAGCCCAGCACAATGTGCTGTCAGAGTCTCCATCCCCTGTGAAGGGGCATGAGCCCTGACTATGCCTGCTGCTCCCTGCGGGGCTGTCTCAGAGTCGTGGATGCGCAGGATGGAGCCGGAATAGAACGTCCCTACACGCTGCCCCCTGGTACGACGATGACGCCAACTGTGGTCACTCGGCTGGCACAGCCGTCCCCAGCAGACTGTGCGGGTGTGACGATGGTGCTTATAATACGGGGCTGTTGGCAACTCTATACCAGGATCCACAAAGAGGCCCTGACGGGTTTCCAACCCTGCCAGTAGGACATTGCCCGGCTCTTGGTTAAAATCTTACATCGGCTGGAGGATCAAACGAGGGTCCTGAGTCCGTTCCGGCTGCCCCTTTATACAGTTTGGGCCGGCGGGATCCTCATAACCAGCACTGGGAGAATGCAGTTCTGATTCCAGTTTCCAGAGGAAACCCACCCAGTGAGCCAGGAACACACAGTTACATAGAACTTATCCTAGTACAAAAGGCTATCAATATCCCAGGGACACAGAGCGTCTGGCACATCTTTTACATGCGTCCAAGGTCTCCCATCTGTCACAAGGACCCACCCCACTGTGATGGGCACTGCGCAAACATATTACGTCAGGGGCCACCAGGTGGCGCTGTTACACGTAGTCTTCCAAGTCCTTTTCCTTACCCGTTCTGTGTTGTCGTTCGTTTTGTGATGGGGTTTACTTCAGGAGGGAGCTGTAGCAAGCAATACAAGCGTTTGCTCTCTGTCTTAATCTCTCTAACCGGAGTCAGTTCTTGGGGCAGGGTTGCTCTTTGAAAACCAAGCATTGGTGTATGGGCTGGGATTACTGAGAGGGGACCACCTGCATGCTGTTTGTGTCTCCTCTGTTCCAGGGCTAGTGTATATATCGTAAAGAAGGGCCTTCGTTTTCAGTTATTATTTGATTGAAAATGTCCTAAGATTATATCAGTGGTTATTATAAACATTAAAAAACAGGTAAAAATCAGTGCAAACAATCATCTTTGCAGTTTTGTGGGTAAACACCAGGGTTAGTATTGGGAGACAGGAGAACAGAGAAAAGCAACCAATAGAGAAGAGGTTTCCAAGAAAGTAAAGCTGTTTAATGCTGTGGTTTACTTAATGAACTGGACATTAACAGTATGTACACATAGGCACCCTCATACACATGTGTATTTTCCACTACATCACCTTACTTTAATAGACACTCACAAAGGTGCACTTATCCTAACTTATTAACATCAACACCTTTACCTGACATCATGTATTGAATTTGCTGAACATCATCAGTATTTTCATGTACTGGGGCAGTCCAAAATTCAGGTGGAAATTGGCAAACACCAGATCATAGCTTTTGTAAAACCCAGGAATTTTTCAGTACAAACGGCAAACAAAGAGCCTTAAGAGCAAATAAACAACTGCAACCACCCAATAGCCGGACTGATTTCTCATCTCCCAGGGAACTGACGTGCAAGGCAGGGGAGAGAGGATATAACAGGGGTCTCAAACTCAAATTACCACGAGAGCCGCATGAAGACTAGTGCATTGGCCCGAGGGCCGCATCACTGACCCCGCTCCCTCGCTGCCTCCGCCCCCACTCCACCTCTTCCATTAGGCCCCGCCCCTTCTCCACCTCCTCCCCTGTGTGCACGGCTTCCTGCTCCTCCCCCCTCCCTCCTGGAAACCGTGAAGCTGCCAGACAGCTGTTCTGGTGGCGGGAACTGCCTGGGGGTATAAATAGAACCTTGGAGCAGCGCGGCAGGAATGGGGATCTTAGGGGCCACAGAACGTAACTGGGGGGGGCGCGTGGGGGTGAGGGGAGTTGGCGGACACAGAACGTAACTGGGAGAGGGCGGGGGGAGCCCGGCTGCCCGCCTCTTCTCTCCCCTCCTCCCCTGTGTGCGTGCTTCCTGCTCCTCCCCCCTCCCTCCCAGAAACCACGAAGCCGCCAGACAGCTGTTCTGGCCGCGGGAACTGCCTGGGGATAAAAAAAATAAAATGGGGGGGGGGGCGCGGGGAGCCTGGCGGGCCGCAGGGAAGAGCCATGCAGCCCGCGGGCCGTGTCTTTGAGACCCCTGGAATATAATCAACAGCAGCACTTGCCCCGAAGCGCTGACAGATATAAAACATCCATCTGTGACGGAGGGACGGGCCGAAGATACAGCCCTGGGGAGGAGTGGAAGAGACAAGGTGACAAATGAACTGGGTCGGTTGTGCACAATTCTTAGCATAGCTCTGCCATCTGCCATCAGGTTGCAGCTTCCTGTATGTGTTACGTGGGGGTGGGATTAGAGGAGGGAATTGAAATCGGTGTGGATTTTTCGACCAGCCCTGACACTACGGCCCGGCGGAGGGCGAGCCTGGAGCTGCAGACTTGGGGGGCTAGTGCTGTGGGGCTGATAGCCATGTAGACATTCTAGCTTGGGCTCTGAGACCTAGGCAGGGCCTCGAACTATGCGTTAACTCCCTGTGCCAAACAATCTGCTTCACCTTGTATTTAGCGGTGACACTCTGGGTACTTTTCCTGGTCCTGAAGAAGAGCTCTGTGTAGCTTGAAAACTTGTCTCGCTCACCAAGAGAAGTTGGTCAAAGACAAGATATTCCTTCCGCCACCTTGTCCCTCTGGGACCAACCCGGCTACAACAACACTGCATATTGAAATCAATGTAGGGTGACCAGATGTCCCGATTTTATAGGGACAGTCCCGATATTTGGGAATTTTTCTTATATAGGCACCTATTACCCCTCCAGCCCCTGTCCCGATTTTTCACACTTTCTATCCGGTCACCCTAAATCAATGGAAGTTAAGAGCCTAAAATACCTTTGAAGACCTGGGCCCATGTTTTTGTGGATGTTGGATGGCGGCCAGATCATGCCCCGAATCCCTCTGTGTGTTAGTGCCCTCATGTATTGACAAGTCCTTCGGAGCTGAGGAGGGTGTTTTGGAAACGGCCTGTCGCAAAGATAAACATCCTGCTTCATGGCCAGGCCACCTGCCAGCCAGACACTCCCGATAAAGCCATTCCATGGAACTTGAGGAACCAGACAGGGGGCATCGTTTGTGATAACCTCTGTTCTCCATTCACAGATGGAATAATCTGTCCTCAGTTCTGGGGAACAGTAAGAAAGAGAAACCTGTCAGCCTTTCCGACTCCATACAGACGGACGGCGCAGCTCACCTCTCCCTGGGACCTAAAGGCAGTTTCCTTCCAACTCAAAGCAAATAACTTAGTGGCACCAACCCAGATTTCTCGAGCCACATCCTGGGCTGGTGTGAATCAGCTGTTGCTCCATTGGCATCAATGGGGCCAGACCCCCAGCTGGTGTCAATCGGCCCTAGCTCCACTGCAATCAATGGGGCCAGACCCCCAGCTGGGGTCAATCGTCGCTAGCTCCACTGCAATCAATGGGGCCAGACCCCCAGCTGGGGTCAATCGGCTGTAGCCTCACTGCAATCAATGGGGCCAGACCCCCAGCTGGTGTCAATCGGCCCTAGCTCCACTGCAATCAATGGGGCCAGACCCCCAGCTGGGGTCAATCGGACGTAGCTCCACTGGAGTTTATTAAGATGATTTGTGTTACCAGAGGCCCTCGGAGCCCTAGTCATGTGAGAGTCAGTATTGACCTCTGTGTAATTATTGGAATTTCCACCAGCTTGGAACCTGGCCCTAAATCTTATGTGCTGACATTGTGTTGACTAAAGGTGTAGTACGTTTGGCAGAGATAAAATTCTCCTTAAGGAGCCATAGCACCTGCTAGGTCATTCAGAGCTTTCCAGGGAACTGACAATAGATTAAGGCCAAATGTTGGCTTAACCCCACATGAATAACTCTTTCCTGGTACTGCATAAGGTTTTTTCATGTTGCACAAGAGGGAAACTGAGGCACAGAGCAGGGACGGCTCCTTGCCCCGGATCACAAAGCAGGTCAGTGACAGAGCTGGGGCACGAACCTGTCTGGACTCCATTGCTCCAACCACTAGACCACAGTTGACCATAATTGCTGTGACTTTAGGCGCGCGTACCTGCCCCCCAATGTGAGTCAGGGGTGCATTCACTCTTCACTCGGAGTGGGGCTCGCTGGCAGACTCTCGATATGGTACCAGGGTCCGTACTAGCTAGCTGAGAATTCCCCCTCCCACTCGCGCAGGGCAGCAAAGCCCAGCGGGTCACAGAAATGCAACAGCGTGGAACTGAAACGCGCCTGGGAACGGAACAAGTCTCAGAAGAAGATTTGTATCATTTTCCGCCCTGCTGTCCTGCTACCGAGCGCTCCTGTTCTTCCATGGTGACATTCGCCCTTGTTCCGAGAGCCAGTGCACGCCCTATGGCCCTTAAATCTAAGAGTTAGGACGTGGTGCCCAAAAGGGGCCGGGGTCCTGCTCCCCACCCCCGAGCCAGCCAGTCCCACACCCTGTGGCCAGATGGGAGCTGGCAATGCATAGAAAGCAAAGGCCCCATGCCCCATTCCCCATTCCCTGTTCCCCTGAGCCAGCCAATCCCTGGGGCTGGATCAGAGCTGGCGCCCCCTAGAGGGGAAAGGCCGCGTGTCCCATTCCTCACCTCCCTGAGCCAGCCAGTCCCTTGCACATAAGAGAAAGTCTTTTAATCACTATACATTTATTGGCGTTGGTAACAGACAGACCCCGCCCAGCCCAGCCCAGCCCAGCCCAGCCCAGCCCCACCAGACGTGTCCTGTTTCCCACATCACAGCAGGCAGCAGCCATCCCTCAGAGCATCTCCAGACCCCTGCTCTGCTCCCGTTCAGCTGGAGTTGCAAAGGCATGGAAGCCCCACAGGCTAATCCCAGGAAAGCCTTTGGGAGGGAGTCCTGTGGGTTAACCCCAATATATCCTGTGGCAATGAGTTCCATGGTTTAACACCGACACTATCATATGGGTTAACCCCAATAATATCCCACCAACAACATCTCTCCTGCCCAGCAGAGGGCAGCGGTAGTCGGTCCATGAACTCTGACATCCAGTAGAGAACATAACCCTCTAGTACTCACGCATTGCTGGGAGTCAGGAATGGAACCCAGGAGTCCTGATTCCCGGCCTTGTCCTTTGTCTGCTCCCCCCAGCCCCTGATCTAACCACTAGACCCCACTCCCCTCCCAGAAGCCTTTTAACATTTAAATTCTTCTATATGGATCAAAAAGTGTCTCCAACACCACATGGGAATAACAGGTTGGGGAGAAGCTGGGAGGGGACTGGGAGCCGGTCCCCTAGGAGGGCTGGGATGCAGAGACCATCCCAGAGGGTCCCCGGGGACCTGGTCGAGGCTTGCAGCCGCTCCCGCAGCCCCACTGGTGGACCCTTACAGCACTGCAGAAGCAACAGAACTTACTCCACGCCCCAGCCTGCTGGGCCGAAGAAACCCGAGGGCTCAGGTAGCCAGTGTGTGTAGTGAATGCACTTCACTAGTCCTGTGGCACCTTATAGACTAACAGACGTATTGGAGCATAAGCTTTCGTGGGACGAAATACGTCTGTTAGTCTATAAGGTGCCACAGGACCCTTTGTCGCTTCTACAGATCCAGACTAACACAGACACTAGGTGGCAGGACTACATGATACTGACTTCAGGAATTCATTCAGGATGCCATGGGGTCCCCTCCCAGAGCTGGGGATAGAACCCAGGAGTCCTGGCTCCCAGCCCCCACTGCTCTGACCCGTAGACCCCGCTCCCCTCCCAGAGCCAGGGGTAGAACCCAGGAGTCCTGGCTCCCAGCCCCCACTGCTCTGACCCGTAGACCCCACTCCCCTCCCAGAGCTGGGGATAGAACCCAGGAGTCCTGGCTCCCAGCCCCCACTGCTCTGACCCGTAGACCCCGCTCCCCTCCCAGAGCCAGGGGTGGAACCCAGGAGTCCTGGCTCCCAGCCCCCCCGCTCGAACCACTAGACCCCGCTCCCCTCCCAGAGCCAGGGATAGAACCCAGGAGTCCTGGCTCCCAGCCCCCCCGCTCTAACCACTAGACCCCGCTCCCCTCCCAGACCCAGGGATAGAACCCAGGAGTCCTGGCTCCCAGCTCCCGCCTCCCTGCTCAAACCCACACGCAAGAGCAGATCTGAGTCTGTCCAGAAGGGGGCACTACGGCTCCTCACACAGAATTGCAGCCGCGGCTCCAGGGCCCCGGCCCAGTTCGGCTGCCCCGCTCCGGAGATCGGCTCCCTGTCGGCACCAAACCAGGCAACACGACTCCAGTCCTGGCAGCCGCACCCACCCCTGCAAAGGAGAAAGGCGACGAATCTGGCACCCACCGGGCGATTTTGCAGCCGGCTGCTGACGTCAAGACGCGGTTCCTCAAAGAGACCTGGAAGACAAAGGCGTCTGGTAGAACCAACTCCAGCCCCTGCCTGATCATCCCAGTTCTCTCTACACCTGGTCCCGTTTGGATTCATCGTCCTTAACCCTGCGAGCCCAGCACAGTGCTCCAGAGGGGGGTCTCACCAGGGCCTGGTCTGCTCCGAACACTTCTGAAAATGCGCATCCTAGGACTGTGTGAGCCTTTTTCACGGCCGCATCCCAAGGGCGGCTCAGCGACACCCTGGGATCAACCAATGCACCCAGCAAGTGCAGCCCTGACACTAGGCGAAGGTTTCCGGCCGTCAGAGCAGTGACGTGCTGGAGCAGCCTCCCAAGGGGAGCGGTGGGGGCAAAAATATCTGACTTTGCCCAAGACTGAGTTTGTGGAGGGGATGGTCTCATGAGGCGGCCTACAGAGAATCGTTCCCAGGTGTCTGGCTGCTGGATCTCGCCCACAGGCTCAGGGGCTCACTGGGAGCTACACTGGGAGCCGGGAAGGAATTTCCCCCAGGATCAGATCTTCGCAGCCAGGAAGTCTGGCTGCTGGTGAAAGTGATGAGGTGGCACGGAGGCTCATTGCAGGCGGCTGCGGGGTCCAGGGCTGCGTTGCTGGGGGTGGGGGGTGCACTGGTCAGACTGGGAGGTGATAGTGAAGTGGGTTATTGATCAGTGCAAGGGGTCAGAGGGGCTCGGGCAGGAAGCAGAGCTTTTCGCACCATAGAAACTCTTCCTGGGAAGCAATGGGGTGTAGTGGGTTAGAGCGGGGGCGGGGGGAGCTGGGAGCCAGGACTCCTGGGTTCTCTCCCCGGCTCTGGGAGGGGAGTGGGGTACAGGGCACAGAACAAGGGTGACGGGGACTCTTCCATTGTGTTACCAGATTTACCATTGAGAGGCCTTATCTCAAGCAACTGTCTTCAGCTCTCTGTACTTGCAGACACTGGCCCAGTGAGAGGGGCCGTCACTTTGCCGTCTGTGTTGGCCCCACTGCCCCAGTGGGGCACTAGGGGGTGCAGTGTTGCCGATACTGGGCTGAAGGGCGCTCTCCCTATGCAGTCAGGGCTGACCCCAATGTTCCAGGGTGGTGTAGGGGGCGCTGTGCTGCGGAGGGGCGGGGGGGGGGCCTCTCCACTGACAGGACTGACCCCGATATCCCAGCATGACACTAGGGGGCGCTGTGGTGCAGGGAGCGGGGTGGGAGACAGGCAGCCCCCCAGCGAATGGGTGACAAGCACGTGGGAATAAAGACACAAACTCCACGTCTAGGCAGACACTTTATTGGGGGTGAGCAGGAGGGTCAGCGTCCGTCCTCCCCGAATCCAGTCACTCAGGGCCAGGTGATTTCGGCCCCAGGCTGGCTCGGATCTGCTCCCGGGCTGGGCTGGGGAGTGTCGCGGCGCCCGCAGGCAACGGGGATCAGAAGTCGCAGCAGACCCCACAGCCGTTCATCCTGGGGCAACAGTTACAGCAGAAGCGACAGCCAGCGAAACTCTGAGCCTTCAGGAAGAGATGGAGAGACTAGAGTGAGGCCTGCCCTTAACCGACCCCCGACAACCTTCTCCCAAGCCGCTTTCCCCTCCCAGAGCCAGAGACACAACCCAGGAGTCCTGGCTCCCAGCCCCCTGTGCTAACCACCAGACCCCACGGCCCTCCCAGAACTGGGGATACAACCCAGGAGTCCTGGCTCCCAGTCCCCTCCCAGCTTCTCCCCAACCTGTTATTCCCATGTGGTGTTGGAGACACTTTTTGATCCATATAGAAGAATTTAAATTTTAAAAGGCTTCTGGGAGGGGAGTGGGGTCTAGTGGTTAGATTGGGGGCTGGGGGGAGCAGACAAAGGACCAGGCCGGGAATCAGGACTCCTGGGTTCCATTCCTGACTCCCAGCAATGAGTGAGTACTAGAGGGTTATGTTTTCTACAGGATGTCAGTGTTCATGGACCGACCACCGCTGCCCTCTGCTGGGCAGGAGAGATGTTTGTTGGTGGGATATTATTGGGGTTCACCCATACAATAGTGTTAGTGTTAAACCATGGAACTCATTGCCACAGGATATATTGGGGTTAACCCACAGGACTCCCTCCCAAAGGCTTTCCTGGGGTTAGCCTGTGGGGCTCCCTACAACTGGATATTAATGCAGGCAACCTATGGGATATTTCAGGCATTTGTCTGTTCAACCACCTGCCACAGGATTTTATTGGGGTTAGTCCACGGCACCCAGCATTCCCCTCATCAGTCCCAGCAGTGACACAAGCGAAGCCACCTCCCGCTACTCACCGCTTCTCTCTTCACCATCACCTTGGACTCACCTCGTCCTTCCTCCCAGTGCTGGGACTCCGAGCCCTGTCAGAGGGGGAGAGCAGGGGTCACTTGTGCCCCACGGGTTTGTTTGACCAGCCGCCGCGGCTCCGGGGGGATCGCGAGGAATCTAACGCCCGTCTCTAAGGCACGGCCTGAGCGGACTGCTGGGCTCTGTCCCCAGCGCTGGCAGGGGAGCGGGATCTAGTGGTCAGAGCAGGGGCGCTGGAAGTCAGGACTCCTGGGCTGTATCCCCAGCTCGCGGAGGGGAGGGAAATCCACTGCATGAGAGCAGCGGGGGGTGGGGGGGTCTGAGAGGCAGGACGGCTGAATTCCACACCCGGCTCTGCTGCTGCCTTACTGTGTGACCAGGAGCAACTCACATCCCCCGGCAGTGCCTCAGTTTCCCCTCCCGCCCGTTACTGCAGCGGAATCTCTTTGGGGCAGGGTCAGCCTCTCGCTGTGTGTCCGGGCAGGGCCTGGCACACTGGGAAGGGAACAGGGTCCCCCACTCACCCCAGCCAGGGACGCTCCGCGGATTCCCTCGGCGCAAAGGAGGGACATGGCCAGGAGCAGGACAGCCAGCATCTGGACTCTCATCTTCTCTCGGGGTTGGGTCTTCTCTGCGATCAGCTGAGTGGAGCTGGGAGCTACAGGGGCCTGTATTTATTCCCCAGCTCAGAGCCCTCTTGGCCAGTGGAGTCAGTGACTGGCAGGGGGCGGGGGCGGGGGGGGGAGATTCCAGTCAGGACGGGGCTGGGTGAAGAGCTGTTTACCTCCGATCCACGTCCTTATGGGAAAAGACCCTCGTGGTTACAAAATATGGGAGGATTTTCCCAAAATGCTTCCGAGTCTAAGCAGGTGACACCCTCTGCCCGTCAGTCCTGATTCTCAGCCCCGGCTCTGACCTGCTCGACCCCCCCAGAGTGGGGTAGAACGAGGGTTGCCAGTTTTGGTTGGACGTGTTCCTGGAGGTCTCATCACATGAAATAATCTTTCATTAAAGCTTCATCTTCAATGCCGGGAAACATCCTGGAGGGTTGGCAACCCGAGAGAACCCAGGAGTCCTGGCTCCCAGCCCCCCGCTCTGACCCATTACACCCCGGCTGTCCCTGCCCCAATTTAGGAACCATTTCGAAACAAACATATTCACTTCATTTCGGGTCATTCCAAAATTTCTTTCTGAAATGTCCGTTGGATTTGGGTTTTGTCTGTGGTGTGTATTTCTCCCGTTTGTTTTATCTCAGCTCTGTCGGCTGTTTCAGAGCATGTCAGTATCTGGGGGCATAATATGCGCTAGACTCCGAGATTGCAAGGCAGAAGGGACTGTTGTGATCATGTCATCTGAGGTCTTGTGTCACACGGGCCTGAGAACGGCCCCCAAATAATCCCTAGAGCGGATCATTTAGAAAGACGTCCCATCCCCAGCCCCCTTGGTAAGCTATTCCAGTGATTCGTTATCCTCACTGTTAAAACTCCGCGCCTTTCCCGTCTGACTGTATCTAGCTTCATCTTCCAGCCATAGGATCATGTTAGACCTTTCTCTGGGAGATTGAAGAGCTTGTTATCCAACATCTAATTCTTTCAAGACGCCTCGGAAGCCACAACGGTTGCTTATAAATGACTCCGGGCAGGTCACCGTGTGACAGGACAGAGCACGGGACAGATTCTATTCTGATAACGACACAGTAGCTGAAATCGTCCATTCGTTTTACTTGACTTTGTTCATAAAATCCATCAGGGCCGCTGCTGCGCAGCGCTGATCGGACCCCTGGACTCTCCTGTCGCTCGGCGTGGCTGCCCTCTGTTCTCAGCGCGCTCGCTCAGCGCTTGGGTGGGGACGGCTCTCCGAGCGGGGAACCACCCCAGCAGCTGACAGTGCGGATCACAGAATCATTGACTCAGAGAAGATCAGGGTTGGAAGGGACCTCAGGAGGTCACCTAGGCCAACCCCTGCTCAAAGCAGGACCAACCCCAACTAAATCATCCCAGCCAGGGCTTTGTCAAGCCTGACCTTAAAAACCTCAAAGGAAGGAGATTCCACCACCTCCCTAGGTAACCCATTCCAGTGCTTCACCACCCTACTAGTGAAATAGTTTTTCCTAATATCCAACCTAAACCTCCCCCTCTGCAACTTGAGACCATTACTCCTTGTTCTGTCATCTTCTACCACTGAGAACAGTCTAGATCCATCCTCTTTGGAACCCCCTTTCAGGTAGTTGAAAGCAGCTATCAAATCCCCCCTCACTCTTCTCCTCTGCAGACTAAATAAGACCAGTTCCCTCAGCCTCTCTTCGTAAATCATGTGTCCCAGTCCCCTTATCACTTTCGTTGCCCTCCACTGGACTCTCTCCAATTTGTCCACATGCTTTCTATAGTGGGGGGGGGGCCCTAACTGGACGCAATACTCCAGATGTGGCCTCCCCAGTGCCGAATAGAGGGGAATGATCACTTCCCTCAACCTGCTGGCAATGCTCCTCCTACTAATGCCCGGATCTGCCCGGAGTGTCTCTGTTCTGTGTTGCGGTGAGCCAGTGGGGCGTTTTGACGCACATTTCCCGTGACATGGAAATTCCCCGTTTCTAAGAGGTCTCCTCGCACAGCTCGGATCCAGCCGGGTCTACAGAGCCAACGCTGCTCAGTCACCTGGGAGTGTGATCTAGGTCCCAGTTCGAGTGACTGACTGCAAGATCCCAGGGCTGAGCTAGCAGGGGGCTGCGGGTCGGGAGTGAGGGGCACCGGAAGAGCTAGGGGTAGGGAGCCCAAGGCTGAGCTAGCAGGGGGCTCTGGGTTGGGAGTGAGGGGCTCCCACAGAGCTGGTGGGGCGGGGAGCGTAGGGCCCATGTCGTATGTCTCTACCTCGCCGGCTGTCAGAGACCTGAGCTAGTAAAGCGGAGCCGGGGGCGCTGGATTTACACCCGGACAGGATCGGATCTGCCCCCGCCGTAGACAGCACAGCCGGGCAGCGGGCATGTGGGCTCGGCCCCGCAAACTGGGGTCCTGCCTTAGAGGGGACGTGCAGGCCCCCAGCCCTGACAATCCCACTGATACCAGACGGGTCACACCGCGAGTAGGGCTTGCCCCGCTCCTTCTAGGCCAGCAACCACAAGGGGTCCAGAAGCCAGGGGTAGAGAACCCAGGAGTCCTGACTCCCAACCCCACTCCCACTAGATCCCACTCCTCTCCCAGAGCTGGGGCTAGTCCAGACTCCCAGCCCCTCCCCGACACCCCAGTGGGGCATTCCCAGATTTGCAGCCCCACAGCCGGGATCTCGGCCTGTTACTGGAATATGCCTGGTTAACGATTAACCCCGGAACCCGCCTGGGAGCCAGGCATGGGCCAGGGGGGCTGGATCTTTGCTCTCTGCCCCTCACCCGCTTCCAGCAGGGTGTCTGAGAAGTGGGGTGACCCGGCCTTTGAATTTAGGGGTGTCTGGTGATCTGGGGCAGGAACAGGGCAGCATTTTCAGACGTTGGTGGCAGATTTTGACGCACTCCATGTTCAGCTGGATCAGCTTGGCAAAGATTCCCGGAGGTGCTGCTGTCCCAGACTCCAGCGCTGTGGGGACTTGCCATTAGCTATATTACAGGGGTGCACGGAGAGACCCCAACAGATCAGGGCCCCGTTGTGTGAGGTGCTGCACAGACATAGCCAGAGACAGTCGAGGGGACTGGTCTGTAATGGATCAGAGCAAGGGGGCTGGGAGCCAGGACTCCTGGGTTCTCTCGGGTTGCCAACCCTCCAGGATGTTTCCCGGCATTGAAGATGAAGCTTTAATGAAAGATTATCTCATGTGATGAGACCTCCAGGAACACGTCCAACCAAAACTGGCAACCCTCGTTCTACCCCACTCTGGGGGGGTCGAGCAGGTCAGAGCCGGGGCTGAGAATCAGGACTGACGGGCAGAGGGTGTCACCTGCTTAGACTCGGAAGCATTTTGGGAAAATCCTCCCATATTTTGTAACCACGAGGGTCTTTTCCCATAAGGACGTGGATTGTAGGTAAACAGCTCTTCACCCAGCCCCGTTCTGACTGGAATCTCCCCCCCCACCCCCTGCCAGTCCCTGACTCCACTGGCCAAGAGGGCTCTGAGCTGGGGAATAAATACAGGCCCCTGTAGCTCCCAGCTCCACTCAGCTGATCGCAGAGAAGACCCAACCCCGAGAGAAGATGAGAGTCCAGATGCTGGCTGTCCTGCTCCTGGCCATGTCCCTCCTTTGCGCCGAGGGAATCCGCGGAGCGTCCCTGGCTGGGGTGAGTGGGGGACCCTGTTCCCTTCCCGGTGTGCCAGGCCCTGCCCGGACACAAAGCGAGAGGCTGACCCTCCCCCAAAGAGATTCCGCTGCAGTAATGGGTGGGAGGGGAAACTGAGGCACAGCCGGGGGATGTGAGTTGCTCCTGGTCACACAGTAAGGCAGCAGCAGAGCCTGGTGTGGAATTCAGCCGTCCTGCCTTTCAGACCCCCCCACCCCCCGCTGCGCTAATGCAGTGGATTTCCCTCCCCTCCCCGAGCTGGGGATACAGCCCAGGAGTCCTGACTTCCAGCGCCCCTGCTCTGACCACTAGACCCCGCTCCCCTGCCAGCGCTGGGGACAGAGCCCAGCAGTCCGCTCAGGCCGTGCCGTAGAGACGGGCGTTAGATTCCTCGCGATCCCCCCGGAGCCGCGTCGGCTGGTCAAACAAACCCGTGGGGCACAAGTGACCCCTGCTCTCCCCCTCTGACAGGGCTCGGAGTCCCAGCACTGGGAGGAAGGACGAGGCGAGTCCAAGGTGATGGTGAAGAGAGAAGCGGTGAGTAGCGGGAGGTGGCCTCGCTTGTGTCATTGGGGGGAGGGATAGCTCAGTGGTTTGAGCATTGGCCTGCTAAACCCAGGGTTGTGAGTTCAATCCTTGAGGGGGCCATTTAGGGATCTGGGGCAAAATTGGGGATTGGTCCTGCTTTGAGCAGGGGGTTGGACTAGATGACCTCCTAAGGTCCCTTCCAACCCTGATATTCTATGATTCTATGATTCTATGACTGATGCGGGAGGTGAGGGGAATGCTGGGTGCCATGGGCTAACCCCAATAAAATCCTGTGGCAGGTGGTTGAACAGACAAATGCCTGAAATATCCCATAGGTTGACTGCAGTAATATCCAGTTGTAGGGAGCCCCACAGGCTAACCCCAGGAAAGCCTGTGGTAGGAAATCCCGTGACTTAACCCTAAGATATCCTGTGGCAACGTGTTCCACAGTTGAACTCCGACACTGTCCTATGGGTTAACCTCAGTAATATCCCACCAACAAGCATCTCTCCTGCCCAGCAGAGGGCAGCGGTGGTCGGCCCATGAACTCTGACATCCTGCAGAGAACATAACCCATAGTACTCACGCATTGCTGGGAGTCAGGAATAGAACCCAGGAGTCCTGATTCCCAGGCTTGTCCTTCCTCTGCTCCCCCAAGCTCCTGATCTAACCACTAGACCCCACCATCCTCCCAGACCAAAAAGTGCCTCTAGAACCACTTCAGAATAATAGTTTGGGGAAATCTGAAAGGGGAATGGGGTCTAGTGGTTAGGGCGGGGTGCTGGGAGTCAGGACTCCTGGGCTCTGTCCCTGGCTCTGGGAGGGCTGTGGGGTTTGGTGGTTAGCACAGGGGGGTGGGAGCCTAGGTTGTGTCCCCGGTTCTGGGAGGGGAAGGCGGCTTGGGACAAGGTAGTTGGGGGTCAGTTAAGGGCAGGCCTCATTCTAGTCTCTCCATCTCTTCCTGAAGGCTCCGGATTTCGTTTGTGCCTTCTGCTGGAACTGCTGTCCTGGGAACGGTGGCTTTGGGTTCTGCTGCTCCACGTGACCCCCATGCCCGTCACCCTGCGAGCGCCGCGACATTCCCCAGCCCAGCCCGGGAGCAGATCCGAGCCAGCCTGTGGCCGAAATCGCCTGGCCCCGAGCGACTGGATTCGGGGAGGGCGGACGCTGACCCTCCTGCTCACCCCCAATAAAGTTTCTGCCTAGACGTGGAGTTTGTGTCTTTATTCCCACGTGCTTGTCACCCATTCACTGTGGGGCTGCCTGTCTCCCACCCCGCTCCCTGCAGCACAGCGCCCCCTAGTGCCACACTGGGGCATCGGAGCCAGCCCTGACTGCCAGGGGGGAGCCCCCACCCCACCCCCTGCAAGACAGCGCCCCCTAGCGCCACGCTGGTTTAGTGCACCAGCAGTGACTGCAAGTACAGAGAGCTGAAGACATTTGCTTGAGATAAGGCCTCTCAATGGTAATTCTGGTAACACAATGGAAGAGTCCCCGTCACCCTTCTTCTGTGCCCTGTACCCCATTCCCCTCCCAGACCCGGGGAGAGAACCCAGGAGTCCTGGCTCCCAGCCCCCCTTTCCCTCCACTCTAACCCACTAGACCCCACTGCTTCCCACTATAAGGGAAGTAGCTGAGGAGCTGCTTTCTCCCTGCTGTGACTCCCGGCAATGATCAATAACCGGCATCACTATCACCTCCCAGTCTGACCAGTCCACACCACCCCAGCAACCCAGCCCTGTGCTGGGAGCCCTGGACTCCCCAGCCGCCTGCCTTGCCACATCGCCCCCTGGTGGCCAAGAGCCTTAGTGCAGCCTCGTTACTTTCACCGGCAACCAGAGCTCCCGGCTACTCAGAGCTTAACTCTCAAAGATCCTGAAATCCCCAAATTCCCCTGTCCCAGTCCCTGCCCCTGAGCCAGGCGCATCAGAGCCGGCGCCCCCTAGAGGGGAGAGGCCCCATGTCCTATTCCCTGAGCCAGCCAGGCCCCTACTCCCCCCTCTGCCTTTGGGGTCTGACCCCCTTTGGCATTTCCCTGGCAGCTTTCAAAGGGATCCGGGTGGCCGCGGGGGCAGGAGTCTCTTCCCAGCCTGCCCCACGCCCAGGCTGAGCGCCCCCAGCAGGGCTATCGGCAGGAGGCTGAGGCCAGCGATCAGGGAGGGGGGCTCCTGGCTCTGCGGGTCTGGAAGGGCAAAGCCAGGGGCAGGTGGACGCTCCCCCAGTGCCAGGGGGAGCGATGAGGGAGTCGCTCTGCTCCTCGGGGAGATCCTGCGTACGGGCAGGACCTGGGAACACACAGCCCCCCTGCTCCCGGGGCAGGGAAGGGGCAAACCCGGCAGGACGTGATCTCTCCCCTGGCCGGTCCCAGCCCCTGCGGGCACCTCGGCCCGGCTTCGCTCTAGGGCCCTGTGTTGTGAACGGGCCAGTGAGCCGCAGAAACAGCCTTTGGCTGCTAGAATGATCCCTTCCCCTGGGAAGCCGCCTGGTTAGTTGGGAAAGGGCAGGGCCTGTCTCTCGCTGTGTCTGGGCAGCGCCCGGCCCTACGGGGCCCTGATCTCAGCTGGGACAGGGCCTGTCTCTCGCTGCGTCTGGGCAGCGCCCGGCACTACGGGGCCCTGATCTCAGCTGGGACAGGGCCTGTCTCTCACTGCGTCTGGGCAGCGCCCGGCCCGACGGGGCCCTGATCTCCCCCGGGGCAGGGCCTGTCTCTCGCCGTGTCTGGGCAGCGCCTGGCACTACGAGGCCCTGATCTCAGCCGGGGCAGGGCCTGTCTCTCGCTGCGTCTGGGCAGCGCCCGGCCCGACGGGGACCTGATCCCAGCCGGGGCAGGGCCTGTCTCTCGCCGTGTCTGGGCAGCGCCTGGCACAACGGGGCCCTGATCTCAGCCGGGGCAGGGCCTGTCTCTCGCCATGTCTGGGCAGCGCCCGGCCCGACGGGGCGCTGATCTCACCCGGGGCAGGGCCTGTCTCTCGCCGCGTCTGGGCAGCGCCCGGCACTACGGGGCCCTGATCTCAGCCGGGGCAGGGCCTGTCTCTCGCCGTGTCTGGGCAGCGCCCGGCCTGACGGGGCGCTGATCTCAGCCGGGGCAGGGCCTGTCTCTCGCTGTGTCTGGGCAGCGCCCGGCCCGACGGGGCCCTGATCTCAGCCGGGGCAGGGCCTGTCTCTCGCCGCGTCTGGGCAGCGCCCGGCACTACGGGGCCCTGATCTCAGCCGGGGCAGGGCCTGTCTCTCGCTGCGTCTGGGCAGCGCCCGGCACAATGGGGCCCTGATCTCACCCGGGCAGGGCCTGTCTCTCGCATCATGTCTAGGCAGCGCCTGACACAAGGGGCAATTTCTAGTTGTTATTGTAACACAGACGCCTGACTCTTGGCAATCCCAGCGCTGGGTGACAGGGATGGGAGGTTGGGGGGTGTTATGTTTCGAGCGGTGATTCCCAAACTTTAACAACTCGCGAACCCCTTTCACCAAAATATCAAAGCTGGCGAATCCCCTCCTAAAAATGAATATTTCCAGGGATTTTCTCCCTCACCTGAGCGTAAATCAGAGACGCTCTGATCTTGGAAATAAATTTGAATTTTTGATGACATGCTTATTACACGCTATTTATTATCACATTATTATTTATCATTTTACATTATTAATGTTATTACAGTGTGAAAACGGCAATGCTTTTCCAAGATGGGGGGGGAGGGATAGCTCAGTGGTTTGAGCATTGGCCTGCTAAACCCAGGGTTGTGAGTTCAATCCTTGACGGGGCCATTTAGGGATCCGTGGCAAAAATTGGGGATTGGTCCTGCTTTGAGCAGGGGGTTGGACTAGATGACCTCCTAAGGTCCCTTCCAACCCTGAGATTCTATGATAAGACTTCACTTGTAGCTCATATCACTTCGATTGAGCCTCCTACACGTTTCACGAAGGAGAACCAGACGTGAACCAGCAGGAAGGGATTTAAGAAGCCAACCGAAGTAAAGAGTTCCTCCCCCAAGCATTCGGGTCTTGAGCCATCCAGGGCAAACAACGCACGACTACAACAAAGCTTAAACTTGTTCTGCCAGGAAGTCATGGTCAGGGCTCGGGCTGCCGGCCCCGACGCCCGGGTTCCCTCGGGATGGCTCTGTTCGCCATTACAGAATTTTTTTCTGAGAACGCCCTGATACATTTCACGAACCTCCAAGGGTTTGGGACCCCCAGTTTGGGAATCACTGGTTTAGAGGAATAACGGAGGGTCGCACACTGTGTTGTTTCTGCAGGGTTCTCGCATTGCACCCCTGCTCCCTGGGTGCCCACCTCGATTTTTGGGTTTCCTGCAACCCCCCACGTCCTCCCTCGGGCCAGGGGCTCTGTGTGCCCCCCTGCTCCCCTCCCCCTTGCCAAGGGTCTGTGCCAGAACCGATAAAATCAAACCCCCCCAAGGCGACTTGGAGGCTATGACGGGCTCATACCCGACCAGGGGCAGGTTATGATGGGGCAGAACAGAGCACGGGACGGATTCTATTCCGAGAACACGACACCATTGAAATCCTCCACCCTTTGTGTTCCTAAAATCCGCCAGGGCAGCTGCTGCCCGGCGCTGATCGGACCCCCCCGGCCTCTCCTGTCGCTCGGAGCGGCTGCCCTCTGTTCTCAGCGCGCTCGCTCAGCGCTCGGGCGGGGCCGGCTCTCCGAGCGGGGAACCACCCCTCCGGCGCAAAGGGGGGATCTGCCCGGAGTGTCTCCTGTTCGTGTGGCGGGGAACCGGTGCGACGCTCTGACACAAATTCCCCGTGACATGGACGTTCTGAGTGTCGGACACGTCTCCTCGCAGGGATCGGATCCCGTCGGGCCGGCGGAGCAAATGCTGCTCACGCCCCGGGGTGAGGTCTAGGCCCCGGTTAGAGCGGCTGATCGAAGGTCCCACCCAGGGAGGTGGCTGCTCAGAGACGGCTGCAGTCACAGAAGGGTCGGGTGCCGCTGGCCCTGGTCTGGCCCCAGCCTCTCCCCTGCCCCGTCTCATGCTCATAGAGGGAAGGGGCCGTGCTGAGCTCGGTATCGCTGAGCCAATCTAGGCCGCCCGGCGCTGGGACAGCTCGGCCCGGGGTCTGGCTGATCAACAGCCCGCAGCCCGCAGCCCCGCGGGGCGATTCCCTGGCCCCGTCGGCCCGGAGCTCGGCCACAGACGGACACAGTGATTGAAACGCTGAGCGGCCTCAGATGTCAAGGGCGGCTTCTGTGTGTTAGGGGGTTAACCCATGGGACTCCCTGCCACTGTTGTGTTAGGAGGTGAGCACACGGGACTCTCTTCCAGTCGGTAGTACCGGCGTTAACCGGTGGGACTCCCTGCCACAAGATACTGGTGGTGTTAAACCACAGGACTCTTCCACTGGATATTTGCAGTGTAGACCTGGAAGACTCTGTGCTACTACATATTGGGTGTTAGTGGGTTAACTCATGTGACTCCCTTCCACTGGGCATTAGTGGAGTAACCTGTAGGACTCACTGCTGCTGGATATTAGTGGGGTTAATCCCTGTCACTTCCTGTCACTCTGTTGTAGCAGGGTTAATTCATGGGACTCCCTGCCCCTGGGTATTAGTTTGGTTGCCCCAGGAGTCTCACTAATGCCATGCACAGAGGTGATATCACAGTCCTGCTCCCCATTCCCCTGCCAGCACTGCCTGTGGGGGGGAGCATTTGCTCCTTTAGCTTTGGATTAAAACTGCCCCAGATCACCCCAGATGACCAGACACCCCTAAATTCAAAGGCCAGGTCGCCCCATTTCTCAGACACCCTGCGGGGAGCGGGTGAGGGGCAGAGAGCAAAGATCCATCCCCCTGGCCAATGCCTGGCTCCCAGGCGGGAGCCGGGGTTAATCGTTAACCAGGCGTGTTCCAGTAACAGGCCGAGATCCCGGCTCTGGGGCTGCAAATCTGGGAATGTCTCATGTGGGGTGCCAGGGAGGGACTGGATGTCTGCAGTAACCCCAGCTCCATGTGGGGAGTGGGATCTGGGGCGGGTGGGGCTGGGAGTCTGGACTCCTGGCGGATTTTCAGACCAAAATCAAATCAATAGAATGGAGGATTTCAGCTCCTGGGTCGTTATCAGAAGAGAACCCGTCCCGTGCTCTGTCCTGTCCCATGGTCACAAGCCCGGAGTCGTTTATAGGCACCTGCTGTAGCTTCCGAGGAGTCTTGGGAGAATTAGGTGTTTGATAACGAGCTCTTCAGTCTCAGAGAAAGGTCTAAGGGGTAAGCAACCTATGGCACGGCTGCCAAATGCAGCACGCGAGCTGATTTTCAGCGGCACTCACACTGCCTGGGTCCTGGCCACCGGTCCGGGGGGCTCTGCATTTTCATTTAATTTTAATCGAAGCTTCTTTAACATTTAAAAAACCTTATTTACTTTACCTACAACAATAGGTGAGTTAGCTATTAAAGACTTATGGAAAGAGACCTTCTAAAAACGTTAACATGTGTGACTGGCACGCGAAACCTTAAATTAGAGTGAATACATGAAGACTCGGCCCACCACTTCTGAAACGTTGCCGACCCCTGCATGATCCTATGGCTGGAACATGAAGCTAGATACATTCAGAGGGGAAAGGCGCGGAGTTTTAACAGTGTGGATAACGAATCACTGGAATAGTTTTCCAAGAGGAGGGTGGGGGGGGGAGGGGGGGTAATTCGTCCTCACTGGCAATGTATAAATCATGATTTGACGTCCTTCTAAAGGATCCGCTCTAGGGATTATTTGGGGGCCATTTTCAGGCCCGTGTGACGCAGGAGGTCAGACGAGATGATCACGTGGGGCACGCTGCAGTGACCGAGCTCAGGGCCACCTGCCAGCCACGCCCAGATTTCAAGGGCTGCTTCTGTGTGTTAGGGGGTTCATCCATGGGACTCCCTGCCGCTGGGTGAGCACTCGGGACTCTCTTCCAGCGGGCATTACCAGGGTTAACCTGCGGGACTCCCTGCCACTAGGTATTGGTGCTGTTAACAGGTGGGACCCTCTTCCACTGGGGATTAGTAGGTTAACTCATGTGACTCCCTGCCACTGGCTACTAGTGGGGTTAACCTCTCTAACTTCCAGTCACTGGATATTACCAGGGTTAACTCATGGGACTCCCTGCCCCTGGGAATTAGTTGTTAAATTTGGGAGAATTAGATGCTTGATAACGATGTCTTCAGCCACCCAGAGAAAAGTTTAACAAGATACTATGGCTGGAAGATGAAGCTAGGTACACTCAGAGGGGAAAGACATGGAGTTTTAACAGTGATGATAACAAATCACTGGAATAGCTTACCAAGGGGGGCGGTTCTCCATCACTGGGAATGTATAAATCACGATGAGACGTCTTTCTAAATGATCCACGCTAGGGATTATTAGGGGGCCGTTCTCAGGCCCATGTGATGCAGGAGGTCAGACAAAATTATCACAACGGTCCCTTCTGCCTTGCAATCTTGGAGTCTAGTGAATATTATGCCCCCAGCCACTGACATGATCTGAAACAGCCGACAGCGCTGAGAGAAAACAAACGGGAGAAATACACACCAAGGAGGAAACCCAAATCCAATGGACATTTCAAAACCAAGTTTTGGAATGATCTGAAATGAAGTGAATTTGTTCGTTTCAAAATGTTTCCTCAGCTTAGGCAGGGCCTGTCTCTCGCTGTGTCTGGGCAGCGCCCGGCCCAAGGGGGCCCTGATCTGCTGCGGTCTCTCCGTGCACCCCTGTAATGTAGCTAATGACAAGTCCCCACAGCACTGGAGTCTGGGAGAGCAGCACCTCCGGGAATCTTTGCCAAATTGATCCAGCTGAACATGGAGTCAGTGAAAATCTCTGGCCAAAGTCTGAAAATATTGGCCTGTGTCCTCCAAACAAGGAGGCCAGACTGTGGAGCAGTGTGAAAGGGTGTGAAAGGGAATTGGAGTCAGGCCACCTGGGTTCCAGCACCAGGTCTGGGAGGGGAGTGGTCTGTAATGGATCAGAGGAGGGGGGCTGGGAGCCAGGACTCCTGGGTTCTCTCGGGTTGCCAACCCTCCAGGATGTTTCCCGGCATTGAAGATGAAACTTTAATGAAAGATTATTTCATGTGATGAGACCTCCAGGAACACGTCCAACCAAACTGGCAACCCTCGTTCTACCCCACTCTGGGGGGGTCGAGCAGGTCAGAGCCGGGGCTGAGAATCAGGACTGACCGGCAGAGGGTGTCACCTGCTTAGACTCGGAAGTATTTTGGGAAAATCCTCCCGTATTTTGTAACCGCGAGAGTCTTTTCCCATAAGGACGTGGATTGTAGGTAAACAGCTCTTCACCCAGCCCCGTCCTTACTGGAATCTCCCCCCCCACCCCCTGCCAGTCACTGACTCCATGGGCAAAGAGGGCTCTGAGCTGGGGAATAAAAACAGGCCCCTGTAGCTCCCAGCTCCACTCAGCTGATCGCAGAGAAGACCCAACCCCGAGAGAAGATGAGAGTCCAGATGCTGGCTGTCCTGCTCCTGGCCATGTCCCTCCTTTGCGCCGAGGGAATCCGCGGAGCGTCCCTGGCTGGGGTGAGTGGGGGACCCTGTTCCCTTCCCGGTGTGCCAGGCCCTGCCCGGACACACAGCGAGAGGCTGACCCTGCCCCAAAGAGATTCCGCTGCAGTAATGGGCGGGAGGGGAAACTGAGGCACTGCCGGGGAATGTGAGTTGCTCCTGGTCACACAGTAAGGCAGCAGCAGAGCCGGGTGTGGAATTCAGCCATCCTGCCTCTCAGACCCCCCCCCCCCACCCACCGAGCTGGGGATACAACCCAGGAGTCCTGACTTCCAGCGCCCCTGCTCTGACCACTAGACCCCGCTCCCCTGCCAGCGCTGGGGACAGAGCCCAGCAGCCCGCTCAGGCCGTGCCTTAGAGACGGGCGTTAGATTCCTCGCGATCCCCCCGGAGCCGCGTCGGCTGGTCAAACAAACCCGTGGGGCACAAGTGACCCCTGCTCTCCCCCTCTGACAGGGCTCGGAGTCCCAGCACTGGGAGGAAGGACGAGGCGAGTCCAAGGTGATGGTGAAGAGAGAAGCGGTGAGTAGCGGGAGGTGGCTTTGCTTGTGTCACTGCTGGGACTGATGAGGGGAATGCTGGGTGCCGTGGGCTAACCCCAATAAAATCCTGTAACAGGTCGTTCAACAGATTTATGTCTAAAATGTCCCGTACGTTGACTGAATTAATATCCCGTAGTAGGAAGTCCCATAGGCTAATCACAGGCTAGTGCCAGGAAACCCTGTGGGAGGGAGTCCCGTGCGTTATCCCTCACATATCCTGTGGCAATGAGTTCCATGGTTTAACACCGACACTATCGTATGGGTTAAGCCCAATAATATCCCACCAACAAGCATCTCTCCTGCCCAGCAGAGGGCAACGGTGATCAGTCCATGAAGTCTGACAGAGAACATGACCCTCTAGTACTCACTCATTGCTGGGAGTCAGGAATAGAACCCAGGAGTCCTGATTCCCAGCCTTCTCCTTCCTCCTACCTGCCCCCTGATCTAACCACTAGACCCCACCACCCGCCCAGATCAAAAAGTGGCTCCAACACCACATGGGAATAAAAGTTTGGGGGAAATCTGGTAGAGGAGTGGGGTCCAGTTATTAGAGCTGGGGGAGGGGTGCTGGGAGTCAGGACTCCTGGGTTCTAACCCCAGCTCTGGGAGGGCCGTGGGGTTTGGTGGTTAGCACAGGGGGGTGGGAGCCAGGACTCCTGGGTTGTTTCCCCGGCTCTGGGAGGGGAAAGCGGCTTGGGAGAAGGTCGTCGGTTAAGGGCAGGCCTCATTCTAGTCTCTCCATCTCTTCCTGAAGGCTCCGGATTTCATTTGTCGCTTCTGCTGGAACTGCTGTCCTGGGAACGGTGGCTTTGGGTTCTGCTGCTCCACGTGACCCCCTTTGCCCGTCACCCTGCGGGCGCCGCGACATTCCCCAGCCCAGCCTGGGAGCCGATCCGAGCCAGCCTGGGGCCGAAATCGCCTGGGCCCGAGCGACTGGATTCGGGGAGGGCGGACGCTGACCCTCCTGCTCACCCCCAATAAAGTTTCTGCCTAGACGTGGAGTTTGTGTCTTTATTCCCACGTGCTTGTCACCCATTCGCTGGGGGGCTGCCTGTCTCCTACCCCGCTCCCTGCACCGCAGCGCCCCCTAGTGCCACACTGGGGCATCGGAGCCAGCCCTGACTGCCAGGGGAGAGCCCCCACCCCACCCCCAGCACCGCAGCGCCCCCTAGTGCCACACTGGGGCATCGGAGCCAGCCCTGACTGCCAGGGGGGAGCCCCCACCCCACCCCCTGCACCGCAGCGCCCCCTAGCACCGCAGTGGGGCATTGTAGCCAGTCCTGACTGCCAGGGGAGATTCCCCATCCCACCCACTGCAGCACAGCGCCCCCTAGTGCCGCACTGGTGCAATTGGTGAGCACTGACTGCAAAGTGAGGGCCCCTCTCAGCGGGCCACTGACTGCAAGAACAGAGAGCTTGAGACATTTTCTTGAGATAAGCAAATGGTAATTCTGGTAACACAATGGAAGAGTCCCAGTGACCCTTGTTCTATGCCCTGTACCCCACTCCCCTCCCCTCCCATCCCAGAGCTGGGGAGAGAACCCAGGAGTCCTGACTCCCAGCCTGTTCCCCATTTTCATGTCAGCACAGCCTGGGGAGCTGAGGCCCGGGGTGGGGGGAATTCACCCCTTTAGCTTTGGATTAAAACTGCCCCAGATCACCTGACACCCCTAAATTCAAAGGCCGGGTCACCCCACTTCTCAGACACCGTGTGGGGAGCGGGTGAGGGGCAGAGAGCAAAGATGCTGCCCCCTGGCCCATGCCTGGCTCCCAGGCGGGATCCGGGGTTAATCGTTAACCAGGCATGTTCCAGGAACAGGCCGAGATCCCGGCTGTGGGGCTGCAAATCTGGGAATGCCCCACACGGGGGAGCCCAGGAGGGATGGGATGGGGAGTGGTATGTAGTGGGGGTGGGGCTAGGAGTCAGGACTCCTGGGTTCACTACCCCTGGCTGCAGGACCCCTTGTGTGCTGGCCTAGAAGGAGCGGGGCAAGCCCTACTCGCGGCGTGGATTGTCAGTGCCTGGAAGAGCCGCAGAGCTGGGGGTCTGCACATCCCCTCTAAGGGAGGACCCCGGTTTGCGCAGCCGAGCCCACACGCCCGGTGCCCGGCTGTGCTGTCTACGGTGGGAGCAGATCTGGGCATTAGTAGGAGGAGCATTTACAGCAGTTCGAGGGACGTGATCATTTCCCTCTATTCGGCACTGGGGAGGCCACATCTGGAGTATTGCGTCCAGTTTTGGGCCCCCCACTACAGAAGGGATGTGGACAAATTGGAGAGAGTCCAGCGGAGGGCGACGAAAATGATCAGGGGACTGGGGCACATGATTTACGAGGGGAGGCTGAGGGAACTGGGATTATTTAATCTGCAGAAGAGAAGAATGAGGGGGGGTTTGATAGCAGACTTCAACTACCTTAAGGGGGGTCCAAAGAGGATGGATCTCGGCTGTTCTCAGTGGTGGCAGATGACAGAACAAGGAGCAATGGTCTCAAGTCGCAGTGGGGGAGGTCTAGTTGGAGAAATCACGATGGGACGACTTTCTAAAGGATCCGCTCTAGGGATTGTTTGGGGACCGTTCTCAGGCCCGTGTGACTCAGGACGTCAGACGAGATGATCACAACGGTCCCTTCTGCCTTGCAGTCTAGGGCATATTATCTCCTGTGTTAAGCTCAGTCTGCGGTTTTGTTGATTTTCTAGGTTATCTGCTTTGATCTCTTTGCGATCACGTATCATCACATAGAACTCTTTGACCCAGGTCACAGCAAAAGAGCTTTCCCGCACGTGGGTAGAAGATAGAAACGGGGGAAAGGTTGTTACTTCGTTTTCCCTACAACAACACATCTGGAAACGCCTGAAGGGCAAGGACTGAGCTGGGGGAAGTGATGGTCCCAGGCTAGAGGGATTTCTCGCCTGTGTATGAAAACCTGAGAAACCCACGCTACAAATCAAAGGCAGGGAGAGAGGGAGGGATAGCTCAGTGCCTTGCGCATTGGCCTGCTAAACAGTAGGTTGTGAGTTCAATCCTTGAGGGGGCCACTTAGGGATCTGGGGCAAAAATCTGTCAGGGGGCAATCCTAGTGAAGGCAGGGGACTGGACTCAATGACCTTTTAAGGTCTTTCCAGTTCTAGGAGATTGGCATTGACTCGATGACCTTTCAAGGTCTTTCCAGTTCTAGGAGATTGGCATATCTCCATTTAAAAAAAAAAAAAAAGCTTGTGTCTTAAAAATCTGCCAGCCTGTTTATCACTCAGGGTGAGAATCTGTTCATTCATGTAGCTCAGTTTACGGATTTGTTTATTGACTCTTTGATCTGTTTGCTATCACTTGTAACCACTTCAAATCTAATTTTTTGTAGTTAATAAACGTATTGAATATGTTCATCCAAACCAGTGTGTGTGTTTGACGAAGGTGTCTGGGGGAAATCTCAGCTTGGTTTACACACGTGTGAATGGTCTTCTTCACATCGAGGGAGAGGCGGACCGGGTATTAAACCCGCATACCGGCCAGATCCGACCAGGGCAGGACAGTACGGCTCTGGGGCCCCAGGCTGGGAGGCTGGCGGTCAGAGAGCCCGCAGGTAACTGCAGCTGGGTGGGTCGCGACCTGTATGAATGCTGGCGAAAATGCAGGCTGGAGGGGTTTGCTGCTTGTCACAGCAGCACAGCGGGAGAGGGAGCCCAGACTGGTGGGTCAGGGGGCTCAGTGGTACCCCAGGTCTAGGTGCTACCCCGGAGCAAACCCCTCACAGAAGGGTCGGGTGCCGCTGGCCCTGGTCTGGGCCCCGTCGTCTCCCCTGTTCCCTGTCTCATGCTCACAGACAGAAGGGGCTGTGCTGAGCGCGCTATCTCTGAGTGTATCTAGGCCACCCGGCGCTGTGTCAGCTCAGCCCGGGATCTGGCTGATCAACAGCCCCAGCCCGCAGCCCCGCGGTGCGATTCCCCGGCCCCGTCGGCCCGGAGCTCAGCCACAGACTCACACAGTTCTAGAAACGCTGAGTGGCCTCTTTGCCGGCAGGGCAGGGCCGGCACGCTGCAGTGACTGAGCTCAGGGCGACCTGCCAGCCACGCCCAGATGTCAAGGGCTGCTTCTGTGTGTTAGGGGGTTAACCCATGGGACTCCCTGCCACAGGGTGTTAGGGGGTGAGCACACGGGACTCTCTTCCAGCGGGCATTACCAGGGTTAACCTGCGGGACTCCCTGCCACTAGGTATTGGTGCTGTTAACAGGTGGGACCCTCTTCCACTCGGTATTAGTAAGTTAATTCATGTGACTCCCTGCCACTGGGTTTTAGTGTGGTTAATCTGTAGGACTCCCTGCCAATGGATATTAGTGGGGTTACCCCTGTCACTTCCTGTCACTCTATAGTAGCAGGGTTAATTCGTGGGACTCCCTGCCCCGGGGTATTAGTTGGGTTGCCCCAGGAGTCTCACTAATGCCATGTACAGAGGTGAAATCACAGTCCTGCTCCCCATTCCCCTGCCAGCACTGCCTGGGGGGGGGGCCTTCACTCCTTTAGCTTTGGATTAAAACTGCCCAGATCACCAGACACCCCTACATTCAAAGGTCGGGTCGCCCCACTTCTCAGACACTCTGTGGGCAGTGGGTGAGGGGCAGAGAGCAAAGATGCTGCCCTCTGGCCCATGCCTGGCTCCCAGGCGGGCTCAGGGGTTAATCGTTAACCAGGCATATTCCAGTAACAGGCCGAGATCCGGGCTCTGGGCTGCAAATCTGGGAATGCCCCACACCCGGGAGCCTAGGAGTGATGGGATGGGGAGAGGGATCTAGTGGGGGTGGGGATGGGAGTCAGGACTCCTGGGTTCTCTACCCCTGGCTGCAGGACCCCTTGTGGTTGTTGACCTAGAAGGAGCCGGGGAGCCCTACTCGCGGCATGACCCCGTCTGGTATCAGTGGGACTGTCAGTGCCTGGAAGAGCCGCAGAGCTGGGGGTCTGCACATCCCCTCTAAGGCAGGACCCCGGTTGGTGCGGCCGAGCCCACACGCCCGGTGCCCGGCTGTGCTGTCGGTGGCGGGGGCAGATCAGATCCTGTCCGGGTGTAAATCCAGCGCCCCCGGCTCCGCTTTGTTAGCTCTGGTCTCTGACCGCCAGCAAGGAAGGGAGATAAGGCCTGGGTTGCTCTGGGCATCACGCCCCCACCAGCTCTGCTGGAGCCCCTCACTCCCGACCCGCAGCCCCCTGCTAGCTCAGCCCTGGGCTTCCCGCACTCCCCTGGCTGCTTCGCTTCAACACCCCAATTCAGCTGAGTGCGCGGGAGGCCGTTCTGTGGCAGGAACAGTCCGGGGGGTGGGAGGAGTCCCAGAGGCAGGCGGGTTTTCGTGAGCTGCCCCCGGTAAGGTGGCGAGAAATCATGAAAACAGACAAGAGACACCCCTGAGTACGGAACAGACCCCAGGAGTCCTGACTGCCCTGTCCTGATCCCTGACTCTAACCACTAGACCCCACTCTCGTCCCAGAGCCAGGGATAGAACCCAGGAGTCCTGACCCCCATCTCTGCTCTGACCAGCAGGCCCTGCTCCCCCAAGCTGGGACAGGGGCTGCGGCTCTCAGCCCCGTCTCCCTGGCCGTGGGGCTAGCCCAGAACGTGACGCTCAGCGGGGGGGTCCCTCTGCCTGGCCGGGGCCGCCACACACCAATCCCCTGCCGGCTGCGAGTGAACACCATGAGGCTGGAGCTGGGCTGCCCGGTGCTGTGGATCCTGCTTCTCCCCTGGGGTCCCGGTTCCTCCACAGGTCAGTGACCATCCTTCTTGGGGTGGGGGAGACCAGGAGCCGGGTGTCTGCCATAGACCCCCCCGTGTGATCGGCGCAGGGGGGGCTGGGTGCCAGGACACCTGGGTTCTAGCCCCAGATCTGGGAGCGGAGTGGAAGGTAGGGGAGGGGATCAGGACCCCTGTGTTATTATCTCTTCCGAAATGTTTATTTCTCCTCCTGTAACTCTGCCCTGTCTGCACTGCCACTATAAGGAATCTCTGTCCCGTCAGAGTGAGTCGGCCCCTCGTGCGCACATGGAGAAGCCGGGAGGGACAAAGAGGGACAGACCGGGAAGGTTCTCCCCAAAGGGCAGGGAAAGAAGCCATCATTTAGCTCTGCTCCTCGGGGTGATCCTGGGAACCCGCAGCCCCCCTGCTCCCGGGGCAGGGAAGGGGCAAATCAGCAGGACGTGATCTCTCCCCTGGCCGGTCCCAGCCCCTGCGGGCACCTCGGCCCGGCTTCGCTCTAGGGCCCTGTGTTGTGAACGGGCCAGTGAGCCGCAGAAACAGCCTTTGGCCGCTAGAATGATCCCTTCCCCTGGGAAGCCGCCTGGTTAGTTGGGAAAGGGCAGGGCCTGTCTCTCCCTGCGTCTGGGCAGCGCCCGGCACTACGGGGCCCTGATCTCAGCCGGGGCAGGGCCTGTCTCTCGCCGTGTCTGGGCAGCGCCCATCACAACGGGGCCCTGATCTCAGCCGGGGCAGGGCCTGTCTCTCGCTGTGTCTGGGCAGCGCCCGGCCTGACGGGGCTCTGATCTCAGCTGGGGCAGGGCCTGTCTCTGGCAGCGCCCGGCCCGATGGGCGATTTCTCGCTGTTATGGTAATACAAGGAACTGTAGGTCTGGAGCGACAGAGACGGCAGGCTGGGAAGACTAGAGGGTCGCGCTCTGTGTTGCTTCTGCAGGTTGAACGCTCCCCCCCCCCCCCGGTGCCCCTTCACCCTATATTTCTGGACTCCCTGAACCCCCCCACAACTCCTCCCTCATGCCAAGGGCTCTGGCTTACCCCCTTCTCCCCTCCCCCCATGTTAGGGTCCCCCAGTCTTTCTCCATATCCCCCCCTCGCCCACTATTGTCCCCCATTCTCCTCCCCCACACCAGGCGTTCTGTGGGCACCCCCACACCCCTCTGCCTGCCCCATTCCCTCAAGGCCTGTTCTGCCCTGTGCCCCCATACCAGTGAACCCCATTCTCTCCCCTTCCAGGGGCTCCGTGTGCCCCCCCGTTCCTCCCTCACCCCCACGCCAGGGGCCCCCATTCTCTCCCCTGCCTGGGGCTCCGTGTGCACCCCCCCCCCCCGTTCCTCCCTGTCCCCCACGCCAGGTTCCCCTGTTCTCTCCCCTGTCAGGTGCTCCATGTGCCCCCCCCATTCCTCCCTGCCCCCCACGCCAGGTTCCCCTGTTCTCTCCCCGTGCCAGGGGCTCCGTGCGCACGCCTGGGATCACTCGGGTGTCTGTCCGTGCACTCTACGAACCCCGCAGAACGTGATGGAATCACTGCGGCAGCAGGCCCCGTGGGCCGGGACGCAGCTCTGGGCCGCCCCATCTCTGCCCCCCGCTGGAAGGGAAGCTGGTCCGGTTCCTCCCTGGCGCTGGCCCAGCCGTGGGTGCGCTAAGCGGGCTGCCTGAGCCGGGGGTGGGGGGGAGCTGGTTCTCCCAGCTGGGCTGAAGTGGGGTGCGGGGCCGGCACAGTGGAAAATCCCCAAGCAGGAAAACAAAGCGAGACGGGGACAGCACTTGCCTCCCACAGCTGCCGGCCACCTGGAGTGAGCCACTGCCGGGCCAGTTAACCCCTGGGGCTCTAACCCTGGTACCGGGCTGCCCTGCCTCCAGGCTACACTGGCCCCAGCTCCCCGGGTCACTCCCATTTCCCCCCCGGCCACTTAGGGGTTAAGAGTTTCGCTAGCTTGCACCGCCGCAGGGCCAGCGGCAGCTGGGGATAAGAAGCCAGCAGAAGGCGGAAAGGCTCCCCAGCCGCAGATCATGCTCTGGCAGGGTGGGGAAACTGAGGCAGGGTGGGCGGGCAGGCGCGTGCTTGTTCTGGGGGCCGTTCCCTGGCCTGCACCAGATGAGCTGGGGTGGGGGCGGGGGGGGGGGGCGGGCTCTACGGCTCTGGTGAAAGCTGAGGCCGCTGGGGCTTGGAGCCCTTTGGCGTGCCCGGGCGGGAGCTGGCACCCGAGGGTGCCGGGGGCCAAGGAAAGCTGCGCAGGCTGGAGCCGAATGAGACCCAGGGAAGCTTAAAAGCACATGGGCCAGGGGTGAGGGACCCAAATGCAGCCATGTGGGGAGCGGCTGCTAGACTGGGGTACCAGGGTCCCCCAGTCTCCCCCCATGCCAGGGGCTCTGTGTACCTCCCACTTCTTCCGCTGCCACCTTTGGGTCCCCCCTCCCCTCATGCCAGGGGCTCTGTGCCCCCCATTTCCCTCTCCCCCAGGTGAGGGGCTCTGTTTGTCATCCCCCCGTTTTCCTTCGGGGGTGTTGTGCATGTCCCCAATTTCCCCCCTTCTGTGTTTGCAATTCCCCCGCCCCCCCGATCACCGCCGGAGCTGTGTAATCCACTGGCACGTAGCCAGCGTGGCAATTAGCCCATTGGGTTCGTTAGTGAAATCTGCGCCCTCCGGGTTTGAGGCTCGCTTTGCCCGCTCCCAAAGGCCTCCTGGCCTGGCCTGGCCTGATGCCAGTTTCCCCTGAACCAAACCGGATGAGTGTGAGACATGAGGAGAAATATTTAATGTGGGGGAGGGGAGGGGGATGTGGGGAAGGTGGGGGGGGAGTTTCTGCTCTTTCCGCGTAAAAGCCTGGTAGGCAGCTGAGCCTCAGAGAGCCCTTGGGGCAGAAATCCCTGCTCCCATGTCGCAGGCACAGCTAGGGTGATACGATGGGGAAACTGAGGCATGGTGTGGTTAAGTGACTTGCCCAAGGTCGTACGGAGACAGGGCTAGAACCCAGGAGTCCTGATTCCTAGCGCCCCTCCCTGTCCCCCTTTGCTCTAACCCGGTGGTTCTAAAACGTTTGTACCGGTGACCCCTTTCACACAGCAAACCCATCAGTGCAACCCCCCCCCCTTATAAATTAAAAACACCTTTTTTTTTAACGTTATTGTAAATGCTGGCGGGGAAGCGGAGTAGAAGCTGACAGTTTGCGACTCCCCCGCCCCCACATAATAACCTTGTGACCCCCACGGGGATCACAACCCCCAGTTTGAGACCCCCTGCTCTAACCCACTAGCCCCCAGTCCCTTCCCGGCGCCAAGGATAGAACCCAGGAGTCCCACAAGGAAGATACAATGGCATGTTGCAGGGAGTCCCGCAGACACACACCCCATTAACATCCAGTGGCAGGGAGTTCCACAGGACCCTGCTGTAGCCCCGCCCCCCATGGTTGTGTCTCTGCACAGATGCCAACTTGACCGTGGTGCAGGCTCCGTCCGAGGTGGGCGTCATCCGGGGAGCCAATGCCACCCTGAACTGCACCTTCTCCCGGGGGCTGTCCCCAGACAAGGGCGCCGTCTCCTGGTCCCGAGGCGGGCCGGGGGGAGAGGCCGCTGTGCCCCTGAGAGGCCGCTTCGCGCTGGCGAATCCCGACACCTTCCTGCGCAGAGGGGAAGGGACCCTGGCCATCACCAACGTCAGCCTGGAGGATGCTGGGATATATGTCTGCCGGGTACTGCTGTGGGACGCCGGGGAGGCGCGCGGCAACGGGACCCGGCTGCATGTTTATGGTAAGGGGCCCTGCCTGGGGCCTCCGGGGCAGGCTGCGGGGTCACAGGCAGGGGCTGGGGCCTTGGGCCCACACTGGCTTAGCGGCTCTCATGGCTTCTGTGTGTGGGTGGGTTCGTCGGGCCGTCCACCCCCTGCTGGAGGGGCTGAGAACTGTGTGTGTGTGTGTGTGTGTGTGTGTGTGTGTGTGTGTGTGTCTGCTGCCCCCTGCTGGAGGGGCTGAGAACTGCTGTGTGTGTGTGTGTGTGTGTGTGTGTGTGCTGCCCCCTGCTGGAGGGGCTGAGAACTGCTCTGTGTGTGTGTGTGTGTGTGTGTGTGCTGCCCCCTGCTGGAGGGGCTGAGAACTGCTGTGTGTGTGTGTGTGTGTGTGTGTGTGTGTGTGTGTGTGTGTGCTGCCCCCTGCTGGAGGGGCTGAGAACTGCTGGGTGTGTGTGTGTGTGTGTGTGTGTGTGTGTGTGTGTGTGTGTGTGTGCTGCCCCCTGCTGGAGGGGCTGAGAACTGCTCTGCGTGTGTGTGTGTGTGTGTGTGTGTGCGCGCTGCCTGCCCCCTGCTGGAGGGATGGGAGCTGCTCCATGCATGTGAGATTAGAACCAGCCAGTCCCCCGCCCTGGGGCTGGGTCGGAGCTGGCGCCCCCTACAGGGGAAAGGCCCCGTGTCCCGTTCCACTCAGTTTGATTATTTTTCTCCCTCTCTGTCGGTCTGTCTGTCTCCCCGCTCCCCCCATCTGTCTGTCCCATTTCACCCCAGCCCGACCCTCCCACCCAGTCATTTCCCTCCAGTTCAACCCGCAGCCGGTGTCGAAATGGACCCTGCTTTGCAGAACTGCTGGTTTCTACCCCGCACCGGCCCGGCTCTCCTGGTACCAAGGGAGCAGCCGTCTGCCTCCAACCCAGCCCCCGCAGGAGTGTGGGGACCCGACCGGACCCCTCCAGGCTTCCACCACCCTGGACTTACCCTCCTCGGGGCCGAGAGCCACCTACACCTGTCAGGTGGGGCACCCATCCCTGCCGGATCCCCTCAGCACTGACTACACCTACGGTGAGTAGCGGGGACACCAAATCCTGTTATGTAACGGGGAGTCCTGCGGGTTGGCCCTACGCACGTCCAGGGGTGGGGAGTCCCATGGGCTGGCCCTGCTCACGTCCAGTGGTGGGGAGTCCCGCAGGCCAAGGGAACGATGGTGGTGATGGGGAAAGGTTTTGGGAGGATTTGAAGCTGCTGGCTAGAGGCAGAGCGTCTCACACCGTGACAGGCCGGGGCGTTTGCCTCAGGAGGGGCCGCAGGGCTGGGGGGTACCTGCAGGAGAGGGGAAGGTGCTGGGCATCAGCCCCGTGTGCCTGGTACAACTCATCTGCCGGGGGAGAGACCTGCAGGCCCTGGACTCTGCAGGGACACCGGGAGCCAACTGGGGATCCCGGTGTCCCCGGCATCCTTAACTCTGGGCATCCTTTCCCCTTCCAGAGCCGCAGAGCCAGGAGCCCCCCTCCCTGATCGCTGGCCTCAACCTCCTGAAAATAGCCCTGCTGGGGGCACTCAGCCTGGGCGTGGGGCTGGCTGGTAAGAGACTCCTGCCCCCGCGTGCCCCTCCACCCCCCCCCCCCGGGCCCCTTCAAAATCTGCAGGGACAATGCCAAAGGGCATCAGACCCCAAAGGCAGGGACAGGGAGGGAGACCCTAGCTGGGCAGGGACTGGGACACGGGGTCTTTCCCCTCTAGGGGGCGCCGGCTCCGATCTGGCCCTAGGGCAGGGCACTGGGACATGGGGTCTTTCCCCTCTAGGGGGCGCTGGCTCTGATCTGGCCCTAGGGCGGGGGAATGGGACATGGGTCTTTCCCCTCTAGGGGGCGCTGGCTCCGATCTGGCCCTAGGGCTGGGGGACTGGGACATGGGTCTTTCCCCTCTAGGGGGTGCCGGCTCCGATGTGGCCCTAGGGCAGGGGGACTGGGACATGGGGTCTTTCCCCTCTAGGGGGTGGTGGCTCTGATCTGGCCCTAGGGCGGGGGACTGGGACACGGGCCTTTCCCCTCTAGGGGGCGCCATCGCTGTCTCTCACACGTACCCAAAGCAAGACTCCTTGCGGTGACTTGGGGCGACTGAGGCTGGAGCCCCTCCCGGGGGGTTAGATGCCGGGGGCCAGACACAGAGACGGGAGGGTCGGCTGCAGACCTGCCGGACGCCTAGCCGCGCTCACGCCCCCTTTCTTCGTGGTCCTTCCTTCTAGCCTGTCTGAGGCCCGGCCTAGGGCGACGCCGCCCGCGCCAGGGGGGTGAGGCCCTGCCACAGAAGGAACCGGTCCGGTCACTGCTGGGACTCACCACCAGAGGGCGCCCTTCCATGGGCTCCCCATCGCCAGGAGCTGCCCCGGCTGCTTGGATTCAGGGGGGCTCGGGCAATAGGAGGAACTGAGACTTGGAGAGGGGGAAAGGACTTGGCCTGGGTCATGCAGATGGGGAGAGAACCCAGGAGTCCTGGCTCCCCTCCCCTCCCTCCGCTCTAACCACTAGACCCCCACACCTCTCCTGGAGCCAGGGATAGAACCCAGGAGTCCTGGCTCCCCTCCCCCACTCTAACCACTAGACTCCACTCCCCTCCCTGAGCTGAGAGAGAACCCAGTAGTCCTGGCTCCCAGCCCTCCCCCCGCTCTAACCACTAGACCCCCACACCTCTCCTGGAGCCAGGGATAGGACCTGGGAGTCCTGGTTCCCAGCCCCCCGTGACTCGAGGATGAGGGTGAACGACTGGGGGTGGCAGATGGGGGTGGGGGGTCAGGGGGAGTGATGACTCAGGCAGAGCTGATGAGGGTGCCCCCTAGAGGTTCAGTTCCTCCCGCCCTCACCCCTATCTCTGATCAGTGTCCGCGCTGCAGCCGGCACATTCCTGGCAGCCTTCGCCTTCCCGCGGCAGCCAGGGCTCCTCCTCCCGCACTGCGGCCAGCCGGCCATCCCTTGCCTGTGTGCTGCTTAGCATCCCACCGCCTGACAGCCCCGGGAACCCCAGTGCGCACTGCTTCCCTGGCACGGTCTGCAGGAATCAGGACATGAACCCTGGCGTCCTGGCCAAATGCCATCTCACAGCCCCCCGGCAGTGTTGCTGTGCGGCTGTTCCCCACCCCAGAGGTGGCCGCATCTCAGCACCAGGCACACCATCTCTCTGTTGTGTCGGCTGCTCAACATACAAGGGGATAATAGCCTACTACTCCTGCCAGCTGATGAGGGGACTCCTTTAGCCCGCCATAATGGGATAACAGCCTACTACCGCAGCCTTCCTACAGTGGCTCACGCAGCGGAGCCCTGTGGGGCTTGTTCTGATTTCTAAACCGTTCCGCCCCGTTCTGCGCCAGTGGAGATGGCCGTAGCTGTTAATAAAGCCCTTATCAGATGAAACAAGCCGAACACAGCCCTGCTCTCCTTGTGCCCTCCCGGCAGTCGGGTTTCAGTGCCGCGCTCTTATCTAAACCCTCGAGGTTGCCTGGTTCTCCAGATAAATGAATCTCCAAACAGCCCTTGGCACGGAAATCAGAGGTCGTGCCATTTCCTCTCAGCTGGAAGGAGACATAAATTAAAATCCTGGCCTAGATCCCCCAGCTGGTGACGAATCAGCAGAGCTATGGCTGATTGGCACGTGAGATCCATCCCCATGGACTCCGATGGAGCTGCGGCCCTGTGACCAAGTTGGGGATTTTTGTTGTGTTTTGCACGACTAACGGGTGTGCGCCTCAGTTTCCCTGTTTAATAAGGTGGCGGGAGAGGGGTTGTTGGTGCAGAGGACCAGGTGTGACCTCGCCTCGCAGCCGGGACCTCCGGACACCAGCCTGGAGATGGGGAACCCTAACAACTGGTGACCTGGTGACCAAGAGGCCCACCCCAGCTTGGCAGTCAGCCGGTTCTGGCCAGCGGGAGGACAATGCGCTGAGGAGAGAGGACCCCGGTGACCTGACCAACCACTTCCAGCCAGAGGGGAACAAAGGATGGAAGGGAGGGGTCCCGGTGACCTGTTTACCTGGGACTGACGAAAAGGAGAGGGGAGGAGCTGTTGGGTGATATGGATGCCCAGCTGGGAAGCGCAGGGTCTCGGGACTGGAGAGAGGGAGCAGGCAGAGCCCACCTGGATGCAGGGGAGACTGGGATGTTCTGTGCTGAGGGAGGCCAGGCCTGAGGCCCTGAGAGTTTCCTGTGCTGGGTTCAGACACTCAATAAACCCACCTGTGTTACGCTGGCTGAGAGTCGCTCCGGTCTGGAGAACAGGGTGGTGCATTATTCCCTCTGGGAGTGGGGGACCCGGGGGTGCAGAGCGAGGGGACTTCCTGAGAGGGCCCCTGGCTAAGACAGTGCTAAGGCTCAGAGAGGTGCGGTCCCAGGAGGCGGAGGGACTTAACCCCCCGAGGGAGAGTGGACCCCCGAGAAGGGCTGTCGCACTGAAGGGGGCTTCCTCCAGAGACCGCACGGGGCCAAGAGTGAGCATGACCTGGGAGTCCGTGACAGGCCCATTGACCCCAGCTGGGATCTGGCCCCACTGACTCCAGTGGAGCTACGGCCCATTGACCCCAGCTGGGATCTGGCCCCACTGACTCCAATGGGGCTACGGCCCATTGACCCCAGCTGGGGGTCTGGCCCTCAAGCTAGATCATCTTTCTGCCCAAAGGAGTTGAGTCCACTTTACAAATTGGAAACGGTGTCATCTAGTGATTAGTGGAGAGGGGGCTGGGAGCCAGGACTCCTGGGTTCTATTCCTGTGTCAATGTGGGCAAGTCCTGTACATGCTCTGTGCCTCAGTTTCCCCTCTTGTGTACTAACAAGATTTCCTATATTGCGGAGCTGCCAATCAGCGCTTGTTTCAAAGCTCTTTCGCACTCAGGGTGGAGGGTTTATTCCTGTCTCCCAGCCAGGGACGCAGAGTGCTTTGCAAACATTAGCTAATTAAATGTTATTATTGTTCCGGGGGCTGGATAAATATAATTCTCCACGTTGTCCAGGGGGAAGAAAAATGAGGCACAGATATGGGATAAGATACAGGCAACCGGGGGCAGAGCTAGGAAGAGAACCCAGGTGTCCTGACTCCCAGCCCCTCCTCATGCTAACCAGTCCCATTTGTAGGTGGATAGACCATTATCTCTGCCCCATTCACACACTCCATTATCTCCTCCATAAGCAGACCATGTCCCATTCCCCAGGATAGAAACCAGTGGCCCCTGACTGACTCCAAGCCTCTTGCTTCAATGCCCTGCCTCGGCCGCTTTAATTAGCGTCTCGTTGCCGTGATTACAGAGCCTAATGAGGCACCTTTGGCTGGACACCCACCCAGAGGGGGCAAATCCGGGAGGTAGCAGCAAAATGGATGATCAAAGTTTGAGATGAGGCCACCGGTGGGATGCATTTCCATGGGAGTCCACCAGGGGGTGGAGGAGGCGCCTGAGGTGTTGCAGTACCCAGCGACTCCACCAGAGGGAGGCGTTGCAGTCTCACACTGCACAAACCCATGCCACGCACCGCCAGCAGGACGCCTCCCACGGCCACGATCCCTGAGAGGCAGCGCTCTCTGTCGCCCCCTCTTGCTGTGGAGGTGCACTGCGGGCGGGCGCCCTCTCGCCGGCCCAGAGAACAGCCTACCACTGCCGCCCGTCCACCGCAGCACTGGCTTGCGGCAGGAGGCAGAGGTGTGTGTTTTGGTCCCGAGGTGGAGGGTTTGAGTCCCAGCAGAGGATCCATGAAAGGAGGGCCGTGTTGCTAATAATCGCAACAAGGAAGCACCCAATTTGTCCCAGGATGATGATGTCCCAGTAGCTGGCTCTTCGTCCCTATATCCCACAATGCTTTACAGGTCAGGGTCATTATCCTCACTGTACAGTGAGGGAAACTGAGGCACAGAGTGGGGAAGTGACTTGCCTGGGGTCACGCAGCAGTGCCACGAGACCTGGGCTCTGTCTGCTCGGCCTCACAGGGCAGGGATTCCTTCTACACAGAGAACGGCAGAGGCAGGTTCCACTCCTGACCTGGTCACGTCATGAGGTTGGTGCTTTCCAACTTGGTCCTGGCCCCAGAGAGGGGATCCCGGGGAAGGTGGGGTGGGGGTGGGGGGGCAGCTCTGGGAAGATGTGGATCTGGGAAGAGGACCCAGGAGTCCTGACTCCCAGCCCCATGCTCCAACCCACTGGACCCCAGCACCAGGGATAGAACCCAGGAGTCCTGCCTTCCTAACCCACCGGACCGCCCCACGGTCGAGTCAGTCTCTGGGGGCCGGGGGTGGGTGACTGCTGGAATCACAGCTTGGAGCAGCAAACCTGGCCGCCCCCAAGGCCTCGGCACTGCTCCTGGGGCTGCCCCGGGGTCAGCTTCTCCGTTCGCCGGTAGAAGACCTTCCTGGCCAAGGGGGGCAGGGAGCAGACGCCCCCGAGCCGGGCCAGGCACCGGCGGCAGGAGTGCTGGACGGCGGAGGAGGAGAAGTAGAAGATGACGGGATCCAGGCTGGCGTTGAAGGTGCTGAGGAGCAGGGCCTTGTCCCGCCAGGCCGGGCTGGACCGCTGGAAGAAGCCCACCACGTGGGAGACGTTGTAGGGGGTGAAGCAGACGATGAAGACGGCGAGCGTGGCCGCCACCAGGCCCACGGCCCGCTGCTTCTTGCCCCGGCGGATGTGGGGCGAGGAGACCACCGCCCACACGAAGCCGCAGTAGCAGAAGGAGGTGAGCAAGGAGGGCACCAGGAAGAGGACGATGCCCAGCTCCAGGCGCACGGGCAGCAGCACCCGCAGCTGGCTGGGGGTGAAGTCATCGTAGCAGAGGTCCCGGGAGGTGGCGCTGGTGGCGTTGGCCGGCCCGCCGCCGGGCTGCAGCTCGGTCACGTAGACGATGCTGCAGTGGGCCAGGGAGCAGAGCCAGAGGCCCAGGCTGGCCAGGGCGGCGTAGGCCGGGCGACGCCGCAGCTTGTAGTGGATGGGGTAGGCGGCGGCCAGGTAGCGCTCCACGCTGACGGCCGTCAGGAAGAGGGTGCTGGAGTAGATGGTGCTGAAGTAGAAGAGGCCGCTGAGGGGGCAGAGGAAGGCGGGCAGCGGCCAGCGCCCGGCCCCGGCCTCGGCCACCTTGAAGGGCAGGAAGGCCAGGAAGCAGAGGTCGGAGAGGGTGAGGTTGAGCAGCAGGACGCAGTTGGGGGTGGCCTTGCGCCGCAGCTTGCGGATGAGGGCGTGCAGGGCCAGCAGGTTGGTGGGGAAGCCGGTCAGGATGGTCAGCAGGTAGATGGAGAGGTACAGGGCGCGCTCCTCGGGCTGCGGGGCCATGCTGGGGGCATCGCACCTGGGGGGAGAGCGGGGGCAGGGTCAGCGTGGGAAGGGGGGGCCCTTCCCCTCTAGGGGGCGCCGGCTCGGTGGGGGCAGGGAACGGGATGTGGGGCCTTTCCCCTCTAGGGGGCGCCGGCTCGGTGGGGGCAGGGAAGGGGATGTGGGGCCTTTCCCCTCTAGGGGGCGCTGGCTCTGTGGGGGCAGGGAACGGGACATGGGGCCTTTCCCCTCTAGGGGGCGCTGGCTCTGTGGGGGCAGGGAAGGGGATGTGGGGCCTTTCCCCTCTAGGGGGCGCTGGCTCTGTGGGGGCAGGGAACGGGACATGGGGCCTTTCCCCTCTAGGGGGCGCCGGCTCAATGGGGGCAGGGAACGGGACGGGGGGGCCTGTCCCCCCTAGGGGGCGCCGGCTCAATGGGGGCAGGGACCGGGACATGGGGCCTTTCCCCTCTAGGGGGCGCTGGCTCGGTGGGGGCAGGGAACGGGACATGGGACCTATCCCCTCTAGGGGGCGCTGGCTCCGATCCAGCCCCAGGACGGGGACTGGCTGGCTCCGGGGCTGAGATCTGAGTGGCCAGCGGAGTATTTTCCTTGGCTATCAAACCCGCTTTAATTCAGGCCTTAGTGGCCCAGCCTTGGCAGCCGCTTGCATCCCTCCCTCCTTCCCTCCCCACCCCACTGGAGCACGGCTGGGGCACGACAACCCACTGGAGCGGGGGCCACGCCGAGATCCCCAACGCCCTGGGGGAACTGAACGGCCCCAGCCCAGAGGTGTCTGCCCCTGCTCTCCCAGCCCCATCGCTCTCTCTTGGCCACGGGGGGAGCTCATTCCCCCTCCCCCATCGGCATGCACCCCCCCCACACGTCCGTGGCCTCCGCCTGAGACAGGGGGCATCACCCAGGCAGCCCCTCCTAGCCGGGAATGCACAGAAAGGGCCATGCATGGCCAGGGATGCATGTGTGCACACACCGAGCGGTGTCTGACGCAGGGGGCGGGGCTAACACACAGAGCAGGACCCATCCCCTCCAGCAGGGGGCAGCAGGGACACACACACACACACACACACACACACACCCCCCTACCTACCTCTGGGAGGGAAGTGGGGTCTAGTGCTTAGAGCAGGGGGGCTGGGAGCCAGGACTCCTGGGTTCTATCCCCAGCTCTGGGACGGGAGTGGGGGCTGATGGTTAGAGCAGAGGGCTGGGAGCCAGGACTCCTGGGTTCTGTCCCTGACGAGGAGAGAACCCAGGTTAGAACTGGGGACAGCACCAGCAGGCCGCTATCTGCATCGATACATCAGGAGCTCTCGAGTGTCTGGTCGCAGGTTTAGGGAACAAATTGTCTCCCAGGAGCCGGACAGAGGGTCGGTTACAAGGTGTCTCTTCCCCCCGCGTCATTACGGCCTAACTCAATCCGGGGGCTTGGCTCATCTTTCCAGGAGAGAGCCTGAGTCACTCCCTCCGCTGCCGTTCCCGAGACTGGCCTGGGGGCCCCGTTCTCATCCCCTGCTCGCTCTCCCGCTAGATCAGAGGTGGGCAAACTGCGGGCCACATCCAGCCCGCGGGACCGTCCTGTCCGGCCCCTGAGCTCCCAGCCGGGGAGGCTAGACCCCGGCCCCTCTTGTGCCACCGTGCGGGCAGCACTCTGGGTGGCAGGACAGCAGGACAGCGTGCCAGCGTTTTCTGGCTGTGGCCGGGCCATGCGGCTGCCAGCCATGCTGCTCTGAGTGGCATGGTAAGGGGGCCAGGGGGCAGTCGGGACAGGGAGCAGGGGCCGGCTGGATGGGGAGGAGGTTTGGGGAGGCGGGGAGCGGTCAGGGGACAGGGAACGGGGGGTTGGATAAGCGTGGGAGTTCCAGGGGGGCCTGTCCAGGGGTGTGGATAGGGGTCGGGGCAGTCAGGGGACAAGGATCGGGGGGGTAGATGCGGGGGGGTCTGAGGGGGGCAGTAAGGGGACAAGGATCAGGAGGGGTAGATGGGGGGGGGGTTCTGAGGGGGTGGGGGCCAGGCTGTTTGGGGAGGCACAGCCTTCCCTACCCGGCCCTCCATACAGTTTTGCAACCCCGATGTGGCCCTCGGGCCAAAACGTTTGCCCACCCCTGCACTAGATTAACACTCGCTCCCGGCTCGCAGTCAGGGCTGGCCCTAGGGGGCGCTGTGCTGCGGGAAGGGGTCGGGGGGGGGGGCTCTCCCCTGGCAGTCAGGGCTGCCCCAATGCCCCAGAGTGTGGCTAGGGGGCGCCGTGCTGCAGGGGGCGGGGAGGGGGCTCCCTGGGGAGCAGGGCCGGGGTCAGTCAGGGCTGGCCCCCGTCCCCCAGAGCAGCACTAGGGGGCGCTGTGAGGCCCAGGTCACGTGTGTACGTTGCTTATCTGCGTTCATGCCCCCGAAAGGGCCTGGCCATCTCTCCTCTCCCTCATCTGTCAGCGGGTGGGAACGTGGGAACCGCTGCGGTGTGAGATCCCCCCAGCCGTGCCTGCAAACCGTGGGCCGACAACCCCACACTTTCCCACGGCCCGTCCTCCGCTAGGATTCGACGCGACAGCGGAACGGAGCGCTGCCCAATGGAACGCCCCACGCCTGCCTGCAGAAGGGCTGGGGGAGAGGGCACGGGGCCCCCGCTGGCGCCCCTCTGGCTAGGAGAATAAACAGCCTAAGTCGGCCCTTGGGAGCCAGGACTCCTGGGTTCTATCCCTGTTCTGCGAGGGGAGTGAGGTCTAGTGTTGTGGCGTGGGCAGGTGGAGTCAGGACTCCTGGGTTATGTTCCCAGCTCTGCCCTAGACCCCGTGTAACCTTGAGCAAGTCGCGTTGTGCCTCAGTTTCCCCCAGTCTATAAAAGGGGGGCAGGCCAAGCACCAAGATCAGCGCGTAACTGTATCATTAAGGTTGAACAATGCTCCTGTTTTAGCAACCAGGCCTCTCGACCAACGGCACAGCCCACGTGAGCTAAGAGAGTTGCTCCATTACCTAGTGGCTATAGTAGGCTAGTATCCCCTTACGTCTTCCAGCCCTGGAGGTGGTTGCACCGTAGAGCCGGGAACTGGCGGCCCCAGCCCAGCCGCTAATGGCTGGCACCTGCCCAGAGGACGACTTGGGGCGTGTCTACACCGGGTGTGCAATCGCAGTGTAGACACACACTCCGAGTCGCCACGCCTTGTCTAGCCAGTAGGAAGGTGACGAGACGCTCGGCTCGGGATGGGAGGTCCACGCCCAGTCCCGACAGGCCAGCGGGCAGCAGCGTGCCAGGGGATCTGGGCACGGCTGTGGGCAGCCCGGGACTGGGTTGCCAGGGGGCTGCGGGTCGGGATTGAGGGGCACCGGCAGAGCTGGCTAGCAAAAACAGCAGCTGGCCCGGCTGACGGATGGTCTAATGAGGGGAGATTAGCTGCTGGCGTGGGAGAGCTTTTCTCATTACCCGGATCAGGGGAATCTAAGTAGGAAACTCAATTTCCCTTCCCTCGGATGGGTGAGGGGTGAAGCGCCCGGGGCTTTGACGGCCTGGGAGAGCTGCTGGTCGGCGGTGCAGGCTTCGTAGCCGCTGGTGTCTGGTGTGGACCACGCAGGGGAGTTTCATTTCCCATCCCCCTCAAGCAGAGCTCCCAGCCCCCCTGCTGTGACCCCCTAGACCCCGCTCCCTTCCCAGAGCCGGGGAGAGAAGCCAGGAGTCCTGGCTCTCAGCCGCCCCTGTTCTGACCCTCTGGACCCCCACTCCCCTCCCTGAGATGGGGAGAGAACCCAGGAGTCCTGGCTCTCAGCCCCCACCACTGCTCTAACCACTAGGCCCCACTGGCTCTAAACTACCAGGAAGAAATGCCGGCTAGTGGCCCCTCTGGGCCAGGCCCAATGCCCCCCACCTGGTGAAGGGACCCCGGGAGAATGGGGGTTACAGCCCCCCACAAGCCACTGAGCCCAGATGTGCTCTGCCCCGGGCGGCCCAGCGGTGACGGGGAAAAGCTTTCGGGTACTACGGAGGCAGCAGCTGATCAGAGTTGGTGCCGAGACACTGAGATGTGGCCGCCTCTGGGGTGGGGCAGCCGGGGAACAGCCACACAAGCAACGCCACACGGGTACGGCTCAATTGGATCAACATTGATACCCAGGTTCTAGGTTTCCAGATCTGGGAGAGGAGTGGGGTCTAGTGATTAGAGCAGGGGGTACTGGGAGCCAGGACTCCTGGGTTCTATCCCCGGGTGTGGGGTTTAGTGATTAGAGCAGTGGGTCCTGGGAGCCAGGACTCCTGGGTTCTATCCCCGGGTGTGGGGTTTAGTGATTAGAGCAGGGGGTACTAGGAGCCAGGACTCCTGGGATCTATCCCCAGGTGTGGGGTTTAGTGGTTAGAGCAGGGGGGACTGGGAGCCAGGACTCCTGGGTTCCATTCCCAGCTCTTTTGTTGTACTGGACACAGCCGTAGCTGCCAAATAAAGCCACCAGTACGACTGGGAGCAGGAGTTTTCTCTGCCAGTCCCAACCATTAGCCCCTCCCTCCCAGAGTGGGGGACAGAACCCCGGCGTCCTGGAGCCGCGTTTCTCTCTGCGGGTTTGGGCTGGATCTTCTTTGTCCTCAGGCGTCTCTAAGGTCCAGGGATGTTTGATCTCTCAGCCCTTTGGCCCTCCCTAGTTGCCCGGCGTCGGCGGTAACGGCGCGGGGATGGCCAATCCGCTGGTTGTGTGACGTTAAAGCCAAACAGCACGTCCCAATTTCCAGGAACGGCTCTAAAGGCTGCTAGGGGCCAATGTGCAGAAAAATAAGAAAACAACAATAAACATCCTCCCCTGAGAGCTTTGGAGAGCTGGAGTCTGGGGCAGAAAAGCAGCCGGTGTTTACACAACATGCTAAAGGCTGAATGAAAGAAACAGATTTGCCGCACAGCAAATCATTAACCCCCGGGACTCCCTGCCACTGGATACTAGCAGGGTTAAGAGTCCAGGCCCTGCTCTGAGAGACAGTCCCTGGCCCCGGGGGAGATCAGAGCCCAGACACATGGCCAGAGATAGTCCTTGGAGAAGCAAACTCCTGCCAGGGGTGTGAAGTGTGGGTTCACTGCTCACACACACACACACAGCATGGTCACACCATGCACCCACACATGGACCCAGAGCAGGGCTCAGCCCCTCCAGCAGGGGGCAGCCGGGATTACCCCCCGAGCAGCAATGACACACACACGAGAGCACGGCACGCCCCAATCGGTTTCGGGGTCCCTCTCCGGGAGGGCGGCTGACAGGCCCTTCGGCATCCGGAGCCCTCGGCCGTGGGGGACGCTTGTCCCGGGGCCGGGAGCGCTGCCAGCTCATCACTACAGCAAACCTGCCTCCCTGACAGAGCCGGGTCCCTGTGGGACGCCGGGAGATGGGGTCGCAGGCCGGCTCGTTGGTGCGCACCGGAGCAGGACTGATGGCTTCGTCCACTCCTGCTTCTGTACATCCCGGCTGGGCGGGCAGGGGGGATCTCACATCCCCCAGAGCTATAAGGATTGGCTGAAACCCCCTGCTCTAACCACTAGACCCCCACTCCCCCCCAGAGCCAGGGATAGAACCCAGGAGTCCTGGCTTTGAGCCCTTCTGCTCTAACAACTAGACCCCCACTTCCCTCCCCGAGCCAGGGATAGAACCCAGGAGTCCCGGCTCCCAGCCCCCTGCTCTAACCACTGGACCCCACTTCCCTCCCAGAGCCAGGGATAGAACCCAGGAGTCCTGGCTCCCAGCCCCCTGCTCTAACCACTGGGCCCCACTCCCCTCCCAGAGCCAGGGATAGAACCCAGGAGTCCTGGCACCCAGACCCCTGCTCTAACCACTGGGCCCCACTGCTCTCCCCAGCCCAGGGCCATGCTGACATGCATCATTCTCTTGCCTACAGGGAGGTGTTTGTGGGAAGCAGAGGGAACAAATCGATCCCATCAGCGGTTCCTCCGCACGGGGCTCTGGGGTCGCTGGCATGGACAGCAGCAAACAGGTACAGCCCAGCGTTGCTGGGAAGCCGGAAAGTTTTCCGCGGTAGGTAAACAGAGAATGTTCCAGCCCTGGCCAGCTGGGGCAGGGGACAGGCCCCCTCCCACCTCTAGGGGGCGTCGGCTCCCCTCCGGCCCCAGAGCCGGGGACTGGCTGACTCTGGGGACAGGGCATGGGGCCCTTCCCCTCTAGACCACACTCCCAATACACAGCTGGGACTGGAAACCAGGAGTCCTAAAGGAAGATTGACCCATGAAACCGCCACCGTCCTGGGCTGGATCCCCCGTTCTGGGAGGAGAGTGGGGTGGGGTGGGAGCCAGGACGCCTGGGTTCTATTCTGGGCACTGCTATCTGGACAACGAGTTGCTTTACACAGGGACCCATGGAGCTGGTAGAAGACCCGAACATCTGCCTGTCTGTCCATCCACCCATGCGCACCCATCTGTCCATCCTTCGTTCTGTCCCCCAACACGGTCCTTTATCCCTTTCTCCTCACCACCTTTCCTCTCTCTGCCCCACGCTGTTTGCTTACAGGCCTCAGGCTGCAACACCGGGGGGCTGGGTCAAATCAGATCTCAGCCCTCGATTATATAGACAGACAGGGGCTGTCTAGGGATAGATAGACAGAGGGTGTCTGGGGACAGACAGACAGACAGGGGGTGTCTGGGGACAGATAGACAGACAGGGGGTGTCTGGGGATAGATAGACAGACAGACAGGGGGTGTCTGGGGATAGACAGACAGCGGGGGGTGTCTGGGGATAGATAGACAGACAGCGGGGGTGTCTGGGGATAGATAGACAGACAGCGGGGGTGTCTGGGGATAGACAGACAGACAGCGGGGGTGTCTGGGGATAGACAGACAGACAGGGGGTGTATAGGGATGAATAGATAGCTAGAGGGAGTGTGTGGGGATAGATAGATAGATTATGGGGAGGGATGGATAGATAGGTGGGGAGCATGAAGGGAGGGGGAGATGAAGGTGTGGGGTGGGGATTAGGGTGACCAGGTAGCAAGTGTGAAAAATCGAGACCGGGTGTGGGGGGTTATAGGTACCTATAGAAGAGCCCTGAATGTCGGGACTGTCCCTATAAAATCAGGACATCTCGTCACCCTAGTGGGGATGGATGGACGGATGGATGGACGCATGTGGGAGGGATGGAGGATTGGAGGGGGATGAAGGGATGGGGAGATGGAGGGGTGCAGAGGGATGGATGAGGTGTTGGGGGGGATGGAGGATTGGAGGGATGAGATGGAGGGGTGTAGAGGGATGGGGAGATGAAAGGGTGTAGGGGGGATGGAGGATTGGGGGGGTGGAGGGATGGGGAGATGCAGGCGCGGGAGGGCGGAGAATTGGAAGGGTTGTAGAGGGATGGATGGATGAGAGATGGAGGATGGGGGGATGGGAGGATTGGGGGGAATGGAGGGATAAGGAGATGGAGAGGTGTAGAGGGATGGATGGATGGGAATATGAAGGGCGTGGGGGGGTGGGAGGATTGCGGGGAATGGAGGGATGGGGAGATGCAGGCGTGGGGGTGATGGAGGGATAAGGAGATGGAGAGGCGTAGAGGGATGGAGGGATGGGAATATGGAGGGGCGTGGGGGGGATGGGAGGATTGGGGGGATGGAGGGGTGTAGAGGGATGGATGGGAATATGGAGGGGCGTGGGGGGGATGGAGGATTGGAGGGGTGTAGAGGGATGGATGGATGAGAGATGGAGGGATGTTGGGGGGATGGAGGATTGGGGGAGGATGAAGGGATAAGGAGATGAAGGGGCGTAGAAGAATGGATGGGGGGGGGAAGAGGGCTGGGGACTTAGCCGGGTGCAGGGGAGGGGGGTGGAGGGGGAGGGTTGTATGGGGACCGAGGGCCGTGCAAGGCTGTATGGGGCTGGGGGGAAGGATGGAGGGCGTAAGAGGAAACAGAGGTAGATGCGGGGGGGGGGGTTCTGGGGGCCTAGCTGAAGCGGTTGGTTATGGGGGGAAGGGTGAGGGCTATGGGGGATGAATGGATATGGGGGTGGACAGGGGGGAGGCTGGGGGGATAGATCAAGGAAGGGAGGGATGGGAACTATGGACGAGGGGAGGGTGGGATGGATAGAAGGTGGGGTGGGGATGGATGGAGGAAGGGTTGGGGCTATGGGGGTGCATGTGGGGCTGGTCTGGGGGACTGTGGGGCTATGGGAGGGGCAGGCATGGGGGGGATGGAGGTGGATTGGGGGGATCACACACACACACTCTACAAAGGATGGATTAATTGGGGGTGCCGGGGGGGCTGGACGGATGGGGGTGCATTGGGGGCTGGGGGCTGGATTGGGGGATACAGGAGGATGGATGAAGGGAGAAGGGGTTGGGGCGCAGGGGGGTGGATTTGAGGGATCGATGGAAGGGGTGCACGAAAGGATGGAGAGAGGGTGGGATGGGGGATCCGTGGGGGATGGATGGATCTGGGGTTCGTGGGGCGGGGGACAGATGAAGGGAAGAGTGTATGGGGGGTTGGGGGCTATGGGGATGGATATGGATGGAGGAGGATGGGGGCTATCGGGTGCAGGGGGTGGGGGCCAGGGGAGTGGGGGATATGGGGTGGATGGGGGGCCGTGGGAGCGCAGGGGGTGGGGGCCGGATCTCAGGGGCACGCACAGATTTAAGTCCCAGGGGACACGCCCCCCCCAATCCCCAGCCCCACCCGGGCACCTACCTCGCTGGAGAGTGGCCGGACTCCTGGGTCCCTCGGCTGGAGCGCTGCCTCCTCAATCCCGTCCCGTCTGCTCCGCTCCACCGGCTGCAGCCTCCGCGCCCCACCCGCCCCAGCTGGCGCCGTCCGGGGGCGGGGCCGGGAGCTTAGGGGCGGGGCTAACGTGGGCACGAACTGGGGGGGGCGATGCACCGGGATGGGGGCGCACTGCGAGCTCGCCCTGGGGGCACTGAACCCGGTTGCAGAGGAGCGGGGGGCCCAGAGGGGCTGCCTGGGTCCCGGGTCCCGGCCACCCTGCAGCGCCGAGGGGGCTGGGAAAGGAGGAATCGTCCCCCCAGGGAGGGGGCAGGAGCCAGGCGCTCAGGCAGCTGAAGGCTTAAATTGAGCAAACTGCTGAGAGCAGAACCGAGGAGTCCTGGCTCCCAGCCCCCTGCTCTAACTACTAGACCCCACTCCCTTCCCAGAGCTGGGGAGAGAACCCAGGAGTCCGGGCTCCCAGCCCCCTGTTCTAACCACTAGACCCCCCCCCCCAGCCAGAGATAGAACCCCGGAGTCCTGGCTCCTCCCTCCCAACGGGGAGGGGTTAGCAGGGGCTGTGGGTCAGATTTGAGGGGCACCAGCAGAGCCGGGGTGGGGGGGACCGCAGGGCTGGGGCAGCAGGGGGCTGCGGGGCGGGAGTGAGGAGCACCGGCAGAGCTGGGTTGGAGGGAGGGGGGACCCCAGGGCCGGGGCAGCAGGGGGCTGCGGGTCAGGAGTGAGGGGCACCGGCAGAGCTGGGTTGGAGGGATGGGGGACCCCAGGGATGGGGCAGCAGGGGGCTGTGGGTCAGGAGTGAGGGGCAGCGGCAGAGCTGGGTAGGAGGGAAAGGGGACCCCAGGGATGGGGCAGCAGGGGGCTGCGGGTCGGGAGTGAGGGGCACTGGCAGAGCTGGGTTGGAGGGAGGGGGGACCCCAGGGCCGGGGCAGCAGGGGGCTGCGGGTCAGGAGTGAGGGGCACCGGCAGAGCTGGGTTGGAGGGAGGGGGGACCCCAGGGATGGGGCAGCAGGGGGCTGTGGGTCGGGAGTGAGGGGCAGCGGCAGAGCTGGGTTGGAGGGAGGGGGACCCCAGGGATGGGGCAGCAGGGGGCTGTGGGTCGGGAGTGAGGGGCAGCGGCAGAGCTGGGTTGGAGGGAAGGGGGACCCCAGGGCCGGGGCAGCAGGGGGCTGCGGGTCGGGAGTGAGGGGCACTGGCAGAGCTGGGTTGGAGGGAGGGGGGACCCCAGGGCGGGGCAGCAGGGGGCTGCGGGTTGGGATTTCTCCCTAGCTCTTGTTATTAATCCCCATCCCTGCCTGCTGCAGGCCTCGCTCTGTGTTTGCCCTTTTTTACCCTTTCTATTGCGTTCAACGACTTCCCCAATAAACCTCTGCCCCGGCGATGGATCTAACCTTTCATCTCTGCCCAGCTCCGCGCTTCCCCTTTTCCCTGGTCTCCCGGGAGGATTAACCACACAACATAAACACGCAGTTGAGTCAGTGTCAGCCGGCCTGGACCCGACTGAACTCCGCCGTACTCTGACCCCACTCGGACTCAATCATCGTTCGCGGAGGCAAAGGACGCGGTCAGACTGTACATTCCCAATTCCCCTAGGGCTTTCCTTCCTTAACGATCTCAGCGCCGAGACTCGGTCACCTCTTGGGCGGGGCAGCGGGGGGAGCAGCCGCACGGGTACAGCTCACCCGGTGCTGGGATGCGACCTGCTCTGGGGTGGGACAGCTGGGGAACGGCCGCACAACAACGCCGCACAGGGATGGCTCGCCTGGTGCTGGGATGCGACCTGCTCTGGGGTGGGACAGCTGGGGAACGGCCGCACAACAACGCCGCACAGGGATGGCTCGCCTGGTGCTGGGATGCGACCTGCTCTGGGGTGGAACAGCTGGGGAACAGCCACACAACAACGCCGCACGGGGATGGCTCGCCTGGTGCTGGGATGCGACCTGCTCTGGGGTGGAACAGCTGGGGAACAGCCACACAACAACGCCGCACGGGGATGGCTCGCCTGGTGCTGGGATGCGACCTGCTCTGGGGTGGAACAGCTGGGGAACAGCCTCGTAACGACACCCCCAGCTATTCCCCCAGCACGGTGCCCCTGTGCCAGCCTTCCTCTGCAGCCCGCTGAGCTCACCTGCACCTGTGTCCCCTAACCAATCCCCCGCAGTGGCTGGGGCCTCTGGCCTTGCAGGCGTTGCCTGTTCTCTGCCAGAGGGGAGGAGCGCCAGCGTCTGGCCAGGCACCGCAGGGCGTCCCCCCAGCTGACCTAAGTTCAGCACACGGGTGCGACGCTGACGGGTTCTTCCAGGCCCGGGGGGGAGCTGGGGGCAGCCGCTGCGGGTTTGATCTGCGCTGGGCCGACGGCTGGCTCAGCTGGGACGTTACCTGGTTACTCCCCCGGGGCCAGGGACCCCGGCAACTCCAGACACCTGCCCTGCGGCTGGGGGTCTAGGACACGTGCCCTCACCAACCACGCCCAGTGGCCGGGTCCCGCTCTGCGTCTTGCCAAGGGCAGCCTGCCGGCCGGGATGTCCCCCTCACCCCCACTTGCAGGAAGCGCCACCCTCCCCCTTGGATTAAATATGGGCGGGGGGCTGTTCCCATTGTCAGGGAGCCAGCCACGCTCCAGCCCTCCTGCCTGGGACAGGCCGGAGAACTGCCCCCGATAACCCCGGTGCCAATCCATTAAAAACCCAGCCGATCCCCGAGCTCAACCCTGCGCCGATGGAGACGGCCTCGGGCCCCTCGGGAAATCGCTCCCGTGATTAACGACTCTCACCAGCAGACGTCTGCACTACACAATCAAGGCGACCCAACGTCGGCACGCGGCGGCTGTGGGAACGCCGCCGCTGTGCGTGTCTGCGCTGGGGCCCCCGCGTTGCCGGTGGGTGTCCGCACCACGCTGCGGGGCACCGTGGGGACGGCCCCCGAGAGCCAGCCACAGGCAAGGAGAACGCCCCGGCCGTCCACGGGATGGGGTCACCGCCCGGCCCGGCAGCAACGCCCGGCGTGGGTTACATCACGTCTGCTATCGAAACCAGCGTTGGAAATCTCTCCCCCGGGGCTCCGTCTGCTGACATTACAATTGCTTCACACGTTGGAGCCTGCCCGCCGTCCGACTGCCAAAGCCTGTTCAAACCTCCATCCGTCACCGGCCTGCGGCTAGACGCGGCCGGCCAGATCTCTCCGCTCCCCAGCCCCCAGCACGGCGCTGACGCCCACGGAGGAGGGGAGGCTCGCTGGGCTCCACGCGGCCGGATCTGACCGAGGGAGAGGTCAGCTCGCGTGGGGCCAGGCCAGGCAGTTACTCCAGCCGCCGCGGTTGGGATTTTCCGGCTGTTCGTCACCCGGAGTTTGAACGCAGCGAAACCTTTGCCAAATATTTGCAGAGCAGGAGAGAACCCCCCAAAGGTGCTTGTGTCTCAGAGGGCGAACGGGAGCCAGGTTCTATGCACGGATCAGCCGTCACAGGCAGGGCCGGTGCAAGGAAGTTTCGCGCCCTAGGGGAAACTTCCTTGCACCAGCCCTGCGCCCCCCCCCCCCCAGCCGAGCTAATGCCCCCCGTCCCGTGAAAGCCAGCTCCCTCCCCCCCGCCGTGGCTCCTCACTTCCCCATGAGCTGCGGCAGCTCGGGCCCCCCCCCCCCCCCGCGCCACGGCAGCCTCCCGCCCATGCCCGCGGCACCTCCCCAGCTCCCAGCTCCATGCTCAGCCGCGGAGCTGGGAGGAGGAGGCAGCCACCCGCCGCCCCGCAAATCCTGGCACCCTAGGTGACTGCCTAGGGTCGCCTAGTGGAAGCGCCAGCCCTGATCACAGGGTCATTTTTTCTGGCTTTTTTGAATGCAGCCGTTGGAGCGGAAGAATGTGAGGCTGCCACGTGCAACATGCGGGCTGGGACCTGCGCCACGTCCTGCCACGTGCAGCGTGACGGCCGGGTCCCTCTCTGCATCCTGCCACGTGCAACGTGCCGGCTGGGTCCCTCTCTGCGTCCTGCCATGTGCAGCGTGCCAGCCAGGTCCCTCTGCGTCCTGCCACGTGCAGCGTGCCGGCTGGGTCCCTCTCTGCATCCTGCCACGTGCAACGTGTCGGCCGGGTCCCTCTCTGCGTCCTGCCATGTGCAACGTGCCGGTCGGGTCCCTCTGTGTCCTGCCACGTGCAACGTGCCGGTCGGGTCCCTCTCTGCGTCCTGCCACGTGCAGCGTGCCGGCCAGGTCCCTCTCTGCGTCCTGCCACGTGCAGCGTGCCGGCTGGGTCCCTCTCTGCCTCCTGCCACGTGCAACGTGCCAGCCGGGTCCCTCTGCGTCCTGCCACATGCAGCGTGCCGGCCGGGTCCCTCTCTGCGTCCTGCCATGTGCAGCATGCCGGATGGGTCCCTCTGTGTCCTGCCACGTGCAACGTGCCAGCCGGGTCCCTCTCTGCGTCCTGCCACGTGCAACATGCCGGCCGGGACCCTCTCTGCCTCCTGCCACATGCAGCGTGCCGGCTGGGTCCCTCTCTGCCTCCTGCCGTGTGCAACGTGCCAGCCGGGTCCCTCTCTGCGTCCTGCCACGTGCAACGTGCCAGCCGGGTCCCTCTGCGTCCTGCCACGTGCAACATGCCGGTCGGGTCTCTCTCTACTTCCTGCCACGTGCAGCGTGCCGGCCGGGTCCCTCTGCATCCTGCCACATGCAACATGCTGGTCGGGTCCCTCTGTGTCCTGCCACGTGCAACGTGCCAGTTGGGTCCCTCTCTGCGTCCTGCCACATGCAGCGTGCCGGCTGGGTCCCTCTCTGCCTCCTGCCACGTGCAACGTGCCAGCCGGGTCCCTCTGCGTCCTGCCACATGTAACGTGCCGGCCGGGTCCCGCTCTGCATCCTGCCACGTGCAGCGTGCCAGCCGGGTCCCTCTGTGTCCTGCCACGTGCAGCGTGCCAGCCAGGTCCCTCTGCATCCTGCCACGTGCAACGTGCCGGCCAGGTCCTGCTCTGCATCCTGCCACGTGCAGCATGCTCGCCGGGTCCCTCTGTGTCCTGCCACGTGCAGCGTGCCGGCTGGGTCCCGCTCTGCGTCCTGCCACGTGCAGCATGCCGGTCGGGTCCCACTTTGCGTCCTGCCACGTGCAACGTGCCGGCTGGGTCCCTCTCTGCGTCCTGCCACGTGCAGCGTGCCGGCCAGGTCCCGCTCTGCGTCCTGCCACGTGCAGCATGCCGGCTGGGTCCCGCTCTGCGTCCTGCCACGTGCAGCGTGCCAGCCGGTTCATCCCCCTCACACCCACTTGCAGGATTGATGGGCAAATGCCACCCTCAGCCTTTGTTTAATTGGGGTGGGGGGACCTGTTACCGTTGTCACAGCACTTTTCGTGTGTGACAGGCAAAATAAACCCTTCCAGTGGGGCTTGTTCGGGGTGGGGGGCTGCAAGGAGCCAGCCGCACTCCGGATATCCTGCTTGGCCCAGGCCAGGGAACTGTCCCCAATAACCCCGGTGCCGACCTGGGAGAAATCCTGCCAATCCCAGTCTAAACCCTGTGCCGATGGACACGGCCCCCGGCCCTTCGGGAAAACGCTATAGTGATTAATGACTCTCACCAGCACAGACGTCTGCACTACGCAATCAAGGCGACCCAACGTCGGCAGACGGCCGCTGGGGGCTCCCCGCGTTGCCACTCGGCGTCCGCACTATGAGCGCCAGCACCGATACCCCCGGGGCTTGTGTCTCAGAGGGGACAGGCAGGAGGCAGGTTTTACGCATGGATCAGCCGGAGCAGGGTCGGTTTTTCCTAGCGTCTTTGGCAGCAGCTGCGGGAGCAGCAGAAGGTGAAGCCTGATCCTCGCACGCCTTGTCCGTGCGGTGTGTGCCGTGCTCGTGCAATCCGCCCCCTTCCCAGCAGCCTCTGAGCTAATCTAGGGCTGAGCCTGGCTGGCCTCTGTCTTCCTTTGCTCACAAAAAGACTTTTTACCGGCTCTCACCCTCTAGCCGATGAGCGGGCGAAGCCCGAGCCTTTCCATTTCAGCCACAAAACCCGAGCTCCGTCAAGATGAAAACACACAAATCTTCCCACTGATAACAACCGGAATCGACAGCCCATCGACGCCAGAGAAACGGCGTGAGACCGAGCCGTGCTCCCTTTAAGGCCGTTGACGCTGTCTGTATTGACAGGTGCCCCTGACGGTCGGAGGTTTAACGATTAGCAAGCGTCAACTTTTGGAATCTCAACAGCTGGGTCATTAAAATGTAGTCATAGAGTCAGAGAAGATTAGGGTTGGAAGGGACCTCAGGAGGTGTCTAGTCCAACCCCCTGCTCAAAGCAGGACCAACCCCAACTAGATCATCCCAGCCAGGGCTTGGTCAAGCCGGGCCTTGAAAACCTCTAAGGAAGGAGATTCCACCACCTCCCTAGGTAACCCATTCCAGTGCTTCACCACCCTACTAGTGAAATAGTGTTTCCTAATATCCACCCTAGACCTCCCCCTCTGCAACTTGAGACCATTGCTCCTTGTTCTGTCATCTGCCACCACTGAGAACAGTCTAGATCCATCCTCTTTGGAACCCCCTTTTAGGTAGTTGAAAGCAGCTATCAAATCCCCCCTCATTCTTCTCTTCTGCAGGCTAAACAATCCCAGTTCCCTCAGCCTCTCCTCATAAGTCATGTGCCCCAGCCCCCTGATCATTTTTGTTGCCCTCCGCTGGACTCTTTCCAATTTATCCACATCCTTCTTGTAGTGTGGGGCCCAAAACTGGACGCAATACTCCAGATGTGGCCTCCCCAGTGCCGAATAGAGGGGAATGATCATGTCCCTTGATCTGCTGGCAATGCTCCTACTAATGTAGCCCAATATGCCATTGGCCTTCTTGGCAACAAGGGCACACTGTTGACTCATATTCAGCTTTTCGTCACTGTAACCCCTAGGTCCTTTTCTGCAGAACTGCTGCCCAGCCATTCGGTCCCTAGTCTGTAGCAGTGCATGGGATTCTTCCGTCCTAAGTGCAGGACTCTGCACTTGTCCTTGTTGAACCTCATCAGATTTCTTTTGGCCCAATCCTCCAATTAGTCAGACACCCCCCCGCCCCTGCTCCTCCCCCCGCATCCCTTCGTCATTTCCTCTGTCTCTGAACATTGAAACGGATGAAAACCGGGGGTGGGGGAAACGCCGAAGCCGAATGGTGGAGATTATCTGTGGAATTTATTTAAAACACATCGACGGGAAAGGCCCCCGGGGGGGGGGCGCCGGGGGCCCCTCGCATCGGTGGCGCAATCGCTGAAAAGCAAACGGCCCTCGCTGACCTTGGCTGCCTCTGGGCCTGGCTGCGCCGTAACGACCGGACTCATCCAGGGGGTGAATATCATCCCTGCCCTCCACCCCCCCCGCAAAAACAGACACACGAGTCTGTCGGGTCTTGAGAATTTCGGTGGATTCCCAACCCCCCACCACCACCCCCGCCTGCCTTTTGGTTTCCCTCTGCCCCTCGGGGAGACTCGGTGCCCCCAGCACGGCTGGGCCATCACCGGGGTACCCGGCCCAGTGCCGAGCATCCTGTACCCCAGAAACCCCTCGCTGGGGGCTAGCGGCAGCACACGTGTGTCCCCACTAACACCCCCCCAGTGGCCGCTTTCCGCCACTGCAGCCTCTGAACAGTCAGGGTGGGACTGTCGGCTCCAGTCTCCGGCCCCCCCACCTTGCCCTGGGGCTCAGGTGTGAGGTGCTGGCGCCCTCTGGTGGACACAGCGAATACCGCACCTGGCTTTTTCCAGGACTGGAGGAAATCGGGGGGGGGGGGGGGGCGCTTGGCACTCCAAAGGGGGGGACAGTCAGGGGCAGGGGGGGACCCACACGGCGGGGGGTTTCTCTGGCAGACTGGGGTCTGCCCATGGACTGCAGGCGCTGCGGAGCTAGGCCCGGGAGCGCCTCCATAAGGCCCGTCCTTGTGCCGCGGTTAAGGGGCGGCTCTGGGGCTGGCTGGGAAAAGCAGACGGAGCCAGAGCTGAGTGAAGGCTTCCGAGGAGCTACTGACCCCCCCCCCCCCCGCCACCCCCCCCTCCGCTCTGCAGAGCCCCTTTCCCAGGCTCCCAGATCCTGCCTCAGCTGCCGCGGCCTAGTCCAGACACACAGCTCTGCCGGTGCCCCTCACTCCCGACCCACAGCCCCCTGCTAGCCCAGCCCTGCCCCCCCAAGCTCTGCCGGTGCCCCTCACTCCCGACCCGCAGCCCCCTGCTAGCCCAGCCCTGGGCTCCCCCAAGCTCTGCCGGTGCCCCTCACTCCCGACCTGCAGCCCCCTGCTAGCCCAGCCCTGCCCCCCCAAGCTCTGCCGGTGCCCCTCACTCCCGACCCGCAGCCCCCTGCTAGCCCAGCCCTGGGCTCCCCACAGCTCTGCCGGTGCCCCTCACTCCCGACCCGAAGCCCCTTGCTAGCCCAGCCCTGCCCCGCCAAGCTCTGCCGGTGCCCCTCACTCCCGACCCGCAACCCCCTGCTAGCCCAGCCCTGGGCTCCCCACAGCTCTGCCGGTGCCCCTCACTCCCGACCCGTAGCCCCCTCATCCCCCCACAGCCCTGCTGCTACGCCGATGTAAGCGAATGATGGGCCGCTCGCTCTGGGCCAGGCCTGCGGCTTGGGGAGGAATCGCCCCCACACGGAAGCGAGCGTCTCTCAGTCTCACTATCGGCCTCACCCCGCCAGATGGCCCCGGAGATTCAGGGCTTATGCGCCGAAGCGCAGGGTAGAAATCCCCAGCTGCAGACGCAGGCAGACTGTAGCGCTGTTTGGGGCATCGGGGCCAGCCCGGACTGCCAGGGGAGAGCCCCCACCCCGCCCCCTGCAGCATGGCGCCCCCTAGTGCCGCCCTGGGGTACCAGGTCCAGCCCGGACTGCCAGGGGAGAGCCCCCACCCTGCCCCCTGCAGCACAGCGCCCCCTAGTGCCACGCTGGGGTACCAGGTCCAGCCCTGCCTGCCGGGGGAGAGCCCCCACCCTGCCCCCTGCAGCACAGCGCCCCCTAGTGCCACGCTGGGGTACCAGGTCCAGCCCTGACTGCCAGGGGAGAGCTCCCACCCTGCCCCCTGCAGCATGGCGCCCCCTAGTGCCGCCCTGGGGTACCAGGTCCAGCCCTGACTGCCAGGGGAGAGCCCCCACCCCGCCCCCTGCAGCACGGCGCCCCCTAGTGCCACGCTGGGGTACCAGGTCTAGCCCGGACTGCCAGGGGAGAGCCCCCACCCCGCCCCCTGCAGCACGGCGCCCCCTAGTGCCGCCCTGGGGTACCAGGTCCAGCCCTGTACTGCCAGGGGAGAGCCCCCACCCTGCCCCCTGCAGCACGGCGCCCCCTAGTGCCGCCCTGGGGTACCAGGTCCAGCCCTGCCTGCCGGGGGAGAGCCCCCACCCTGCCCCCTGCAGCATGGCGCCCCCTAGTGCCGTGCTGGGGTACCAGGTCCAGCCCGGACTGCCAGGGGAGAGCCCCCACCCCGCCCCCTGCAGCACGGCGCCCCCTAGCGCCGCCCTGGGGTACCAGGTCCAGCCCGGACTGCCAGGGGAGAGCCCCCACCCTGCCCCCTGCAGCACAGCGCCCCCTAGTGCCACGCTGGGGTACCAGGTCCAGCCCTGACTGCCAGGGGAGAGCCCCCACCCCGCCCCCTGCAGCATGGCGCCCCCTAGTGCCGCCCTGGGGTACCAGGTCCAGCCCTGTACTGCCAGGGGAGAGCCCCCACCCCGCCCCCTGCAGCATGGCGCCCCCTAGTGCCACGCTGGGGTACCAGGTCCAGCCCTGTACTGCCAGGGGAGAGCCCCCACCCCGCCCCCTGCAGCATGGCGCCCCCTAGTGCCACGCTGGGGTACCAGGTCCAGCCCTGTACTGCCAGGGGAGAGCCCCCACCCCGCCCCCTGCAGCATGGCGCCCCCTAGTGCCGCCCTGGGGTACCAGGTCCAGCCCGGACTGCGAGGGGAGAGCCCCCACCCCGCTCCCTGCAGCACGGCGCCCCCTAGTGCCGCCCTGGGGTCAGCAGTGAGTTCACCCCGCGGCGCGCACACTGATCCATACGGCTGTTGTGGTGTGTGAATGTCTTATGGGTGTGTTAGTGTGGGGAGATTTTGTGTAGCTGTGGGGGGTGAGGGGGGTGGGGGGCTAAGGGGGGTGTTCCTGCTGCCCCCTGCTGGAGGGGATGAGCCCTGCGTGCGTGTGTATGAACAGACACACCTCCCTCCCCCTCCCCCACAGCTCCCGCCCTCCCCCCCGCTGCCCTTGTGCGTGAGGGGTTGGGAGCCCCTGTGTGGGTGGGTGGGGGGAGGGGGGTTACAATGCAGCATGGGGGAGGGGCCCTCGCTGTGCAATGAGGCTTGCTGGGTCTCAGCCCCATTCAGAGAGGCGCCGACCTGCACCCAGCACGCCCCCCCCCCCCCCGGAGCCGGACAAGCTGTGGGGACTGAGCCCAGGAGACGGGGCTGCACATCTGTTTACACTGCTCTGGGGAAGTCCCGGGGGGCGGGGGGTGAGCACCTCCAGCTGCCCACGCGAGATCCCCTGGCTGCCCCAGGCCCTGCCCGGCCCGGTTATCCATTAACCCCGGTTAATATCAGCGCCACGGAGACACTGTTTGTTTACATGCGGCGCCAGATTCACGCCCTGCAGTTAATTAAAACTCGACAGAGACAATATGCTTGTGTTCCACTTCCTAGCCCTGGCCCCCTCCCATGGATAGAACCCAGGAGTCCTGGCGCCCAGCCCCCCTCAACTCTAACCCATAGACCCCACTCCCCTCCCAGAACTGGGGATAGAAACAGGTGTCCCTAGCCCCTGTTTGCCAGGCGCTGGGAATGGACGACAGGGGATGGATCACTTGATGATCACCTGTCCTGTTCATTCCCTCTAGGGCGCCTGGCACTGGACACGGTCGGCAGACAGGACACTGGGCTAGATGGGCCTTTGTCTGACCCAGTCTGGCGGTTCTTACGTTCTTATGAGTCCTGGCTCCCGGCCCCCCTGACTCTAACCCACGAGACCCGAAGAAAAATAAGAAAATCATCACTACTGGATCATAAATCACTAACTTTATTTAATACGTAGCTAACGCCAGCGCCCCTGGGGGGCGTCAGATCCCCCAGCGAAGGGAGGAGTGCAGGACCTTGCGCGAGGGAGATCTCCGCTCTACGTCCGGACCTGGAACAGACCAGCAGGGACCAGTGTCCATTGTACCTGTGCCTGCTAAACGCCCATCCCCCACCAACCTGGAGGAGAACAGCCCTACTACCGCTGCAAAAGGCACTCTCCCTTTAGATCACGCAAGCCCTTCACTGTGGTGCTAGAAGTCCTGCGTTCAAATCCTGCTCAATGAGAACCTGTTCCCACCGCTGCTGGCATAGAGCGCCCTGTGTTGATGGTGAAGGTCCAGAGTCCAAATCCTTCCCGTCCATATGGGGGGTAACAGCCTTACTACTGCCGCCAACACACGGCACCGCTCCTTTAGCTCAAGCAGTAGCATGCTGGGCTGCAGCCTCTTGCGTTCCAGCCCCACCCAGGCGGTAACTACATTTCCACAGAGGCCAACACGCACGAATACTAGCGGCCAAGGAGGAGGAGCTCTCCATAGCTCAACAAGGGCAAACGCGGGGCCCATGGGCCCCTCACGGAGCCTGGCCCTTGTTCATCTGCCACTAAATGGTTCCCCTGAAACGGGACAAGCTCAGCCCAGCCTGTTTGCCCTCCCTCCAGCAACGCCCCCCTTGCGGTTACAGCCCCTAGTAGCTTGCTTGCCGGTGGGCCCAACCGTGGAGAAGGAAAGACCCAGAGTGGGTGGAGGGCGCCAGGGGGACCGTCCAGCTGAAATCGGTCTCTGTTTCACTTGTGAGCCAGCAGCGGCAAAGGAAGGCCCTGACACAGAGAGAGGCCGGATCCCTGAGGAAGTTGGGACGCCCACTCCAAAGCTGAAGGAGGCCGAAGTCCGGTGGGCGCTTGGTCAACCGCTCGGTTGTGGCCCGGCAGCGGCAAAGGAAGGCCCTTGACGCCATGGCGACCCCGACGTCAGGTCAGCCAAAGCCCTCTGGAGCCACGTGTGGCCAACCACATTGAAAGCTCAAGTAGGCCGAAGCCTTGTGGAAGTTGGGCACCACCTTCAAGCCCCGCCGCACGCTGCTGTCTAAGGAGGCCTACGGCCCCCTCAGGAGGTGCAGGGAAGGACAGAAGACGCCGTCCCTGGCTCAAGGGCAGGATCTCTTGCTCCTGCGGAGCATGGGACAAGGGAGGCTGTGCGGAGGAAGCAGAGAGTCGGTCTCACCCTAGGAGTCAAGTGGTTGATCCCTCAGCCTCGTCCCCACTGGCCGCCTCCACCTCTCTGCCCCCTTCCCTGTAGCGAGTCAAGCAGGGGAGATGGCACCGGGCCACGAAGGCGCTGAGTTTGTGCCACAGGCCGGCCAGGCACTTGCCGAAGGCCCGTTGGACGGCAGTGGAGGAGAAGTAGAAGATGGCGGGGTCCAAGGCGGCGTTGAGGGTGCTGAGGAGAAGAGTGTACACCCTCCAGGAAGGGCTCTTGTTCTGGACAAAGCCCACCACGTGGGACAGGTTGTAGGGGGCGAAGCAGACTATGAAGTTGAACAAGGTGGCCACAGCCAGGCCCACGGCCCGCTGCTTCCTCCGGGCCGGGATGTTGGGCAAGGCCACCAGGATGCGGACGAAGTTGACGTAGCAGAAGATGGTGACGGTGAAGGGGAGGCAGAAGAGGACCAGGAAGAGCTCCAGCCGGACAGGGAGGAGGATGAGGAGCTGCCGAGGGGTGAACTCTTCGTAGCAGTGGGACGTGTTTTGGTAGGGTGCAGTGCTGTTATGGCTCGGGTCTTGGTATTGGATAATGTAGACGATGCTGCAGTGGGCGCAGCCCACCACCCAGAAGACCACGGAGACGGCGGTGGCGTAGGCTGGCCGGCGCCGGAGCTTGTACTGGATGGGAAAGGCCACCCCCAAGTAGCGCTCCACGCTGACGGCCATGAGGAAGAGGGAGCTGATGTAGATGCTACTGTAGAAGAAGAAGCTGGTGAGCGGGCAGAGGAAAGGGGGCAGGGGCCACGCCCTATCTGAGATGGCCTCCAACATCTTGAAGGGCAGGAAGATGAGGAGGGAGATGTCGGAGATGGTGAGGTTGAGGAGAAGGATGTCGATGGGGGTGGGTCTCTGGCGGACCTTCACCAGGAAGGTGTAGCAGGCCAGGAGGTTGGACGGGAGGCCGATCAGGAAGGTGAAGATGTAGACGGTGAGAACCACCGGGGTGCAAATGGTCTCACTCATCGTCTCGGCTTCTACAAAGGAGAACAGGCTCGTCAGCTGCCGAAGGAACCCAGGAGTCCTGGCTCCCAGCCTCCACCCGCCCTCCCTCCCCCCCGCTCCAACCCAGTAGATCCCACTCCCCTGCCAGGCGTGGGGATTGAACCCAGGGGTCCTGGCTCCCAGCTCTCCTTACCCGTAGCCATCCGAGCAAGTTCAGAGCTCCCGTTCCATTAGCTGACAGTAGACATCTGGCTGGAATTTATGTAGCCGGCTCCCGTATTTATTTAGCTCAGTTTCCTGTTTAGCCAGCGGCAGGGGGGGGCGGGGGGGCGGGGGGACGACAGCGCCGGCGAGATCGGCGGGCCTGGGATGCACGAGATCGCGTGAGCAAACACAGGGATGGGGATGGGCTGTGGTGGGGCTAAGCGGGCAGCGCGGAGGACAGGGAAGTGACTGTTACTCAGAGGGAAATTTTCATAAATATCATCATCAAATGTGGGGTCTAGTGGATTGCTGGGAGCCGGGACTCCTGGGTTCTAGCCCTGGTCCTCAGGGGTGATTTAGTGGTTAAAATAGGGGATCAGGAATCAATGCACAGTAGAACTAGGAAACACAAGCCAGGATTCTTGATCTTTCAGCTCCCCTCAACCCACTCCCCTCCCAGAGACAGGGAGAGAACCCAGGAGTCCTGGCTCCCCCCCTCCCGCCACTGAGCCATCCCAGTGACTCTGAAGAGCACCCCAACAGCTTTCCCAGGGCCAGGGTGTCCTGCGCCCGTGCTCCAGACAGGCTGCGGGCGCCCTCATGCCAAGCTGCGATGGGCCCCTCCTTCCCCGGGCTGCACGGAGCTCTACCCCCGCCTCCTAGCTGCGGGCATCGATCGTTAAATAGCCTCATTAAAGCAAAGTGAATAAGCCTCTCCGGTAAAATAAACCATTGTCTGAGCCCGACCAGTCCCTCTCTCCCTTACTAATTGCAGGGCGGTCTAGTGGGTCAGAGTGTGGGGGAGGCTGGGAGCCAGGACTCCTGGGTTCTGGATGGATTGGGCACATGGGAGTGGATGGAAAGAAAGAAGAGCTATCCCCCTACCCATGCCCCTCTATATCCATCATTCTCCAGACGCACCCCGTATCTAGCTATCCAGCCTCATAGACCCCCATCCATGTCGCGTAACAGCTGTGTATCCATCCATCCCCCTGCCTCTCTGCTGCCCCCTTCTCCTGCTAGTGTCCACAGCCCTGTACTGCATTCGTTCGCCCCAGCCCTATGCAAGAGGCATCAGCCCGAGCCACCGGTTTGAATCCCAGCTCGGCCGGTTCCCACAACCCGCCGGCTCCCCTGTTCTTCTCAGTCGCGGCGGGGCAGGACTGCTGGTCGTTCACCCAGGGATGCCCGAGAGGGATAAATCGCTGGAGGCTCGGCTGGGTACACAAAGCCCCCGCCTCGAATGGAAATACTCCCCCCGCCACTGTCATTTCAGCCGGCTCGTAAAATCAGGTGCTGGTCTGGTCGATCCTGCAGTGATCCTGCTACACGGATTGGCCACTTTATTTTCGCTCCCTGGGGTAATCCTGTGGAACCAGGACTCCTGGGTTCCATTCGCAGCTCTGGGAGGGCAGTGGGGTCTAGTGATTAGAGCTGGGGGGGCACGTGTCTCGGAGCCAGGACTCCTGGGTTCCATTCACAGTTCTGGGAGGGCAGTGGGGTCTAGTGGTTAGAGCTGGGGGGGCGTGTCTCAGAGCCAGGACTCCTGGGTTCCATTCACAGCTCTGGGAGGGGAGTGGGGTCTAGTGGTTAGAGCTCGGGGGGCACGTGTCTCGGAGCCAGGACTCCTGGGTTCCATTCACAGTTCTGGGAGGGCAGTGGGGTCTAGTGGTTAGAGCTGGGGGGGGCGTGTCTCAGAGCCAGGACTCCTGGGTTCCATTCACAGCTCTGGGAGGGGAGTGGAGTCTAGTGGTTAGAGCTGGGGGGAGGGTGTCTAGGAGCCAGGACTCCTGGGTTCCATTCGCAGCTCTAGGAGGGGAGTGAGGTCTCAGAGCCAGGACTCATGGGTTCTATCCCCAGCTCTGGGAGGGGAGTGAGGTCTCAGAGCCAGGACTCCTGGGTTCCATTCACAGCTCTGGGAGGGGAGTGGGGTCTGAGAGCCAGGACACCTAAGTTCTATGTGCAGCTCTGGGAGGGCTGAGGGTTCTAGTAGCCAGAGCAGGAGGCTGGGAGCCGGGACGCCTGGGTTCTCGGAAGAGGGATGAGTGTATGTGCCAGCCAGCACATCTCTCCTTGTCGTGCCCGCCTCCAGTTCCTGTCTGCCCTTCTGCTCTCTGCTCTCAGAGCAAAACCCACTTCCCCTCCTGGCCTGGCTGGCTGCCCGCCCAGATGTGGTGGCACTGGCATGACATGGAACCGTGACGAGATCAGACCCACAGTCCGGTTCCCAGCGCCCTGGGTAATGGAGCCGCTGCCTGGGGGAGAGGGGGATTGTTCCCACCAGCCTCTTCCTCCGAGTGGGGGACCCATTCTGTGGGGGATGTAATGACCACGCCCTATATCCTGACTGGCACCTCCCCATCCCAGTGCCCGGTGCCCCCCGTACATGGACTCTTGTGTTCTCCTGTCTTGGGGTTCCCCTCTCCCTGTCCCCACCATGCCCTCACTCAGCTGAGCTAGACACATTTCCATCCCCCACTGCTCTGATCGCTCGGTGGTAGGCGAGTGCACTGGCAAATGAAGTCACAAACCTTCATCCCCATTTCACAGGTTGAAGAACAGAGTCAGAGCAGGGAAAGGAGATGGCCACACTGGGGAAAGAACCCAGGAGTCCTGGTGCCCCGCCAGCCCCCGGCTCTTACCACTAGACCCCACTCTCCTCCCAGAGCTGGAGCTAGAATCCAATGGCCGGCTGAGGCAGCCACTTCCCTTTTACTGTGTTGCTTGTTTGTTTCTTTTTAAGGTCACAGAAGCAAAACTAAACGTTGCACAGACGCATGGGCATGACCGGTAAAGGGAAATACACACTGGTCAGGGCTGGGAATAGAACCCAGGAGCCCTGCCCCCTGCTCTAACCACTAGTCCCCACTCCCTGTCCGGAGCCGGGGATAGAACCCAGGAGTCCTAACTCCCCATGCCCCCTGCTCTAACCACTAGTCCCCACTCCCTGTCCAGAGCCAGGGACAGAACCCAGGAGTCCTAACTCCCCATGCCCCCCTGCTCTAACAACTAGACCCCACTCCCTGTCCAGAGCCAGGGACAGAACCCAGGAGTCCTAATGCCCCATTCCCCCTGCTCTAACCACTAGTCCCCACTCCCTGTCCAGAGCCGGGGATAGAACCCAGGAGTCCTAACTCCCCATTCCCCCTGCTCTAACCACTAGTCCCCACTCCCTGTCCAGAGCCAGGGACAGAACCCAGGAGTCCTAACTCCCCATGCCCCCCTGCTCTAACCACTAGACCCCACTCCCTGTCCAGAGCCAGGGACAGAACCCAGGAGTCCTAATGCCCCATTCCCCCTGCTCTAACCACTAGTCCCCACTCCCTGTCCAGAGCCAGGGACAGAACCCAGGAGTCCTAACTCCCCATGCCCCCCTGCTCTAACCACTAGACCCCACTCCCTGTCCAGAGCCAGGGACAGAACCCAGGAGTCCTAATGCCCCATTCCCCCTGCTCTAACCACTAGTCCCCACTCCCTGTCCAGAGCCGGGGATAGAACCCAGGAGTCCTAACTCCCCATTCCCCCTGCTCTAACCACTAGTCCCCACTCCCTGTCCAGAGCCAGGGACAGAACCCAGGAGTCCTAACTCTCCATCCCCCCTGCTCTAACCACTAGACCCCACTCCCTGTCCAGAGCCAGGGATAGAACCCAGGAGTCCTAACTCCCTATTCCCCCTGCTCTAACCAACAGACCCCACTCCCCTCCTGACAAGCCCTGACCCAGGTAGCTAGAGAGCCCATCCTCACCTCCTCTCCAGCGGCCAGCGCGCTGGGAGCCTGCAGAAAAGCTGGAACCCAGGAGTCCGGGCCGAGGCACCCCCCAGGCGATGTGTCAGGGAGGAGCTGGTGGCTGGTCTCCTGTGTCTCGGCTGGCGAGTGGGTGCTCTGGAGCCCAGATGGCTGATTATGTTGTGTCTGTGTCTGTGCCCCAGGAAACCCCACCGGTCCCCTTCCTCGGAAATCCACGCAGAGAGGATGAGAGATGCAATCGTGACTTCCTCCTGCGAGGTGTGAACCAGCACGTCCTCAAAGGAGGGTGAGCCTCCCTCCCCACAGGTCAGCTACTGCCCCCTACGCGGTGGGGGAGGCCCCGGGTTCTACCCCCAGCTCAGGCAGGGGAGTGGGGTCTGGTGGTTAGAGCAGGGAAGGGCTGGGAGCCAGGCTCTGGAAGGGGAGTGGGGTTTAGTGGTTCGACCCCAGGGCACCGGAGGAGAGGCTGCGCTGGATTGACGGCTGTTTCTTTGATCTCCCGGGCTGCAGCCTCTTTCAGAAGCGCGATATTAAATAAACAAGCAAATCCGAGTTCATATTTCTTCGCTCAGGCTCCGGGGTGCATAAAAACCCTGCCCAGAGCACGGAGACACGCACCGGAGCCTCAGCGGAGTGGGAGGGAATCCTGACTGCTAAAGACGGGGGCAATGGGGCCAGATCCCAGCTGGGGTCAATCGGCCGTCGCTCCATTGGAGTCAATGGGGCCAGATCCCCATTGGTGGAAATCGGCTCCATTGGAGCCGTAGCCAGGATCCCAGAGGCGATGGGTCCCCAGGTGCTGTCGGGGTAGCATGGCGCGGGGGGTGGGGGGGCACTGACATTGACGGGCCAGTGCTGGGAACATTGAGACGGTTCAGGGCTTTGCACGCCATCCTGGCCGCGGTGAGGGGTTGGGGTTTCCAACCTCAGCCCCCCACTCCCACGGCCTTGCTTTGGGGAGGGATGCATGAGCCCCGTGAATGCAGACCCCCACCCCGGGCTCGTGCAGGGCTCTGGGCCCCGTGTCCTGTCCCTCCCCCACGGTGGAGCCGCATCCGTTGCTATTTGCATAGTTCTGATAGTGTCGGTGCTGTGCAACAAAGACACCCTCCCGGGCGCCCGTCCTCCTGGCGCGTGCACAGACGGACAGACGGACGGTCATGTGGGAGGGCCACGGGCCGGCTCACCCATCCTTCCAGAGGGGAGACGGGTTTCAGATGGGGGCGTTTGTCACTGCAGGGTTCGCGCTTGGCATCTATGGACCCACCCTGTGCTCTTTTGCCAGGATAGCCCTTGGCCCAGGAGTCCTGGCTCCCAGCCCCCCTTGCTCTCACCACTAGAACACACTCCCCTCCCAGACCCAGGGAGAGAACCCAGGAGTCCTGGCTCCCAGCCCGCCCCTGCTCTAACCACTAGAACACACTCCCCTCCCAGAGTCAGGGAGAGAACCCAGGAGTCCTGGCTCCCAGCCCCCCCTGCTCTAACCACTAGAACACACTCCCCTCCCAGAGCTGGGGAGAGAACCCAGGAATCCAGGCTCCCAGCCCCGTCTGCTCTGACCTCTAGACCAGCAGTTCTCGGTTGCCAGGGCTGGTGTTAGACTCACCTGGGCCCACAGGGGAAAGTCCGAGGCCCGGATGGAGCCGCGGCACAGGTGAAGCCTCAGCCCGAGATGGATATAACGATCCTCTACAGCAGCCACCCCCGCCCCTTCTGACACCAAAAAGTGAGGACATGATCCCAGTGTCCTGTGTTAACTACTGAGTAACACAGGGCACGGGGGGGGAGGGTTGTTAACTACTGAGTAACACAGGGCATGGGGGGGGGGCGGGGGTTGTTAACTACTGAGTAACACAGGACACTGGGGGCGTTTGTTAACTACTGAGTAACACAGGGCACGGGGGGGGAGGGTTGTTAACTACTGAGTAACACAGGGCACGGGGGGGGGAGGGTTGTTAACTACTGAGTAACACAGGGCACGGGGGGGGGAGGGTTGTTAACTACTGAGTAACACAGGGTACGGGGGGGGGTTGTTAACTACTGAGTAACACAGGGCACGGGGGGGGGGGGTTGTTAACTACTGAGTAACACAGGGTACGGGGGGGGGTTGTTAACTACTGAGTAACACAGGGTACGGGGGGGGGTTGTTAACTACTGAGTAACACAGGGTACGGGGGGGAGGGTTGTTAACTACTGAGTAACACAGGGTACGGGGGGGGGAGGGTTGTTAACTACTGAGTAACACAGGGCACGGGGGGGGGAGGGTTGTTAACTACTGAGTAACACAGGGTACGGGGGGGGGTTGTTAACTACTGAGTAACACAGGGCACGGGGTGATGTTGTCATTTTTCTTGTCAGAAGAGGGTCGTGGTGCAATGAATTTTGAGAATCTCTGCACTAGACCCTCCCTGCTCCCCGCCCAGAGCTGGGGAGAGAACCCAGGAGTCCTGACTCTCAGCCCCCCTGCTCTGACCACTAGACCCTACTCCCCTCCCACAGCTGGGGAGAGAACCCAGGAGTCCTGGCTCCCAGCCTCGCCGCCAGCAGCTCCAACCAGTAGACCCCAAGCAGAGGAGCCGAATCCTGCCTGCCCCATGGCGGCAGGTTGCCCCATTAGCTGCAGGGAGACTGGGCAGGGCCGGTTCTGCCCCCGGCAAGACAGGAGGAAATGGCTGCCCACAGCGGCTGCCACATCTTATTGTGCACCCGGCGCAGGGCCCCTGCGGTCGGGGCTGATATGGGGCTTTTGTGAAACCCTCAGCACCCAGACTGCTGGAAAAACAAACGGGGAGCTGCAAGCTTCTGCCTAGGAAATTTCCACAGATTTCCTCTAGGGGACGCTGGTCCCGATCCGGCCCCAGGGCGAGGACTGGCTGGCTCTGGGGGAGCGGGACATGGGGCCCATCCCCTCTAGGGGGCGCTGGTCCCGATCCGGCCCCAGGGCGAGGACTGGCTGGCTTCGGGGAGAGCGGGACATGGGGGCCATCCCCTCTAGGGGGTGCTGGTCCCGATCCGGCCCCAGGGCGAGGACTGGCTGGCTCTGGGGGAGCGGGACATGGGGCCCGTCCCCTCTAGTGGGCGCTGGCTCTGATCCAGCCCCAGGGCGAGGACTGGCTGGCTCGGGGGGGAGCGGGGAATGGGACACGGGGAGGGGGACTCATGAGGGGTGGAGTGGGGGGCATTTCGCCAGCTGGTGCCAGCGGGAGGGGCCCGCCCTGAGAGTCCCCTTCCTTCCCCTTGCCTGCCCCAGCTGCTCTAACGCACTAGGCCTCACTCTTCTCCTGGAGCTGGGGGTAGAACCCAGGCATCCTGGCTCCCAGCCCCTCTGCTCCAACCCACCAGGCCCCACTCCCAGTAGAACCCAGCCGTCCCCCATGACTCCTGGGCTCACACATCTCACAATTAAGGCGAGCATTTATACTTTTTGTTACATATAGTAACAGGTGGCCTCATCGGGCGCCCCTGGCACCTCATGTTGGACGTCCGCCCGGCCGGGGTTATGTTCCGTCAATGGGATTTTATTATTATTGACACCTGGGTTCGTTATTTCTTTACGAGCCGGCTGGGGAAAATCTCCTCAGAATATTGCTCAAAGGGTCATAAAATTCCTCGTGAGCACAGGGCCCTGTTGGGTGAGGTTTCTCTCCGCCAGTCCTCAGCGTCCGAGTGGCAGCCGGCGGGGACAGAATTTAAAGCCAGAAGGGGCCCACTCCCACCAGTCAGTTTAACTCAGATATCTCTGTCTGAAGCCCTGTGAGGGGGTCGCTGCCTTCAGGGCACCCCCTTGTGGCATGGGGTGGCCCGGCCGCAGCCCTGCCTCAGTTTCCTTCTTTTCAGGGTTTGCCAGTGAACTCCACCCAGGCTTTTGTCTTGGCAACATTTCGGCTAATCAGTTGCTTAGTTACCCAACCGTCCCACCCCCACCCCCAGGTTGGGTTCCCTACACCCACTCCCCAGAAATCCTCTCCGCCGACGTGTGTCCCCCCACCCACCACTGAAATTGCTGCTTCAGCCTGTTAGCGAGCTTATTCCTTCACCCGTTCACAATACCCGAAGTTCGAAGGTGCAAACAATTCGATGTTTATTGGGGTGAACTTGCAGCAAGCAACGATTCCAATTTCCTTCCTTAGTGTCCCCCTGCCCAGCTCTGACACCACAGAGCCTGTGTCCCTGTTCCCATTCCCCCCCTTAGCAAAACATGATTCCAATCCCTCCACTTCCCTGTTCCTATACTCCCCCTTACTTCCTGATTGACTGCAGGCTATATAGTAAAACTTGAGTTCGGCTTAGCTATACCTTAACCAATCACTTTACTGAAATTTAACTACCCAATCCTAACCGACTGTAACAGGATTGTCTAACCAATTATAGCCCACCGCCTTAATTGGTTTACACCCAACAAAATTAATTATACGGCAGACGGAAACAATCACAGAACCGAACAGAGATCATACAAAAAGAACCGGATTACTTGTGGCACCTTAGAGACTAACACATTTATTTGAGCACCAGCTTTCGTGGCCTACAGCCCACTTCATCAGCTGCATCTGATTCTACAGACAAACAATAGGGAAGTGGGGACTACAGTGACAGAACAACACAGAAATGAGGATTTCACACCCCAGCGATTGATAAGTGAGTTCTTGCCAGACAGGAGGATGCTGTCAAACTAAGTTTTCTTTAAATCTAGACTCTCCACTTTCTCTGGAGGTGATAGATCCGATCACCTTTTTCACAGCCCCAAACTGCCTTATTTCAGTGTGACTGGTGAGGACCTGACCGTTCGCTTCCCAGGTGATGGCTGCCTCTGCCTTTTGGCCAAAGCCCTTAGCCTAAGAACAGGGCCTTAGACTCTCATAGCGAGAGAAGGCCGATAAACAGGCGGACTGTGGTTTTGATTCTTGTTTTGTACCTCTGTAACTAGCTAAGCGATAAGAATACACCTACATTCTTAAATTATCGGCCTTTGCAGACAGGCCTGTATATAGAAGGATATACATCTAGATCAGGGGTAGGCGCACGTGCCGAAGGCGGCATGGGAACTGATTTTCAGTGGCACTCACACTGCCCGGGTCCTGGCCACCGGTCCGGGGGGGCTCTGCATTTTAATTTAATTTTAAATGAAGTTTCTTAAACATTTTAAAAACCTTATTTACTTTACATACAGCAATAGTTTAGTTATATATTATAGACTTATAGAAAGAGACCTTCTAAAAATGCTAAAACGCAAAGATTTAAATTGGAGTGAATAAATGAAGACTCGACACACCACTTCTGAAAGGTTGCTGACCCCTGATCTATATCCTCACACAACCCTTCTATGGACGTGCTGCAGTTGGGGCGCAGCCGGTCCACCCACCATTCTTTGGGGTGCACCACCCATGTTGTGGACCGGAAAGACACGTTGAAGGGCGCTGGTTGCACCCGCTTTCACAGTGGCTCCCATATGTTCGCCCGTCGGGGGGTATTTCCGGCTCCAGGCTGAGGCCAGCTTAGATCAGGGTTTTCCCAGCTCGGCATCCATATTACCTGTAGGGTTACATTCTGCAAAGCAGTTCAGTTGTCATACCCAGCGTCCGGGGGAGACTTCATGATATGTATGTCATAACTGCACGTCCAGGGGTTTTCTTCTGTGGAGGTACCATTATGATTACCCCTGGTAACATCCCACCCCAATTGTGGGACCCCATAACCCAAACACCCCAGAGGGTTATATTTTGGGGGCCCTCCGTGACAAACATGTCCAGATGACTGTGTTTCCCACTGTCATTGATCATGGCATAGCCTAGGGAATACCATGCAATATTTCCTGATAAATTTGATATTCTCCACCGGGTTAGGACCCCTCCCCTTCCAATCCATACACCACATACCGGCACTGCCAAATTCCCATGGTGGAATCAGAGGTACAATTTCCTATGGGTAAATCCTTAAAGTCCTCATTTGCCTGGTTACCACAACTTGGGAGTGTTGCAGTCCATGTGGCCTGGGTAGTGAACTCATGTAAAAGCACCTCTGAACTCTGAGTCTCCACTGACCAAGGACAACACCCGTGAGTGTTAACGAGGCTGTTAAGAATGCTGGAGACACAACACAGTTCATGCGAACACACATGGCTGTGGCATCCTACTTTCTATTTAAGCAAGAGATACCACCCACTACAAACTGGAGGCCAATGTTAAGTGCATTGTCACTTGTTCATCCTGAAGTTGAACTCTGGTTCCGAACAAGACCAGCAAATGCTCACTATCTTTCTGCAAGAAACTTCACTGACTGGCTAGAAGCATGCGGTGCAACAGTGAAAGACTCAGTTGAAAAAGTGAAGAAAAATTTGCATACATGGCTGATGAATGCACCGATGCAAATGGGCATCAAGTATTAAGTCATTGTGTATGTTATCTTGATGTCAGGGGTAGGCCAGTAGATGCATTTCTAGATGTTCAAGTTATAGAAGACACATCGGCTGCATTTGTGAATACTGCATACAACTGTGGTCTCCTCATCTCAAAAAGGATATACTGGCATTAGAAAAGGTTCAGAGAAGGGCAACTAAAATGATTAGGGGTTTGGAACGGGTCCCATGTGAGGAGAGATTAAAGAGGCTAGGACTTTTTAGCTTGGAAAAGAGGAGACTAAGGGGGGATATGATAGAGGTCTATAAAATTATGAGTGGTGTGGAGGAAGTGAATAAGGAAAAGTTATTTACTTGTTCTTATAATAGAAGAACTAGGGGCCACCCAATGAAATTAGTGGGCAGCAGGTTTAAAACAAAAAAAAGGAAGTTCTTCACACAGCGCACAGTCAACCTGTGGAACTCCTTGCCCAAGGAGGCTGTGAAGGCTAGGACTATAACAGGGTTTAAAAGAGAACTGGATAAATTCATGGAGGTTAAGTCCATTAATGGCTATTAACCAGGATGGGTAAGTGTAAGCGGGGGAATAGTCCCGCTATTGTGGGGGAACTTTCCTCGTCTCTGCACTACCCCGGTGAAATGGGCTAGCGGAAGGATCTCAGTCCTTGCTCCCACCTCCTTTACCCCAGAGGTCTCCCTGCCCTCGAGGACTCCCCTTGTACTCTCCTGTCTGGCAGAGTCCTCGTAACCCCAACAAGGCTGGGCCCAGGATTCCTGGGGGGCTCGACCCCCAACCTTGCTGTGGTCACCTAGGTCAGGGGGTAGGGTGTCCCCACTCCGGGGTACTCTCTCTGTACAGGATGCTTCCCTGACCCACTGATCACTGCATACAATTCAAAGCAAATGCAAATTATTTAATTAACAATTAATTTGTAACAGGAATAAGGAAAAATGGGAAAGGCTAATGGAAACACTTCACCCCGCTCTGTGGCAGGGAACATCACAACAGTGTCTCTAAAATGTCAGGGCAGTTCAGTCTGTTCCTGTGCAAGTCCCAGGCTCCTTCTCAGGCCCTGGCTGTGCTGCAGGGACGCTGCTTGGACACTTCTTCTGGCGGTGGCCACACGCTCGCAGGCTCTGGGTGGCAGGACCCTTCTTCCCAGCGTCGCCCCCGGCCTGTCGGGGTTTAGATCCCCCTGCAAGTCTGGCCTGCAGGGCCCCTTGGCTGAGGCCTCTCCCTGTGCTGGGCCCACTGCCCAGGGTTCCCCTCGCTCTCCCCAGCTGCTCACCGCACCCGGCTCCGGACTGCTCCAGCCCCAGCTCCACAGCTCTGCCTCAGCCCCAGCTCCTCTGCCTCTGCACGGCTGCTGCTGCTGCTCTGCCTCCAGCTCCCTGGGCTGCTGCCCTGGCCCCTCTGGCTCTGGCTGCTACAGCTTCTCCCCCCAGGGCAGGTCTGTGTCTCTGGGCTGCACCTCTGCTCCCAGGGCAGGTCTGTGTCTCTGGGCTGCACCTCTGCTCCCAGGGCAGGTCTGTGTCTCTGGGCTGCTTTTCTGGCCCCTCCAGATCTGGCCCAGCTCAGCTCAGCTCAGCTCTGGCCTCTGGCTTCTGCCCTCTCCTTAGCTCGGCCCCACTCACTCTGACTCAGGCAACTTCAGCTCACACGGAGGACGGGATTCACCCTGACCTCCTGACTCCCTGATTCGCCTGCCCGCCCTGTCAATCAGGCTGACCTGGAGCATTGGCCTCTCCCCATTGCCCCTGGGGACTGTCAGTCCCATCGACCCTTCCCCTTCTGGTACTGGGAGCTCTGAATGTTAGTAAGGGGATAACAGTCCCCTTACATAAGGAATGGTGTCCTTAGCCTCTGTTTGTCAGAGGGGGGTGATGGATGGCAGGATAGAGATCACTTGATCATTACCTGTTAGGTCCTCTCACTCTGGGGCACCTGGCATTGGCCACGGTCGGTGGACAGGACACTGGGCTGGATGGACCTTTGGTCTGACCCAGTACGGCCATTCTTATGTTTTTATGACACCCACATCTTAGAAGAGATAAACACATGGCTGCTTGTGCATTTGATTGAGCTGCAAACTCCTCTGGAAGACCTGGTGGAATACAAGCTTTGCTCAGAGAAAAGTTTAACCCTAATCTCTCCTATACACACTGCAAAGGCCGTCTACTCCAACTAGCGCTAGTACGCGCTGCAGACTCTTCAAAAGACATTTAAAAAGCCATACATTTAATGGCTTCATTCTATTCTTTTTTCAGCAAGAGTCCAAAAAGACTGAATATCTTGAAAATAGAGAAGATACACTGGGACTGAAGTTCAGATGAGTCCAACCTGGGAAAACCCTCTGGCTTTCTCGTGAGCGATCCTTGGCTGTTGTCTTAAAATTACTCCAGCCATTATTACCGGCTTTGGGAAGTATCTACCAAGATGGGATGGGTCTAAGTAGTGAGGCTGGTGGATTACTTTTGCTACTACGTTCAGAGAAGACTATTGCCATTCTCTCTCTTGTAAGTCTGCTATTGAAACCATGTGGGTCATTAACCAATGCCATCCAGGCATCTGCTACAACAGTAGTAGATCTTTGTCCAGCAATAGAAGCTACATTTGGATCAATCAGAGAGCTATCCATTGTAAAACTACTGGAAGAAGCAAAGACTTCAGTCCAGAAGTTGACTAATGAAGGCATTTATATTGAATCCTTAAGTGACAAGGACAAGAAGTGTTTGTTAAGACAAGTGAAAAAGTACACAGACTTGATTCTTAAAAATCTACAACAGCGACTTCTAGATTCTACTCAACCACTACGTAGCGTTTACAGATCCCTGTCCTGTAAAACACCGAGAGTTGAGTGGAGTGAGGCACTACCAGCAATGGGGCTGCCATGTGCTCAGGACAGAATAGAGCATTTGAACACAGAGTGGAATATCATACGATGAACAAATGAAGATTTAACTTCAACTTCTTTTTTATCAAGTATCAGAGGGGTCGCCGTGTTAGTCTGGATCTGTAGAAGCGACAAAGGGTCCTGTGGCACCTTATAGACTAACAGACGTATTGGAGCATAAGCTTTCGTGGGTCAATACCCACTTCTTCGGGTATTGCATCTGAAGAAGTGGGTATTGACCCACGAAAGCTTATGCTCCAATACCTCTGTTAGTCTATAAGGTGCCACAGGACCCTTTGTCGCTTCTTTTTTATCATCACTAGTGGCTCGACCCGATCTTTGTGCTCTGTTTCCTGGGATGAAAGAAGTAGGAATCCATCTCTTGCTACTCCCGTCACTACAGCGACAGTTGAGCGTTCTTTTTCGTCATTGAACAGAATTTTGTGTTCTGAAAGAAGTCGCCTTCTGCCTGATCATGTGAATGGACTAATGAGCATTTCAATTGAAGGACTGGAAGTACCGGACACACGAGAAGCCACCAAAGATGACCGCATTGCATTCACGAAGTTCATTAACAGAGTTGTGCAAAATCATAACAAGAAACCAGGAAGGATGTAGACGTAGTGCTTCATAGAAGGCGTGAGTAGCCAACTTTAATGTGTGATGATTTTAAAACATGAGTTAAATCTAATAAGATGGTCTTGAAACATTTTTTCAGTTTTTACTATGCTGCCACCTTCACCCTCACGGACGCACCCCTCGTCTGCCCTGACACCCCTCCTGTAAATTCGAACACCCCTGCTCATTTCAATTCCTGGGGAAAACACTGAGCCAGGGGGTGAAGAGGAGCCCTCGGCAGGCAGGCCGAGAGGAGCAAGGGGTGGGTGGGTTGGGAGGAGCTGGGGGGGTCTCAGGGCGCAGTGCGAGCAGAGCAGGCTGGGCATGGGCCTGGCTCCGTGGCACAATTGTAAACCTGGCACTGATTATACACGGTGACAGGGTTACTCCCTGGCATTTGTGCCACGGTTTAATGCTGTGACAGGCTGATTACTTAGAGCCACGTCACGGCTCCGTGTTTCTGACATTGGTTCTTTGGTACATGTCACCCTTCCCAGGCGCCCGACGGACCAGAGTGTGGGGGCTCAGCGGGGTGAACTCACTGCTGACCCCAGGGAGACACTAGGGGGCGCTGTGCTGCGGGGCGCAGGTTGGGGGCTCTCCCCAGCAGCCCGGGCTGGCTGCTCCCATGGGGTTAATCGGCTGCAATCTGCCTGCGTCTGCAGCTGGGGATTTCTACCCTGCGCTTTGGCACATCGCCCTGAATCTCCGGGGCCATCTGGCGGGTTGAGGGCTGATAGCGAGACTGATAGACGCTCGCTTTCGTGTCGGGGCGATTCCTCCCCAAGGAACAGGACGGGCCCAGAGTGAACTTCTCATAGTCCGCTTATGTGGGAGCATGGGCAGAGCTGGGGGGAGGTTGGGGGGGAGCCCAGGGCTGGGCTAGCAGGAGGCTGCGGGTCAGGATTGAGCGGGGGGAGCCCCAGGCTGGGAGAACAGGGGGCTGCCAGCAGAATTGGGGTTTTTTTTAAGTTGCTTTCATTTTTGGAGCCTTGCGGGTTTGGGGTTTGTTTGCTTGGGAGGTGGCTGATTTGGCCCTCAAGGCCGCCTGGGCTGGGCTGACCCCTCCGAGGCCTGAGGCCTGGACGCTTGGCTCAAGGGCCACGCAGGGCCCCTGGAAGTGCGGGGGGGAGGCAGGATTCGCTGCTGCTTCGTGCGGTCACAGGAGAGCTGGTGCTGCTGGGCCCTGGTGGCCGGCGAAGGGCACTTAGAGTTGCCAACTTTCTAATCGCACAAAACCGAATGCCCCCCCTGCCCCGCCCCATCTCTGTGCCCCCCCCCCACTCACTCCATCCCCCTCCCTCGCTCGCTCTCCCCCACCATCACTCACTTTCGCTGGGCAGGGGGTTGAGGTGCGGGAGGGGGTGAGGGCTCCGGCTGGGGGTGCGGGCTCTAGGGATGGAGCCAGAAATGAGGGGTTCAGGGTGCAGGAGTGGGGCTGGGCTGGGGCAGGGGGCTGGGCAATGGGAGGGGGTGTGGGCTCTGGGAGGGCGTTAGGGTGCGGAAGGGGGTTCTGACCTGGGGCAGGGGGTTGGGGTGCAGGGTGCGGGCTCTGGGAGGGAGTTAGGGTGCAGGAGGGGGTTCTGACCTGGGTCAGAGGTTTGGGGTGCAGGGTGCGGGCTCTGGGAGGGAGTTAGGGTGCAGGAGGGGGTTCTGACCTGGGTCAGGGGGTTGGGATGCAGGGTGCGGGCTCTGGGAGGGAGTTAGGGTGCAGGAGGGGGTTCTGACCTGGGGCAGGGGGTTGGGGTGCAGGGTGCGGGCTCTGGGAGGGAGTTAGGGTGTGGAAGGGGGTTCTGACCTGGGGCAGGGGGTTGGGGTGCAGGGTGCGGGCTCTGGGAGGGAGTTAGGGTGCAGGAGGGGGTTCTGACCTGGGGCAGGGGGTTGGGGTGCAGGGTGCGGGCTCTGGGAGGGAGTTAGGGTGTGGAAGGGGGTTCTGACCTGGGGCAGGGGGTTGGGGTGCAGGGTGCAGGCTCTGGGAGGGAGTTAGGGTGCAGGAGGGGGTTCTGACCTGGGTCAGAGGTTTGGGGTGCAGGGTGTGGGCTCTGGGAGGGAGTTAGGGTGCAGGAGGGGGTTCTGACCTGGGTCAGGGGGTTGGGGTGCAGGGTGCGGGCTCTGGGAGGGCGTTAGGGTGCAGGAGCGGGTTCCGACCTGGGGCAGGGGTTTGGGGTGCAGGGTGCGGGCTCTGGGAGGTAGTTAGGGTGCAGGAGGGGGTTCCGACCTGGGGCAGGGGTTTGGGGTGCAGGGTGCAGGCTCTGGGAGGGAGTTAGGGTGTGGAAGGGGGTTCCGACCTGGGTCAGAGGTTTGGGGTGCAGGGTGCGGGCTCTGGGAGGGAGTTAGGGTGCAGGAGGGGGTTCTGACCTGGGGCACGGGTTTGGGGTGCAGGGTGCGGGCTCTGGGAGGGAGTTAGGGTGCAGGAGGGGGTTCTGACCTGGGTCAGGGGGTTGGGGTGCAGGGTGCGGGCTCTGGGAGGGAGTTAGGGTGTGGAAGGGGGTTCCGACCTGGGTCAGAGGTTTGGGGTGCAGGGTGCGGGCTCTGGGAGGGAGTTAGGGTGCAGGAGGGGGTTCTGACCTGGGTCAGGGGTTTGGGGTGCAGGGTGCAGGCTCTGGGAGGGAGTTAGGGTGCAGGAGGGGGTTCTGACCTGGGGCAGGGGGTTGGGGTGCAGGGTGCGGGCTCTGGGAGGGAGTTAGGGTGTGGAAGGGGGTTCCGACCTGGGTCAGAGGTTTGGGGTGCAGGGTGCGGGCTCTGGGAGGGAATTAGGGTGCAGGAGGGGATTCTGACCTGGGGCAGGGGGTTGGGATGCAGGGTGCGGGCTCTGGGAGGGAGTTAGGGTGCAGAAGGGGGTTCCGACCTGGGTCAGAGGTTTGGGGTGCAGGGTGCGGGCTCTGGGAGGTAGTTAGGGTGCAGGAGGGGGTTCCGACCTGGGGCAGGGGTTTGGGGTGCAGGGTGCAGGCTCTGGGAGGGAGTTAGGGTGTGGAAGGGGGTTCCGACCTGGGTCAGAGGTTTGGGGTGCAGGGTGCGGGCTCTGGGAGGTAGTTAGGGTGCAGGAGGGGGTTCCGACCTGGGGCAGGGGTTTGGGGTGCAGGGTGCGGGCTCTGGGAGGGAGTTAGGGTGCAGGAGGGGGTTCTGACCTGGGTCAGGGGGTTGGGGTGCAGGGTGCGGGCTCTGGGAGGGAGTTAGGGTGCAGGAGGGGGTTCTGACCTGGGTCAGGGGGTTGGGGTGCAGGGTGCGGGCTCTGGGAGGGAGTTAGGGTGCAGGAGGGGGTTCTGACCTGGGGCAGGGGGTTGGGGTGCAGGGTGCGGGCTCTGGGAGGGAGTTAGGGTGTGGAAGGGGGTTCTGACCTGGGGCAGGGGGTTGGGGTGCAGGGTGCGGGCTCTGGGAGGGAGTTAGGGTGTGGAAGGGGGTTCTGACCTGGGGCAGGGGGTTGGGGTGCAGGGTGCGGGCTCTGGGAGGGAGTTAGGGTGTGGAAGGGGGTTCTGACCTGGGGCAGGGGGTTGGGGTGCAGGGTGCGGGCTCTGGGAGGGAGTTAGGGTGTGGAAGGGGGTTCTGACCTGGGGCAGGGGGTTGGGGTGCAGGGTGCGGGCTCTGGGAGGGAGTTAGGGTGCAGGAGGGGGTTCTGACCTGGGGCAGGGGGTTGGGGTGCAGGGTGCGGGCTTTGGGAGGGAGTTAGGGCGTGGAAGGGGGTTCTGACCTGGGGCAGGGGGTTGGGTGCAGGGTGCGGGCTCTGGGAGGGAGTTAGGGTGTGGAAGGGGGCTCTGACCTGGGGCAGGGGGTTGGGGTGCAGGGTGCGGGCTCTGGGAGGGAGTTAGGGTGTGGAAGGGGGTTCCGACCTGGGTCAGAGGTTTGGGGTGCAGGGTGCGGGCTCTGGGAGGGAGTTAGGGTGCAGGAGGGGGTTCTGACCTGGGGCAGGGGGTTGGGGTGCAGGGTGCGGGCTCTGGGAGGGAGTTAGGGTGTGGAAGGGGGTTCTGACCTGGGGCAGGGGGTTGGGGTGCAGGGTGTGGGCTCTGGGAGGGAGTTAGGGTGTGGAAGGGGGTTCCGACCTGGGGCAGGGGGTTGGGGTGCAGGGTGCGGGCTCTGGGAGGGAGTTAGGGTGTGGAAGGGGGTTCCGACCTGGGGCAGGGGGTTGGGGTGCAGGGTGCGGGCTCTGGGAGGGAGTTAGGGTGTGGAAGGGGGTTCTGACCTGGGGCAGGGGGTTGGGGTGCAGAGTGCGGGCTCTGGGAGGGAGTTAGGGTGTGGAAGGGGGTTCTGACCTGGGGCAGGGGGTTGCGGTGCAGGGTGCGGGCTCTGGGAGGGAGTTAGGGTGTGGAAGGGGGTTCTGACCTGGGGCAGGGGGTTGGGGTGCAGGGTGCGGGCTCTGGGAGGGAGTTAGGGTGTGGAAGGGGGTTCTGACCTGGGGCAGGGGGTTGGGGTGCAGGGTGCGGGCTCTGGGAGGGAGTTAGGGTGTGGAGGGGGGCTCTCACCTGGGGCAGGGGGTTGGGGTACAGGGTGCGGGCTCTGGGAGGGAGTTAGGGTGTGGAAGGGGGTTCTGACCTGGGGCAGGGGGTTGGGGTGCAGGGTGCGGGCTCTGGGAGGGAGTTAGGGTGTGGAAGGGGGTTCTGACCTGGGGCAGGGGGTTGGGGTGCAGGGTGCGGGCTCTGGGAGGGAGTTAGGGTGTGGAAGGGGGTTCCGCCCTGGCTCTGCGCTGCTCCTGGAAGTGGCCGGCATGTCCAGCCCCTGGGCGGAGGTGTGGCCAGGCTACTCTGCATGGTGCGCGCTACCTGCTTCTGCAGGCACCGCCCCCACACTACCAATTGGCCACGATTCCCGGCCAATGGGAGCTGCAGAGCCGGCGCTCGGGGCGGGGGCAGCGCGTGGAACTTCCCTGATTGCCCCTGCGCCTCGGGACTGCAGGGACGTGCCGGCCGCTTCCAGGAGCTGCGCGAAGCCAGGGCAGGCAGGGATCCTGCCTTAGCCCCGCTGCCAACCGGACTTTTAACGGTGCTGATCAGAGCCGCCAGGGTCCCTTTTTGACCCCCAGGCCCAGAGCGGGAAACTGCTGCAGACACCTCCCCCGCCGTGAGCTCCGTCAGGAGCCGGACCCGACCCCCCCCCCCACGAGCTCCTTGCAGTGTGTGTGTGTGGGAAGGGAGTGGGGGGAGGGTTTCATACAAATTCCCTAATTTTGTTTGATGAGTTCTAGTTTTGCTGCCTACCACATCCAGTGACCCAGTACAAACACGACAATGAGAAATGTGTGTGTCCTTCACCCCCACTGCAAGGAGCTTGGGGGTGGGGAGTGGGACTTGCATGCAGCACCCCACCGCCACCCCAACCCCTACCCCTACCCCACACTGCAAGGAGCTCCGGGGAGCGGAGCGGGGCTTGCACACAGAATCTGCCCCCCCCACACCCACACTGCACTGGGCTCACCCCATCCCCCCCCAGCTCTGCCCATGCTCCCACGTAAGCGAACGATGGGACCCTCGCTCTGGGCCAGCCCTGCGGCTTGGGGAGGAATCACCCTGCGACGTTATTGACATAATCTGTAACTGTGTAGATCATTGTTGCAACCGCCGTTATATATTTGCAGCAAATATTGTTCAAAGGTCATAGTGTAAGATGTCTACGACCAGGTTGTGGTTTGCTGGTTAGGATTCTGCTGTCTATCTGTGTGTATCAGTTTTGTAGTTGAAGTTATGAATATTGGCTCTATATTGTCTGTATTTCAAACTTGTGCTGTGCTTCTGGGTGAAACCCCAGACAAGTTGGTCTCAAGCTCTGGTAACCTGCTCAATGGCCCATTGAGGACCATCAGCTACACAATTGACCCACTGAGAGAAGGCAGACACGCCTTGTAACTCAGCAAGGTATGCAAGAACTTGCCCATGTGACTCCAGACTCCATTTTGCTGTAATTTTCCACAGTAAGAACAAAGCGGTGTCCTTACACCTGGAAAAGACTCTAAAAGGCTGATGCTGCATCTCCATCTTGTCTTCAGTCCTGCTTCGTACCTCTGGAGAGACTTTGCTACAAACTGAAGCTCTGAACAAAGGACTGAAGGACCCATCCCAGCTGGGGATGTTCTCCAGAGACTTGATTTGAACCTGCAGCTTATTCCATCACTGACCCAAGAACTTTGCCATCACAGTATGTGATTGATTCCTTTTAACCAATTCTAGCTCTCACCTAGACCTTTTTCCTTTTATGAATAAACCTTTAGATTTTAGATGCTAAAGGATTGGCAACAGCGTGATTTGTGGGTAAGATCTGATTTGTATATTGACTTGGGTCTGGGGCTTGGTCCTTTGGGATCGGGAGAACATTTTTTCTTTTACTGGGGCATTGGTTTTCATAACCATTTGTCCCCATAACAAGTGGCACTGGTGGTGAGACTGGGAAACTGGAGTGTCTAAGGGGATTGCTCGGGTGACTTGTGGTTAGCCAGTGGGGTAAAACCAAAGTCTCCTCTGTCTGGCTGGTTTGGTTTGCCTGAGAGGTGGATAAACCCCAGCCTTGGGCTGTAACTGCCCTGCTGGAAGCAATTTGTCCTGAATTGACACTCTCAGTTGGGTCCCATCACAACCAGCATCATTACACACCCCGACACGGAAGCGAGCGTCTATCAGTCTTGCTATCGGCCCTTAGCCCGCCAGATGGTCCTGGAGATTCAGGGCGTATGTGCCGAGGTACAGGGTAGAAATCCCCAGCTGCAGGTGCAGGCAGATTGTAGCCAATTAACCATGGGGCCAGCCACCATCGGGGCCAGCCATAACTGCTGAGGAGATCCCCCATCTGCCCCCTGCAGCCCAGCGCCCCCTAGCGCCTCCCAGAGTTAGGGATAGAACTCAGGAGTCCTGGCTCCCAGCCTCCCCCGCCGCTCTGACCCACTAGACCACCCCTCACAATTGGTAGGGGAGAGAGGGACTGGTCGGGCTCAGACAACGGTTTATTTTACCAGAGATGCTTATTAACTTCGCTGTAATGAGGCTATTTAACGATCGATCCCCGCAGCTAGGAGGTGGGGGGTAGAGCTACGTGCACCCATCACAACTTGGCGTGAGGGCACCCGCAGCCTGTCTGGAGCACGGGCGCAGGACACCCTGGCCCTGGGAAAGCTGTTGGGGTGCTCTTCAGAGTCACTGGGATGGCTCAGTGGCTGGAGGGGGGAGCCAGGACTCCTGGGTTCTCTCCCTGGTTCCGGGAGGGGAGTGGGGTCTAGTAGGTTGAGTGGAGCTGAAAGGTCAAGAATCCTGGGTTGTATTTCCTAGTTCTGTGCATTGACTCCTGTCACGGACTCACAGGTCGTGCCCTTTTTTGGCCCCGTGCAGTTCGTGGGGGGTGCCCCTTTTAGTGAGACAGCCCTTCTCGGGGGTCCATTCTCTCTCGGGGTTCAGCCCCTTTACCTCCTGGAGCCGCACCTCTTTGAGCCTTAGCACACCTGTCTCTGCCGTGGGCCCCTCAGGGAGTCCCCTCGCTCTGCACCCCCGGGCCTCCGCCCCCGAAGGGGACGATGCAACCCTGTTCTCTAGCCCAGAGTGACTCTCAGCCAGCGTAACACAGGAGGTTTATTGAGTGTTGAACACAGCACAGGGACTCACAGGGCCTCAGGCCTGGCCTCCCCCAGCCCAGCACATCCAGCTCTCTCCTGTATCCCGGTGGGCTCTGCCTGCTTCCTCTCTCCAGCCCAGAGCCCCCTGCTTCCCAGCTGGGCGGTGGATATCACTGGCCCCAAGCCCCACCTCTGTCCATTGTCTTCTCTCCAGGTAAACAGCCCTGCAAACAGGGTCGTCTGGGCCTCTTCTCTGTCTCTGGCCCCCTGTGGCTGGAACCGGTTGGTTAGGCCCCCGGGGCTCCTTTCTTCGCAGCCTATTGTTCTCCCACTGGCCAGGACTGGCTGCGGACTCCTGAGCTGGCTTCCAGGTCACCTGTCGCTGGGGTCTCCATTCTCCACGGCCGTGGCTGGAGTCCCCAGTCCCCTCGCCAGTCCCCTGTAACAACAGACTGCCTCTCCCATCACCTCGTTAAACCCGTAACACCCAGGGAAACTGAGTCCCACCCCCTTTGCATGCAACCCTAGGAAACCAAGAAAACCCCCCATAAGCAACAAGGAAAATAGGAAACTCCCCCATGCCGTCACATTCCTTCTCCCTTATTTTAACCACACAATCACCCCTGAGAACCAGGTATAGAACCCAGGAGTCCGGGGTCCCAGCACCCCCCACTCTAATCTACTAGACCCCACTCCCCTCCCAGAGCTGGGGATAGAACCAAGGAGTCCTGGCTCCCAGCCCCACACCCTCACCCTGCTCTGACCACTAGACCCCACTCCCCTCCACCCTCTGAGAAATAACCGCTTCCATGTTGTCCGAGCTGCCCCCTTGGCCCTCACCCCACCACAGCCATTCCTTGTGTGTAGGCTTACACGATCCCATGCATTCCAGGCCCTCCGATCTCTCTGGCAATGCCCCCCCCCACCCCCCACATCTGTGCCTGCCCCTGGCTAAACAGGAAACCGGGCTAAATAAATACGGGAGCTGGCTACATAAATTCCAGCCACATGTCTAGTGTCAGCTAATGGAATGGGAGCCCTGAACTTGCTCGCATGGCTACAGGTAGGGAGGGTTGCAAGCCAGGACCCCTGGGTTCTATCCTCATGATTGGGAGGGGAGTGGGATCTAGTGGGTTAGGGCAGGGGGCTGGAGCCAGTGCTCCTGGGGTCTATCCCCAGGCCTGGCAGGGTGTGACGGATACGACGGGTTTCCAGGATGCCACCCGGAAATGGCGGTACCACTGAGCCCCCTGACCCACCAGCCTGGGCTCCCTCTTACACTGTATTGCTGTGACAAGCCCTCCAGCCTGCACTTTCACCAGCATGTATACAGGTAGGGACATGCCCAGCTCCTCAGGCAGGCATCCTCTCTGGGGTATAAACCCAAAATTATACCATCTGCACTGCACAGGGAATGTACAGCGTAAGCTCATAAAATTCGCCCCCTCCCTCAACATGGTGAGGAATATGGAACAGCCTTTTGCCCCTGAATTATGAGTCCCACACACTGGTTTAGATAAAGCAAAACCAAGTTTATTTACTACAGAAGAGAGATTGTAAGTGATTATAAGGAATAGCAAACAGATCAAAGCAGATTACCTAGCAAATAAACAAAAAAACGCAAACTAAGCTTAATCTCCTAAGTAGATAAGAGTAGCAGATTCTCACCCTAAGAGATGATACAAGCAGGTTTCAGATTCTTAAGGGGCCAGCTGCACTTGCTTACAGCTTCGAATCCCCACGTGTTTCCTTCACAGGCTAGAAATCCCTTTAGCCTGGGTCCAGCACTTCCCCTGGTTCAGTCTTTGTTCCTCAGATGTTTCCAGGAGTCTTCGTGTCTGGGGAGTGAAGAACCCCAGATGATGTCACTCCCCACCTTATATCGCTTTTGCACATGGCAAGAACCCTTTGTGCCAAAGCTCAGTTCCCCGACCATTCTGTGTAAAAATGATGACATCCCGAGATGGAGTCTTGAGACGTGGTCTGATCACATGGCCTTGTAGAGTCATAGCAGCCATTACTCGGAGGCTGTTTGGAGGGTTCTCAGTGAGGCTCATCACCAGGTGGGAGCTAAGCTTCTCCCAAGGCCTATTCTTTTTTCCTAATGGCCCATTGCCCTGAATAGGCCCTTCCCCACCCACTAGACTGAAAGCATCTTGTCTAGTGGGCGTTACCCAGGTGTAACTACATTGGAAATACAGATGCATGGTTAATATTCATAACTTCAAAAATGATACATGCATACAAATAGGACAACCATAGTCAGCAAATTATAACTGTTCCAAGGCCATCTCATATGACCTGTCTTGAATAAAATGCATCATAATTATGCCATATTACTGGGAAGAATATGGGGTGCAGTGTCACCACGGGATCCCTGGGGTGCAACCTGGAACTCAGGTACCGCTGAGCCCTCTGTCCCAGCAGCCTGGGCTCCCACTCACACTGTGTTGCTGTGACAAGCTACAACCCCATGGCAGTACTGGATTTACACAGCCATCCCCAGGTAGGGACACACCCTGCTGAGTTACATGAATGCTGCCCTCAGCTACTGGTGAACCAACAACAGAGAGTCTCCAGCCAATTCCCCCCAGCTCCCCAGCCTAGGACCCCAGACCTGTACCATCCTGCCCTGGTCAGAAGCCTGAGCAGTGTAACTTCTTTGCCCAGTCCGCCTCCCTTCCCCTGGATCTCTTGACGTGGAAAAGACATGCACACACCTTTTGTTAACTGAGCTAAGATCTCCAAGCATCTCAAGCAAAATTCACTGCTTTAGGTAAACTATAATACAGATTTATTAACTGCAGATAGAGAGACTTTAAGTGATTATAAGGGGTAGGTATAAAAATCAGCGATAGTTTACCGAAGAAAAGAAAAGAAGCGTGCAATCTAAAACTTCAGCCTCTAAGACACTGGGCAGTATTTAGATCTCGCAGTTTTCTCCCCCGCACTGGATGTGACAGTTCACAATACACAGGTTTCTCCCTTGTCCCCTCTGCTGAAGTCTCTCTCTTCTCAGCATCCTTGTCGCTTGCAGCGTAGGTGGGGGAGGAGAAAAGGCCAAGCCATGCAGCCTCTGTCCCTTATTTTATATCCTTAGCCCATGTGCTTAGAAGACCCGTCCCGAGGGGCTTTGCGGAGTCACAGTGATCAAGTAAATCCCGCATTGTATGGGGCTTGTGCAGTTCATTGAATTGTAAATCCCTTGACTGTTGATGAAGGGCCGGTGAACGCCCACCTGGGCAGAGGTCACCACCCTTGTAGGAAGGACTCTCCCAACTTCCAACATATTTCACTGATAACGATACAACAAAATCTTATAACTTCATACACACTAAGGATGTACATATATGGACAGAACACTGCGTTTCAGCAGATCATGACCTTTAATATGATATCTTACATGGCATGCTTTGTATGACACATAACAATCATATGACACTGGTGAATACGGGGTTCCAGGGTGTTGCTTTGGGGTACAGAGTGCCACAGAGGTGAGTGGGATCTAGTGGGTTGGAGCAGGAGGGGCTAGAGCCAAGACTCCTGGGTTCTAACCCCAGCGCGGGGAGGGGAGTGGGATCCAGTAGGTTGGAGGGGGACGGGTCTGGCTATCAGGACTCCAGGGTTCCTCCGGCAGCTGATGAGACTGTTCTCCTCCATAGGAGCTGAGAAGATGAGTTTGAATGTTTACATCCCGCTGGTTCTCACCGTCTACATCGTCACCTTCCTGACCGGCCTCCCGTCCAACCTCCTGGCCTTCTACACCTTCCTGGTGAAGGTCCGCCAGAAACCCACCCCCGTCGACATCCTTCTCCTCAACCTCACCACCTCCGACCTCTTCCTCCTCATCTTCCTCCCCTTCAAGATGGTGGAGGCTGCCTCAGGCATGGAGTGGACTTTGCCTGCTTTCCTCTGCCCACTCACCAACTACTTCTACTTCAATAGCATCTACCTCAGCACCCTCTTTCTCATGGCCATCAGCGTTGATCGCTACCTGGGGGTGGCCTTTCCCATCGAGTACAAAATCCGGCGCAGTCCAGCTTATGCTGTTGCCACCTCCGTGGTCTTCTGGGTGGTGGTATTCGGCCACTGCAGCTTCATCTACATCGTCCAGTCAGCCTCTTCCTCCCCATCCTGGGGGATGGTCTAGGGATGGTCCTGACAGTATTTGGTCCTGCCATAAGGGCAGGGGGCTGGACTCGATGACCTCTCGAGGTCCCTTCCAGCCCTAGAATCTATGAATCTATGAATCCTCCGCTCGCTGTTAGCTCCTCTCCACCCACTCCCGCCCCCGCTCAGTCCAAGACCTTGTGGAGAATTTGCCAAGTGGGAGCAGGGCCTCAAGGGAGAAGAGGCTGAGCATGGGCTGGGCCTTGGGGCAGAGTGAGAGGCAGGGTCACGGTCCGGGCATTGGGGCCCACAAAAGATTAATCCGGGCCTGGCCACGAGCAGTTGGCTAAACTCCCACCGGACTTCGGCCTACTTCAGCTTTGGAATGGGTGGCCCGACTTCCTCAAGGATCCGGCCTCTCTCAGTGTCAGGGTCGCCATGGCGTCAAGGGCCTTCCTTTGCCGCTGCTGGCACATGAGTGGTTGGCCAAACATAGGCCTATTTCATCGCCCTCCACCCACTCTGGGTCTTTCCTTCTCCATGGCTGGGCCCACGGGCAAACAAGCTACTACCAGCTGCCACTGCAAGCAGGGGTTGCTGGAGGGAGGGCAAACAGGCTGGGCTGAGCTTGTCCCATTTCAGGGGAACCATTTAGTGGCAGATGAACAAGGGCCAGGCTCCGTGAGGGGCCCGTGGGCCCTGCGTTTGCCCTTGTTGAGCTATGGAGAGCTCCTCCTCCTTGGCCACTAGTATTCGTGCGTGTTGGCCTCTGTGGAAATGTAGTTACCGTCTCGGTGGGACTGGAACGCAAGAGGCTACAGCCCAGCACGCTATTTCTTGAGCTAAAGGAGCGGTGCCGTGTGTTGACAGCAGTAGTAAGGCTGTTATCCGCCATGTGGACAGGAAGGATTTGGACTCTGGAGCTCCACCATCAACACGCGGCGCAAGCGGAAGGGCCGACGCTGCTTGGCAGCAGCGGTGGGAACAGGCTGTTAGTAACTAGGATTTGAACGCAGGACTTCTAGCACCACAGTGAAGGGCTTACATGATCTAAAGGCGGAGGTGCCTTTTGCAGTGGTAGTAGGGCTGTTATCCTTCAGATTGGTGGGGGATGGGCGTTTAGCAGGCGCACGTACAATGGACACTGGTCTCTGCGGATCTGTTCCAGGTCCGGATGTAGAGCGGAGATCTCCCTCGCGCAAGGTCCTGCACTCCTCCCTTCGCTGGTGGATCTGGCGCCCCCCAAGGGCAGTGGCTTTATCTACATATTAAATAAAATTATGGGTTTATTATCCAATTGAGATTGTTTTCTTATTATTCTTCAGGGCTGGAGTGGGGTCTATGGGTTAGAGTCGGGGGGCTGGGGGCCAGGATATTTGGGTTCTACCCATGGGAGAGGATGATGGCTAGGAAGTAGGACACACACATATTGTCGCTGGCAAATTTTAATTAAATGCAGGGCGTGAATCTAGCACCGCAGGTGAGCAAATAGCGTCTCCGTGGCGCCGATATTAACCAGGGGTTAATGGATAACTGAGCCGGGCAGGGCTGGGGCAGGTTGGTGATCTCGCATGGGCAGCTGGAGGAACCACTGGCTTACAGGCCGTGGGACACTGCCACGGAGATGACACCCCCCCCTCCATCGGGCTTCTGCAGATCAGGAGCCCATTCACACAGCCTCCTGTAAACACAAACTGTACGTGTAAGTGTAACAAAGCAGCCTTTGGCGGGACACTGCTGAGAGTATCAATTCAGGGCCAATTGCTTAGATCAGGGCAGTTACAGCCCAAGGCTGGGGTCCTTTGCACACCAAACCAGCCAAACAGAGAGGACTTCGGTTTCACCCCACTGGCTACCCAGAAGTCATACAAGCAATTCCCTCAGACACTCCAGTTTCCCAGTATCACCACCGGTGCCACTCGTTATGGGGATGAATGGCTATGAAAACCAACACTCCAGTAAAAGAAAAAAGGTTCTCCCGATCCCAAAGGACCAAGCTCCAGACCCCATTCAATATATCAGTTAGATCTTACCCACAAATCACGCTGTTTAGAATCTAAAATCTAAGGGTTTATTCATAAAAAGAAAGAAATATAGATGAGAGTTAAAATTGGCTAAATGGAATCAATTACATACAGTAATGGCAAAGTTCTTGGTTCTGGATTGTAGCAGTGATGGAATAAACTGCTGGTTTAAGTTAAATCTCTGGAGTACATCCCCAGCTGGGATGGGTCTTCAGAGTTTCAGTTTGTAGCAAAGTCCCTCCAGAGGTAAGAAGCAGGATTGAAGACAAAATGGAGAAGATGCAGCTGCCTTTTCTAGTCTCTTGCCATGCGCCCTTGCTTCATTTGTTTCAAACACAAGCTGCCCAGCCCATGGCTTGGAAGACTTAGAGTTCTCTCCATAGGCATCTCCCTGCCTGCCTTGCTGACTCACAAGGTATATATCTGCTTCTGTTGATCGGTCAATTGTATAGCTGATCATAGAATCATAGAATATATGGATTGGAAGAGACCTCAGGAGGTCATCTAGTCCAACCCTCTGCTCAAAGAATATATGGATTGGAAGAGACCTCAGGAGGTCATCTAGTCCAACCCTCTGCTCAAAGCAGGACCAACCCCAACTAAATCATCCCAGCCAGGGCTTTGTCAAGCCTGACCTTAAAAACCTCTAAGGAAGGAGATTCCACCGCCTCCCTCGGTAATCCATTTCCGTGCTTCACCACCCTCCTAATGAAATAGTGTTATCTAAATCTCCCCCACTGCAACTTGAGACCATTATTCCTTGTTCTGTCATCTGCTACCACTGAGAACAGTCTAGATCCATCCTCTTTGGAACCCCCTTTCAGGTAGTTGAAAGCAGCTATCAAATCCCCCCTCATTCTTCTCTTCTGCAGGCTAAATAATCCCAGTTCTCTCAGCCTCTCCTCATAAGTCATGTCCTTAATGGGCCATCAAGCAGGCTAGGCAGTGCTGGTGCCAAACTGTCTGGGGTGTCACCCAGAAGCATAGCCCAAGTTTGAAATACAGACATACATACATACCTATAACTCATAATACAAAGGCGATACAAACATATAAACAAGAATATCATATCTGGCAAATTATAACATTTTTGCAGATATCTTACATGGCATATCTGGCTGATTACTTTGCGGGCGTTACCCCAGGAGCCAACATTTGAAACAGGTATGGAGCCAATACTTATAACTTTAAATACAAAAATGATACATGCATACAGATAGCATAATCATAACCAGCAAATCATAACCTTTTCAGAGACACCTTACTTGACCTCCTTCGAACAAGATTTGGTGCAACTGTAGGACCTTGGTTGCAACAATGATCTATATGGTCACAGTTCATGTCAATAACGTCACAGTAACCCACACACCTCCTGGGTGGGGTGTTCTGTCCCATCTAGTGGCGCCGAGACCACTTAGAAAGAGAAAATGAGTCTGCTCTACAGCCTTAGCTAACAACCCCCTCCCTCGAGCGACGCGGCCGGCGGGATTAGCGGGGGAGCTGGAGCCGGATGGGTTTGTCGCAGAAGGGGGCTCCGCTTCCCGCCGCCGCCGCTGGTGAGTGTGGGGGGCGGGCCCGACCCGTTCCTCCAAGCCCCCTCCCCCAAGCGACAGAGCTGGGGGAGTGGAGTGGGCTGGGGCCGGGTCGCTCTGCTTCCCGCTGCCACTGGAGAGTGCAGGGGCGGGGGGGGGGGGGGCTGACTCCTGCTGCCGGCGCCAGGCCCCCCCACTAATCCCCCGCGCTGCCCTGGGCTTCCTTGCCCCGCTGCTGCCCCCCACAGCTCCTGCCCTGCAGCCCTTGAGCGCAGCCCCCCCTCCCCCACAGAGGGGCCAGCCCCCCCAGCGGAGCGGCCACTCCCGCTGCCGGGGGGGTGCAGGTGCTCGGGCTGCATAGGGCACCACCATAGGGAGGGACGGCCCTTTGCTGAGGGTCGGGAGTGAGGGGCACCAGCTGAATATGTGGGCGGAGGGGGGAGCCCCAGGCTGGGAGAACAGGGGGCTGCAAGCGGAACTGGGCTTGTTTCTGTTACCGTGGCTTTCGGTTTTGGAGCGTTGCGGGTTTGGGGTTTGTTTGCTTTCGAGGTGGCTGATTTGGCCTTGAAGGCCGGCTGGGCTCGGCTGCCGGGGCGCAGGCCCAGCCCACGTAAGTGTTTTCGGGGGGAGGCGGCGAAACCCGGCCAGCCAGGGGGTGGCTCAGCCCTGCACTGGCACCTGCTGGGGCTATGCCCAGAGAGGGGTCAGCAGAGGAGGGGGCCAGCAGACAGGGTTGCCAGGCAACCAGAACGCCCGGTCAAAAAGGGACCCTGGCGGCTCCGGTCGGGGCCGCCGACTGGGCCGTTAAAAGTCCGGTTGGGGGCGCAGTGGGGCTAAGGCAGGGGCAGTCCAGGGCCGGCGCGCCCACTAGGCAACCCTAGGCGGTCACCTAGGGCGCCAGGATTTGGGGGGAGGCTGGCCGCAGCTGCCTCCTGCCTCCGCGGCTGAGCCGGGAGCTGGGGGGGCGCTGCAGGCGGGGGGGAGGCTGCCGCGGGCGGGGGGGCCGAGCTGCCTTGGCCCCCGGGGGAGTGGGGAGCCATGGGGGAGGGGGGAGCTGGCTGCCACGGGGGGGGGGGGAGGGTTAGCTGGAGGCGGGGGCGCAGGGCCGGTGCAAGGAAGTTTCGCCTAGGGCGCGAAACTTCCTTGCTCCGGCCCTGGGGCAGTCAATGCCGGTTCTCACACCCTGAGGCCGCTCTCCCACATCCTCCCCCTCACTTTGGTTTGCTCAACGCCCAGAGGAAGCGGCAGCGACTCTGAGACAAAAATACCCCGGCTAAGGCCCAGCCAGTGACCCTCGACGCGGGGGAAACAGCTGCTCTGGCACCCTGTGCTGTTGGGACGTGGGGGGGGGGAGCATTTTCAGCGGTCTTCAACCTCCATCCGCCAAGTAGGGGATCAGACAGGAGGAGCAGCTGGCCTTTGACTCTGGGCTGCGCCGTGCCCGGCCTGTGGCAATGCCCACAGCCTGACAGCTGCTGCACAGCTGGGGAAACTGAGGCACGAGGGGTGTGACTTGGAGAACCTCATACACGGGGGGCTCAGAGTTCTGGGCTCTTCTGCTGCTCTAACCACTTGACTCCGCTCCCCACCCAGAGCCAGGGATAGAACCCAGGAGTTCTGGCTCCCAGCACCCGCCCCCTAACGGTGTTCAGTTTTGTGCGATTAGAAAGTTGGCAACCCTACCTGCAGGGCCGTCCTTAGGCATACGCAGCATACGCAGCTGCATAGGGCACCATGAAATGGGGGCACCAAATTGCCCCAGACAACTCCCTCCGCCCCGCCTCTTACCCATCCCCCCTGCTCCGCCCCACCCAGTCCGCCCCCACCCCACTTCCGCCCATCCCATCTCCGCCCCCCCCCATTCCACCTCTTCCCCCAGTGACCCCATACTGCTGTTGTGAGCATTTGGTGTGTGAATGTCCTATGGGTGTGTTAGTCTGGTGAGATTTTATGCAGCTGTGTGTGTGTGTGTGTGTGTGTGTGTGTGTTCCTGCTGCCCCCTGCTGGAGGGGACGAGCCCTGCACTGTGTGTGTATAAACAGACACACCTCTCCCCCAGCTCTGCCCCTCAATACCAACCCACAGCCCCCTGCTATCCCAGCCCTGGGATTTCCCCCCCCCCCCCCGTCTCACACACACACACACACACAGAGCTCCCCTCCCTGCTGCCCATGTGTGTGAGGGGTTGGGAGCCCCAATGGCGGGGGGGGGTGTTTGCGATGTAGCGTGGGGGAGGGGCGCTCCCGGTGCGTGTCTGCGCCTCGCTCAGCGGGTTTGTTTATCTGCTAACAGCTGCTCTGGGACGTTCGCTGTGCAATGAGGTTTGCTGGGTCTCAGCCCCATTTGGAGCAGGAGCCGTCCTGTACCCAGCGCTCCCCCAGACCCCCCCCACCCTGGACAGGCCGCGGTGACTGAGCCCAGGAGAGGGGGCTGCATGTGCGATACAGGGGGCTGTGGGTGGCTGGTAGTGTAGCCAGCCGGTTTTTCACCAGGACGCCCAGTCGACAAGGGATCCTGGCTGCTCCGGTCGGCACCACTCCCCGGGCCGATAAAAGTCGTGGGCCGCAGCACCAGCAGGGCAGGCAGGCTCCATGCCTGGCTCCACGCGGCTCCTGGGAAGCGGCCGGTGGACGGGCAGCCACTGCCAGGGGGTCTCCGCGCACTGCACCCCCCGAGCGCCGGCTCCGCAGCTCCCATTGACCGGGAACTGAGCCTAATGGGAGCTGCAGCAGAGGCAGCGCGCGGAGCCCCCTTGGCCACCCCTCTGCCTAGGAGCCGGACGGACATGCCAGCTGCTTACTGGAAGCCGCGCAGACGTCCTCTGTCCCCGGGAAATGCTGCGGCCACCTGAGGTCACCGGAGCCCGCACCCCGAACCCTCTCCCACGCCCCAACCTTGAGCCCCCCCCTGCACTCCAAACCCCTCAACCCCAGCCCCGACCCCACGCCAGAGCCCACCCCCCCTCCCGCCCCAACCCCCTGCCCCAGCCCTGAGCCCCCTCCTGCACTTCAAACCCCTCGGTCCCAGCCCGGATCCCCCTCCCGCACCCCAAACTCTGAATCCCCAGACCCACCCCAGAGCCCTCACCCCCTCCCACACCCGAACTTCCTGCCCCAGCCCAGTGAAAATAAGCGAGTGAGCAAAAGTGGGGAGAATGGAGTGCGTGGGGGCGGGGCCTTGGAGAAGGGGCGGGGAAGGGGCGGGGCCTTGGAGAAGGGGCGGGGCGGGACGCAAGGCAAGGGTGTTCGGTTTTCTGCAATTAGAAAATCGGCAACCCTAGAGCGCCTGCTCTGGGGAAGCCCGGGGGGAGTGAGGGGAGAGTGTCAGGCCCGTGGTTCCTTGTGAAATCCCCTGGCTTAGCCCGGCCCAGTTATCCATTAACCCCGCTTAATATCAGCACTACGGAGACACTATTTGCTCACCTGCGGTGCCAGATTTACGCCCTGTGGTTAATTAGAAGTCGCCAGCGACAATATGTGTGAGGCCGACTTCCTAGCCATGGTGCCTTCCCATGGAAAGAATCCAGGAGACCTACCCCCCAAACCCTCCTCCCCCCGACTCTAACCCATAGACCCCACTCCCCTCCCAGAACTGGGAATAGAACTCAGGGGTCCTGGCACCCAGCCCACCTTCCCCCGACGCTAACCCACTTGACCTCACCCCAGACCTGAAGAATAAGAAGAAAATAATCTCAGTTGGACAATAAATAAATTATTTTATTTCATACGTAGCTAAAGCCAGTGCCCCTGGGGAGCGCCAGATCCACCAGCGAAGGGAGGAGTGCAGGACCTTGCGCGAGGGAGATCTCCGCTCTACGTCCGGACCTGGAACAGATCCGCAAGGACCAGTGTCCATTGTACGTGTGCCTGCTAAACGCCCATCCCCCACCAATCTGAAGGATAACAGCCCTACTACCGCTGCAAAAGGCACCTCCGCCTTTAGATCATGTAAGCCCTTCACTGTGGTGCTAGAAGTCCTGCGTTCAAATCCTAGTTACTAACAGCCTGTTCCCACCGCTGCTGCCAAGCGGCGTCGGCCCTTCTGCTTGCACAGTGCATTGATGGTGAAGGTCCAGAGTCCTAATCCTTCCTGTCCACATGGCAGATAACAGCCTTACTACTGCCGCCAACATACTTCACTACTCTTTGCACGCTGCAGACTCTTGCGTTCCAGTCCCACCGAGACGGTAACTACATTTCCACAGAGGCCAACACACACGAATACTAGCGGCCAAGGAGGAGGCGCTCTCCATAGCTCAACAAGGGCAAATGTGGGGCCCACGGGCCCCTCACGGAGCCTGGCCCTTGTTCATCTGCCACTAAATGGTTCCCCTGAAACGGGACAAGCTCAGCCCAGCCTGTTTGCCCTCCCTCCAGCAACCCCTGCTTGCAGTGGCAGCTGGTAGTAGCTTGTTTGCCCGTGGGCCCAGCCATGGAGAAGGAAAGACCAGGAGTGGGTAGAGGGTGATGAAATAGGCCTATGTTCGGCCAACCACTCATGTGCCAGCAGCGGCAAAGGAAGGCCCTTGACGCCATGGCGACCCTGACACTGAGAGAGGCCGGATTCTTGAGGAAGTCGGGCCACACACTCCAAAACTGAAGTAGGCCGAAGTCCGGTGGGAGTTTAGCCAACTGCTCGTGGCCAGGCCCGGATTAATCTTTTGTGGGCCCCGATGCCCAGACCGTGGCCCTGCTCCTTGTTCTGCCCCAAGGCCCAGCCCCTGCTCAGCCTCTTCTCCCTTGAGGCCCTGCTCCCACTTGGCAAATTCTCCACAAGGTCTTGGACTGAGCGGGGGCTGGAGTGGGTGGAGAGGAGCTAACAGCGAGTGGAGGATTCATAGATTTATAGATTCTAGGGCTGGAAGGGACCTGGAGAGGTCATCGAGTCCAGCCCCCTGCCCTCATGGCAGGACCAAATACTGTCAGGACCATCCCTAGACCATCCCCCAGGATGGGGAGGAAGAGGCTGAGTGGGGCTGAGGCCTCATGGGGGCGGGGCCACGTTCCCGGCACCAGGGCCCCTTCTAAGTGTGGGCCCACTCCCGTTGGCGCCATTGTAAACCTGGTACTGCTCGTGGCCCGGCAGTGACAAAGGAAGGTCAGCCAATCCCTTGTGCAAGTTTGGCCAACCACACTGAAGCTCAAGTAGGCCAAAGCCTTGTGGAAGTTGGGCACTGACTCCAAGCCCCACTTCATGCTGCTGTCTAAGGAAGGCCTACGGCCCTCTCGGGAGATGCAGGGAAGGACAGAAGATGCAGGATCTCTTGCTCCTGCAGAGCATGGGACAAAGGAGGCTCTGCGGAGGAAGCAGAGAGTCAGTCTCATTCTGGGGGTCAAGTCGTCGACTCCTCAACCACGTCCCCACTGGCCGCCTTCAACTCGCTGCCCGCTTCCACGCAGCGAGTCAAGCAGGGGAGATGGCACCGGGCCAAGATGGTGCAGAGTTTGTGCCACAGGGTGGACAGGCAGTTGGCGAAGGCCCGTTGGACGGCAGTGGAGGAGAAGTAGAAGATGGCGGGGTCCAAGGCGGCGTTGAGGGTGCTGAGGAGAAGAGCGTACACCCTCCAGAAGGGGCTCTTGTTCTGGACAAAGCCCACTACGTGGGACACGTTGTAGGGGGCGAAGCAGACTATGAAGTTGAACAAGGTGGCCAGAGCCAGGCCCACGGCCCGCTGCTTCCTCTTGGCCGAGATGTTGGGCAAGGCCACCAGGATGCGGATGAGGTTGACGTAGCAGAAGATGGTGATGATGAAGGGGAGGCAGAAGAGGACGACAAAGAACTCCAGCCGGACAGGGAGGAGGATCTGGCGCTGCGTAGGGGAGAAACGTTCATAGCAGTGGGACTTGTTATTGGAGGTCACGGTCCCATTGGGGCTCAGGACCTCGTATTGGACAATGTAGACGATGCTGCAGTGGACGCAGGAGACCACCCAGAAGACCACGGAGGTGGCGACAGCATAAGCTGGACGACGCCGGAGCTTGTACTTGATGGGAAAGGCCACCCCCAGGTAGCGATCAACGCTAACGGCCATGAGGAAGAGGGAGCTGATGTAGATGCTATTGTAGTAGAAGTAGTTGGTGAGTGGGCAGAGGAAAACGGGCAAGAGCCACTCCATGCCTGAGGCGGCCTCCACCATCTTGAAGGGGAGGAAGATGAGGAGGAAGAGGTCGGAGGTGGTGAGGTTGAGGAGAAGGATGTCGACGGGGGTGGGTTTCTGGCGGACTTTCACCAGGAAGGTGTAGAAGGCCAGGAGGTTGGACGGGAGGCCGGTCAGGAAGGTGAAGATGTAGACGGTGAGAACCAGAGGGATGTAAACATTTGAACTCATCTTCTCCGCTCCTTCAAAGGAGAACATGCTCGTCAGCTGCTGAAGGAACCCAGGAGTCCTGGTAGCCAGCCCCCTCCTCCTCCAACCCACTAGATCCCACTCCCCTGCCAGCACTGGGGATAGAACCCTGGACTCCGGGTTCCAGCCCCCTTCCTCCAACCCACTGGATCCCACTCACCTCTGTGGCACTCTGTACCCCAAAGCAACACCCTGGAGCCCCGTAGTCACCAATGTCACGTGATTCTGTTATGTGTCATACAAAGCATGCCTTGTGAGATATCATATGAAAGGTCATGATCTGCTGAAACCCGTTGTTCTGTCCAAATAGGTGCATCTTTAGTGTGTGTGAAGTTATAAGATTTTGTTGTATCGTTATCAGTGAAATATGTTGGAAGTTTGAGAGTCCTTCCTACAAGGGTGGTGACCTCTGCCCAGGTGGGCGTTCACCGGCCCTTCATCAACAGTCAAGGGATTTACAATTCAATGAACTGCACAAGCCCCATACAATGGGGGATTTACTTGATCACTGGGACGGGTCTGCGTAAGGGTCTTCTAAGCACATGGGCTAAGGATATAAAATAAGGGACAGAGGCTGCATGGCTTGGCCTTTTCTCCTCCCCCACCTACGCTGCAAACAACAAGGATGCTGAGAAGAGAGAGACTTCAAAAGAGAGGACCAGGGATAAACCTGTGTATTGTGAACTGTCACATCCAGTGCGGGGAGAAAACTACGAGATCTCAATACTGCCCGGCATCTTAGAGGTTAAAGTTTTAGATTGCACGCGTCTTTTCTTTTCTTTGGTAAACGATCGCTGATTTTTATACCTACCCCTTATAATCATTTAAACTCTCTCTATCTGCAGTTAATACGTCTGTTTTACATTATACCTAAAACTGTGAATTTTGCTTGAAGTGCCTGGAAGTCTGAGCTCAGTTAACCAAAGGCCTGTGCGTGTCCTTTCCGCATCGAGGGAGCTGTGGACTGGGTCATGAACTTACGCTGCTCAGGCTTCTAACCAATGCAGGATTGTACAACTCCGGGGTCCTAGGCTGGGCACTCTCTGTTTTTGGTTCAGGAGTGGCTGAGGGCAGCATTTACTGTAACTCGGCTGGGTGTGTCCCTACCTGTGGATGGCTGTGTAAATCCAGTACCTGCCAGACGTTTGTAGCTTGTCACAGCATCACAGCGTGAGTGGGAGCCCAGACTGGTGGGGCAGAGGTGGGACGCAGGGGTACCTGAGTTCCAGGTTGCATCCTGGGGATCCTATCACACCTTCCCAGGCCTGCCGATAGAACCCAGGAGTCCTGGCTCCAGTCCCCCTATCCTTATCCACTAGATCTCACTTCCCTCCCTGAGCTGGGGGAGTTCCAGGAGTCCTCGCACCTAATTCTTTGATGCCCCTCCCCTCCCAGTCCTGTGGATAGAACCCAGGAGTCCGGGCTCCAACCCTCCTTACCCGTAGCCATGCGAGCAAGTTCAGGGCTCCCATTCCATTAGCTGACAGTAGACATCTGGCTGGAATTTATGTAGCCAGCTCCGGTATTTATTTAGCTCAGTTTCCTGTTTAGCCAGCGGCGCGGGGGGGGGCGGGGGTGGGGGGGGGGCAGCGCCAAAGAGAGAACGGGGAGCCTGGGATGCATGAGATCCTGTAAGCAAACACCCAGGGATGGGCCGCAGGGGGTGGGGCGAGCGGGCACCTTGGACAACAGGGAAGTGGTTGTTACTCAGAAGGAAATTTTCATAAATATCATCAAGGGCGGAAGGAAGCGGGGTCTAGTGGTTAGAGGGTGCGGGACTGGGAGCCAGGACTCCTGGGTTCAATCCGTGATTCTAAGGGGGTGATTTAGTGGTTAAAATAGGAAATAAGGAGTCCATGCACAGAACTAGGAAACACAACCCAGGGTTCTCGACCTTTTAGCACCTCTAGACCCCACTCTTCTCCCAGAGCTGGGGAGAGAACCCAGGAGTCCTGGCTCCCAGCCCCCCTGCTCTAACCAACTAGTTCCCACTCCCCTCCCAGATCTGGGGAGAGAACCCAGGAGTCATAGAATCATAGAATATCAGGGTTGGAAGGGACCTTAGGAGGTCATCTAGTCCAACCCCCTTCTCAAAGCAGGACCAATCCCCAATTTTTGCCCCAGATCCCTAAATGGCTCCCTCAAGGATTGAACTCACAACCCTGGGTTTAGCAGGCCAATGCTCAAACCACTGAGCTATCCCTCCCCCCCACTGAGCTATCCCTCCCCCCTGCCTGTCAGCTCTCCCTGTTCTAATCACCAGACCCTAGCTCCCCTCCTGGAGCCAGGGAGAGAACCCAGGAGTCCTGGCTCCCACCTCTAACCACTGAGCCATCCCAGTAACTCTGAAGAGCAGCTTTCCAGCTTTCCCAGGGCCAGGGTGTCCTGCGTCCGTGCTCCAGACAGGCTGCGGGCGCCCTCATGCCAAGTGATGGGCCCCTCCTTCCCCGGGCTCCACGTAGCTCTACCCCCGCCTCCCAGCTGCGGGCATCGATCGTTAATAGCCTCATTATGCAGACGCTAATATGCCTCTCCCGTAAAATAAACTATTGTCTGAGCCTGACCAGTCCCTCGCTCCCCTACCAATCACAGGACTGGGGGGGGGGGGGGGGGGGTTTGGACTAGATACCTTCTGAGAACCCTTCCAACCCTAATCTTCTCTGATTCTCTGATTCTAGGAACAGGGCCGGGTGTATGCGCCAGCCAGAACATCTCTCCAGGAGTCGTGCCCCCCCTGCAGTTAGAAACTGTCAGTCCCTCCACTCTCCCTAACGGAGGGAAACCCACTTTCCCTCCCAGCCTGTCTCGCTGCTCAGATGTGGTGGCAGGATGTGGGACCGCGAGCGGATCGGACCTGATGGTCCCGTTCCCAGAACCCTTGGTAATGGAGCCGCTGCTGGGGGGGGGGGGGGAGGAAGGAATCATCCCCTCGAGACTCTTTCTCCAAGTGGGGGACCCTTTCTGTGGGGGATGTAATGACCACGCCCCACATCCTGACTGGCACCTCCCCAAGCCAGTGCTGGGTGCCCCCCGTACGTGGACTGTTGTGTTCTCCTCTCTTGGGGTTCCCCTCTCCCTGTCCCCACCATGCCCTCACTGAGCTGAGCTAGACACATTTCCATCTCCCCACTCCCCTCCCTCGGTCAGCTTCACTCAGCCCTGATCGTCCGGTGATGGGCGAGCGCGTTGAAAAACTAGGTCACAAACCTTCACCCCCATTTGACCAGTGGAAGAATGGAGAGTCTGAGCAGGGAGAGGAGATGGCCATGCTGGGGAAAGAACCCAGGAGTCTTGACTCCCTACCCCCTACTCTAAGGACGAGACCCCCACTCCCTGCCAGAGCTGGGGCTTGAGTCCAGGAGTCTCGACTCTCAGCCCCCACTGTTCTAACCACTACACCCCACTCCTCTCCCACGCTGGGGCTAGAATCCCGTGGTCAGCTGAGCCGGCAATCTCCCTTTTACTTGGCTGCTTGTTTGTTTTTTGATTTTGCAAAAGCAAAATTAAACTTTGCACAGAGGCCTGAGCACGACTGGTAAAGGGAAATACACACCCCTGAGGGCTGGGAGCAGAACCCAGGAGTCCTGACTCGCCCCCCACTGGCTTTAACCAGTAGACCCCACTCACCTCCTGGAGCTGGTTAAGGAATCCGGCCGTCCTTTCTCTGGTCCTTCTCTGCTCTAAACCAGTCCCCTTCCAGGGTCAGTGATAGAACCCAGGAGTCCTGAATCCCAGCCACAACCCCTGCTCTAACCGCTAGTCCCCACTCCCCTCCTTACAAGCCCTGACCCAGGCAGCTAGAGAGCCCATCCTCACCTCCTCTCCAGCAGCCAGCGTGCTGAGAGCCTGCAGAAGGGCTGGAAGGAACCCAGGTGTCCGGGCTGGGAGCCACCCCAGGCGATGTGATAGGGATGAGTTGGCAGCTGGTGGTCTCCTGCGTCCCGGCTGGGGATTGCTCTGCAGCCCAGGCGGCTGGTTATGGTGTGTGTGTGTCTGCGCCCCAGGAAGCCCCACTGGTCCCTCTCCTCCAAAATCCACGCAGAGAGGATGAGAGATTCAATTGTTACTTCCTCGTGCCTTGCGGGAGGTGTGACTTGGCACATCCTTGAGAGGGTGTGGTTCCCCCCCCCCCCCCACCTGGCTACTGCACCCTGCTGTGGGCGAGGACTCCTGGGTTCTATTCCTGGGAAGGGGAGTGGAATGTAGCAGATAGAGCAGGGCGGGCTGGGAGCCAGGACGCCTGGGTTGTATTCTTAGCTCATGCAGGGGAGGGGGGTCTAATGGTTAGAGCTAGGAGGCTGGGAGCCAGCACTTGTGGGTTGTCTCCCCTATTCTGGGAGGGGAGTGGGGTCTAGTGGTTCAAACCCAGGGCACCGGAGGAGAGGCTGCGCTGGATTGATGGCTGTTTCTTTGATCTCCTGGGCTCCAGCCTCTTTCAGAAGCACGATATTAAATAAATAAGCAAATCCGAGTTCATATTTCTTCGCTCAGGCTCCGGGGCACATAAAAACCCTGCCCAGAGCATGGAGACACACACCGGAGCCTCAGCGGAGTGGGAGGGAATCCTGACTGCTAAAGACGGGGGCAATGGGGCCAGATCCTAGCTGGGGTCAAGCGGCCGCCGCTCCACTGGAGTCAATGGGGCCAGATCCCCATTGGTGGAAATCGGCTCCATTGGAGCCATAGCCAGGATCCCAGAGGCGATGGGTCCCCAGGTTGCAGGGGGAGGTGGGGTGACCAGACAGCAAGTGTGAAAAATCAGGACAGGGGGTGAGGGGTAATAGGAGCCTATATAAGGAAAAGCCCCAAATATCGGGACTGTCCCTATAAAATCGGAACATTTGGTCACCCTGGGGGGAAGGGGAAACTGACATTCATGAGCCAGTGCTGGGAAAACACTGAGACGTCCCAAGGCATCCTGGCCAGGGGGCCGGGGTGAGGGGTCGGGGTCCCCAACCTGAGCCCCCCCACCGCCATGGCCTTGCTTTGGGGAGGGATGCATGAGCCCCGTGAATGCAGACCCCCACCCCGGGCTTGTGCAGGGCTCTGGGCCCCGTGTCCTGTCCCTCCCCCACGGTGGAGCCGCATCCGTTGTTATTTGCATAGTTTTATTAACGTCGGTGCTGTGCAAGAAAGGCGGCATCCCAGGCGCCCGTCCTCCTGGCGCGTGCACAGACGGACGGTCGTGTGGCTGGCTCACCCGTCCTTCCAGAGGGGAGACGGGTTTCAGACGGGGGCATTTATCACTGCGGGGTTCGCGCTTGCCATCTATGGACCCACCCTGTGCTAGGGTGACCAGATGTCCTGATTTTATAGGGACAGGTGGGATTAGCGAGTCCCCTTCGAGACCAGTCCCTAGACAAACTCCCCGGGGCTGGGGGGCCGCTCTTTGCTCTATGCAGCTCCTGGTACAACAGGGTCCTGGGTGATACTGTAACGCATCTAAATGGCACAAATAACGTACAGCGCCTGGCGCTCTCGGGTCCTGGGTCAGAACTGGGGCTCCTAGGTGATACTGTAACACACCTAATAAATAGCAATAATGAAGTACAGCGCCTGGCACATGGGGGTCCTGGGCCAGGGCTGGGGCGCCTGGGTGCTACCGTAATGCACCTAATAAATAGCACTAATGTACAGCGCCTAGCGCAATGGAGTCCTGGGCCATCTCTAGCAGCCCCTCGAGCCTACCACAGTACAGATAAGAATATTACTCATAATTCCATTTGATAGAAAACTTTCTAAAGCACTGATCCTGCGCCCACACTCGAAACTTTGTTTTCTGAGTGACAGAGTTGAAAGTTTTTTCCAAGAATTTGGGGGGCGGAACCAAACCGCCTCCACACTTTGTCTCAGTCTCTGTCCCCCCCACTTTTGTTTTTATTCCCCCACCTCAGAAAAGAGGGTGGGAAAATTAAAACAGTGATTGAAAGTGGGGAAATACAAATACTTTCACTCCCCCGCCCTTTATCTCACTGGGGGGGAAATGGCAGATCCATAGATTCCAAATCCTGCAGCCCCACTCTGGGCAACGCCCGATCCAGGATCCCACGCTGGGGGTCCGGCCATCGGTCACGGATCACTCCCTCTCGGAGGCAGCGGGTCCCTGGGCCCAGCGCCCCACGGCGCCTCATCCCGTCTTGACCCCTCCTTTCAGCTCTGCTCCAGCACTCTACGATATTTACATCGTTCCCGGCCTGGAGCAAAACTGTTAGTGTTCCCCAAGAACTGCTATAAATCCTCCCGGACAACAGCTTAACGTCTCTCCCCACCGCGGTGTGGCAGGAACGCCGAATGTTCCACCCTCCTATGTCTCGCGTCTAGGGGGCTCTGGTTAGAACATGACCCCTGGGGAATGGAGTCTAGTGGTTAGAGCAGGGGAGGCTGGGAGCCAGGACTCCTGGGTTCTCTCCCCAGTTCTGGAAGGGGAGTGGGGTCTACTGGTTAGAGCAGTGGGGGACTGGGAACCTGGACTCCAGGTGTGACTGCGTACCCCATAAGGCTTTATGGGGAGATGCTTATAAATGTATATATGATGTAACTGGAATATGTTTTATGCTACATGTGCCATGTAACATATCTCTGTAAAAGTTACAATCTACTGAGTCTATTCCTCCTGGTTATATGCATGTATCATTTTTGTAGCTGAAGTTATGAATATTGGTTGTATATTTGCTGGTTTTATACATAGCCTTTGTAAGAGCATGGGATTAATGTCTGGAGAAAGGAATGTGCAGGTTAAAGAGCCCAATCAAGAAACTCTTGACAGACAAAAGAAGTTGCAGACACCAATCCACATCTGAGCTCGGCCAAGAATGTGACTGGGCTGATAACTGAGTTGTGCATGGACATGTCACTTGCCCATGTGACCCCAAAACTCCATCTTGTAGCTGGATGTTACACAGAAGGAGGGAGGGGTGGCCACCCAGAGGAGAAAGTCTATTTAAACCCCTGCGAGACCCCTCCATCTTGTCTTCAGCTGAGTGAAAAAGGGGGAATTTTGCTGGCCAGTGAAGGGTCTGTCTTAGCTGGCAGCTGTGAGCCTACAGCTGGACCAGGGTCACCTTCTCTTCTGGGGGACACAGGCGTGTCTGACCCAGAGGGAAGCCCAGGGAGGGAAGCCCAGATTGAAGGTGAGGGGGGGGGGCCCAGAGAGTCCACCCACCTTTTGTAGGGAGGATCTTGCCCAGGAGGAGGGTGAAAAGTCTGCATTTAAGATGCCAGGCCCCTCTCCTGTGGATCAGGTGAGAAGGGAAAACTGGGGGTCAGACCTCCTGGAGGGAGGAGTCCGTCCAGCTGACCTGCTGGGAACAGAAACTGGGGTGTCCAAGAAAGAGGTTGTTCTTGCTACACTGGTAGAAGGTAAATCTGTCTCTTCAAGGCAGGAGGGAGTAAATCTCTGCATGGGTGAAGCCTCACAAGGGAGTGGGGTTCGGCCCAGAGAAATTCCAGAGTGAGGGACCGAGGGCAGGCATGGTTGCAGTACACCCTTTCCTGGCCAAAGCCTCCAACACATGCCTGAATCAGAAGCCTTCTCCAAAGAGGCAGAAGAATCTGCATCAGAGTGCCTACCAGGGCACACAGATTTGCTGTTAATCTTGTATCTTGTGCTAATTCAGCTATGGGTTAGAACACAGGAGTTAATACTGAGGGTCAACCCTTTAAAAATGGGGGACCTACCTGATTTGTGGAAAAAACTGTTGTACATTCTAGGGAGGGTGAGCAAAAAGTCCCACAAGCATGTTACCTGTCAGCCTATATCTGTTAACAGGCAGTAAGCTTGGCACAGCAGCAAAAGCATAACAGGCCTATGCTGCTGTGTGGAAGGGGAAACTGAGGCACGCCGCCTCATGGCGTTGGTGGCTAAATGCCAAGGCACCTACACTTCAACAGATATCGCTGTCTGTATAACCTCAGCCTAGACCAGTCCACACAAGCGGTCCATTTCCTAGACACCACTGTGCTAATAAGTGATGGTCACATTAACACCACCCTATACCGGAAACCTACTGACCGCTATACTTACCTACATGCTTCCAGCTTCCATCCTGGACACACCACACGATCCATTGTTTACAGCCAAGCTCTAAGATACAACCGCATTTGCTCCAATCCCTCAGACAGAGACAAACACCTACAAGATCTCTACAAGCATTCTTACAACTACAATACCCACCTGCTGAAGTGAAAAAACAGATTGACAGAGCCAAAAAGAGTACCCAGGAGTCACCTACTACAGGACAGGCCCAAAAAAGAAAATAACAGAACGCCACTAGCCGTCACCTTTAGCCCCCAACTAAAACCTCTCCAGCGCATCATCAAAGATCTACAACCTATCCTAAAAGATGATCCCTCACTCTCACAGATCTTGGAGGACAGACCAATCCTTGCTTACAGACAGCCCCCCAACCTGAAGCAAATACTCACCAGCAACCACACACCATACAACAAAAACACAAACCCAGGAACCTATCCTTGCAACAAAGCCCGATGCCAACTCTGTCAACATATCGATTCAAGTGATACCATCACAGGGCCTAATCACATCCGCCACGCCCTCAGGGGCTGATTCACCTGCATATCTACCAATGTGATATATGCCATCATGTGCCAGCAATGCCCCTCTGCCATGTACATTGGCCAAACCGAACAGTCTCTACGCAAAAGAATAAATGGACATAAATCTGACATCAGGAATCATAACATTCAAAAACCAGTAGGAGAACACTTCAACCTCCCTAATCACTCAGTGACAGACTTGAGGGTTGCAGTGTTGCGACAGATTAACTCCAAAAGCAGACTTCAAAGAGAAACTATTGAACTCGAATTGATATGCAAACTAGATTGCATTGCCTCCGGATTAAATCGAGATTTGGAATGGCTCAGCCATTATGTTAATTGAATCTATTTCCCTTAAGTTAACGATCCTCATTCACACCTGTGTGACCATCTTGTTTATCACTTCAAAAGTTTTTTCTTCCCCTGCTGTTATGGTTCCTCTCAACTAATTAGCCTCTTAAGATTGGTCTATACACCTTGACCTTATCATGTTTCTCTGACTGTATAAATATCTGTCTACTGTGTATTTCATTCCATGCATCCGATGAAGTGGGTATTAACCCACGAAAGCTTATGCTGAAATAAATTTGTTAGTCTCTAAGGTGCTACAAGTTTTTCTTTCTTATTTTCGTTTTGCTGACACAGACTAACACGGCTACTACACTTAAACCTGTCTGTATTCTGTTAGCAATACTACACCCCAACCTGTTTTCAGGCACCTGGGGACCCGGAACCCCCAAACTTGCTAGAACATTTATGAACAACATCATGTGGTGTAAAGGTCCTGAAAGGGCATGTGACCAAAGACAAACAGGGATTTTATGTGTACTGCCTCCGCCATGGACAGTGTCCAAGTCTCTGGCAGTAAGTTCAGGAGGAGGGTGTGACGGTGTACCCCATAAGGCTTTATGGGGAGAGGCTTATACATGTACATATGATATAACTGGAATATGTTTTATGCTACATGTGCCATGTAACATATCTCTGTAAAAGTTCTGATCTACTGAATCTATTGCTCCTGTTTGTATGCATGGATCCTTGTTGTAGTTGAAGTTATGAATATTAGTTGTATTTCTTGAGAAAGGAATGTGCAGGGAAAGTGCCCAATCAAGAAGCGCTTAACAGACAATAGAGCTTGCAGACGTCAATCCACATCTGAGCTTCGCCAGGACTGTGGCTTGGCTCCTAAGGAACTGAGTGATGCGTGGACATGTGACTTCCCCATGTGACCCCAAAACTCCATCTTGTAACTGGATGCTACACAGGGAGAGGGAGGGGTGTCTACCCAGAGGAGAAAGTCTATTTAAACCCCTGCGAGACTCCTCCATCTTGTCTTCAGCTGGCTAAAGAGAGAGCCTCTCCACCCGCCAACGACACACCTGAAAGAGACTGGAACAAAGGACAAGGACAATAGGGGGTGTGAGCGATTGCTGGACCCAGGCTAGGAGGACCATAGCCTGTAAAAGGAAGTTTACTGGAACTGGTGAGGTTTTAATCTGTATTCAGTGTGATTAGACATAGACTTGCGTGTTTTATTTTATTTTACTTAGTAATTCACTCTGTTCTGTCTGTTACTACTTGGAATCTCTTAAATCCTACTTTCTGTACTTATTAAAATAACTTTTCACTTATTAAGTACCTGGAGTACATGTTAGTACCTGGAGGGGGGCAAACAGCTGGGCATACCTCTCTATCTGTGAAATAGAGGGCGAACTATTTATGAGTTTACCCTGTATAAGCTTTATACAGGGTAAAACGGATTTATTCAGGGTTTGAACCCCATTGGGAGTTGGGCACCTGGGTGTCAAAGGCACGAACACTTCCTGAGCTGCTTCCAGGCAGGCCTACAGCTGTTAGGGGACGTGGTTCAGACCTGGGTCTGGGTTTGCAGCAGGCTAGCGGGTCTGGCTCAAACCAGACAGGATTCTGGAGTCCCAAGCTGGACAAGGCAGGGAAGCAGGGGCAGGAGTAGTCTTGGCACACCAGGTGGCAGCTCCAAGGGGGCTTCTGTGATACGAACCCATCACACCTTGTTCATCTGCCACTAAATGGTTCCCCTGAAACGGGACAAGCTCAGCCCAGCCTGTTTGCCCTCCCTCCAGCAACGCCCCCCTTGGTTCCATCCTTGCAGCTGCAGCTCCTAGTAGCTTGTTTGCCTGTGGGCCCAGCCATGGAGAAAGAAAGACCCGGAGTGGGTGGAGGGCGATGAAATAGGCCTATGTTCGGCCAACCACTCATGTGCCAGCAGCGGCAAAGGAAGGCCCTTGACGCCATGGCGACCCTGACACTGAGAGAGGCCGGATCCTTGAGGAACTCGGGCCACACACTCCAAAACTGAAGTAGGCCGAAGTCCGGTGGGAGTTTAGCCAACTGCTCGTGGCCAGGCCCGGATTAATCTTTTGTGGGCCACGATGCCCAGACCGTGGCCCCGCTCCATGTTCTGCCCCAAGGCCCAGTCCCTGCTCAGCCTCTTCTCCCTTGAGGCCCTGCTCCCACTTGGCGAATTCTCCCTGAGGTTCTGGACTGAGCGGGGGCGGGAGGGAGCGGAGAGCAGCTAACAGCGAGCGGAGGATATGGAGGAAGAGGCTGAGTGGGACTGGGGCCTCAGAGATCACCAGGGGGGCAGGGCCATGTTCCCGGAACCAGGGACTCTTCTAAGTGTGGGCCCACTCCCGTTGGTGCCATTGCAAACCCGGTACTGCTCGTGGCCCGGCAGCGCCAAAGGAAGGACCTTCACCCCAACCTGAGCTCGGCCAAACCCTTGTGCAAGTTTGGCCAACCACACTGAGGCTCAAAAACGCCAAAGCCTTGTAGAACTTGGGCACCAACTCCAAGCCACGCCGCACGCTGCTGTCTAAGGAGGCCTACGGCCCTCTCGGGAGATGCAGGGAAGGACAGAAGATGCCATCCCTGGCTCAAGGGCAGGATCTCTTGCTCCTGCGGAGCATGGGACAAGGAAGCCTCTGCAGAGGAAGCAGAGAGTCAGTCTCACCCTGGGGGTAAAGTCGTCGACTCCTCAACCACGTCCCCACTGGCCGCCTTCAACTCGCTGCCCCTTCCCCACAGCGAGTCAAGCAGGGGAGATGGCACCGGGCCAAGATGGTGCAGAGTTTGTGCCACAGGCCGGCCAGGCAGTTGGCGAAGGCCCGTTGGACGGCAGTGAAGGAGAAGTAGAAGATGGCGGGGTCCAAGGTGGCGTTGAGGGTGCTGAGGAGAAGAGCGTACACCCTCCAGAAGGGGCTCTTGCTCTGGACAAAGCCCACTACGTGGGACACGTTGTAGGGAGCGAAGCAGACTATGAAGTTGAACAAGGTGGCCACAGCCAGGCCCACGGCCCGCTGCTTCCTCCGGGCCGAGATGTTGGGCAAGGCCACCAGGATGCGAACGAGGTTGACGTAGCAGAAGATGGTGATGATGAAGGGGAGGCAGAAGAGGACGACGAAGAACTCCAGCCGAACAGGGAGGAGGACCAGACGCTGTGTAGGGGAGAAACGTTCGTAGCAGTGGGACTTGTTATTGGAGGTCGCGGTCCCATTGGGGCTCAGGACCTCGTATTGGACAATGTAGACGAAGCTGCAGTGGGCGCAGGTGACCACCCAGAAGACCACGGAGGTGGCGACAGCATAAGCTGGACGCCGCCAAACCTTGTACTTGATGGGAAAGGCCACCCCCAGGTAGCGATCAACGCTAACGGCCATGAGGAAGAGGGAGCTGATGTAGATGCTATTGTAGTAGAAGTAGTTGGTGAGTGGGCAGAGGAAAACGGGCAAGAGCCACTCCATGCCTGAGGCAGCCTCCACCATCTTGAAGGGGAGGAAGATGAGGAGGAAAAGGTCGGAGACGGTGAGGTTGAGGAGAAGGATGTCCACGGGGGTGGGTTTCTGGTGGACTTTCACCAGGAAGGTGTAGAAGGCCAGGAGGTTGGACGGGAGGCCGGTCAGGAAGGTGAAGATATAGACGGTGAGAACCAGAGGGATGTAAACATTTGAACTCATCTTCTCCGCTCCTTCAAAGGAGAACAGGCTCGTCAGCTGCCGAAGGAACCCAGGAGTCCTGGTAGCCAGCCCCCTCCTCCTCCAACCCACTAGATCCCACTCCCCTGCCAGCACTGGGGATATAACCCTGGACTCCGGGTTCCAGCCCCCTTCCTCCAACCCACTGGATCCCACTCACCTCTGTGGCACTCTGTACCCCAAAGCAACACCCTGGAACCCCGTATTCACCAGTGTCATATGATTGTTATGTGTCATACAAAGCATGCCATGTAAGATATCATATTAAAGGTCATGATATGCTGAAACGCGGTGTTCTGTCCATATATGTATATCCTTAGTGTGTATGAAGTTATAAGATTTTGTTGTATCGTTAGCAGTGAAATATGTTGGAAGTTGGGAGAGTCCTTCCTACAAGGGTGGTGACCTCTGCCCAGGTGGGCGTTCACCGGCCCTTCATCAACGGTCAAGGGATTTACAATTCAATGAACTGCACAAGCCCCATACAATGGGGGATTTACTTGATCACTGTGACTCCGCAAAGCCCCTCGGGACGGGTCTTCTAAGCACATGGGCTAAGGATATAAAATAAGGGACAGAGGCTGCATGGCTTGGTGTATTCTCCTCCCCCACCTACGCTGCAAACAACAAGGATGCTGAGAAGAGAGAGACTTCAGCAGAGGGGACGAGGGAGAAGCCTGTGTATTGTGAACTGTCACATCCAGTGTGGGGAAGAAAACTGTGAGATCTAAATACTGCCCAGTGTCTTAGAGGCTGAAGTTTTAGATTGCACGCGTCTTTTCTTTTCTTCGGTAAACTATCGCTGATTTTTATATCCACCGCTTATAATCATTTAAACTCTCTCTATCTGCAGTTAATACGTCTGTTTTACATTATACCTAAAACTGTGAATTTTGCTTGAAGTGCCTGGAAGTCTGAGCTCAGTTAACCAAAGGCCTGTGCGTGTCCTTTCCGCATCGAGGGAGCTGTGGACCGGGTAACGAACTTACGCTGCTCAGGCTTCTAACCAATGCAGGATTGTACCACTCCGGGGTCCTAGGCTGGGCACTCTCTGTTTTTGGTTCAGGAGTGGCTGAGGGCAGCGTTCATGTAACTCGGCTGGGTGTGTCCCTACCTGGGGATGGCTGTGTAAATCCAGTACCTGCCAGACGTTTGTAGCTTGTCACAGCATCACAGCGTGAGTGGGAGCCCAGACTGGTGGGGCAGAGGATACAGGGGTACCTGAGTTCCAGGTTGCATCTGGCTGGAATTTATGTAGTCAGCTCACATATTTATTTAGCTCCCTTTCCTGTTTAGCCAGCGGCAGGCACGGGGGAGAGGATGGGGGGGGGGGGGGGTTTGGATGCGCCAAAGAGAGAACGGGGAGCCTGGGATGCATGAGATCCTGTAAGCAAACACCCAGGGATGGGCTGCAGGGGGCGGGGCGAGCGGGCACCTTGGACAACAGGGAAGTGGTTGTTACTCAGAAGGAAATTTTCATAAATATCATCAAGGGCGGAAGGGAGCGGGGTCTAGTGGTTAGAGGGTGCGGGACTGGGAGCCAGGACTCCTGGGTTCAATCCGTGATTCTAAGGGGGTGATTTAGTGGTTAAAATAGGAAATAAGGAGTCCATGCACAGAACTAGGAAACACAACCCAGGGTTCTCGACCTTTTAGCACCTCTAGACCCCACTCTTCTCCCAGAGCTGGGGAGAGAACCCAGGAGTCCTGCCTGTCAGCTCCCCCTGTTCTAATCACCAGACCCTAGCTCCCCTCCGAGCCAGGGAGAGAACCCAGGAGTCCTGGCTCCCACCTCTACCCACTGAGCCATCCCAGTAACTCTGAAGAGCAGCTTTCCAGCTTTCCCAGGGCCAGGGTGTCCTGCATCCGTGCTCCAGACAGGCTGCGGGCGCCCTCACGCCAAGTGATGGGCCCCTCCTTCCCCGGGCTGCACGTAGCTCTACCCCCGCCTCCTAGCTGCGGGCATCGATCGTTAATAGCCTCATTAAAATGAAGTTAATAAGCCTCTCCCGTAAAATAAACTATTGTCTGAGCCCAACCAGTCTCTCGTTCCCCTACCAATCACAGGGCGGGGGGGGGGGGTGGTTAGTGGGTTAGAGCAAGGGAGCCAGGACTCCTGGGTTCTATCCTTGGCTATGGATGTGGAGTGGGGGTCTAGTGATCAGAACAGGGAGGTGGGAGCCAGGGTTCCTGGACTATAAACTGGATAGAAAGCTGGCTAGATTGTTGGGCTCAACGGGCAGTGATCAATGGCTCCATGTTTAGTCGGCAGCTGGTATCAAGTGGAGTGCCCCAAGGGTCGGTGCTGGGGCCGGTTTTCTTCAGTATCTTCATTAATCATCTGGAGGATGGGATGAATTGCACCCTCAGCAAGTTCACAGAGGACACTAAGCTGCGGGGACAAGTAAATACGCTGAAGGGTAGGGAGAGGGTCCAGAGTGACCTAGACAAATTGGTGGATTGGGCGAAAAGAAATCTGATGAGGTTCAACAAGGACAAGTGTAGAGTCTTGTACTTAGGACGGAAGAAACCCATGCTCCGCTACAGGCTGGGGACTGACTGGCTAAGCAGCAGTTCTGCAGAAAAGGACCTGAGGATTAAAGTGGATGATAAGCTGGATTTGAGTCAGCAGTGTGTCCTTGTTGCCAAGAAGGCCAACGGCATATTGGGCTGTTTTAGTAGGAGCATTGCCAGCAGATCAAGGGAAGTGATTATTCCTCTCTATTCAGCACTGGGGAGGCCACACCTGGAGTACTGTGTCCAGTTTTGGTCCCCCCACTACAGAAGGGATGTGGACAAATTGGAGCGAGTCCAGCGGAGGGCAACAAAAATGATTAGGGGGCTGGGGCACATGACTTACGAGGAGAGGCTGAGGAAACTGGGGTTATTTAGTCTACAGAAGAGAAGAGTGAGGGGGGATTCGATAGCAGCCTTCAACTACCCGAAGAGGGGTTCCAAAGAGGACGGAGCTCGGCTGTCCTCAGTGGTGGCAGATGACAGAACAAGGAGCAAGGGTCTCAAGTTGCAGTCGGAGAGGTCTAGGTTGGATATTAGGAAACACTCTTTCACTAGGAGGGTGGTGAAGCACTGGAATGGGTTCCCTAGGGAGGTGGTGGAATCTCCATCCTTCGAGGTTTTTAAGGTCAGGCTTGACAAAGCCCTGGCTGGGATGATTTAGTTGGTGTTGGCCCTGCTTTGAGCAGGGGGTTGGACTAGATGACCTCCAGAGGTCTCTTCCAACCCTGATCTTCTCTGACTCTTGATTCTAGGAACAGGGCCGGGTGTATGCGCCAGCCAGAACATCTCTCCAAGAGTCGTGCCCCCCCTGCAGTTAGAAACTGTCAGTCCCTCCGCTCTCCCCAATAGAGGGAAACCCACTTTCCCTCCCAGCCTGTCTCGCTGCTCAGATGTGGTGGCAGGATGTGGAACCGCGAGCGGATCGGACCTGATGGTCCCGTTCCCAGAACCCTTGGTAATGGAGCTGCTGCTGGGGGGGAGGGGGGGGGAAAGGAATCATCCCCTCGAGACTCTTTCTCCAAGTGGGGGACCCTTTCTGTGGGGGATGTAATGACCACGCCCCACATCCTGACTGGCACCTCCCCATGCCAGTGCTGGGTGCCCCCCGTACGTGGACTGTTGTGTTCTCCTGTCTCGGGGTTCCCCTCTCCCTGTCCCCACCATGCCCTCACTCAGCTGAGCTAGACACATTTCCATCTCCCCACTCCCCTCCCTCGGTCAGCCCTGATCGCTCGGTGATGGGCGAGCACGTTGCAAAAGTAGGTCACAAACCAGTAGCGTAGCCGGGCGGGGAGCAGGGGGAGCGACCGTTCCCCCTGTGAGGAGAAGCGGCGCCTTAAAAAACGCCACCTGAGCCGGGCTGGAGGGGGGAGCACCTTAAAAGGCCCGCGGCTCCTGCAGCCACGGGGAGCAGCGGGCCCTTTAAAGCACCGCCGGGTGAGTACAGGGGGAGCGGGGAGGCGCCTTTTTATAGCGCCGCTCCCCCTGTGCTCCAGACCTGCCTACGCTACTGTCTCAAACCTTCAACCCCATTTTACCAGTGGAAGAATGGAGAGTCTGAGCAGGGAGAGGAGATGGCCATGCTGGGGAAAGAACCCAGGAGTCCTGACTGCCTTCCCCCTACTCTAAGGACTAGACCCCCCACTCCCTGCCAGAGCTGGGGCTTGAGTCCAGGAGTCTCGACTCTCAGCCCCCACTGTTCTAACCACTACACCCCACTCCTCTCCCACGCTGGGGCTAGAATCCCGGACAGGGCCTGGCTGGCTCGGGGGCTGGGGAATGGGACATGGGGCCTTTACCCGCTAAGGCAGGGGTGGGCAAACTTTTGGGTCCGAAGGCCACGTCTGAGTATGGAAATTGTATGTTGGGCCATGAATGCTCACAAAATTAGGGGGGATGCGGGCTTCAGCTGGGGGTGTGGGCTCTGGGCCAGAAATGAGGAGTTCAGGGTGTGGGATGGGGCTCCTGGCTGGGGTAGGGGGTTAGGGTGGGGGTGGGGGGTGAGGGCTCCAGCTGGGGGTGCAGGCTCTGGGGTGGGGCTCGGGATGAAGATGAGGGGTTGAGGATGCAAGAGGGTGCTCCAGGATGGGACCAAGAGGTCCAGAGGGCGGGAAGGGATGAGGGCTGAGGCAGGTGGTTGGGGTACGGGAGGGGGTCAGGGATAAAGGCTCCAAGCGGCGCTTACCTCAACCAACTCCCAGAAGCAGCAGCATGCCCGCCCCTCCGGCTCCTATGCGGAGGCGCGGCCAGGCAGCTCTGCCCCTGCAGATCCCACTGGCCATGGTTCCCGACCAATGGGAGCTGCGGGGGCAGTGTGTGGAGCCCCTGGGCTGTCCCTACACGTAGGAGCCCGAGGGGGAGCATTCCACTGCTTTTGGGAGCTGCGTGGAGCGGGGCAAACCCCCGATCCCACTCCCCGGCTGGAGTGCAAGGGCCAGATTAAAACGTCTGGAGGGCCAGAGGCGGCCTCCGGGCCGTACTTTGCTACCCCTGCTCTAAGGGGTGCTGGCTCCCTGTAACGATGCTGCCTTTGGCGGCACACAACTGAGAGTATCAATTCAGGACACATTGCTTAGAGCAGGGCGGTCACAGCCCAAGGCTGGGGGTCTTTTATTATTAAGGCATCAAACCAGCCAAAGGGAGAGGACTTCGGTTTTACCCCACTGGCTTCCCAGAAATCAGACAAGCAATTCCCTCAGACACGCCAGTTTCCCAGTATCACCACCAGTGCCACTCGATGACTGGTTATGAAAATCAATACCCCAGTAAAAGAAAAACAGTTCTCCTGAGCCCAAAGGACCAAGCCCCAGACCCAGGTCAAATGATAACGTAGATCTTACCCAAAATAGACGCTTATAGCCAATTCTTACTAACTAAACTAAAATGTATTTAAAAAGAAAAGAGAGAGAGTTGATTGAAAGATCAATATACAGACAGACTTGAGTTCAATTTCTTGAGGCTCGGATAGGAGAGATGGTGAGTTTGTAGTTGCCAAAAGTTCTTTTAGAAATAATCCATAGATTATAGTTCAATGACCATATTCAGGGTGACTCCAGTCAGTGACTGGGGATCTCAATTCTTATGGCTCAGGGTTTCCCCTTCTTGAAACCCAAAGCAGATCTGAGATGAAGAAGGATCATGTCCCAGGGTTTTTATACATTTCCAGCAGCATTTTGGCCTGAGAAAACAATAGGCTGAACTTTCCGTCTCCCAAACATCATGGCAATTATCATAGGGTAATTTATCCATTAAACAGTTCAGACACAGGTTACCACAACCTCCAAAGAGACATATAGACAATAATACTATTTCGCTCAAGTGTCTTCCTAAATATTAATACTCCTTTTTTGATCTTTGAATCAGCCACAGTAATAGACAAGACGTGTTTGCTTACATCACAAGACCTGAGCAAACAGCTCCCGTCTATCTCTAACAATGCCGGCTGCATTTCAAAGCTCTGTTCATTTACAGATCTTCCTAACCAGTCTTTAAAGTTGGGCAATGGGTCAGGTCAGTCTGGGAGTTCATTAACTCTTTCTGGCCATGTGTCACCTTTCAATGAAATATTATATTATATTAAATGACACTCATAAGGTCACATTCCCATCCAGCCCCAGAGCAGAGGACTGGCTGGCTCGGGGGAGTGGGGAATGGGACATGGGGAGGGGGAATCATGAGGGATGGAGTGGGGAACATTTAGCCAGCTGATGCCAGAGGGAGGGGCTACCCCTGAGAGTCCCCTCCTTTCCCCTTGCCTACCTCGACTCCCAGCCCCCTCCGCTCCAACCCACTAGGCCCCACTCCCAGTAGAACCCAGCCGTCCTGACTCCTGGGGTCTCATGTCTCACCCCACCTTCGCCATGACCCCGGGGGGCTGGGGCGGGCGCCCAGCTGCTGGCCGTGATGGGAGGCAAGGCAGCCCCGCTGGAGGACATAGCGGGGGCTACACGCAAGGACTCCAATGCCGAGCTCGCCATGGACCCCCTTCCCTTGCCCAGCTCCGAAAAACAGAGCCCCCCCTCCCCGCCCCAAGACACAGAGAACCGATTCCACCTCACACAGGGCGGTGGCTTCATCGGCACGGCCCCGGGCGTCCCGGCACCTCACACTGGACGTCCGCCCGGCCAGGGTTATGTACCGTCAATGGGATTTTTTATTATTGACACCGGGGTTCGTTATTTCTTTACGAGCCGGCTGGGGAAAATCTCCTCAGAATATTGCTCAAACGATCATAAAATTCCCCGTGAGCACAGGGCCCTGTTGGGTGAGGTTTCTCTCCACATCTCGGGAGGCAGGTTGGCCGTGTCGCCGGTGGGGCTGGGCCCCGTCTCCCTGGAAAGGGCCACACCCCTGTGAGAAGCCCAAAGACTCCAGTGGGACTAGACTAAACCCTGTGCCACAGAGAGAGACAGGGAGAGACCGAGACCAAGGCCCCCGACCCCGTACTCTGCTCAGGTGTGGCCCTGAGCAGAGGGCGTCTCTGGGGCCACTCGTAACGTTCCCCAGGCCACGGGCGAAGCCCTCAGCTGTTGTACTGCACACGGCCAAGCGGCTGTGACACCAGGCAGATTGTGCTCAGCAGCCTCGAGACACCTCCACCTTCCCGGGGCGCGCTCCGCTGGCGCACTGCAGCGACACGGGGTGGACTCCTTTCTGCGGTCAGGGCTGGTCAGTGACAGGTCCCATCAGCCAGGGGAGCAGAGAAGCTGGTCTCCTGGAAGGACAGGAGAAGTCACACCACCCTGCCTGGCCATGGCCCGTGGCTCATGGCAGGAAGCCGGGCTGAGTTTCTAAATCTCCTGCCTCCAGCCCACCCCAGTATGGGTGAGCCAGCCGTGGAGACCAGCCAGGTCTTGGAGCACCATGGAAAGACCCCGATGAACTCCGAGGCCTGGCGTAGGGAGCAAAAGAGAGGCAGATGGGTCCCATCAATGCCCCCAATTCGGGAACCTTCAGCGTGCCCATCCACCAACAACTTCCTGAGCATCCCCTCCTGGTAGCAGCCCACGCCTCCGCAACAACCGCCCTGCGGTTTATCGACCAACCCCCAACGGGCCAGGTCCTGACCAGCAGCAATCGCGGGTGACGAATCTCCAGATGGCGACAGCCGGGCACTTCTCCGTGCTGAGGGGAGCTCTCGTGTTGCTTTTCCATCCCTGCAGCTGCGGGGTGAGGTCTGCGCAGATCTCGAGGGGCCTGGCCTGTCGTCCTGAAATGCTGCCACCCCACTGCTGCGCACCCCAGGATGGGTGCTCACAGCCCCCCAACCCCAGCCCTGCCCCAACTCCGCCCCCGGCCCCGCCCCCATTCCACCCCTCCCCAAATCCCCACCCCCGTCCCCTCCTCCGGGCGCGCTGCATTTCCCCTCCACCCCCCACCCCCAGGCTTGCAAGCCTGGGAGGGAGGGGGGAGAAGCAGAGCACTCACCGGCAGCTCCCAGCCGGCCCCCCCACCCCAGCTCACCTCCACTCTGCCTCCTCCTTCGAGGCGCCGCTGCTCCGCTTCTCCCCCCTCCCTCCCAGGCTTGCCGTGCGCCAATCAGCTAATTTGCGGCAAGCCTGGGAGGGAGGGGGGAGAAGGGGCGCAGCGGCGCCTTGGGGGAGGAGGCGGAGCGGAGGTGAGCTGGGGCGGGGGGCACCCAGCACGTTGCCCGATAGCCGGCGGTTTGGAAGTGGGGCTGGCTTGCCATAGCCACCCCAGAAGAGCCGTCAGTCCCAGAATTCCAGGGGCATCCCACGATGCCCAAAATCCCAGGATGCATAGAGGCGAGCAGCGGGAGGTTGCGGCAAGAAACGCTTTCCTGGAAGGCCGTGTGGCTCTTTTGTAAGCGCGCGGCCTGCGGGGCTGTGTGGACGCAATGACTCAAAAGGGAAGCCACTTAATCCAGCGCTAGCCAGTGTTCGCACGCAGCTTTGGGAGAGTGATCCCTGATTAAAGAGGAAACACCAAACCTGAAATAACTTGCAAGCGTAGACAAACCCACATTTGGGAACATGCCTTCCCGGCCTTCAGTTTGGGGCTGGCAGGAACCATACCACGTCCCAGACCTGGTGGAGGTGGAGCTGTGGTGCCCACCCCATCCATCTCACTGCATCATCTGCGAATCCTCCGTGGCCACGTTCTCCGTGGCCTCCAGCCAGACCCCAGGGCAGAGCTGGCCAAGCTGCAGCTTCTCCCAGGCGGCCTGCAGACACTCCAGGCAGATCTTCTGGAAAGACGAGGAGGAGAAGTAGAAGATGAGGGGGTCTAAGCTGGCGTTGAAAGTGCTGAGGAGCAGGGCGTAGACTCTCCACTCCGGGCTCTTATTCTCCACGTAACCCACCACGTGGGAGATGCTGAAGGGGGCGAAGCAGACCAGGAAGAGGAGAAATGTAGCTGCCACCAGCCCGATGGCCCGGCGCTTCCTCCCGGGGCTCACCAGCGGCAGGGAGCGTATGATGGCGATGAATCGGGCGTAGCAGAAGGCAGTGATGCCCAGCGGAAGGCAGAAGAGGACCAGGAACATCTCCAAGCGGACGGGCAGCAGGACAGCCAGCTGGTTGTCGGTGAAGGTGGCGTAGCAGCGGGTGAGGTTGCCCACTGTGTCGTTGCCCCTGGCCTGGTACAGGACCACGTAGATAATGCTGCAGTGGGAGAAAGCAGCCACCCAGAACAAGGCCACGGCCACCAGGGCGTATGCTGGCCGGCGCCCCGCCTTGTAGCGGAGGGGGAAGGCCACGCTGAGGTAGCGGTCAACGCTGACGCCGGTGAGCGAGAGGGTGGTAAGGTAGATGCTGCTGAAGAAGAGGAGGCCGGAGAGGGGGCAGAGGAAATCTGGCATCTGCCACTTCATCTCCCAGGAGGCCTCGGCGATGCGGATGGGCAGGAAGGCCAGCAGCACCAGGTCGGACACCGTCAGGTTGAGGAGCAGGACGTCGGCTGGCAGCAGGCGCCGGCGGGCCTTCACCACGAAGGCGCAGAAGGCCAGTAGGTTGAGGGGCAGGCCTGTCACGAAGGTCACCGTGTAGACGGCCATGGAGAGCTGGTGGCTGCCGATGGGAGGCATGGTGGGAAGAAGGGGATGGCAGGGGCTGGGTTGACAATAGCAACCAGGGATCCACCAGGCCTTGGGATGGGAATGGAGGTGAGGCTGGGTTGCCAATAGCAATGGGGGACCCACTAGGCCTTGACTTGGGAATGGAGGTGAGGCTGGGTTGCCAATAGCAACGGGGGACACACTAGGCCTTGGGACGGGGATGGAGATGGATCTGGGTTGCCAGTAGCAACGGGGGACCCACCAGGCCTTGGGATGGGACTGGAGATGGAGATAGGTTGCCAATAGCAATGAGGGACCACTAGGCCTTGCTTTGGGGATGGAGGTGGGTTGGAGTCACCAATAGCAAATGGGGGACCCACTAGGCCTTGACTTGGGAATGGAGGTGAGGCTGGGTTGCCAATAGCAACGGGGGACCGACTAGGCTTTGACTTGGGAATGGAGGTGAAGCTGGGTTGCCAATAGCAACTGGGGACACACTAGGCCTTGACTTGGGAATGGAGGTGAGGCTGGGTTGCCAATAGCAACGGGGGACACACTAGGCCTTGACTTGGAAATGGAGGTGAGACTGGATTGCCAATAGCAACGGGGGACACACTAGGCCTTGGGACGGGGATGGAGATGGATCTGGGTTGCCAGTAGCAACAGGGGACCCACCAGGCCTTGGGATGAGAATGGAAATGGAGATGGGTTGCCAATAGCAATGGGGGACCACTAGGCCTTGGGACAGGGATGGAGATGGATCTGAGTTGCCAATCGCAACAGGAGACACACTAGGCCTTGGGCTGGGGCTGGAGGTGGGGCTGGAAGCAGAGCCAGGTTGCCGGTAGCCAGTGGCGACCTACTAGGCTTGGGGTAGGGCTGGAGGCGGGGTCCCAGCAAGGCTCATTCACTGCAGAGAGAGGAGAGACAGGTGGGATTAGCGAGCCCCCTTCGAGATCAGTCCCTAGACAGACACCCTGGGGCTGGGGGGCCGCTCTTTGCTCTGTCTATGCAGATCGTGGTACAGCAGGGTCCTGGGTGATACTGTAACGCATCTAAATGGCACTAATAACGTACAGCGCCTGGTGCTCTCGGGTCCTGGGTCAGAACTGGGGCTCCTAGGTGATACTGTAACACACCTAATAAATAACAATAATGAAGTACAGCGCCTGGCGCATGGGGGTCCTGGGCCAGGGCTGGGGCGCCTGGGTGCTACCGTAATGCACCTAATAAATAGCACTAATGTACAGCGCCTAGCGCAATGGAGTCCTGGGCCATCTCTAGCAGCCCCTCGAGCCTACCACAGTACAGATAAGAATATTACTCATAATTCCATTTGGTGGAAAACTTTCTAAAGCACTGATCCTGCCCCCACACTCGAAACTTTGTTTTCTGAGTGACAGTGTTGAAAGTTTTTTCCAAGAATTTGTGGGGGGGGGGGCGGAACCAAACCGCCTCCACACTTTGTCTCAGTCTCTGTCCCCCCCACTTTTGTTTTTATTCCCCCACCTCAGAAAAGAGGGTGGGAAAATTAAAACAGTGATTGAAAGTGGGGAAATACAAATACTTTCACTCCCCCACCCTTTATCTCCCTGGGGGGGAAATGGCAGATCCATAGATTCCAAAGTCCTGCAGCCCCACTCTGGGCAACGCCCGATCCAGGATCCCATGCTGGGGGTCCGGCCATCGGTCACGGATCACTCCCTCTCGGAGGCAGCGGGTCCCTGGGCCCAGTGCCCCACGGCGCCTCATCCCGTCTTGACCCCTCCTTTCAGCTCTGCTCCAGCACTCTACGATATTTACATCGTTCCCGGCCTGGAGCAAAACTGTTAGTGTTCCCCAAGAACTGCTATAAATCCTCCCGGACAACAGCTTAACGCCAAATGTTCCACCCTCCTATGTCTCGCGTCTAGGGGGCTCTGGTTAGAACATGACCCCTGGGGAATGGAGTCTAGTGGTTAGAGCAGGGGAGGCTGGGAGCCAGGACTCCTGGGTTCTCTCACCGGCTCTGGAAGGGGAGGGAGGTCTAGTGGTTAAAACAGAGGGTCTGGGAGCCAGGACTCCTGGGTTCTCTCCCCAGCTCTGGGAGGGGAGTGGGGTCTAATGGTTAAAGCAGACAGGGGGCTGGGAGCCTGGACTCCTGGGTTCTATCCCTGGATCTGGAATGGGAGGGGGGGTCTAGAGTTTAGAGCAGTGGGGGGCTGGAAGACTGGACTCCTGGGTTCTCTCCCCAGCTTGGGGAGGGGTGTCTAGTGGTTAGAGCAGGCGGGGGGCTGGGTGCCTGGACTCCTGTGTTCTATCCCCAGATCTGGAAGTGGAGGGGAGTCTAGTGGTTAGAGCGAGGAGTCTGGGAGCCTGGACTCCTGGGTTCTCTCCCCAGATCTGGGAGAGGAGCAGGGTTTAGTGGTTGGAGCAGAGGGGCTGGGAGCCAGGACTCCACCACCGCCACACCTGTCCCCGGGGTGATGGCCCTGCCAGACAAAGAGCAAGGGGCCGGGGCTCCCAGCGTTCTGTGCGCGCCGAGTGAGCACCATGCTCCCGGGGCCGTGGCTGGGGAGCCCCGTGGGACTGTGGGGCTCAGTGGTTGAGTCCAGACGGAGGAACCAGGGCAGACAGATGCCCTGTGACCACAAGGCCGGGAGCTGCCCCCCATATGGCTTGAGAAACGAAAACTCCTGAGCTCTTCTTAGAGAAACCACAACACTGAGACGGCCCCTGGGTTATGAGGAATGGAGCCGGGGGGAGGAGAACATGACCGGAGCCAGCCCGTCCCCCACGCTGGGGCCAGATCGGAGCTGGTGCCCCATAGAGGGGAAAAGGCCCCATGTCCCACTCCCCACCCATCTCACCACTGAGGACTAACAGCTCTCTCCCTGATCTAAAAATCCTACCAGGGCCCAGCTCCTGAGGAGAGAGAGCTAGATGAGGTCTATGGGCTGGATAGGTAGAGGGGGTTTATGGGGATGGATGAATGGATAGATAGGGGGTGTATGGAGAGATAGGGTGTAAGGGGATGGATGGATAGAGGGGGGTGTTTGGGGATAGACGGACAGACAGATAACCTCAGTGCAGTCCCTTACCCCATATCCATCCTCCAATTCTCTACCGGACCAGTTCTCGGGACCCAGCAGATCTCTCCTCTGAGTGAATCAGTCTCCGCTCCAGGGCAGGGTCGATGTGACAGCTGATAGGGATAACACTTTGGAGCCCAAAATAGACCTAGGTGCGGCTGCTTCAAACAGCATTGGGCAGGAAGAGGTGACCAGAGCCTCAAAATAGACACTCGATTCTCTGTACCTGCCACTGACATCTGTACTGGGAAACCACGCCTGAGAGAGGGGAATCTGCCTGTTCAACCACTAGACCCCACTCCCCTCCCAGAACTGGGGATAGGACCCAGGCGTCCAGGCACGCAGCCCCCGCTGCTCTAACCCCTAGACCCCGCCTCTCCTGCTAGTGCCAGGGATAGGACCCAGGAGTCCTGACTCCCAGCCTCCCTGCTCTAACCACTAGACCCCACTTACCTGCCAGAGTTGGAGATAGAACCCAGGAGTCCGGTCGCCCAGTCCCCACTCCCTTCTAACAAAAAGCACTTTCCCTGAGCTGTAGGAACCGAAGTCGGGTCTCCTTTGCCTGGTTCCTTTTCCTACTCACTGGAGCAGAGTCTCTTGCACCCTCGGCTGTCCTGATCCGGATCAGCCCCTAGCCCGGTATCCCTGACCCGGCCAGCCTGTGGGCACAGGACGGACAGCTGGGAGCCCAGCTCTGGACAGTGCATGGACCCCCCTCCCTGACCAGAATTGGGGCCCGCTGCTGGGCACTACACAGACACCCAGCGGGAATCTCAGAGATGACCACCCCAAACTTGGAAGGCTTCGAGGTGGTGGGGTACTGGCTCCCATCCGGCCCCACCCCGGTGGACTGGCGGGTTTGTGGGGGCAGGCAGTGGGGCACGAGGCCTTTCCCCTCTAGTTTTGCTCTAGTAACTCAGGGACCAACTCTCCCGCCCCCCTGCCAGTGTCCTGGGTCACGAAGCATCCCTGGGCCCTGGGAAACCGCCCTCCGCGCTTGTTGGCTAAACTGGAGAAACAGCAAGACCTGAGCCACCAGGGCAGAGTTGGGGTTGCTGGCCCTGGAGTCCCCAGGGCAGGGCTCCCCTCCCCAAACACCAATCCCCCTTCCCTCCTCCCCAAACTCTGACCCCGTGTCAACTACAAAGCTTAGGCAGAGAGGGAAATTGGGGGAGTAGTTCCCGGGGAGCTGCGACAATTTCAAGGAGCCCAGAGCCCACCCACAACAGTTTCGCGGGAGCCCTGAGCTCCCTTGACAGTTTCTAGAGACCCTAGAGATAACCCCGATGTTTGTAGGGAGCCTAGAGCTTAGAACTGATAGTTTCGAGGGAGCCCCGAGCCCGCCCCTTGATAGTTTCTAGGGAGCCCCAAGCCTCCCTGGATCATTTCGAGGGAGTCCCGAGCCCCCCATTATTGTTTTGAAGGAGCCCAACCATCCCTGTGGTGATTTTGGGGAAGCCCAGGGCTCAGCCACGTCGTTTCTAGGAACCCAGCCCTGCTTCCCCTCCAAGGAGTTCCTAGGAACCGCCGTTCCTGCTCTGGACAGTTTCGAGTTGCCCAACCACCTCCTCCCGTGGGCAATTTCTAAAGCACCCGCGGTGAGTTTCCAGCCTCGCCTCCAAACCACAGGGACGCCTGGCGGTTTCAAGCAACTTCTGCTTTCGCCAAGCCCTAAAGTGGAACCAGAGGGAGGGAGGTGAAGGGGGGTGGATGGGTCCTGATCCTCAGCCCCTTCCCCCCCCCGCCTGCCCGCCCACCCACCCACGCACCCACAAGCTGCAAAACTGCTCAGCTCGGCCCGGCAGCGGGAATGCGGACTAGGCCCAAGGGGCTGGGCAATACAGTTCTCATGTGCTGCCACCTAGTGGGCAGCCGGGAGACTGGTCATTGATTCTTGCCTGCCCAGGCGTGTGTGGCGGGCAGCGCTAAACCCAGGCCGAGGGACAGCTGGAGCCAGGCTCAGAGACCGAACGGGGCAATCGGAACAGAGAGGCTGCGTCAGCTGCACCTCCCGCTGGGCCTTCCTCCCCCTTTAGACAGAGGCACAGAGCGAGGCCTGGGTCACACTGGCAGCTGGGAATAGGACCCAGGGGTCCTGGCTCCCAGCCCCCCCTGCTCTAACCACTAGACCCCACTCCCCTCCCAGAGCTGGGAATAGAACCCAGGAGTCCTGGCTCCCAGCCCCCCCTGCTCTAACCACTAGACCCCGCTCCCCTCCCAGAGCTGGGAATAGAACCCAGGAGTCCTGGCTCCCAGCCCCCCCTGCTCTAACCACTAGACCCCGCTCCCCTTCCAGAGCTGGGAATAGAACCCAGGAGTCCTGGCTCCCAGCCCCCCCTGCTCTAACCACTAGACCCAGCTCCCCTTCCAGAGCTGGGAATAGAACCCAGGAGTCCTGGCTCCCAGCCCCCCCTGCTCTAACCACTAGACCCCACTCCCCTCCCAGAGCTGGGAATAGCACCCAGGAGTCCTGGCATCCAGCACCCCCTGCTCTAACCACTAGACCAGGGGTAGGCAACCTACGGCACGGGTGCCGAAGGTGGCACGTGAGCCGATTTTCAGTGGCACTCACACTGCCTGGGTCTGGGGGCGGGGGCTCTGCATTTTAATTTAATTTTAAATGAAGCTTCTTAAACATTTTTAAAACCTTATTTACTTTACATACAACCGTAGTTTAGTTCTATATTCTAGACTTATAGAAAGAGACCTTCTAAAAACGTTAACATGTATGACTGGCACGCGAAACCTTAAATTAGAGTGAATCAATGAAGACTCGGCCCTCTGCCATGTAGATTGGCCAAACCGGACAGTCTCTACGCAAAAGAATAAACAGACACAAATCTGACATCAGGGATCATCACATTCAAAAACCAGTGGGAGAACACTTCAACCTCTCTAATCACTCAGTGACAGGCTTAAAGGTGGCCACAAGAAATCTGGACACTGCCGTCACACCCCACCTGGCATCTCCCCACCCCCTGTCCCAGCCCAGTCTGGGATGTCCCCATCCTAAGGGGTCTTTCAAGACCACCAGTGGTCAAGGTCATGACCGTGTACTCATGTCTCAGTGGAAAATGGCTACCTCACCCCCTAGTCCTGTCAAAACCAGACACCTCATTGTCCTAAGGGGGATACGTACTGACCCACGGATAGGCCAGGTTCTTAGACTCACGTGCCATCCAAGGTCGGAGACTACTAGTCCCATGGGGAGGCTGTAAAGAAAGACCATAAATTTCCCGGTCCTTGGTCTTACGTCCTATCCAAGATCGGAGATTCTGGGTACCATGGGGAATCTGTCATGGTCATGAATTTCCCGGTCCTTGGTCCTGCGTCCAATCCAAAATTGGAGGATCCCAGCCCCAGGGGGAATTTTTAAGGCTCTTGAGCAGTCGGGTCCCACAGCCCATCCAAGATTGCCAATCTCCCCGAATCCTGTCCCAACAGTTTGGTGTCTCCTTGTCTCCTGGTCACTTGGAGCTCCCCACCCTGGGGCCTGTACTCCCCCGCGATGCAGCCCCCTTCTCAGGCTGCCCTTTGCCTGCCTCCCTGCGACCCAGGGTCAGCTTCTGCTGGAAGGAGCTGCAACGCCGCCCCACCGAGCGCCACAGCCAGGCCAGGCCGGGGTCCTTGGCCGAGGAGAGGAAGTAGAAGATGAGCGGGTCCAGGAAGGCGTTGCAGGCACCGGGCAGCAGCGCCACCCTGCGCCACCAGACGTCCTCGCCGCGGGCGTAGCCCACCACGTGGGACAGGTTGTAGGGCCCGAAGCAGAGCACGAAGACGGAGAGGGTGGCCAGGGCCAGCCGCACCGCCCGGCGCTTCTTCTGCTCGTGGAGATGGGACTTCACCAGGACGTGGATGCAGCCGGCATAGCAGAAGACCGTGATGGCCAAGGGCAGGAAAAACAGGGCCACGGAGAGCTCCAAGCGGACGGGAGCCAGCAGGGCCAGCTGCTCTGGGCTGAACTCCTGGTAGCAGGCGGAGCCGTTGCCCGTAAAGAGGGTGGCGTTGGCGCCCAGCGACGTCTCCAGGATGAGCAGCAGGATGCCGTGAAAGCTCACCAGGGTCCAGATGGCCACGCAGACCAGGCAGGAGTACAGGGGCTTCTTGTAGCGCTGGTAGCGGATGGGGAAGGCGGCGCCCAGGTAGCGCCCGGCGCTGACGGCCGTCAGGAAGCAGGTGCTGGCGTAGAGCGTGCCGAAGTGGGCCAGGCTGTAGAGGGGGCAGAGGAAGCTTGGCGGGGACCAGCCGGGCGGAACCACCTCCAGGATCTTCAGCGGCAGGAGGAGGACGAAGGCCAGGTCCGAGAGGCAGAGGTTGATCATGTAGATGAGGTTGGGGGTGAGGCGGGCGCGGGCGCGGCGGTAGAAGATGTACAGCGCCAGGGTGTTGGCGGGCACGCCCAGCAGGATGGTGACGGAGTAGACGGCCAGGGCCAGGGTGTCCAGCGGGTCCATGGCACCGGCTCAGCGGGGGGCGGAGGGTGGAGGCATCTCAGCTGGGGCTGGAATGAGAACGGGGATGAGCCCCACCCCCGCTGCGTGCCCTAGATCCACCGCTGGGGATCCCTGCCCCTCCTCCGCGTGCCCTAGATCCACCCCCAGATCCCTGCCCCATGGCCACATCCCCTAGATCCACCCCGCATCCCTGCCCCCCCGCTGCGTGCCCTAGATCCACCACCCCCATCCCTGCCCCACAGCCACGTGCCCTAGATCCACCACCCCCATCCCTGCCCCACAGCCATGTGCCCTAGATCCACCACCCCCATCCCTGCCCCACAGCCACGTGCCCTTGATCCACCACCCCCATCTCTGCCCCACAGCCACGTGCCCTAGATCCACCACCCCCATCCCTGCCCCACAGCCACGTGCCCTAGATCCACCACCCCCATCCCTGCCCCACAGCCACGTGCCCTAGATCCACCACCCCCATCCCTGCCCCATGGCCGCATCTCCTAGATCCACCCCCAGATTCCTGCCTCACAGCCACGTCCCCTCGATCCACCCACATCCCTGCCCCACGTCTACGGCCCCTAGATCCACCTCCACATCCCTGCCCCATGGCCACATCCCCTGGCTCCTACCTCTCTGGCTGGGCTCCCCACACCTGCGCTCCCCCCTGGCCTGGCCCCGGGGACGCGGTGAGCCGCTGTGTGAGCAGTTGCTGGGGGCGTGGATCTGCCCGCTCCCAGGTGGGATGAAATTGCCCAGAAGGAATTGTTCAGTCAGGGCAGCTCCATCCCCCGGCCACGTGGCTGGGCCATAAAGCCATTAAAAAGCCGGGGCGCCGCAGGGGCCTTCTGCCTCCTGCCCCCCAGCTGGAGCGACGGAGAGGGGGAGACCGGGCGCCGAGGCGGAGGCACGGCTGGATGATCCCCCGCACGGGGAGTGGCTCCCTCTGTGCGGCCCCGGCGCTGGGACCCCGAAGTAGGCCAGAGACCCGGCCCCGATAAATGGGACTCGCCCCCTCCTCCTGGGAGGAGATTCCCCCCCCCCTTCAGAGGCAGCTGCCGCTCATCGGTCCCTGTGTGGCAATTTCCCAGCTGCCCCGCCCCAGAGGTGGCTGCATCTCAGCACCAGGTGAGCCATCCCCGTGTGGCGTTATGTGCGGCTGTTCCCCAGCTGCCCTGCCCCAGAGGTGGCTGCATCTCAGCACCAGGTGAGCCATCCCCGTGTGGCATTATGTGCAGCTGTTCCCCAGCTGCCCTGCCCCAGAGGTGGCTGCATCTCGGTGCCGGGTGAGCCCTCCCCATGCGGTGTCCCCAGCTGCTCCACCCCAGAGCTAGACACATTTTTTGGGCAAGCTGGATCCACCCCTTGTCAGTGAAAAGCAGCGTAGCTTGGCATTCACCGGTGCTACAGGCGCTTCCCACCCGACTGCCAACGTAGCAGCCTCTCCTATCACCAGAGCCGAGGCTAGAACCCAGGAGTCCTGGCTCCCCGCCCTCCCCATCAGACCAGCACTTGTCAGGGCCTGTTATTTCGAGGGCTGATTCAAAGCTAGACGCGCGAACTCCCCCCAGATCCCTATCGCGCTGCTTGTTTCCGTGACTCTGTGCTATTTCCGCTGGGAGAGAGAACGTGGTTTTAGAGGCGCACAGGAAGGCAGGGTCAACTCACTAGAGCGAATCGCTCCTTGTGAAGCATGGCTGCAGGAAACCCCCAGCATGACCTCATGACAGAGCGGGCTGCATCTCAGCCCCGGCGAGCCGTCCCCATGTGGCGTTATGTGCGGCTGTTCCCCAGCTGCCCCCCACCCCAGAGGTGGCTGCATCTCAGCACCACTCTAGGCCTCCCCATGCATTGTTGTGTGCAGCTGTTCCCCAACTGCCCTGCCCCAGTGGTGGTTGCATCTCAGCACCAGCAAGCCATCCCCGTATGGCGCTATGTACGGCTGTTCCCCAGCCGCCCCGCCCCAGAGGTGGCTGCATCTCAGCGCTGGGCGAGCCATCCCCAAACAATGTTATATGCAGCTGTTGCCCAACTGCCCCACCCCAGAGGTGGCTGCATCTTGGCGCCGGTCAAGGAGTCCTCATGCGGCGTTCTGTGTGGCTGTTCCCCAGCTGCCCTGCCCCAGAAATGGCTGCATCTCAGCACCAGCCTAGGCCTCCCCATGCAGTGTTGTGTGCTGCTGTTCCCCAACTGCCCCACCTGCACCTCAGAGTCCGTCAAGGCATGCCCCCCCACCTCACCCCTTACAGGCCTTAAGTCACTCACACCCACACCATAGCAGGAAACTGAGGCACAGGGTAGGGAAGGACAGAATGGAGGAGAACCCAGCCTCCCCTGCTTTTAACAGCCCTGACTGCCAGGGGGGAGCCCCCACCCTGCTCCCTGCAGCACAGCGCCCCCTGCGCCACGCCCTGGCCTTGCGTCCCCTCGCACACAACACCCAGATCTCTCCGATAAACACGGCTCCTGGCAAAGGTTCACGGATCCATTTATTTCTTTTCCTGCTGCGCCGGTTTCTCCGGGCGGCGGGGGCCAGATGCGCCGGCGCGTTCAAGCGGAGAGCTGTTTACAGAGCCGGCGATCTGACCCGTTCCTGCTGCAGTTAATAGCCTGTAAAGTACTTTTATTGCTGAGCCCACGGCGGGAAGAGATGCCAATGACATCCCTGAGCCCTCGTGCCAGGCGCGTGCAAGCCCAGAAAGCAAAGCCCCGAGTGATGCATGCGGCTGTTCCCTGGCTGCCCCACCCCAGACCTGGCTGCATCCCAGCACCGGGGGAGCCGCTCCCGGGCAGCGTCGCTGCGAGGCTGTTAAACAGACCCTGCGCGTACAAACAGTTCCGTGAGCATCGCAAATCCTCTGCCCATTCGAGCCCACTCCCCCCCCAGAGCCAGGGAGAGAACCCAGGCGTCCTGGCTCCCAGCCCCCCCCATCTAACCACTAAACCTCACTCCCCTCCCAGAGCTGGGGCTGGAACCCAGGAGTCCTGGCTCCCAGCCTCCCCCCGCTCTAACCACTAAACCTCACTCCCCTCCCAGAGCCAGGGCTGGAACCCAGGCGTCCTGGCTCCCAGCACCCCCCCATCTAACCACTAAACCTCACTCCCCTCCCAGAGCTGGGGCTGGAACCCAGGAGTCCTGGCTCCCAACCTCCCCCCGCTCTAACCACTAAACCTCACTCCCCTCCCAGAGCCGGGGCTGGAACCCAGGAGTCCTGGCTCCCAGCCTCCCCCCGCTCTAACCACTAAACCTCACCCCCCCCCCCCCGAGCCAGGGCTGGAACCCAGGCGTCCTGGCTCCCAGCCCCCATGCTCCGCGCTAGGAAAGCTACAGCGGGTTGATCTAGCCCTTGAGCGATCGTTGTGGGGTCCCCTGCCCCGGGGATCCCCTATCACCTGGGGGGGGGGGGGGGGGAAGGGAGTGGGACTTGGCCAAACCAGGCTCAGCTTGTAGGGGGATCACACAGCCTGTGGGCCTCGGTGAGGGGGGGGGTCGCCTGCTGGGGGGCTAATCCTCAGGGGGCAGCACCTGGAGAGTCCTGGGGATAGCTGGGGGGGGGGGGGGGGGAACCAGGGAAAGCCCCCCCCCCCCCCCCCGCTGCAGACAGGTGTGTGCTACAGCCAGCTGGGGAAGTGTGTGTGTGTGTGTGTGTGTGTGTGTGTGTGTGTGTGTGTGTGTGTGTGTGTGTGTGTGTGTGTGTGTGTGTGTGTGTGTGTGTGTGTGTGTGTGTGTGTGTCCCTGCTGCCCCCTGCTGGCCGGAACACCCCATCCCTTGCACATCTCGGGTGTTTATCTCGAGCTGCACAGACTCTGCCTGCCCCACCCCCGCTCTGCTCCCCTGTCCAGATCCAGTGCTAGAGCCACTGACCCCCCCACCCCCCACAGGATCTGGGGCTCTAGGTGGGGCCCAGTGTCCAGAGCTCAGCTGGGGCTGAGCGTCCAGAGTGGCTGGAGCCAGGCTCTGTGGGACGATGGCCAGGATCCGTGGGTCCGTGGCCGGACTCCATGGGTCCGTGGCTGGGCTCTGTGGGTCCGTGGCTGGGCTCTATGGGTCCATGGCCGGGCTCTATGGGTCCATGGCCGGGCTCTGTGGGTCCATGGCTGGGCTCTGTGGGTCCATGGCCGGGCTCTGTGGGTCCGTGGCCAGGGTCTATGGGTCTGTGGCCGGGCTCTATGGGTCCATGGCCAGGCTCTGTGGGTCCATGGCCGGGCTCTGTGGGTTCGTGGCCAGGCTCCGTGGGTCCATGGCCAGGCTCCGTGGGTCCATGGCCGGGCTCTGTGGGTCCGTGGCCGGGCTCTGTGGGTCCGTGGCCGGCCTCTGTGGGTCCATGGCAGGGCTCTGTGGGTCTATGGCCAGGCTCTGTGGGTCCGTGGCCGGGCTCTGTGGCCAGTGGGGAGCCGGCCCCGTCCGGGGAAGGCTCAGTGCCTCAGGGCCGCGTACTGGACGCTCTCCTCCGACTCCGAGTCCGACTCCCAGCGGCCGTGCGGGGTCCGGGGCCGCGGGCCGGGCAGCACCAGGGTGCAGTAATTCAGCTCCTCCTCTCCCGGCCGGGTCCCCACGTTCTCGTAGTCGTCCTTCACTTCGCCCTGGGGAGGCAGGCGGGGGTCAGAGAGGGACAGCTACAGAGCCAGCCCCCAGCACCGCCTGCTGGGACCCCCCAACCCAGCTCCCAGCCCGCAGCCCGCCCTAGCCCAGCCAAGGGCTCCCCTCTAGCCCTGCCGGTGCCCCTCACTCCTGACCCGCAGCCCCCTGCTAGCCAAGCCCGGGACTCCCCCCACACCCAGCACTGCCGGTGCCCCTCACTCCTGACCCGCAGCCCCCTGCTAGCCAAGCCCGGGACTCCCCCCACACCCAGCTCTGCCGGTGCCCCTCACTCCTGACCCACAGCCCCCTGCTAGCCAAGCCCGGGACTCCCCCCACACCCAGCTCTGCCGGTGCCCTCACTCCTGACCCACAGCCCCCTGCTAGCCAAGCCCTGGGCTCCCCCCACACCCAGCACCGCCGGTGCCCCTCACTCCTGACCCGCAGCCCCCTGCTAGCCAAGCCCGGGACTCCCCCCACACCCAGCTCAGCCGGTGCCCTCACTCCTGACCCACAGCCCCCTGCTAGCCCAGCCCTGGGGTCCCCCCCCCCCCCCAGCCCCTGCGCTGCCAGAGGAGGTCTGATGTTAAATGAAGATGTGTCAAGGCGTATTAGGTACGCTGCAGGCTCCCCTGGGTGTTCATGGTTGGTTTAGATTCCAGATGCTCGGGGGAAGGGCAGCGTATTTTTATCTGGTCTCGACAAATGATTTTATTTCAAGAGCAAAAGTTTATTCTAAGTCACGTGAGAGACACGGAAAGGGGAACTAGAGGCAGAAAAACAACCTCCCCTTCCTGCTATGCCTGGGTGTCTTGGCCATACATCTAGTATGATACGGTCCCATAACCCCTGCGATCCCGGCCCTGCCGGTGCCCCTCACTCCCGACCTGCAGCCCCTGCTAGCCCAGCCCTGGGCTCCCTGCCCCACAGCTCTGCCGGTGCCCCTCACTCCCGACCTGCAGCCCCTGCTAGCCCAGCCCTGGGCTCCCTGCCCCACAGCTCTGCCGGTGCCCCTCACTCCCGACCTGCAGCCCCTGCTAGCCCAGCCCTGGGCTCCCTGCCCCACAGCTCTGCCGGTGCCCCTCACTCCCGACCTGCAGCCCCTGCTAGCCCAGCCCTGGGCTCCCTACCCCACAGCTCTGCCGGTGCCCCTCACTCCCGACCCGCAGCCCCTAAGATCCCAGCCCTGGGCTCCCCTCACTCAGTGACAGACGGGCATTGCCCAGGCGTCCCAGTTAAAGGGCCTGGAGGATGCAGGCTCCAAAGTGACGGGGCTCTGGGGGGACCCAGGGTCTCCCCTGGCTGGTACCTTGGGCAGCAGGTTGGGTTTCTTCACCACACTGTAAACAACAGTTTCATCCGGGGCCCCTGGCTTCACTCGCTGCCTCGAGTTTCCTGGCACCCTGGGAGGAAATCGACAGTGCTGATGAGAAGCAGCCAGGACTCCTGGGTTCCCTCCCCATCTCTGAGAAAAGCCAGGACTCCTGGGTTCTCTCCCTGGCCCTGATGAGACGCAGCCAGGACTCCTGGGTTCCCTCCCCGGCTCACAGAGAAGCAGCCAGGACTCCTGGGTTCCCTTCCTGGCTCTGGGAGAAGCCAGAACTCATAGACTCATAGACTTTAAGGTCAGAAGGACCATTATGATCTAGTCCGACCTCCTGCACAACGCAGGCCACAGAATCTCACCCACCCACTCCTGGAATAATCCTCTCACCTATGTCTCAGCTATTGAAGTCCTCAAATCATGGTTTAAAGACTTCAAGATGCAGAGAATCCTCCGGTAAGTGACCCGTGCCCCATGCTGCAGAGGAAGGCAAAAAACCTCCAGGGCCTCTGCCAATCTACCCTGGAGGAAAATTCCTTCCCGACCCCAAATATGGCGATCAGCTGAACCCCGAGCATGTGGGCAAGACTTATCGGTCAGACACTCAGGAAAAAATTCTCTGTAGTAACTTCTAACATCCCATCACCGGCCATTGGGCCTATTTACCACTGACAGTCAAAGGTCAATTAATTGCCAAGATCATGTTATCCCATCAAACCATCCCCTCCATAAACGTATCTAGCTTAATCTTGAAGCCAGATAGTTCTTTTGCCCCCCCTGCTTCCCTTGGAAGGCTGTTCCAGAACTTCACTCCTCTGATGGGTAGAAACCTTCGTCTAATTTCAAGTCTAAACTTTCTGATGGCCAGTTTAGATCCATTTGTTCTTGTGTCTACATTGGTACTGAGCTGAAATAATTCCTCTCCCTCCCTGGTATTTATCCCTCTGATATATTTAAAGAGAGCAATCAGATCTCCCCTCAGCCTTCTTTTGGTTAAGGTAAACAAGCCAAGCTCCTTGAGTCTCCTTCCAGTTTTCTCTCTGGCTCTGGGAGGAGTCAGGACTCCTGGGTTCCCTCCTTGCCCCTGGGAGGAGCCAGGACTCCCGAGTTCTCTCTGGCTCTGGGAGGAGCCAGGGCTCCATGCCAGGGGCAGGGGAACTCATTTCTGCTGCCCCAGTTCCTTTCCTTTGTACCTGGCAGGGGCGGTCGGCCCCTGGGGGTGGGTGGGTGGGAACTGGAGTGAAGCATAATTGACAGCATCCGTGGACATGCCATTCAGACACCCCGCCGAGCTGGTGGGCCGCTGGGGTTTCAAAGGTTCCCGTCTCCTAGGCTGAGAGAGACAAAACATTCATTGAGTGCACGGGGACGGCTCGTCCGGCGCGGAGATGCAGCCACCTCTGGGGCGGGGCAGCTGAGGAACAGCCGCACATAACACCACATGCGGATGGCTCGTCCGGCGCGGAGATGCAGCCACCTCTGGGGTGGGGCAGCTGAGGAACAGCTGCGCGGTGATGCCACAAGTTTAGGATGGGAAGTGAAGAAAAATCCTCTTTCTTCTTGTAACTTCGGCGCGGGACTGGCGGAGGCAGAACCGTTTCCCACGCTGGGGTTTCTCCCACACGCTGGATTTGATGGTTCAGGGAACGGTCTCAGGAACCTTTAATGACCCCAAGGGCTCAGGACTAGAAATTCAACTCAGATCCGCTATAGGGGAATGCCCTGCAGCACAGCGCCCCCTAGCGCCGCCCTGGGGCATCGGGGCCAGCCCTGACCCCCAGGGGAGAGCCCCCCCCCGCCCCCTGCAGCATAGCGCCCCCTAGCGCCGCCCTGGGGCATCGGGGCCAGCCCTGACCCCCAGGGGAGAGCTCCCACCCCGCCCCCTGGAGCCCAGCGCCCCCTAGTGCCGCCCTGGGGCATCGGGGCCAGCCCTGACCCCCAGGGGAGAGCCCCCACCCTGCTCCCTGCAGCACAGCGCCCCCTAGCGCTGCCCTGGGGCATCGGGGCCAGCCCTGACTGCCAGGGGAGAGCCCCCACCCCCCCCCTGCAGCACAGCGCCCCCTAGTGCCGCCCTGGGGCATCGGGGCCAGCCCTGACCCCCAGGGGAGAGCCCCCACCCCACCCCCTGGAGCCCAGCGCCCCCTAGCGCTGCCCTGGGGCATCGGGGCCAGCCCTGACCCCCAGGGGAGAGCCCCCACCCCGCCCCCTGCAGCACAGCGCCCCCTAGTGCCGCACTGGGGCATCGGGGCCAGCCCTGACCCCCAGGGGAGAGCCCCCACCCCGCCCCCTGCAGCACAGCGCCCCCTAGTGCCGCCCTGGGGCATCGGGGCCAGCCCTGCCTGCCAGGGGAGAGCCCCCACCCCGCCCCCTGGAGCCCAGAGCCCCCTAGCGCTGCCCTGGGGCATCAGAGCCAGCCCTGACCCCCAGGGGAGAGCCCCCACCCCGCCCCCTGCAGCACAGCGCCCCCTATCAAAAATCTCTCACAAGGAACGATCGCCTTCGCCTGCCCACAGGCTCCACAACCAGCTCGGGAAGACGCCGCTTCCTCCTGCAATGACAATGTGGAGCAGGGTAAAGAGCCAGGACTCCTGGGTTCCACCCTTGGCTCTGGGAGGGGAGCGGGGTCTAGTGGTTAGGGGGCGGGGCTGGGAGCCAGGACTCCTGGGTTCCACCCTTGGCTCTGGGAGGGGAGTGGGGTCTAGTGGGTCGGGGGCGGGGCTGGGAGCCAGGACTCCTGGGTTCCACCCTTGGCTCTGGGAGGGGAGCGGGGTCTAGTGGGTCGGGCGTGTTTCCCGGCTGCACGAGGGGATTGGGGCTGGCCGGGCTGGGGGTGAGGAGACGTCTCTGCTTACCATTTCCTAAGGGCGGAGACCAGCACCACCAGCAGGAGGATAAACGCCACCACCACGCCGACGCCTAGAGCCGAGTTCTTGGCTAGCGTCATGGAGCTGGCTGCAAAACACAGAGCAAGGAATGGGGGGCACGGAAGTGGGGGGCAGTGGTTAGAGCAGCTCAGGCTTGAGCTGGGGGTAGGGAGATCCCAGTGCTGGGCTAGCAGGGGCTGCGGGTCGGGAGTGAGGGGCACCAGCAGAGCTGGGGGTAGGGAGATCCCAGTGCTGGGCTAGCAGGGGCTGCGAGTCGGGAGTGAGGGGCACCAGCAGAGCTGGGGATAGGGTGATCCCAGGGCTGGGCTAGCAGGGGCTGCGAGTCGGGAGTGAGGGGCACCAGCAGAGCTGGGGGTAGGGAGATCCCAGGGCTGGGCTAGCAGGGGCTGCGGGTTGGGAGTGAGGGGCACCAGCAGAGCTGGGGGTAGGGAGATCCCAGGGCTGGGCTAGCAGGGGCTGCGAGTCGGGAGTGAGGGGCACCAGCAGAGCTGTGGGTAGGGAGATCCCAGGGCTGGGCTAGCAGGGGCTGCGGGTCGAGAGTGAGGGGCACCGGCAGAGCTGTGGGTAGGGTGATCCCAGGGCTGGGCTAGCAGGGGCTACGGGTCAGGAGTGAGGGGCACCAGCAGAGCTGGGGGTAGGGAGATCCCAGGGCTGGGCTAGCAGGGGCTACGGGTCAGGAGTGAGGGGCACCAGCAGAGCTGGGGGTAGGGAGATCCCAGTGCTGGGCTAGCAGGGGCTGCGAGTCGGGAGTGAGGGGCACCAGCAGAGCTGGGGGTAGGGAGATCCCAGGGCTGGGCTAGCAGGGGCTGCGGGTCGGGAGTGAGGGGCACCAGCCCACAAGCCCCTTACAGTAGACGGAGAGGCGGACGGTCGCGGAGTCGCCGTAGGAGATCTGGTTTCTGGCCTGACAGTGGTAGTGCCCGGACGCCCCGACCTCCACACGCAGGATGCTCAGCTCGGCCTGGCTCTGCCGCTCCTGCAGTTGGCCGTCCCGGTACCAGTCGTAGCCCAGGATGGGTGGGTGGGCGTCGGCCCAGCACCGCAGCTTCACCTCCATCCCCTCCACGATCTGCCCCCGTGGGGACACGGACAGCTGGACATGCCGGGGGCCGTCTGGGGAGAGAGCCAGAGCCGGTGCTTAGAGCGGGGGGCTGGGAGCCAGGACTCCTGGGTTCTCTCCTCAGCTGTGGGAGGGGAGTGGGGGGCTGGGAGCCAGGACTCCTGGGTTCTCTCCTCAGCTGTGGGAGGGGAGTGGGGGGCTGGGAGCCAGGACTCCTGGGTTCTCTCCTCATCTGTGGGAGGGGAGTGGGGGGCTGGGAGCCAGGACTCCTGGGTTCTCTCCTCAGCTCTGGGAGGGGAGTGGGGGGCTGGGAGCCAGGACTCCTGGGTTCTCTCCTCATCTGTGGGAGGGGAGTGGGGGGCTGGGAGCCAGGACTCCTGGGTTCTCTCCCCGGTTCGGGGGTTGGTTACTTACACCAGACGTCCAGCGGGATGGGCTCAGCACGGGTGGTGCCCGCCCCGTTCTCAGCCTCACACCGGTACTGGCCCGAATCCGCCGACACCACGGCCGCCAGCTGCAGCCTGTTGGAGTTCTCGCCCTGCAGCGCCTCGTCCTTGTGCCAGGCGTAGCGCAGGGCGGAGGGGTTGGCGCTGCCCACGGTGCACTCCAGGGTCACAGTCCCGCCCTCCCTGATGGACCCCGACGGCTGCCGCACCACGGCGACGTGCTCAGGAGCGTCTGCAGAGAGACACGCAGCCGCTGAGAGCCCCGGGCAGCCGGCCCATTGACCCCAGTGGAGCGACGGCCCATTGACCCCAGTGGAGCTACGGCCCATTGACACCGGCTGGGATCTGTCCCATTGACCCCAGTGGAGCGACGGCCCATTGACACCAGTGGAGCGACGGCCCATTGACCCCAGTGGAGCTACGGCCGATTGACACTGGCTGGGATCTGTCCCATTGACCCCAGTGGAGCGACGGCCCATTGACACCGGCTGGGATCTGTCCCATTGACCCCAATGGAGATACGGCCCATTGACCCCAATGGAGCGACGGCCCATTGACACCGGCTGGGATCTGTCCCATTGACCCCAGTGGAGCGACGGCCCATTGACCCCAATGGAGATACGGCCCATTGACCCCAATGGAGCGACAGCCCATTGACACCGGCTGGGATCTGTCCCATTGACCCCAATGGAGCGACGGCCCATTGACCCCAGTGGAGCAACGGCCCATTGACACCGGCTGGGATCTGTCCCATTGACCCCAATGGAGATACGGCCCATTGACCCCAATGGAGCGACGGCCCATTGACACCAGCTGGGATCTGTCCCATTGACCCCAGTGGAGCGACGGCCCATTGACCCCAGTGGAGCGACGGCCCATTGACACCGGCTGGGATCTGTCCCATTGACCCCAATGGAGATACGACCCATTGACCCCAATGGAGCGATGGCCCATTGACACCAGCTGGGATCTGTCCCATTGACCCCAGTGGAGCGACGGCCCATTGACACCGGCTGGGGTCTGACACTATGGTTTGTAACCTGTCCTTTAAATGACTGGAAGTTAGCTAATGTAACACCAATATTTAAAAAGGGCTCTAGAGGTGATCCTGGCAATTACAGACCGGTAAGTCTAACGTCCGTACCGGGAAAATTAGTTGAAACAATAGTAAAGAATAAAATTGTCAGGCACATAGAAGAACATAAAGTGTTGGGCAAAAGTCAACATGGTTTCTGTAAAGGGAAATCATGCCTTACTAATCTATTAGAGTTCTTTGAAGGGGTCAGCAAACATGTGGACAAGGGCGATCCAGTAGACATAGTGTACTTAGATTTCCAGATAGCCTTTGACAAGGTCCCTCACCAAAGGCTCTTGCGTAAATTAAGTTGCCATGGGATAAGAGGGAAGATCCTTTCGTGGATTGAGAACTGGTTAAAAGACAGGGAACAAAGGGGAGGAATAAATGGTAAATTTTCAGAATGGAGAGGGGTAACTAGTGGTGTTCCCCAAGGGTCAGTCCTAGGACCAATCCTATTCAACTTATTCATAAATGATCTGGAGAAAGGGGTAAACAGTGAGGTGGCAAAGTTTGCAGACGATACTAAACTGTTCAAGATAGTTAAGACCAAAGCAGATTGTGAAGAACTTCAAATAGATCTCACAAAACTAAGTGATTGGGGAACAAAATGGCAAATGAAATTTAATGTGGCTAAATGTAAAGTAATGCACATTGGAAAAAATAACCCCAACTATACATACAATATGATGGGGACTAATTTAGCTACAACTAATCAGGAAAGAGATCTTGGAGTCATCGTGGATAGTTCTCTGAAGACGTCCACGCAGTGTGCAGCGGCAGTCAAAAAAGCCAACAGGAAGTTAGGAATCATTAAAAAAAGGGATAGAGAATAAGATGGAGAATATCTTATTGCCCTTATCCATGGTGCGCCCACATCTTGAATACTGCGTACAATTGTGGTCTCCTCATCTCAAAAAGGATATACTGGCATTAGAAAAGGTTCAGAGAAGGGCAACTAAAATGATTAGGGGTCTGGAACAGGTCCCATGTGAGGAGAGATGAAAGAGGCTAGGACTTTTCAGCTTGGAAAAGAGGAGACTAAGCGGGGATATGATAGAGGTCTATAAAATAATGAGTGGTGTGGAGGAAGTGAATAAGGAAAAGTTATTTATTTGTTCCCATAATAGAAGAACTAGGGGCCACCCAATGAAATTAGTGGGCAGCAGGTTTAAAACAAATAAAAGGAAGTTCTTCTTCACACAGCGCACAGTCAACCTGTGGAACTCCTTGCTTGAGGAGGCTGTGAAGGCTAGGGCTATAATAGGGTTTAAAAGAGAACTAGATACATTCATGGAGGTTAAGTCCATTAATGGCTAATAGCCAGAATGGGTAAGGAATGGTGTCCCTAGCCTCTGTTTGTCAGTGGGGGGTGATGGATGGCAGGAGAGAGATCACTTGATCATTACCTGTTAGGCTCACTCACTATGGGGCACCTGGCATTGGCCACTGTCGGCAGACAGGATACTGGGCTGGATGGACCTTTGGTCTGACCGAGTAGGGCCATTTTTGTGTTAGGTTCAGCTTTCCAAACATTTTTTCTCACTTTTCCAGTGGATAATCAAGCAGGACATTTTTTTTAAAGACACTTTCCCATTGGAAAATGTGAAAAAGACTTTTTAAAAATAATAATAATGAGAAAAGGCTACGCAATATAACTGTAACCCCTTTGGGGTTTGGAGAGCATGGCCCCTTTAAATCTTTTCCCTAACGGGGAAGGGGAAGCAGTGAGAAAAAGGAGGGAAACTCCAGGGGGTGGAGCTGGAGCGGGGTGTGGGGGGAGAGAGAAAGGCTGCAGGCCCTGGGAGTAGAAGCGGAGAGAACCTGCGTGAAGCCCGAGAAGGACAGGGCGGCTGATCGGGGACACCCCAGGACAGGAGCCAGGAGGAGCACTGTGCCAGGGCGGCATTGCCCGGGAAGGACAGGGCGGCTGATCGGGGACACCCCAGGACAGGAGCCAGGAGGAGCACTGTGCCAGGGGGGCATTGCCTGAGAAGGACAGGCTGGAGCTGGACCCAGGATCTGTGTCACTGCTGCCCAGAGCTGCAGGGAGCTGTGAGTACTGGGGCTGGTGACTCTGCACTGGGAACAAGGAGGGAGGCTGTAGCTAGTTAAGCGGGGAGGGGGTCGCTCTGGGTGGCTTTGCAGGGAGCGGCAGAAGAGGGCACCGGAGGGGTTTGCCGGGGAAAGTTCACTGGCGCCAAAGACGACCAGGAGCACCCAAGACTCACCCCTGGACTGGAACGTTGCTCAGGACTCCTGCACTCTGTGTGCAGACACATTGCCCAGTGTCTGCCCTTTCCGTCTGTGCTACCACTGGGCCTGGGGGGCCTTGGTTTGGCTGCAACCCTGTGTTACTGCTCCCCCTATATCGCCCCTTGTTGATTTTACTTCTCTCATCCCTCTGTAAATAAATATTTCCCTCTCTTATATCCATTGTACTTTTCCTGTTGGGGGGGGTGTTCACTCTGGGGGGGTTGGAACAGGTGCCCCTCGGGCAGACTCCATCTTGGCCACGAGGGCGTTAGAGTGACAGAACCAAAGCACAATTTGTATTGCTTCCCCCCCCCCCCCCTACTTTTCTGTTAGAAAATCAAAGGAGAGAGGGAAGGGGGGGTTAAGTCACTGTTCTCATTAGAAAAGCATGAACAAAATGTAAAAGGCTAAATCATGAGAGACAAAGACCACTTTTTCTAAGGGGAGAAAACTGAATTTTTTTGCTCTTCAAAAAGCACCAATGGAATAAACATGTCGAGCCAGAAGAACAAAGCGATTTTTTTTTCATCAAAATTTTGCAGCAGAAAATTCCAAGAGGAAATTGATCGGGAAGCCAGGAAGCGATTACTTACACTGCACATCCACGGAGACAGGCGCAGACTGTCTATATCTGATCGCGTTGTGAGCCGCACAGCCGTAGCTCCCGGAGCGCTCCTTTGTAGCAGGGAAGGTCAGGACGCCCCCATGGGTCTCCTGATACTGGCTGTTATCCTTGTACCACGTGTACTTGGTCACCGGGGGGTTACTGCTGCCCACGGAGCAGTTCAGCGTCACCGCGTCACCCTTCAGGATGCGCTGGGGGGTTTCGAGGGTGAGTCGTACCTCCTTGGGGGGGTCTGGAAAATAACCGAGATCAGGGTGTGTCTCAGAGTTCAGGGGGGAGGGTTATAGGCAGGAACTCAAAAGGAGGGAGCTGCCCGAGTGTAGCAGATGCCTGCCTGAGTCTGCAGAGAGCCTGAGCCCATTGCTGGGAGAGGAGGGTGTGACACCCTGGCACCCCAATAGCCACCACTGTCATGTAAGTAGGAAATGTTTTGTACAACGTATTCCTTGTGCGGTATCGTGCTAAAAGTCTTGAGCTGCTAGACATTAATATCTCGTTGGATTGTATGTGCTACCGTTGTAGGTGATGTTATGAAGTTTGGCTAGGTGTGTGTTACTGAAACATGTTGTGAGGCTGAAAACACCCACACGCAGCCTTTCAGGTACAACAGTCAAAAGGCCCAACAATGTCAATGGCTTATTGAGGAAATGCTCACACACACCAGGATTACCCCGGGATGTGTACAATAGAAACCTCTCCGAGACAGCACTACACAACGGGAATGGTTAGACCCAGGTCACAGCAAAAGAGCTTTCCAGCAAGGGGGAAGAAGATATAAAAGTGGGGAAATGATGGTACCTCACTCTCCCTACAACAACACACCTGGAAACACCTGAGTGGCAAGGACCGAACTGTGTGAAGTGATGGTCCCGGGCTAGAGGGATTTTTAGCCAGTGTATGAAAACCTGGGAAAGCTAAGGCACCTTGTACCTTAAGAATCTGCCAGCCTGTTTATCACTCAGGGTGAGAATTTGCTAATTCATATCTTACCTATCTAGTGTATTAAGCTCAGTTTGCGGTTTAGTTTATTTGCTAGGGAATCTGCTTTGATCTGTTTGCTATCATGTATAATCACTTAAAATCTCTCTTTTGTAGTTAACAAACTTGCTTTGGCTTTGTCTAAACCTGTGTGCGGGAATTATAACTCGGGGCAGAAAGCTGCTGCATCTCTTGCTCCACATTGAGGGAGGGGGCGACTTTTATGAGCTTGCGCTGTACAGTTCCCCGGGCAGCGCAAGACGGTATCATTTTGGGTTTACACTCCAGTGGGGGTGCGCGCCTGAGGAGCTGGGAGGAGCTTTCCCATGCAGGGGCTGGTCAGAGAGTTGCTTGTAACTGCCGCTGGGTGTTTTCCTACTAGTATGAATGCAGGTGGAAGTGCAAACTTGGAGAGCTTGGCAACTTATCACAGCCCCACAGTGTGAAAGGAGCCCAGGCTGGTGGGTCAGATGGGCTCAGTGGTACCCCAGTTCCAAGTGGCATCCCCGGGGGGAACCCATCACAGAGGGAGCTGCCCCAAGTGTGACGGACACTGACTGATCTGCAGAGAGCCCGGGCCCATCATCGCTCTGAGGGGGGGAGCCATCCCAAAGGGGTGTTAACTCTCAGTCCTGCTGCGCCGAGGCCCTGTGCCCAATCGGGGGCTCTGTGAAGCAGGAGGAGGAGAGCACCTCATCCGTGCACAGACACCCTGGATGCTGAGGTACATACCGGGATCCCACCTCTCACACCAATGCCTCTGCAGAGGGTGAACGGAGGTCCCAGGGGGAGGCTACAACTCCTGCCCCTCTGGGATTCATGCAGGTTCTGCCATGCTAAGCTGGTGTGCAGATCCTGGATACCCACCCAGCCGCAGCGCCCCCTGCTGGTCCCCTGGCTACTCACACTGTACGTCGACTGTAATGGCCAGCGATTCCAACATCCCAACTTTGTTCTGAGGCTGGCAGTGGTAGGAACCAGACCTGTCGGGACGGATCTCGTTGAGGCGAAGCTCCTGCTGGGTTTGTGCCGGGAGTTGCTGGCCGTTTCTGTACCACGTGTAGTTGCTGACGGGCGGATGAGCCCTGCAGGAGCAGCTGAGCACCACCGTGGTCCCTTCCTGGATCGGCGAGGCTGACAGCAGTTCAACACGTGCATCCTTCGGGGCATCTGGGGAATAAAAAGGCCCTGATTTAAATGGACTCTTCTGTGGGAAACCCTAAGTGACTTGACCAAGGTCACTCCAGGAGTCTAGTGGCAGAGAACAAACTGAACTTAGTTCCCTGGTGAACACCTGATGCACGGGCCAATCCTTTCTCTAGAGGTAGGGTGGGGAAACTGAGGCAGTGTCACTGCAGAGCCCTGCCTGATTTGGGGAAATGGCCATTATTTCTCTCGGGATGTTTTGGAGGGCTACACCTGAAATGTTCATGTTTTCAAGGAAAACTTCCAAGACATTTCCCTGTGAAAAAAATCATTTTCTGGTCTGTGATGGGGTGTTCACCCCACACCGGAAAGCAAGGGGTTAAAAACAGCCTCAGGATGCTGCGCGGGGAGCAGCCAATCGGAGAGCGGCTGAATGGAGCAGCCAATCAGAACCCAGAGGGCTCACATAAAAGGAGCCGCAGGGGCAGCCGCGGAGGCAGTCAGTCGCTGCCGGGTGCCCAAGGAGAGAGGACGGGTTCCTAGCAGGCTGGGAGGCCCTGAGACGAGGGCGAAGGAGATGCTGGGGCCGCGGGGGAGTGGCCCAGGGAACTCAAGCAGCGGAGACAGAGATGAAAGAGTCACAGCGGGTCTGCAGGTGGTGACGATGGCGGGCGACACACCACCGGGGGGGGCTAATCCCCCAGACGGCCAGCAGGAGGCGCCGCCCTGGTGAGCGGATCCCGTCACACGGTCTCAGGGAAAGTTCCAAACCCTGGATATATTTGGGGGATTTTTATCAAAAACAAAAAACTAAGACTATGTTTGGATTTTCAACAGGCCCCAACCCACACCCCCACCCCACAAAACCAAACCAATTGTCCAGTGAAGCGAATTATCTGTGGCAAAACCTCCAAAAGAGGGGGAAGGGCGAGTGTTTTTTGGTCTGTGGGTTTTTTAGCAAAATCCGGGACATTTCACCCCAAAAGCGAATGTTCCTCTTGGATCACACGCTGTTTTCTGCACATGCCATGGGCCAAGCGTGACCCGCCGGATTCATTCAGGCGCAAGACGCTCTCCGGCTCTCCCGAGAGGTGAAGGGTTGAAAAAATTTTCAAACGTTTGAAACAGACAAGTCGCTTCTGCTTCAAAATGGGCCGATTTGGGACCGGGGGGGGGGGGGGTCTTTTTTTTAAATAACTAAATTTTCCATTTTTCTCCTTTTTGCCGCTGAGTGAAATAAAATAAATTGTTCCAGTGTTTGCAGTTAGTTTGTCTTTTTCTCCCAAGTGTGTGTGTGTGTGTGTGTGTGTGTGTGTGTGTGTGGAAGCACTCCCCCTGCTGGAGGGAATGGGTCAGATCTGCATCTGGGTGTGAGACTAGGCACAGTGACCTCTGCTGGCTGGAACCAGAACTGCCATGCTGTGTGTCAGAGGCCATGTACTGCTAAGAACTAATGGAGATTCCCCTTTAACTTCAGTTCCTGTCTTTTCTGATGCCACAAGCCCTGCTTATTTCACCGCCTCTGATGTCCAGATCACAAGTGTCTAGGGAAGCCCAATAACACCCTCTCCTAGTCTCCCTCCTTGTGCTCAGCAGAGGTATCTAGTCTCGGGCAGTTCCACAGACCCTGCCTTCCCGTCTGGCCCCAGCCCCCACACTCACACTGGACGTCTATCCGCAGCACTGGGGATCGGACCCGGGTTATTTCATTGTCGGCTTCACAGAAATAGGAGCCGGAATGCTCGTCCCCCTTGGCTTCAAACTCCAGTTCCTGCCCCTGGCTCAGCCACCGAGTGTCCTTATACCAGGTGTACATGGAGACGGGGGGGTTGCTGCCCTGGGTCGTGCACGTCAGCACGAGTCTGTCCCCCTCTCGGATGGTCGGTCCGGGAGTCGCTTTCAACTGGACTAGCTTTGGGGCATCTGGAACAAACCAACACGCAGGTGAACAGCTGAGATATGGACCCTGTTCAGACACGGGGCAGGGAATGGGACACTGGGCCTTCCCCTCTAGGGGGCGCTGGCTCAGACCCTCGTGCCCATCCCTGCCCAGTGGGCCCACACTTCCTTCAAAATACTGCCAGCTCCCGCCCCATTGGCCAATCTGCTTCCACCCACCTGGACCCTAATCCACCTCCCCGGTGCCCCCGAGGGACTGCAGCCCGTATAGCGCTTTATGGGTCAGCGCCAGAGCTGCTGGTGGGGCTGGTGCTGTCAGACCCAGGGGCGCCCAGTTCAAATCCCCTCACTCACACTTCACGTCCAGCACCAGGCTGCTCTCGGAGCTCGGTGTCCCAGCCGGGGAGCTGAGCCGGCAGGTTACATTTGTCCCATGGTCCTGCCAGGTGGGCGTGAAAGTCAGTGTGTTCTCAGTCCTTCCGCTCCCCGTCCTCATGGTGGGCTCAGGGGTCCTATGCTCCAAACCGACCCACGTCAGGGTTATGGGGTAGTCGGGGCAGTGATAGTCTACGGAGCAAACCACCTTGGCCGGGGCTGACTCCCTGAGCTCGCTGGGTGCTTGGATTTGAGGAGCTGGAGGCGAATCTGTGTCGGGGGACAAACAGGAAAGTTATTAAGGAGAAAACTTTATTATTAGGTGTTATTAGATGTTCGGCTGTGTGTGTGTGTTCTCTCTGTGCTGCCCCAGCTCTGCGCAGACAACCGGCACAGCAGGCTTCGAGCGAACCTCCCAATGACCACAAGATCCGTTAAGGGACAAAGGCACTGGACCAGGTTTATTGTCAACGAAGCCCGGTAGTAGCACCTGGCAGACTCTACGAGAATACTAAAACATGGATGTCCATGACAATGGACACAGCTCAGTCCATAGCGGGACTTTCCACTCCCCCCTCGGCTGGCCAGAGATTCTCCCTCTGAGGCTGTGTCTACACTGGAACTTTGTCGGCAAAAGCTTTGCTGTTCAGGGGTGTTAAAAAACACACACACACCGAACGACAAAAGTTTTACTGACGAAAAGTGCTGGTGTGAACAGGGCTTTGTCCGCAGGAGTGCTATCCCGCCGACAACGCTGCTGCCGCTCAGTGGGGGTGGAATTTTTTTGTCGGCAGGAGACAAGCAGCGGCTACACTGCGCTTTTTAGCAGCAGGGCTGTGTCGCTGAAAGGTGCTTAGTGTAGCCAAAGCCTTGGGTACATCTTTCTACCCTGCTATAAACAAGTTACGGACTGTCAGCCTGATCTTAGCTGTTAGGAGGGGTCGGTGTGTTCCCGTTATCCTGGGGGAACGTTTTTGTACCTCCCTTGGTACCACTTGATATCGGGCTGTGTTTGCGCGAGTGCTCTGTGCCCAGCACGTCTTAGCAATGTGTATTTCTGCAAGATCAGCCCTGTTCTCGCCAGACTCTGTGAGCAGGTCCTGCCTCCTACCAGGCCTTGGATACAAGGACACATGTCTCAGACTCTCTTCCTACTGCATTTGGTACATTATGGTAGAGTCCCTGCCCCAGGTGAGATCCGGGCTGTTGTGACAGGCGCTGCCCAGACACAGCGAGAGACAGTCCCTGCCCCAAAGAGACCACAGTGGAAATAGGCAAAGGGTTATTCTCCCTGATTTTCAGGTGGGGAAACTGAGGCACAGAGCGCCTGAAACGACTTCCCCTGGGGCACCCAGGGGAAAAGGGAAAACATGAAATAACAAAACCCAACCCCCGCCATCCTTCCTTATGCTGCGCTTGGGGTGAAAAGGGAACAAAAAGCAAGTGGAAAAATGAAATTCAAAAATTCAAAGTTTGTGGGTAAAATATTTCAGGAGAAATGTGGAAAAACACCGTAAAACAGAAACAACTTTGAAGTTTTCCACCCAAACCGTTGTTCCATTTTGCTAGAGGCTCTGCTGAGCAGCACGGAGGATAACAACCTACTGCTTCCGCTAGGTAAGGACCCATCGGCTTTAGCTCGACTGGCAGAGGTCGGTGCTGTTCTGATGCAGGCGGGGAGTTCAAGGCTGGCTGTAGCCCCAGACTATAGCGAGAGTCGTTACCTCATTAAATGGATGGGACAGAGGTGGAGAAACTAGGAACAGCCGGCCTGGATGTCATCCCAGGCGCACTGAGCTGTGTCCCCAATAATGGCTGCTAACAGCGTGGGGTCTAGTGTGTGGGGGGGCTGGGAGCCAGGACGCCTGGGTTCTCTCCCCAGCTCTGGGAGGGGAGTGGGGTCTAGTGGTTAGAGCGGGAGCTATATGTCTTCAGTCTATTCCTACAAGGACTTTCCCTCTTACCCATCACGTTTACACTGATCTCAGTCATCCACTTCTTCTCCTCTTGCTTCTTCTTGGGGTTCGAGGCGACCAGTCTCAGCCCGTACGAGCCGTTCTCGCTGGCCCGCAGCTCAGACAGCTGCAGGCTGCAATCTGTCTGCAGGTCCCCCAGGAACCTCACGCGCCCTGCGAAGTCCGGGCTGCTGGAGGCCTTGTGTTTATAGAGGACGGTGCCATTGAACTCTTTCTTCTCAGGGTCATACACAGGGTTCAGGTACCAGACCAGGGAGTCGATGGTCAGTTTGTTTGTCCTTATGGGGTTCAGGAGGCAGGATTCATAGCGGCACGGGATGGACAGACAGGCCCCCGTCCAAGCGATCAGGGACTTGGGGACCTCGACAGGCTGCTGGCCAGGGCCACATGAATACAGGAAGCCTGGAAGCAGCAGAGTGACAGAGATGGCAGCGAGGGGCAGGCTGGCCGGACGCTTCCGGTGCCGACCTGGGGTTCAGATCATGGTCTGATTCCCAGCGATAACCGTTCAGTTCATGGTGTGGCTCTGTGCCTCAATTTCCCCATCGGCAAGAACCCAAGAGTCCTGATTCCCAGCCCCCCCTGCTCTAAACCACTAGACCCCACTCCCCTCCCAGAGCTGGGGAGAGAACCCAGGAGTCCTGGATCCATGCCCAACCCCCATCACTGGATCACATTAGTGTGATGCAAGAGGAGTAAATCTGACAGAGGGAAACCTCCCTCTGAGCTTGTGACCCCTCGGCCGGGTCTCCCCTCCCTTCTCCCCTGCCCCCAGGGCTCTGTGGGTCTGAAGCAGCCAGACCTTCAGAAGGGGCCTTACCCGGGAGGAACAGCAGCCAGACAAGACGCCTCATGGTGAGCCCTGGGCAGCCGCGGCGCCGGGGAGCAGAGGAAAGAGCGAACGACTGGTGGGTTCCTGCGATGACCCAGAGCAACCTCAGCCACCTGGAGCGGAGAGAGACCAGCTAGACTGCAGGAAACCCGCTACCCGCTCTAACCACTAGACCCCACTCCCCTGCCAGGGCTGGGAGAGAACCCAGGAGTCCTGGCTGCCAGCCCCCCCTGCGCTAACTCACTAGCTGCCGGATGGGTTTGTCACGCATGGTGTGGTGCAAAGGGCGTCCCATTTACATAGGGGAGGCAGCTAAACGCAGGGCACCCGTTATACACCCCGCTGGGCAGGGTTCTGTTATTACAGGTCTTGGTACATCCCCCCCCACACACACACACACACAAACCCCGGGAGTTCAGACCGGATGCTTCTAATTGGTTCGGGGGCCTGGAAGCCAGAACTCCTGGGTTCAATCCCTGGCTCTGGGTGGGCAGCAGAGTCAAGTGGTTAGAGCAGCAGAAGAGCCCAGAACTCTGAGCCCACTTGGGTATGAGGTTCTTTGATTCACCGCCCCCCCCCGTGCCTCAGTTTCCCCAGATGTGCAGCAGCAACCCAGACGCACGCCTGCTGTCAGGCTGTGTGCATCGCCGCAGGCCGGGCACGGCGCAGCCCAGAGTCAAAGCCCCGGCTGCTCCTCGTGTCTGATCCCCCGCTTGCGGGACGGGGGATGAAGAGCCCTGAGAACGCCCCTCCCCCAGCAGCGCCGGGCACCAGAGCAGCTGTTTCCCCCGCGTCGAGGGTCACTGGCTGGGCCTTAGCCGGGGTATTTTTGTCACCGAGTCGCTGCCGCTTCCTCTGGGCATTGAGCAAACCAAGGTGAGGGGGAGGATCTGGGAGAGCGGCCTCAGGGTGTGAGAACCGGCATTGACTGCCCCTGCCCCGCCCCCTAAGCCCAGCGCCCCCCGGAGCCTCCACGCCTCCCCCTGCAGCCCAGCGCCCCCTAGCGCCCCCACCCCGCCCCCTGCAGCCCAGCGCCCCCTAGTGTCCCCACCCTGCCCCCTAAGCCCAGCGCCTCCCGGAGCCTCCACCCTGCCCCCTACCACCTCCACCCTGCCCCCTGCAGCCCAGCGCCCTCTAGTGCCCCCACCCCGCCCCCTAGCGCCCCCACCCTGCCCCCTACAGCACAGCACCCCCTAGAGGCTCCACCCCGCCCCCCAGCACCTCCACCCCGCTTCCTGCAGCCCAGCACCCCCTAGCGCCCCCACCCTGCCCCCTGGAGCACAGTGCCCCCAAGCGCCATGCTGGGGCATCGGGGTCAGCCTTGACAGCCCAGGGAGAACGCCCCCACCCTCCTCACTTCAGCACAGCGCCCCCTAGCGCCCCCACCCTGCCCCTTGCAGCACTGTTGTGTTTCCCTGCAGGTCTCCCCGTCAAGCACTAAACAGGCCCCCTTCTTCCCGCTTAGCACTGGAGAGCCAGCCTGCACCAGCTCCCAGCCCCCCACTGTAACCGCCAGACCCCAGTCCCCTCCCAAAGGGTAGCTAGAACCCAGGAGTCCTGGCTCCCAGCCCCCCGCTCTAACCACTAGTCCCCACTCCCGCCGGCCGGAGAAGATGCAATTACCTTATAGCGCGTCCTGCAGCCGCGGCTCCGGCAGCCCATCTGGCCGGGGTGGAGCTGAGCGATCAGTCTGGCAAGTGAAAGGGGAAGTGGCACCAGATGGGGCGAGGAACTGGTGAGATTTCTGTGGGTCCCCCTGGGGGCCAGCTCGGGGAGGGGGGGCCCAGAGTGCCCCAAAGGGCGGCTCCAAACTTCCCCCATTCGCTGCAAGTGCAGGGGGTTGTTTATCAGGGTCTGAGTCCTTTCACTTTCCTCTCTCTGGCTAAGCCGGGGCGGGCACGATCCAGGCGTCGATGGGAGACAAGCAGGGAGCAGGGTGGGGGGCTCTCCCCAGGCAGTCAGGACTGGCCCCGATGCCCTTGCACTGCACTAGGGGGCGCTGTGCCATGGGGGACTAGACAGGTCACTAATTGCTCAGGATATCTCAGCCCAGACCTGCGATCGGCCTGGGGCACGGACAGTAGGGGGCGATCGCGCCCTGGGAATGGCGGTGGGGTGGAATACATCACACCTCTAACTGTGTTGCCCCCGGCCCTGTCCTTCTCCGGCCCTGCGTCTTTGTCCCCCCATATGGGCACACATAGAATCACAGCCAGGGTTTGCAGGATTCAGTGTTTCTTTCTTGATCATTTCAACAGACAAGATCAATGTTTATTTTCAAGCATTTTTTTCCCCCAATTCTTAACCCTGGAAATGTTCACAGTTTTTTCCTGCTTTTTATCGGTTTCCTGGCGTGGGGGAGCAGAGAACAGCGAGGTCGGCCAAGAATGACTTCATGACAGCAGCGGTTGAGATGCTAAAAGTTGGTGCTTTCTAACCCTTAAAACACAAATGTCGCTGGTGCACGTATGCAAAGTCAATATCCTGAAATCAAACGCCGAGACGTTCTCAAGCACCGTTCGTCTTACTTTGCCTCTCTCAATTATTATCCAGGGAGATATTTTTCCGCCCGCTGAAATCGACGTTTACCGATCAAAATGCCACTCTGCCAAGCCTAGATAGAAACGTGTTCGGCAGACCTCCATGTTTACTTTTTAAAACATCTCCCCGGACAATTCAGTGTTTCTCTTTAAGCATTTTTTAAAATGTCTTTCCGCAAACGTGCCGTTACGGGGCGGTGAGTCGGTGGTTTTAGTTGAAGGCAGGCGATCTTGGGGTTTGAGCTACCGCTGTATAGCTCTTTACAACACCCATTGTCAACATCACGCAGCAAAATATGCAAAGGACACAACTATCAAGCAATAAATCAGACCGGTTCCATTTGTAACAGGCCTGGTTCAAAAGTCCAGCTCTCAAAGGAAGTCTTCGTCAGCATTTTTCTTCCTTTGCCTGGCTGTAAACCTTGATTGTTCCCGATGTGGAAATACTTTCTCATTCGTTTATGTGTGACCAGTGAAATCGGCATTAAAACCCTGTTGTCGAAAGCAGCTTACAGCGCGGCATGAAAGGATTAGATAAAACTTTACCGACCTTTACCAGTAAAAATCTAATCCTTCCCTTCTTAGCTCTAAGCTGCTTTCCACGGCAGGGTTGTTCACTTGGCATCTCTGCTCCCACTCACATTTACCAGCGGCTAGCAGTTACTGATCTCCCAATATTCATTTTTTTGCCGGCCTCTCACCTTTTCCCACCCCTGTGAAATCTCTGCGGTGAATTTGGGAACGACTGAAATTAACAAAAGGCCAAATGTGGATGATTTTACAGATGGACTGAGACGTAAAAGCAAGATTTGGGGGGATATTTTCCACATCATTCAAAAACTAGCATCTAAGGAAGGAAAAAGCCCTGATTTACCCCGCCCATCTCTTTCCACGGCCTCCCCCTGTTTGAGTCACCCCCCTGCCCACCCCTTCCGTCTCTGACACTGCAGATGTTAACGGCTGAGCGGCCTCAGCCCAGTCAGGGTCAGCGACGAGGCAACTTCGGACGGGGAGCGTTTTATCGCACTGCAGCCCCGACACTCCCAGAAACCGAGAGTGAACCCCCAGAGCGGATGGGATCAGAACCGACTCCCCCGCTCTAATTGGTCGTCTCCCCGCTCCTCCCAGCACTAGGAATAGAACCCAGGAGTCCTGACCCCTCCCTTCCCTTCCCCGCTCTGACCCACTAGACCCCACGACCCTCCCTGAGCTGGGGAGAGAACCCAGGAGTCCTGGCTGTCTTTGACACTCACCCCAGGGGAGTCAGGGGGATGGGAGGGTGTTTTGGGGGGGACAGAAATCACCAGCCGGAAGGCTTGGAGGACAGGCCCTTTAATCTCCATGGAAGAAGTGGGGTTCAGCCAGGGGCCCTGGGGAAGAGAGCGGGGGTCTTTGTGGATGGGGGGAATCGCTGCTATGGAGGGTTATGGGTTTGTGGGAGCCCAGAGTGGCATATACACACAGCAGGGCTCATCCCCTCCAGCAGAGGGCAGTAGGACAGACACACACACACACACACACACACGTTCACACACCCTGCTCGGGGTTCGTGCCCACAACGCTGCAGGCTCGATCCAGCCCTCCCAGCTCCATCCCTAGGGGGCGGCGTGGGCCTCACACTCGGCTGTAGGAGGATCCCGGGGTGAGCAGCGTTACTGCACCTGGGGGGCGCAGAGGAGGGAAATGGGCTCAGGACAGTGATGGAACCAATGGAAGCGTCGTCCGCTGGCCCCCAGCTGCCCCGCCCCAGAGGTGGCTGTATCTCAGCAGTGGACAAGCCCTCCCTATGTGATGTTATGCGTGGCTGTTCCCTAGCTGCTCCACCCCAGAGGTGGCTGCATCTCAGTGGTGGGCGAGCCCTCCCCATGTGTTGTTATGCGTGGCTGTTCCCCAGCTGCCCCATCCCAGAGGTGGCTGCATCTCAGTGGTGGGCAAGCCCTCCCCATGTGATGTTATGCGTGGCTGTTCCCCAGCTGCCCCATCCCAGAGGTGGCTGCATCTCAGTGGTGGGCAAGCCCTCCCCATGTGATGTTATGCGTGGCTGTTCCCCAGCTGCTCCACCCCAGAGGTGGCTGCATCTCAGTGGTGGGCGAGCCCTCCCCATGTGATGTTATGTGTGGCTGTTCCCCAGCTGCCCCATCCCAGAGGTGGCTGCATCTCAGTGGTGGGCAAGCCCTCCCCATGTGAGGTTATGCATGGCTGTTCCCCAGCTGCCCCACCCCAGAGGTGGCTGCATCTAAGCCTGCAGAGCCCCAGGTGCGCTCACCAGTTCCAAGATACAGGAAGAAGGACAGCCAGCCCAGGCCATAGGACCAACTGTAGGAGAGCATTTCTCGCATGACAATCTGGTAATCAGCATTGGTGAACACGGCCAGCGCGATCAGGGCACAGACCCCTAGGGCCAAAGGGAACAGTGCGGACATCCCTTAGCACGGCCCACGCTCAGTCCCAGCCCCCCTGCCCCGTCCCACCACCAGGGGGAGCTGCCAGAGCCCAGGGCAGGATCCCAGGGGAGAGGGGCATCTCCCCAGGGCTGGCTGGGGGGGGATCCACAGAGCTGTGGTGGGACCCGGGGGCAGGGAGTGGCTGGCGAGGAGGGGGCCCCGAGGGGGCGGTACCTGCACTGAAGCTGCCCACGGTGCAGACCAGGGTCAGGGACACGGCGCGAAAGTGGGAGCAAAAGAAGGAGGCGAGGAGAGCGAAGGCGGAGAGGAACCCGGCGATCATGGCCAGGATCATGAGAAACCTGACAGTGTGGAAGAAACCTGTGGGGTAGGGAAGGGGTTAAATCAGTAACTGCACAGAACCCAGGAGTCCTGACTCCCAGCCCTCTAACCCACTAGACCCCACTCCCCTATCTTCCCCCACCCCCCACCTCCAAAGCTGGGGAAAGAACCCAGGAGTCCTGGTTACCTCCACCCCCCACTGCTTTAACCCACTAGATCCCACTCCGCTGTCTCTCTCTCTCCCCCCCCCCCCGCCCCCCAAAGCTAGGGAAAGAACCCAGGAGTCCTGGTTACCACCCCCCACTGCTCTAACGCACTATACCCAACTCCCCTGTCTCTCCCCTCCACCCTGCCCAAAGCTGGGGAAAGAATCCAGGATTCCTGGTTACCCCCACCCCCCACTGCTCTAACCCACTAGACCCCACTCCCCTCCCAGAGCTGGGCAGAAAACCCAGGAGTCCTGGTTCCCAGCCTCCACCCCGCTCTAACCACTAGACCCCCACGCCCCTCCCAGAGCTGGGGACAGGACCCCACAGCTTCCTTACCTGGTACGGTTGGATAGAAGTTGCAATTCTGTGACCCACAGCTCCTCCACAGCCCAAAATGACTCCCCTCTGCTACAGTAACCTTCAGCCAGTTGTCTGAGACCAGGGCCACCACCAACAGCAGCAGGCTGAGCAGAGCCAACATGACGCTTGCGATCCGGAAAAGCACCATCGCTGGGGGGGAAATAGAGTCACAGACCAGGTAGGGGAGACGGCGAGGGACCGACAAGAGAGCGGGAGAGGGAGGAAATGAAAGATGGGGAGGGGGCCGTGACCCCAGCTGTCCCTTCGCCCTGGCCGGGGGGTTGCGGGCAGGGGACGAATAAGGGGCTGCAGTGAACGGAACCCCGGGAGGGAAAGGGAGCGAGATCGAGGCTTGCCACTTTGGCCGGGACGTATTCCTGGAGGTTTCATCACACGACAGAATAGCTCATTAAAGGTGCATTAGTCCTGGAGACGCCGGGACAGTCCCGGAGACGGGGGTGGGGGGCACGACCCTGGCGAGATCCCACCCAGCCCACGGACGGAGAGAACCCACAATTAGCCTGATTCAGCCTCAAACCAGTTTCCCGGTGCAGAGCTAAGACTGCCCGGGGTGGGGGGGATCTTGGGCCCTTCCCGAACGCCAAGATCAACCAACCTCTGCAGACCAGGCCATGCCCATGTGCCACCTTCACGCGGCCTAACACAAGCCCCCCGCCCCTGGCCTGTGCCGTGTATTAACAGGAGCTGCCTGCCCCCTCCTAGACCCCACTCTTTCTCATTGGCCGGCCCCTGAGATCTCCCTGACACAAGCTAGGAAGGCAACTAAGCCGGTCCCTGGTCGCAAAAAGGTTGAGAAGCTCAGAAACTCAGCCCGGCGGCTACATGTCACAGCCCTTTCCCCGCCTTCCCCTTCCGTGCCCAGAGCCATCTCGCTCGCCTTTCGCTTCCCCTTCTGTAAACCCGCAGGCCAGGTGCCTCTCCGGCCCCACAGCTGCCGAGCCCCACGGCAGGAGAAGCCGACGCCCTGCTACGGACGGGGCCGGTGCAAGGAAGTTTCTCACCCTAGGCGAAACTTCCTTGCACCAGCCCTGCGCCCCCTCCCCCCCGCTAATGCTGCCCCACACACAGCAGCCAGCTCCCCCAGCCATTCTCAACCCCTCCCCCCCCGCGGCAGCCAGCCCCCCTGCCCGTGCTTTTATTGCCTCCGAATCGCCGCCGGGAGTCGCCGCCGCCACCAAAATACCGCCCCCCAAATCCTGGCGCCCTAGGCGACCACCTAGGGTCGCCTAGTGGAAGCGCCGGCCCTGGCTACAGACACACCCTACGCAAAGCAAAGCATTCGGTTTCCATCCGCTGTCGATCGACGTCGATTTCCCCGTCCCCACCAGGGCACGGCATACCTCAAAATCGCACCCGGGAAGTCCCAGGGTCAGCACGGTTCCGCTGGGTTTTATACAAGGCGTGCCATGTGAGGTATTGGTTAAAAAGTCTTGCTCTGTTGAACAGTAATACCCTGTTGGATGGTACATGCTAGGCTTGTACGGGGAGCTCTGACGTTTTGCTACGTGTGTGTTACTCAAATATGTTGTGACGTCGGGAGCCTACAGCCGGCCTTTCAGTGGCCACAAAGGAGCAGTAATCACTGGCCAGACACACGATCATGGCCCATCAAGAGGAATCCACACTCCTCAGCGAGGGCACATATGCGGTGGGGGGGCTGCCTGACCCCTATGTCGTAGCAAGGAGCTTTCTAGCAGCTGGAGAGGAAGTAGAAATGAGGGTCGGTGACATCACCACTCGGCCTCTCCCCTCCCCTCATCCCAACACCTGGAAGATCATCTGGGAGACAAAGACTTGGAAGTGAGGAGATTGGTCCCCGGCTGAGAGGGAATCCACCCTGTGTATCAAGAACTGTGAGCTGCCTGTAACATCTATTAGAGCAGGGGGTCAGCAGCCTCCGGCACGCGTGCCTCCGCCGGTGGTTGACGGCACGCGGCGGCGGCTCAGGCCCCCCACCACGGGCTCCTGCCGCTGTCCTGCTGGTGGCCCCCACCAAGAACCTGCTGCCAGCCTGGGTGAAGGAACTCAGGCTGGCGGCGGACTGAGAACCCGGCGGGCAGGAGCCCGCGGTGGGACCCCCGGCGGGCAGGAGCCCGCGGTGGGACCCCCGGCGGGCAGGAGCCCGCGGTGGGACCCCCGGCAGGCAGGAGCCGGCGGCAGGAACCCCAGAGGTTAAAATGTACCACTGGCACGCGAAGCCTTAAATGATAGCGAATAAATGAAGACTCAGCACCCCACTTCTAAAAGGTCGCCGACCCCTGTATTAGCGTGAGAAACTGCTTGATCCAAATCTTGCTTCGTCTGCAGAACTTAGGCAGTGAACTTATTCGTATTTCTACATAACCAGCTCTGACCTCTAGGCCTGCTACTTATGATCACTTAAAATCCAGCTTTCTGTAGCTAATAAATCTGTTTTCTATTTCACTTAAAACAGTGTGTTTTGGTGGAAGGGCTCGGGGAATCTTAGCAGTGGCGTAGCCAGGTTTAGAGCACAGGGGGAGCGGAGCTAAAAAAAGGCGCCGGGAGCAAAAAGCGTCAGGAGCAAAAAAAGGCACCGGGAGCAAAAAAAAATGCTCCGCTCTGGCTGGCTGCAGCGTGGGAGCACAAAAAAGGCGCCGCTTCTGCAGTGGGGGAGCGTCCGCTCCCCCTGCTCCCCCCCCGGCTACGCTACTGAATCTTAGCTCAGGTTACACAAGGGCTGTTGCACGTCCCCTACCCTTTGACGAAGTGGTGAACTAATTAGTGAGCTTTCACTGTCCAAGGTAGTCGTGAGCAGTGTCAGGCGGAATATTTCTGGGGTGCGAGGCTCGGGGGTGGGGTGAATGGCTGGTGCCTCTCTCTCTCTATGATTCATGAGTGGCTCGGGGAGCCTTCGTGCATTTTAGCTGGGTGTGGGACTCCACCTGCTGGTGGCCAAGTGAGCGCCGCGCCTGGCAGGGATTGCTGCTTGTGACTGGCAGAGCTTTGTGAGAGACAGCCCAGGCTGGAGAGTCAAGCGGGCACAGCGGTCCCCCAGTTCCCGGTTGTACCCCGAGGATCACGTCACACCCACCGACCCACGAACCGACATTTCCATCTATGATGATCCAAACTGACCAATAGACACAGTAAGAAGCACAATCGGAGTTTGATTTCAAGGTATTTGCTGGCTGTATGTTGACATGCGAAGCGGCAAGTTTGAGTTTTAAGGGTGGGGAAGTTTCACGTTTTGAATCGCAGCATCTAGTGTCATAAGAACATAACCGCTGCCATCCCGGGGCAGACCAATGGTCCATCTAGCCCAGTATCTTGTCTCCAACAATGACAGGCATGAGGGCTTCCGGGGTGTGTGTACAGAACAGGTTAATTTTGGAGAGATCCACTCCAACTTCCCCTCCCAGCTTCTGGCAGTCAGAGATTTAGAGTCTGCATCACGGACTATCTTGGCTAATAGCCATCAATGGACCTATCTTCCAGGAACTTATCCAGTTCTTTTTTTTAACTCAGTTACACTTTACAACATCTCCTGGCAATGAGTTCCACAGGTTAACAGGGCCTTGTTATGTGAAAAAGCACTTCCTCTTGTTTATACTGACCCTGCTGCCTGTTCATTTCACCGGGTGACCCCTGCTTTTTTGTATTGTGGGAAAGGGTAAATAACGCTTCTCTGGTCACTTACTCCACCCCCTTCCTGATTTTATAGCCCTCAATCATATCCCCGCTCAGTCACCTCTTTTCTAAGCTCAACCACCCTCATCTTTTAGTCTCTCCTTGTCTGCAAATTGTTCCAGACTCTTACACAGTTTTGTTGCCCTTGTCTGAACCTTTTCCAGATCCACTATCTCCTTTCTGAGACGGGGTGACCAGAACTGGAAGGATATAGTGGAACTGACATTAAATAATGATTATCCAACCCTCCCCTTTTGTCTGATCCCACCCCTGCTATAACTTCCCACAACTATGAGCATTTAAGTAAATAAAAATTAGGGGGAAAGGATTAAACCCCATAATTGTGTGCAATAGGGAACGTTTAAAGTTATAAAAATAGGAGGAAGGGCTTAAAAATAAACATTGATATTGTCTATCAAAAGTATTAAAAAATAGAAATCGAATTCTGCCAAGATTGGACGTACTGGGTCTCTCAAGGTATGTGTTCCCCTCTTTCCTTGGATCACACGCTTGGGGGGGGGGGCAGGGAGAGGGCCCCATATACACCTCCAGACCACCCCAGATCACAACCACAGTTGTGTCAAGATGCTCCGTCTAATCCCTCCACCCTGCAATGCAACTGGAGTGCATGCCGATAATTCCCCGTGGCTACTGATAGCCCCAGGGGCAAAGATAAGGTTGTCTGGGCATTTATCGTCCCTCCGCATTTGCTGGCTTGCAGAGGACTGAGTTTGGCCGAATTTGATGCTCTGTAAGGGCACAAGATACCCACGGGTGTCCTTAACCCTGCGTTGACCGATTTTTTTGCCGTTCAATATGAAAAGATCTCAAAGAGGCCGGCAGATGCAGCCATCAAGCAGACTGAGTCCAGTGCAAGGAGCTCACCGTGTATCTAAAAGCCACCTACCACACAGGAGTGAGGACAAAAGCAAATCCGGCAACTCCCCGCTCTCTGACGCCGCGGACGGTCCTGCACAGCTGTCTTCGGGGTGGGGATGTATGAGTTTTAGACTGGCGGCAGAATCGTGAAGCAGATCTAGGCACAGCTTAACAAGGAGAAAGGTTAAGGGGTGACCTGATCCCAGTCTACCAGCACCGGCATAAGGAACAAATGTTTAATAATGGGGTTCTTCAATGCAGCAGACAAAGGACTAACAAGAGCCAATGACTGGAAGTTGAAGCTAGACCAATTCGGACTGGAAATAAGGCGTCAGTTTTTAACAGGGAGGGGACAACCACTGGAACAATTTACCAAGAGTCGTGGTGGATTTGCCATTGCTCACAATTTCTAAATCAGAATGGAATATTTTTCTAAAATATTTCCTCCAGGAATTATTTTGGGGAAAGTTCTCAGGCCTGTGTTATCCAGGAGGCCTGACTAGATGATCACAATGGTCCCTTGGCCTCTATCATATAGATGGGGAAACTGAGGCACAGAGCTGGGCAGTGACTTGGCCTAGGTCACCCAGCAGGTGGCAGTTGATAATATGGCCCAGGCTTTCTGAGCTCCAATCTGCTGTTCTCTCCCCAAGGCCACACGGCCGCTTTGTGACTGCTAAGCGCTGGGTTGCCAGGTATCCAGTTTTCAACCGAACACCTGGTTGAAAAGGGATCCTCCCCAGCTCTCCCCGGTCTGGAGTAAAATAAGTGTATGAGTGAGGGTGGGGGAGAGAAAGCGATGGGGGGAGGGACGGAGTGGGGCGGGGCCTCAGAGAAGCAGGAGGGCAAGAGTGTTTGGTTTTGTTTGGTCAGAAAGTTGGCAACCCTACAGACGGCTCTGCCGCATGCTTCGTGGCAATGGAATGGGGTGAATGGCCATGCTTTGAACCACCTGCAACATGTCATTGCCCGCAGGGCTGGAGAGAGAAATCTCCGACAGGTCTGTGCCCCAGAAACGGGGCAGTTTTATTACATGATGGTTACAGGAACTTTAAGCTTGTGCGAAAAGCTGGTGTATCCCTCTCCTTCCCCCATCCCCTGCAATATGTAGCCCCCTTTCCACCACCATCTCCATCTCCCTCTCCCCTCCACACCCCCATTAAGCCATCAGATCTTTAGAAGTCAAATATGCACCAAAAAAACATTGGGAGAATCTCTGAACTTGCAGGCGTTGGTTGGGGAGGGGCAGGGGCTGTATCTCAGCAAACTGGCGCCAATGACCCCACATGTAGATCATTAACTCTCCTCCATGAAGAACGGCAAATTGCTAAGGCAATCGGAGAGAGCATGGGGATTTTAGAGCACTTAGAAGGAGTGGCCTGTAAACAGACAGCTGCTGTTAACTTTAGTAGAGTTGGCACCTTGCTATAATACATAGATAAAGTAGGTGTGTCTGGAGATAGAGAGAGATGATAGCTAGATAAGATAGATAAAGGGGGGTGTAAGGGGATGGCTAGACAGAGGTGCACTGATAGCTGGGTGTGGATGGGGACAGACAGACAGTTGTATTCCCCATGCAGTTGGGGCTTTTCTTACATTAGCCCTCACCTGTTCTCTGTATCACCTCCTCCCTCGAAGGGCTCATTCCACCCCGTCTCGGCTCCCTTGCTGACTCCGCGAGACAGACTGGAGGCCCCGGAGGAAGGTGCCCATTATGTGCACACAGACCCTGCTCTCCCCATCCTAAAATGTATTTCCTTCTCACAACCCACAATCCCCACCCCATCAGCCAGCTCCAACGTTGCTGAGCGATGGTGAGTGAGAGAAACCGCCTGATCATTGAACCCAGGAGTCCTGACACCCAGCCCCCTTCTGCTCGAACCCACTAGACCCCACTCCCCTCCCAGTGCTGGGGATTCAAGCTGGGTGCCCTGACTCTCAGATCCCCCTGCGTTAAGCCCAATAAACATATTCCAGCAAGGACGGCAGTCTAGATCTGAAGACGCCAAGAGACAGAGAATTCACCGCCGCCCGGGGGAGCATGCCTGATTTCTAACTGGAATGAGCCAGGCTTGGGCGTCTAGCTGGTGGCTCCCGTTTCTGCCGTTCTCCGCGAGATTCGAGAGCTCTTGACGACCCGGGGTTTCCTGCCCGGGAAGGTCCTTATCCACCCTGCTCAAGTTACCTCTCGCTCATCTCTTTGACCAGCTCAGCCGATGGAGCTCTGCCAGGTCTCTCTCTGTTCTTTCTGCTGCTCTTCTCTGTCCCCTCTGCAGCTGTTCAACGTCCCTTTAAAGACACGCACACCAGAGCTGGACGCAGCATCCCAGAGGCACTCCCACCCGTGCCTTAGACGGAGGCGAAAAACTCCTCCACACTCTACTGGGGACTCCCCTGTTTACACGTCCGAGGATCGCTTTGGGCCCTTTTTTACCCCATCGCACTTTGAGCTGCTAAGCAGTGACTAGTTACGTGGAAGAAGATATTCTCAGGGGTAGAAAAACGGATCACCGCTGGGGGAGTGTTCGGAGCAGTGGGGCATTGCTTTTCCATACTGCCTTTCATCCCAGCAGCTGAGAGAGACGGCTGTCACTGCTGGGGGAAACTGAGGCAGAAAACAAGGGAAGCTGCGGGGGTGGGGAGCTCTGCAAACAGCAGCTCTTACCTGGGCTGGCGGCCTGGTCCGATCCCACTGCTGACACTAACCAGGGCAATTCTGGCAGATACACAATAAAGACGCACTAATGCCATTCTGGAGCTGCAGCCCGGCACACAGCCATGCTCAGGGAGGAAAAGGAGCCAGGAGAAACTTCCTGCTAATTAGAGACAAGAAATCTTCTGTTCAGATGAGGGGAAAGTCCAGTGATAAGAAGGTTAGAGCAGGGCTGGGAGCCAGGACTGCTGGGTTCTGTCCCTGGCTCTGGGAGGGGAGTGGGGTCTAGTGGTTAGAGCAGTGGGGGCTGGAAGTCAGGACTCCTGGGTTCTGGCTCTGGGAGGGGAGTGGGGTCTAGTGGTTAGAGCAGTGGGGGCTGGGAGTCAGGACTCCTAGGTTCTGTCCCTGGCTCTGGGAGGGGAGTGGGGTCTAGTGGTTGGAGCAGGGGGGCTGGGAGCCAGAGCTCCTGGGTTCTGCCCATAGTTTATACCACTGGAGCCTTCCACTTTCTTTTCCGACCACAACAGAGAAACTTCCACTTAAAATCCACATGTCTGTCATTAATCAATCCGTTTTATATTTTACCTAAAACAGTGAGTTTTGCCTGAAGTGTTTGGGGAATCCGCTCAGGAACACGAGCTGGTGCATTGTCCTCTCCACATTGAGGGAGGGGCAGAATGGGTAATAAACATACACTGCCCAGGCTTCTGACCAGGGCAGGACGGTACAGCCCTGGGGTCCTAGGCTGGGGAAATTGGCTGGAGTCTCTCTATTGTTGGTTCCTGAGTGGCTGGGAGAGCATTCATGGAACTCAGCTGGCTTGTCCCTGCCTGGGGATGGCTGGGTAAGAACAGGGCTTGTTAGGATATAGATATCCAGGCCTGTCTGTAAAGGCCTCTACTTTAAGAATGTAGGTATATGTTTATTATTTAGCTAGTTATAGAGATATACAAGAAAGAATCTGTGTAAGGTCCTTCTCTCACTGGTTTTCCACTGCTTGCATCCGATGAAGTGGGGATTCACCCACGAAAGCTTATGCTCCAATACGTCTGTTAGTCTATAAGGTGCCACAGGACTCTTTGTCGCTTCTACAGATCCAGACTAACACGGCGACCCCTCTGATACTTCTCTCACTGGGACAGTCTGAGGCCCTGTTCTTAGACCAATGCATTTGGCTAAGCAGCAGAGACAGCCATCAGCTGGGAAGCGAAGGGTCACATCCTCCCATCCCAAACCAGTCACACTGAAATAAGGCAATCTGGGGCTGTTAGAAAGGGGATCCGGTCTTTCACCTCCAGAGAAAGGGAAGAGCCTAGAAGATGTCAAAGGAAACGTAGTTTGATAGTTTTCTGTTTGGTCAGAACTCACTTATCAAGAGACACACCTGGGAAACCCTTATGTCTTTATAGGTGCCGTTGTGAAATCCTCACTTCTGTATTGTTTTGTGATTATCGTTCCCACTTTGCGATTCTTTATTTGCACGGCCTCTGTCTGTTTCTGGGATTGTTTCTGTCTGCTGTATAATTAATTTTGCCGGGTGTGAACTAATGAAGGCGGTGGGATAGACTTGGTTGGCTAATCATGTTACAATAGGTTAGGATGGGTTAGGTAAATTTCAGCAAAATGATTGGTTAAGGTAAAGCTGAGAATATTACTGTATAAATTAGGGGCAAACAGGAAGTACATTGGGATTTGAAAATAAGGAAAAGGAGCTTGGATTTAAGCTGGCTGGAAGTTCACCCCGATAAGCATCGAATTGTTTGCACCTTTAGACTTCGGGTATTGTTGCTCTCTGTTCATGCGAGAAGGGCCAGGGAAGTGGGAGAGTGAAGGAATCACTCTAACAGGGGCTTGGCAGAGGTTGCAGCTTATCACAGTGTGAGAGGGAGCCCAGGTTGCTAAGCCAGAGAACTCAGCAGTCCCCCAGTTCCAGGCTGTACCCCAGGAAACCCATGACCGGGTTTTTTAGGTGTTCTCGGTGGCCCTGGTTTTCCCGTTTCGGGGCAATCCCAGCACTGGGGCAGGGGCCGGGCTCTGGAACGGGTCGAACCGCTCCGCGAGGGCAGGGGTGACGTGTCGGTGATTTCAAGGCTTGACTCGACCGCTTCAGGACCGACCCGCCGCACGTGTGTCTGACTAGCTCGGCGGAGGGCCCGGCATTCCTCGGCTCTCAGCCGGGCCCGTGGCTGGCGTAGGGAGGAATCCCCAACTCTGGCCCTACTGCCCGGGTTGTGTTTAGCGAGGGACCGTGGAATCAGACGGCGCGTAGTCTCTCGGGGGTTATTTGGAGCGTGAGGTTCACACAACAGGGCCCTGATCTCAGCTGGGGCAGGGACTGTGTGTCTGGGCAGCACCCATCACAGCAGGACCTGAATCCTTAACCCAGCTAGTATCCAGTGGCGGGGAGTCCCATGGGTTAACGATTTGCTGAGGGGCAAATCTGTTTCCTTTGCATGTTGCGTAAACACCGGCTGCTTTTCTGCCCCAGCCTCCAGCTCTCCAAAGCTCTCAGGGGAGGATGTTTATTGTCGTTTTCTTATTTTTCTGCACATTGGCCCCTAGCAGCCTTTAGATCCGTTCCTGGAAATTGGGACGTGCTGTCTGGCTTTAACGTCACACAACCAGCGGATTGGCCATCCCCGCGCCGTTACCGCTGACGCCGGGCAGAGCCACTGGGCGACTGGGGAGGGACAAAGGGCTGAGAGATCAAACACCCCTGGACCTTAGAGACGCCCAAACCCACAGAGAGAAATGTGGAGCTGGGAGCCAGGACTCTCGGGTTCTATCCCTAGCTCTGAAGGGAGGGGGGCCTAGTAGGTTGGAGGAGGGGGGCAGGGAGACAGAACACCTGGGTTCTATCCCAGCTTGGGGAGGGGAGAGGAGTCTAGTGGCTAGAATGGGGGGGCTAGGGATACAAGACTCCTGAGTTTTAAGACCAGGAACACTCCCATTCACCCTTCCAGCCCCTGCTGTTACAGGTCTTGGTTTACTTCCTTCTGCAAAGTCTCTGGCTGCTTCGTGTCTTGTTTTGCTTCCTCTCAGCCGGCTGTAATTTCTGCAGTGCCTTGGTTATTTGCTCCATCTTGGTGCCACAGGAATCCCAGCTCACAATTTTCTCTCCTTGGAAAGTGGATCCCCTCCTCACATCAACTTTACTCCTTTTTGACCCAACTGGTTCACCACTATTCAGGATCTAGAGGATCCTGTCCATGCACAAGGGCCTGTTTCCCTGAATACAGCAGAAATCAAAGAGCTGGAGAAAGTTTATTTGCTTGCCATCCCAAGCCCCCTTCCAGACAGCACTGTGCCCAATAGCTCTCTCTCTCTCTCTCTCTCTTTCTCTTTCTCTCTCTCTCTCTCGGCCTTTCTGGGGGGGCTGCATTCTCAGTGCTTGTTCTGGATGCCGCCTTGGCTTTCTGCTGCTTCTCTCCACAGACACACCCCTTCCAACAGACAATACCCAGTGAAACTCCTCTGCCCAGGTGTGCCCTTGTTCTGAGTGGAGGCTGCAATTGTTTTGTCTACCTGGTTCTATCGTCATCATCATGTTCCTATTACGCCTCTGGCATTTAGGGCAATGACAAAGCTCCTCCACTCCTGTCTGTTTCTGGCAAATTTTTCAATGGCTCCCCAGCTGTGCCCCAGGTTTTTCAGCTCGGCTTCCACAGCTCTTCGCCATGTTGCTTTCGGGCAGCCTCGTTTTCACTTCCCTTCAGGTGTTCATCTTATTGCTACTCTGGAGTATTGCATCCAGTTTTGGTCCCCCCACTACAGAAGGGATGTGGACAAATTGTCTAGCGGAGGGCAACAAAAATGATTCGGGGGCTGGGGCACATGACTTATGAGGAGAGGCTGAGGGAACTGGATTTGCTTAGTCTGCAGAGGAGAAGAGTGAGAGGAGATTTGATAGCTGCCTTCAACTACCTGAAGGAGGGTTCCAAAGAGAATGGAGCTCGGCTGTTCTCAGTGGTGGCAGATGACAGAACAAGGAGCAATGGTCTCAAGTTGCAGTGGGGAGGTCTAGGTGGGATATTAGGAAACACTCTTTCACTAGGAGGGTGGTGAAGCACTGGAATGGGTTACTTAGGGAGGTGGTGGAATCTCCATCCTTAGAGGTTTTTAAAGCCCGGCTTGACAAAGCCCTGGCTGGGATGATTTAGTTGGTGGTGGTCCTTTGGACTAGGTCTCCTGAGGTCTCTTCCAACCCTAATATTCTATGATTCTATGTCAGACTTTCTCATTCCTCAGCCTTCTGCACTGTCACGTAATTTTGAAAGTACGCCGCTCTGATAAATCTTGAGTTAGGGTTTGGTGTTGTATTTTGACGATGTCCAGACTCTATTTAAGCTCCCGAAGGTGTTCCTGGCTTCCGTTCCGGATGACCTGGCTTGTTCCACCGTCCTGGCTGATGGTGCTGCCCAAGTATGTGAATGTTTCTACGTCGGTGAGAACATGATCCTCTAGCCGTACTGGTGACGGTGAGGCAATATTGACGGTCATGAGATCTGTCTTATACCTGGTTCTATAGAGGAGTTTAATGGTTCCTTATGTCTATCAATAATTGAAAGGCGGCTCTTTCAGCCACCAAGTTTGTGCCAAGTTTAAACCAACCCAGAGGCATAGGTATGCGGGCGGGAGGTGAGGGAGGGACCCAGGCCAGGGTGAGGGCAGCGTCTTTGTCTGATCTGTTTATTCTGCAGCCTGTTCATCCACTTCCTGATAGCAACAAACAAGCTGTGACAAGCCCCAGGTCTTCCTGTACTAACGCCTCGTCCCCCAAACGAGCGCCAGATCACCTGGGTTCTATCCTCACCTCTGGGAGGGGAGGGGAGGGGGTTAGACCAGGGCAGCCTGGGAGTCAGGACTCCTGGGTTCTAGCCCCAGGACTGGGAGGGGAGTTTAGTAGTTGGTGGGGGGAGGGGCAGGGAGCCAGGACTCCTGGGTTTTATTTCTAGTTCTTGGCTACTCCAGGGATGCTGTGTAACGATGCTGGTTCTGGCGGGACCCAACTGAGAGTGCCAGTTCAGGACAAATTGCTTCAAACAGGGCAGTTACAGCCCAAGGCTGGGGTTTTTCCACCTCTAAGGCAAACCAGACCAGCCAGACAGAGAAGACTTTGGTTTTACCCAACTGGCTAACCACAAGTCACACAAGCAATTCCCTTAGACACTCCAATTTCCCAGTCTCACCACCAGTGCCATTCGTTATGGGGACAACTGGTCATGAAAACCAATGCCCCAGTAAAAGAAAAAACGTTCTCCCGATCCCAATGGACCAAGCCCCCAGATCCAGATCAATATACAAATCAGATCTTACCCACAAATCACGCTGTTGCCAATCCTTTAGAATCTAAAATCGAAAGGTTTATTCATAGAAGGAAAAAGGTCTAGGTGAGAGCTAGAATTGGTTAAAAGGAATCAATTACATACAGTAATGGCAAAGTTCTTGGTTCCGGCTTGCAGTAGAGATGAAACACTGCAGGTTCAAATCAAGTCTCTGGAATACATCCACAGCTGGGATGGGTCCTTCAGTCCTTTGTTCAAAGCTTCCATGTGTAGCAACGTCTCTCCAGAGGTAAGAAGCAGGAATGAAGACAAAATGGAGATGAGGCAGCTGCCGTTTATAGTTTCTTCCAGGTGTAAAGACACCTCTTTGTCCTTACTGTGGAAAATCACAGCAAAATGGAGTCTGGAGTCACATGGGCAAGTCCCTGCTGTTAAGTCACAGGCGTGTCTGCCATCTCTCAATGGGGCCATTGTATCGCTGATGGCTCTTAATGGGCCATCAAGCCGGCCTAGCAGAGCTGATAGCTTGTCCGGGGTCCCAGAAGCCCAGCCCCAGTTTGAAATACAGACAGTATCAAGCCAATATTCATAACTCCAACTACAAAACTGATACATACATAGAAATGACATAATCATAACCAGCCAAGCATAACCTGGTCTTAGACACCTCATTTGACCCCCTTTAGATAAGAATTGGTGCCACTACAGAACCTTTGTTGTAACAATGATCTATACGGTCCCAGTTATTGTCAATAACGTCACATGCTGGCTGGGAGACAATCTCCAGGCTGACAACCCCCCCAGTAGGGTGACCAGATGTTCCGATTTTATAGGGACAGTCCCGATATTTGGGACTTTTTCATCGATAGGCACCTATTACCCCCCACCCCCTGTCCTGATTTTTCACACTTTCTATCTGGTCACCCAGTAGTTGGACCGGGGGGAGGAGAGCTCAGGAGGCCTACACCATGCCAGCTGATGCCATGTCAGACTCCCCACCCGGCCGCATCGCCTCCTGTCTCCAGGCACCCACGGTCACAGACTTCTGTTGCCAGGTGAGGGTGCAGTGCGACATTCACCCCACCTCCCTCCTCAGGTTTCACCAGCCCCGGGGAGCATCGGGGGAGAGAGAGAAAAGTAGGCAATGCAGCCACTTCTTGGGTGGGGCAGTTGGGGAACAGCCGCACAATGACGCCGCATGGGGGCGGCTCGTCTGGGGCGGAGATGCAGCCACCTCTGGGGCGGGGCAGCTGGGGAACAGCCGCACATAACGCCACATGGGGACAGATCACCCAGCACTGAGATGCAGCCACCTCCGGGGTGGGAGCCACTGGAGAAAGGCCGCAAGGGGACAGCTCACCTAGACCTTTTGGGGGGTAGTTCCTGGAGTTCAGTGGTTTCCAGATACAGAGGGAGCCACCCTGAGCAAACCAGAAAATTTCTTATTTACATTCAACAAGGAAGTACGTGAACCGGTCCAAAACATCACGGACTCTTCTCTGGCAGTCAGGGCTGGCCCCGATGTCCCAGGGCAGCACTAGGGGGCGCTGTGCTGGAGGGAGTGGGGCAAGGGAGACTCCGTAGGGGGTGAACATATGAATGAGGCAGTGCAGTTCACTGGAAAAATATCCCGCCAAAGGGGGTGTTTTCACAGAGGTGGCAAAAACAGGCCAGGGAGAACCGCCCAGGTGTTTCAGTCTTATTCAATGGAAATGGAAAAGAGGAGGCGAAAGGGTCATGTGACTATAGCCCAGCAATGGGCGTCAGGACACCCGGGTTCTATCCCCAGCTCGGGGAGGGGAGTGCGGGATAATGGTTAGAGCAGGGGCTGGCTAGGAGCCAGAACTCCTGGGTTCTGGCTCTGGAAGGGGAGTGGAGGCTGATGGTTAGAGCGGGGGGGCTGGGAGCCAGGACTCCTGGGTTCTCTCCTTGGCTCTGGAAAGGGAGTGGGGTCTAGTGAGTAGAGCAGGGGGGGCTGGGAGCCAGGACTCCTGGGTTCTATCCCCAGTTCAGTAGCACGCTTGTTTAAACCCATGTGACGTTGCAGCTCCCTGCCTGTGACCTGAGCGCACCAGGAAATGAGAACAATTTCACCTGACTGGTTGGAATTCCTCCCCTTGCCCAGCACTTCCTGCTGGCTGTGCTATATTTAGCTCTGAGCCTGTGGGCCCATCTAGCCTGGCGTCCCACCTGCTCCCCCATCATTGATATAGAGCCACGGACCCATTTAGCCCACTTCCCGCCCCGGATCTGACCCCTGGTCCCATCTCGCCCCCGTCTTGTCACCTCAGATCAGACCCATGGGTCCCTCTAGCCCAGTATCCTGCTCCCACCTGGGTCAGACCCCTGGGCATACAATGGCCCTGGCTTGTTCCCCAGCCATCTCCTGGGGACACACAAACTGGTGCTTTTCTTGCCCCAGCGGGCAGGGTTGTAAGGTGTGTCACTGCCAATACAACTCCCCAGGATGGGACACTGACTCACCCAGCACATGCCCTTGCCACGTATGAGCTGGGAGGGGAGCTGTGACCGGGTGCCCGGGATGGCCCACCGTGAGAATGCCACGTTTGGGGCAGACTGCAAGGAACCGGGCAGACAATCCCCAGAGCTAGTGGTTTTCTCTAGGATTGGATGCACCACACGGGTTAATCAGAAGCCAGACACCGTGCCCTTTAGGCATTCCAGCCCTTGGCTCCCATCCAGACAAATAGGTCTAATATAGTGAGAGGTTACTGAAAACCCAATTCACCAGATGTGAGGCTCGTTCCAATCCCAAAGGATCAGACACTTTCCCCCAGGCCAATATAATCTCAGACTTTAGCACGCTCTCAGTTAGTAAACTAACTAGAGATTTAATAATAAAAGGAGAGAGTTATAAATGGGTAATAAATCCTATGCAGACAAGTGATTGCAAAGTCCTTAGATCAGGTTCGATGGGACAGACTGTAATTGTAAATCCACAGTCCAGAGAATTGGGGCAGGAAAGAGGCAATTTATATCCTCTCTGCCTTGGGCATGGAAATGTAGTGTCTCAAAGAAATCCCCCAGCCCCAGTGCATGGAAAATCACTGGCCCAAGATGGATCCCGGGGTCACAGGAGCTACCACATGCCCTTAGGTGATTTGCTGAACCACAGGGGGTGGCCACATGGGCTCCTCGCTGTCTGAGGCATCCTCTTGAAAAGCTATTTGGACGGGATGGTTTTTGCTGATGGCCCATATGAGAGTGGAGTGCCCTTGAGAGGAAAGGCCCTTCGGTTTCAGATTTGATTTGATTTAATTTTTCCTGGGTGTTTATTAACCACCGCAACAAAAACTGGGGAAAATCGGTGCCAACCACTATTGATAATTTTTCTGGGTAAATCTCGGGGTTTATTTTGGTGGACGGAGGGAAAAGTGCTCAGGGGATTAACCCTTTGATGAACGGAATTCAATGTGGTTGGCTGCAGAACTAACACAGAACTCCAAACGCAATGCCACTCTCCACTAAGAGACCAATGTAGCTCTAATCCCCACAGACAGCTTTTCATCTGAATAAGCAGTTTTCTGTTGTAGACTTAGAACGATTAAGCCTATAAATATTAATGTCTAATAATTGGGTGCCACCATTTGCAACCCATACATTCAACTTTGGCCTTTTCTCCTGTTTTTTGGTTTTTCGAAACTTTTGAATGCGTCCTTGTGTTCTGAACCGTGTTCTGAGACAGATTTCTTCCCATGTCAGTGCGTCAGCTCTTTAAACCGTGCTCGGCGAGCAGCTCGAAAGGTGTCCGTGGTGGGCGTGAGATTCATCAGTACGTTTGGTTATTGTGTGTGTATCTTCTAGACTAATACATAGCCTGGCTTTAACAGGCAGCTTTGCATATACGCACAGACTAATGTATTATCCTAATCCATATATCTCATGCCGTGCATTGTATTTTCCTAATAAAACAAGTTATTTTTAATATATTTGAATGACACAAAAGTAGGGTGAAAATCGGACACAAAGGGTAATTGTATAACAGTGATAATATCAATGATATAAATAGTTTTTAATCATACAGCTGCACAGGAAGGGTGTCGAGTGATTGGGAGGGCTGGGAGTCAGGACTCCTAGGTTCTCTCCTCTGTTATGGGAGGGGAGTGCGATCAAGCGGTTAGAGCCAGGGGAGCTGGGAGCTGGGTTCTATCCCTAGCTCTGGGAGGGGAGTGGGGGCTAGTGGTTAGAGACGGAAACCCCATCCCTGCAGCAAACGCTCCCTTCCTGGCAGCCCAGATGGGAGTGTCATGCTGATTTTTAACGGGCCACTAGGCAAGGACGTGAGGGGTAGGTGGGGCAGGATACGGGCGGTTTATTGCGGGATCCTTTCTCATGGCTCACATTTGCTCTCCCGGGTGTGGCTGCACCTGGCTTGACTGGTTTTTGTCCTATTCCCGCTTTGCAGGCTGGGGGCGGGCCTGGGGGCCGGCTGTGTCCGGTGGGGGATAAAGGGCACTGGATCTGCGAGGAAGAAGAGAGCGGGAAAGGCAGAGCGGAGGAGCCGAGGATCCTGGAGCGTCTGTGTCTCAGGGGAGGAGGACGGTGAAAGGAGGGAGAGAGCCGGGGGGGTGCCTCTGATTCTCAGCGAGGGAAGAAGGAAGGTGAACGGCGGAAAGAAAAGAGTGACCGTTGCGGGTTTGCTCAGCCGAGCAGAGGAAGGACGTGACAGGCAGAGCCGAGGGGAGCAAACACCCTGCATTTGCCCAGCGGAGCGGCAGAGGGTGGAAAAGGGGAGCGAGAAAGGCCGCTCAGAGGGGAGACCGCCCCGAGTCAGCTCAGGAAATACAACAAGCAGGTGCCGGAGGAGCGGGAGAACGGCCCGGAGGAGGAGAGGGGGGGCCTGGAAATTAAGGGGCTCGGAGACACGCCCCGAGGGCGCGGCAGACCGGGAAAGGCTCCCAGGAGGAGTGCGGCACCATGAGCTACCCAGGCTATGATAAAGGCCCCGAGCCCTCCAGCCCGGCTCAGCCTCCCCCATACTCCAACGTGCCGCCGTACGCGGACCCTCCCCCGCTACTGCCCCCCGGCGGGCAATTCCCCACCCAAAGCTACGGGGCAGCCCCCGTAATGCCCCCCAACGCACAGGGCTATTACCCCCCGTACAACGAGGACCCCAACCGGGGCCCGATGGGCTATCCCCCACAGCAGGTCATCCTGGTCTCCCCGCCTGCTGCCAAGGAGGTTGACTACCTGGGCTACTCCATCTTCACCCTCCTCTGCTGCTGCCTGCCCCTGGGCATTGTGGCGCTGGTGTATTCCATCCAGGTGAGTCCCTAGGGGGTGCTCTCCGCTGGCCCCGGTGCCCCAGGGCGGCGCTAGGGGGCGCTGGGCTGCAGGGAGCGGGGTGGGGATACTCTCCCCCGGCAGTCAGGGCTGGCCCCGGTGCCCCAGGGCGGCGCTAGGGGGCGCTGGGCTGCAGGGAGCGGGGTGGGGATATTCTCCCCCGGCAGTCAGGGCTGGCCCCGGTGCCCCAGGGCGGCGCTAGGGGGCGCTGGGCTGCAGGGAGCGGGGTGGGGATATTCTCCCCCGGCAGTCAGCGCTGGCCCCGGTGTCCCAGGGCAGCGCTAGGGGGCGCTGGGCTGCAGGGAACCGGGTGGGAGGGTGCTCTTTCCAGGCAGTCAGTGCTGATTGCATTGCACCACTCGGGGGCGCTGTGCTGCAGGGCGTAGTGGGCTCTCTCTTGTGGCAGTGAGTTCCACAGTTCACACCCATCCCACAGCTTGCTCTTCTGGGATCCTCTCACCGGGGCAGGTGGCACCATTCCTCGGGGATCGGGAGGAGGGCAACGAAGCAAGCTCTCTACTCAGTCGGGAGCCAGTGTAAGGCTGGGAGGGTCCGGGTGTGGGGGCCCAGTTGGCTGGTGACATGGGCCGCTCCGCTCTGTGCCACCCGAGCCATTCCTTGTCCCTTTGGTTTCAGGGTAGTAATAGCCTGGATCGGCGCAGCCGGATAAGTGTGCGGCATGGAGCCAGGGTCTAAGGGGAGGAAAGGTGCTGGCATCTGATTCCCTAGGCTTGATTCTAGCCAGTCGCTTTGGATCTGCTGGGACTACGGGGCGGGGCAAAGAGCTGGGGACTGTTTAGGGGCACTGGGGAACAGCCACACAGAAATAATAAGAGGGGGTGTGGTAGAGGTGCTATTCATGGCTGTTACTCAGCAGCCCCACCCCAGAGGTGGCTGCATCTCAGCCCCCCGGTGAGCCATCCCCATGCAACGTTCCCCAGCTGCTCCATCTTGGAGACAGCTGCATCTCAGCCCTCAGTGAGTCATCCCGGTACAGTGTTATGTGCGGCTGTTCCCCGGCTGCCCCGCCCCAGAGGTGGCTGCAGCTCAGCGCCGGGTGAACCGTACCCATGCAGCGTCGCTGTGTGGTTAATTGTTCCCGTCTCTCTGTCTCTCCACAGACCCGGGAGGCCAACCACGCTGGGAATGCTGCCCAGGCGCAGCGGAGCTCCCGGATGGCCCGGATCTTCAACAACACGGCCCTGGGGGTGGGGATTGTGGTGCTGATCGTGTGGGTCGCCATCGTGGTTACCGTCAGCCTCTCCGCCTATAGATATCACCCCTGAAGGGGCTGATCCTTCCATCCGGCCCCCCCACAGCCCCCAGCTCTGAGCTGAGCCCTCCAATAGGGGGCAGCAGCTTTCAACACCTCCCTGCATGCACACACAGCAACAAGTCCACACACACAGAGTCACAGGCACCACAACACAACCATCTCCTCAGCCCACCCACACACTTGCAAAACAGCCAGACTGCCCCCCGACACCCCCCCCCCGAATACAACATCCCCCCCCTTGCCAGCCCCCCAGCCCACATCGTGGGACCCAGGGAGAACGAGCCCCCTCTGCCAGCCATGAGGACTCACACACCCCTGGCCCCCCAACTAGGCCAAGTACCACCCCCCTCCCCACCAGGGCGCATGGTCCAATAAGGGCGCAAAGGACTCTGGGAGACACTGGGACTGGACGGGACTTCAGACGGGGCCTGAGATGATTCAGACACTGCAAGGGGGGCTGAGAGGAGTATGGTCCCAAATGTCCTGCCCCCCCCCCCGCCCCAAATCTGGCCTTACCCCCTGGCTACCACCACCACCCATCTGGGGTCCGTTTCAGGCCACACCATTGGCTTCTGGGAAAGACAGGACTGGCCAGCCATTGGCTAAGATTCTCTCATACCCCCCCTTTGTTGCGTTAGAGGATAAGAGCTCTACTACTCCTGCTGGCTGGTGGAGCGACTCCTTTAGTGCCACCTAGAGGATACCAGCTCGACTACCGCTGCTGGCTAGTGGAACAACTCCTTTAGTGCCATCTGGAAGATAACAGTCTACTATTGCTGCTGGTTAATGGCTGAAGGAGCTGTGAGCAGGGCCTGTCATGGCCTGACCAGCAAGAGCACTCCCTGCTGGGTAACCCCGGAAGTTTGGTCTCCGATCAGCATCTTATTCACCTTGCGTTTTAACATCCTGTCTAAGGCGATGGCGGCGAAATCCAGAAAGAGAGCGCAGCTGTGCTCACGCCTCCAGCGAGTCCCCAGAACGAACCCCCGTCTGCCTTGAGAAACCGGCTGCGGGTGCCCCCCTGCCAGCTCCACCCATGAGCAGCAAAAAGCCTCTTATACGCATGTGCTGTTTGCCCCGGCGATGGCATGATCCCGACGCCGCCCGCGCCTCCAGAAACGACAGTCCCGGGTTACTCCGAAGGCCTCACAGCGCATGCGGTTGCACCGGTGTTTCACCCACCAGCCTTCGCCTGTCTCTTCCAGCGATTGCCCTCGATCCGCTGACAGCGCTGAGCCCAGACACACTCGTGACTTTAATGCTCAGCAGAAGCTAGCCACATTCAGGCTGGAGACGAGGGGTCCGGGTCCAACAAGGAGGGGAATGAACCGCGGCAGCAACTCCCCGTCCCCAAGGGCTGCGGCGGAGTCCCCATCGCCGGCCAAAAATCTGCTCTCGTGCAGACGGGCATTCCTTTGTCGTGATCACCCGGCTCCTTTCTGAGCCTGCGATCAACGACGCTACTGATGGACAGCGCTGCCGAGAGCTAGGTAGGATTCTTACATGACTCTTTGGTTAAAGGCGCATCGGATGCTCCAGAGGAATTCGGATGGGTTCAACGTTATCCCCTGTATATTACCTTTGGGTACAGAGGCGTGCCTGGAATGGCTTGCCCAGGCGAGGTCATTTTGAATTGAATTGCCGTTCTTGGCTGGCTCAGTCGCTCGTCTCCCTTCCTCAATCCCACCTGAGAATCGTTTGCTTGACTTTAGAAGCGAGACTTCCATGGACGGCCAAGCTCCTTTGGGGATAAACGAAGGTCTCTATTTCTGGCTCCACGTCGATACCAAATTCCCCCAGCAGAAGGAGTAGAGAGATGGAGGATAAATGTTTGCCATGTAGCGAGATTGGGACAAGATCGTCAGTTGCGTGGTGACCAGATGTCCCAATTTTATAGGGACAGTCCTGATTGTGGGGTCTTTTTCTTATATAGGCTCCTATTACCCTCCACCCCCTGTCCCGATTTTTCACATTTGCTGTCTGGTCACCTTAGTAGCATCTCCCGTTGAGTTCAGTTTCTGCTGCTCGTCTAACCAGCTTTCCTTTGCTTTCCGCAAACTCTCGCCTGCTTTCAACGTTATTTTTGGCTGAGAAAACACCGATAGGTGCCCATGTTCCACTCGGTGCTGTAAGGATCACAGATCCAAAGAACAGCGAGAAACCTAGCGGAGGGAACTGCCTCATTAAATTATTTAACCAATGTGTGTTTGAAAACTTAGCTTTCTCACACTGCGCTCTAACCCACTAGACCCCACTCCCCTCCCAGAGCCACGAAAAGAACCCAGGAGTCTTGGCTCCCAGCCCCCCTGCTCTAACCACTAGGCCCCACTGCCCACCCAGAGCAGGGGTGAGAACCCAGGAGTCCAGGCTTCCAGCCCCCCCTGCTCTAACCTCTAGCCCCCACTGCCCATCCAGAGCAGGGGAGAGAACCCAGGAGTCCAGGCTCCCAGCCCCCCCTGCTCTAACCTCTAGCCCCCACTGCCCATCCAGAGCAGGGGCGAGAACCCAGGAGTCCAGGCTTCCAGCCCCCCCTGCTCTAACCTCTAGCCCCCACTGCCCACCCAGAGCAGGGGCGAGAACCCAGGAGTCCTAACTCCCAGCCCCCCCCCCCCCCCGCTCTAACCACTAGACTCCCCTCCCCTCCCAGCTCATATATAGTGAGGTCTTCTGCTGGGCAATTCAGTGAGCAGCCCTCGGGGAATTGTGTTGACTGTGACGGGTTCCCTGGGGTACAACCTGGAAGTGGGGTACTGCAGAGCCCTCTGGCTCACCAGCCTGGGCTCCCGCTCACACTGTGATATTGTGACAAGCTGCAAACCCCTCCAGGTCCTGCACTTACACAGACATCCACAGGCAGGGACACACCCAGCTGAGTTACATGAACCAACAACAGAAAGGCTCCAGCCAATTCCCCCCGTTCGCCAGCCTAGGACCCCAGGGCTGTACCAAGCCTGAGCAGTGTAAGTTTATTACCCAGTCCTCCACTTCTACAAAGGAAAGTGAACATGCACCCGCTCTTGTTCCTGGGCCGATTCCTCAGGCACTTCGAGCAATGCTCTGTTTTCGGTAAAACATAAAACAGACCCTATTAACTACAGACTGAGTGCAGAGATCACAGAGCTCTCTAAACTGGACAGGCTTTGAGGCAAGCCGTGTCTCACCCTGATGGTGTTGCTCCTTCATACGCAGCCTGGGATTTTCCTTTCCCGCCTGGGGCCACCTGCCCCGTTCAGTCCTTGTCCTCCAGGTGTGTTTCCAGCTGTTGAGTTGGGGGGAGGAGGCCAAATGATGAATCATAGAATCTCAGGGTTGGAAGGGACCTTAGGAGATCATCTAGTCCAACCCCCTGCTCAAAGCAGGACCAATCCCCAATTTTTTTTGCCCCAGATCCCTAAATGGCCCCCTCAAGGATTGAACTCACAACCTACTGCTTAGCAGGCCAATGCTCAAACCACTGAGCTATCCCTCCTCCCCTCCCCTGATGTCGCTTCCCCTCCCTTATAGGTTCCTGCAGCTTGCTGGAAAGATGTTTTGCTGTGACGTGAGTCAAACAGTGTCCATTGTCTACGTCAGGGGTCTCAAACACGCGGCCCGCGGAGTTATTTCCTGCGGCCCGCCATAGGCGCCGACTCCACTGGCAGCCAAACTCCAAACATTACTGAGTGTCTATATTTTATTAAAACCCCTCTTAACCTTTTAAAAACTGTAATGAAAATACATTGACTTTTAATAGAATACTCTAGTACTCTTCATTTTTTTTCATTTTTGACTATACTTTTGTATCACTGTATGAAAAGGTTTCAGTGATGCGGCCCTCGGGCCAATGTACTAGTTCTCATGTGGCCCTCGGGGTGATTTGAGTTTGAGATCCCTGGGCTACGTGCTCTCTGGAAAAGCCTTCATTGTACACAGCGCCTGTGATGGTCCTCGGGAGGGTGGATTCACTTCTGGCTCCTCTGTTGTTAGACCTGAGCGGCTGGTTGGGGGGGTTCCCAACCTCACAATATATTTCAGTATCACACACGTAGCAAAACGTCACAGCGCCCCAGGGCCGTAATGAGGGCGAGGCGAGTGAGGCACTTGCCTCGGGGCACACTGCTGGCAGGGGCGCGCCCGTCCTCCCCCGCCGCCGAAGCCGCCCTAGCTTACCTGCGGGTTGTCCGCCGGTGTGCGTGCAAGAGGCCCCCCCCTCCGCCGAACTGCCGCCGAAGCCGCGGCACCGGCGGACCACCCGCAGGTAAGCTGGGGCGGCTTCGGCGGCTGCTAAAAATAGCCTCCGCCGAACTGCCGCCGAAGCCGCTTCCGCTTGCCTGCGGGAGGTCGGCCGGTGCCGCGGCTTCGGCGGCAGTTCGGCGGAGGGTAAGAGCCCCTAGGAATTTCTGCGCCCCTGCGTCGGGTGCAGAAATTCCTAGTTACGGCTCTGTAGCGCCCCACGCAATGAGAGTGCATCCAATCCAACAGGGGATTAATGTTCACCAGATCCAGCCTTTTAACCTGATACCTCACAAGGCAGACTTGGGACAAACCATATCATTATAGCACCATGGTAAATACGGGGGTGCCAGGGTGTTGCTTTGGGGTGCAGAGTGTCACACACACCTTACCGCCCTGCCCGCTGGGGCAAGAAAAGCCCCAGGTTGCGTGTCCCCAGCAGATGGGCTGACGCAGCCGGGGAACAAGCCTGGGGCACAGCCACTGTGTGCCCAGGGGTCGGGATACCGGGCTAGATGGGCCCATGGGTCAGACCCGGGGCTGTAGGGATAGGCTGGGAACTGGGCTAGCTGGGCCCGCAGGCTCACCATTGCCTGAGCTTTCCCTGCCGGCAGCTCGGAGTTATCTATAGCACAGCCGGCAGGGGGAATTGTTCTCATTTCCGGGTGCGCTCAGGTCACAGGCAATGGGGATGTGGCTCTTGGTTTTATCTAATCACATCTGTTTAAACAAATATGTGCCACCGAACTGGGGATAGAACCCAGGAGTCCTGGCTCCCAGCCCCCCCTTGCTCTGGTGACTAGCCCCCGCTCCTCTCCCAGAGCTGGGATAGAACCCAGGAGTCCTGGCTCCCAGCCCCCGCTCCTCTCCCAGAGCTGGGATAGAACCCAGGAGTCCTGGCTCCCAGCCCCCGCTCCTCTCCCAGAGCTGGGATAGAACCCAGGAGTCCTGGCTCCCAGCCCCCCCTGCTCTGGTGACTAGCCCCCGCTCCTCTCCCAGAGCTGGGATAGAACCCAGGAGTCCTGGCTCCCAGCCCCCCCTGCTCTGGTGACTAGCCCCCGCTCCTCTCCCAGAGCTGGGATAGAACCCAGGAGTCCTGGCTCCCAGCCCCCCCTGCTCTGGTGACTAGCCCCCGCTCCTCTCCCAGAGCCGGGATAGAACCCAGGAGTCCTGGCTCCCAGCCCTCGCTCCTCTCCCAGAGCTGGGATAGAACCCAGGAGTCCTGGCTCCCAGCCCTCGCTCCTCTCCCAGAGCCGGGTTAGAACCCAGGAGTCCTGGGCTCTCCCTCCCTACAAAATCATCCCCAGCACCCAGGAATTTCTCAAGGCAGCTCAACGAGGAAGGCCGGAGGGATCCAGAGAGCAGCAGCATGGCCAGCAGGGGCAGCACTGCCCCCACCCTGATCCCCGGGGCTGCCAGGCCTCTGAGACCCACCCCAGCTCAGTGCAGCCAGGCTTAAAGGGACAGTGTCCTCAAACGACCACCTCCGCCTGAAAATGGTTTGACTCTTAGCGAGCAGAGTCGGGCCTCCAGGCATCAGTTAGGGCGATGTCCGCCTTTGTGGGGTGCTTGTGTGTGACGACAATGGGCTCTGGACTGCATGTGTCAGTGTGTGTGTGTGTCAGTGTGTGTGTGTCCCTGTGTGTGTCAGTGTGTGTGTGTCAGTGTGTGTACCTGTGTCTCTGTGTGTGTGTGTGTGTGTGCATGTCAGTGCATGTGTGTGCATCCATGTATGTGTCAGTGCATGTGTGGGTGGGTGTGTCTCTGTGCGTGTGTCATCTGTTTGTGTGTCAGAGCATGTGCGTTTCAGTGTGTGTGTGTGTCAGTGCGTGTCCCTGTGTCACTGTGCGTGTGTGTTTCAGGGGGGGTGTGCGTGCCAGTCTGTGAGGAGGCTGCGGCCCATCCCTCCCTCCCCCCCGCCCGCAATCTCCCGGCCCGCCCGATAACCCAGCCGTGATAAGGGGGGGGGGGGGGTATCGCTGGCTCCGGCATGCACTGTGCCCAGGACAGTCACACGCGCTGGGACAAAGTGGCTGTATCAGGCCAATGTCGCTGCAAGGTCAGAGACGGGAACCTGCCAAGCCAGCGCCAGCCTGGGCCCCGGGGGGCTCGGACCCCTGGAGAATAAGGCTCCCTGGCTCGGGGAGGGGAGTGGGGGCTAGTGGTGAGAGCCGGGGTGGGCAGGGAGCCAGGAGTCCTGGGTTCTACCCCCGCCACCCTTGGGACAATCATTGCCCTTGTCCTGACTCGGTTTCCCCATTTGGACAACACAGGGGTTGTGTTACCACCTTTTCTCCGCAGCGCGAGTCAGGCCCTGCAGCGGAAGGGCTGAGACTTTGCGTCGCGCCATCCCTGAAGCTGGCCGGACCCAGCGCCAGCAAAATGCCCCCTCTGCCCAACTCAGCCCCAGCCCCAGGCCTGCTCTGGCGGGCACCATGGGTCTCTTGAGCCTCCTGCTCCAGCTCCGGCCGGCCCCACCAGCTGCCCATGACGCCCACACGCAGGAAGTGGAATGGAAACACCCACCTGGTTTGTGCCTGTTCGCTGCCCAAGAGAGAGACCTGTGGGTATATAGAGAGCACAGGCCTGGTCCCGGCACCCAGTGTGCCAGGCGCTGCCCAGACGCAGTGAGAGACAGGCCCTGCCCCAGCTGAGATCAGGGCCCCGTCGTGCCAGGCGCTGCCCAGATGCAGCGAGAGACAGGCCCTGCCCGGGTGAGATCAGGGCCCCGTCGGGCCGGGCGCTGCCCAGACACAGCGAGAGACAGGCCCTGCCCCGGCTGAGATCAGGGCCCCGTCGTGCCGGGCGCTGCCCAGACACAGCGAGAGACAGGCCCTGCCCGGGTGAGATCAGGGCCCCGTCGTGCCAGGCGCTGCCCAGACGCAGCAAGAGACAGGCCCTGCCCCAGCCAAGACCAGGGCCCCATCGTGCCAGGCGCTGCCCAGACGCAGCGAGAGACAGGCCCTGCCCCGGCTGAGATCAGGGCCCCGTCGTGCCAGGCGCTGCCCAGACGCAGCAAGAGACAGGCCCTGCCCCAGCCAAGACCAGGGCCCCATCGTGCCAGGCGCTGCCCAGACGCAGCGAGAGACAGGCCCTGCCCAGCTGAGATCAGGGCCCCGACGTGCCAGGCGCTGCCCAGACGCAGCGAGAGACAGGCCCTGCCCAGCTGAGATCAGGGCCCCGTCAGGCCGGGCGCTTAGGGCTGGCGCGCCCACTAGGCGACCCTAGGGCGCCAAGATTTGGGGGGCGGCGGGCGGCTGCCTCCTGGCTCCCCGCTCAGCTCTCGTGGCCCGTGGGCGACTGAGCTCCCGCAGGCAGGGGTGCTGGCTGGGTGGGGGGGCGGCATTGTGGGGGGGAGGCTGAGCTCCCGCGGGTGGGGAAGTTGGCTGGGGGGAGGGGGTGGCATTGCGGGGGAGGGGGGGCGGCGCAGGGATGGTGCAAGGAAGTTTCGCCTAGGACATGAAACTTCCTTGCACCGGCCCTGCGGGCGCTGCCCAGACACAGCGAGGGACAGGCCCTGCCCCAGCCGAGACCAGGGCCCCGTCGTGCCGGGCGCTGCCCAGACGCAGCGAGAGACAGGCCCTGCCCGGCTGAGATCAGGGCCCCGATGTGCCAGGCGCTGCCCAGGCCACGCTGTAACTAGACACAAGCAGGATTCTTCTTCCCACTTTATGGGTGGGGAAACGGAGGCACCGAGCTCTGCCATGACTTGTCCAAGGTCACCCGGCGAGTCTATGGCAGCCTTGGGCATTGAACCCAGATCTCCTGAATATCCATCCCCCACCTTCACCACTAGGCCAGTTTGCCCCTGGAGGCACATTCTGCATAGGTGCTGGAACTAGGGGTGCTGGGGGTGCGTGGCTCACAGTGGCTTCCATCATGTCTGGGGTTTACAGTTTGGTTCATTGGCTCTCAGCACTCTTCCCCCCACCCACACACACACACACACATTGCTCCAGCACCCCTGATATTCTCTGCTGCAGAATCAAATGACCCAGAGAAAACCGACAAGTCACATGCTAGCCGCTTCGCGGCACACCGAGCCGGATCCTCCACTGCGTAAACCAGGCGTAACCCAGCTGGGATCTGGCCCCATTGACTCTGACAGAGCAACGGCTGATTGACCGCAGCTGGGATCTGGCCCCATTGACTCTGACAGAGCAACGGCTGATTGACCCCAGCTGCGATCTGGGCCCCCGATCTCTCGTCACCTGTTCATGAGCTGAACTTGACTGTGATTTTTAAAATCTCTTGGCTCTTATTTATCCCCAGAACGAGCTCCTTCCCCCATGTTCTGTGCTCCACGTAGTGTAGAAAGACTCCTGGCTCCTAGCCCCACCCTGCCCTAACCACTACACCCCACTCCCCTCCCACAGCTGGGGAGAGAAACCAGGAGTCCTGGCCCCCAGCCCCCACTGCTCTAAAACCATTAGACCCCACTCCCCTCCCAGAGCCAGAACCCAGGAGTCCTGGCTCCCAGCCCCCACTGCTCTAACCACTAGACCCCACTCCCCTCCCAGAGCCAGGGGTAGAACCCAGGAGTCCTAGCTTCTAGCCCCACCCTGCTCTTACCACTAGACCCCACTCCCCTCCCAGAGCTGGGGAGAGAAACCAGGAGTCCTGGCTCCCAGCCCCCCTGCTCTAACCACTAGACCCCACTCCCCTCCCAGAGCCAGGGGTAGAACCCAGGAGCCCTGGCTCCCAGCCCCCCCTGCTGGAGGGCTGTGTCCCTTTCTCCCAAGCTGGGGTGTGACCTTGCTGGTCCTCCCCAGCGCCAGGCGCGTCGGTTCCCTGCGGGGTCGTCCCAAGGTGATCGCAGTGTTTTGTTCTCCGCCCGCCGAGGTTATCGGCTCCTGGGCTGTGACTTCAAGGCTCACGCAAAAGCGGGGCCCAGCCGTGGCACCGCAGCGTCCGCCGTGGGCGGGGAAGGTCCCCTGGGACAGTATAAAAGGCCCCCTGACGAACGCGGGGGCTTGCCCGGGCCGGACTGCCAGCACCCACTGTGCTGCCGTCCCTCTGCCAGCGCGGCCCCCGTCCCCAGTGTGTCCCGCCTGCCCGGGCGCCCCGAACGCCAGGATGGGGAAAGCGGTAAGGGCCGGGCCCTGCTCCTCTGCAGTGGGAAGGGGCCAGACGCCAGGGTGCTGGGTCTCCTTGTGGATAGCTCGATAAATAGAGAGTGTGAATGGGGCTAGATAGATAGATAGATAGATAGATAGATAGATAGATAGATAGATAGATAGATAGGGTATATGAGGATGGATGAATGGATGGATGGATAGATAGATGATTGTGGATGGAGATGGATGGATAGAGGGGGTACGTGGGGATGGATGGAAAGAGGGATAGGGAGGGATAGGGGGGTATGTGGGGATGGAAGGATGGGGGAGCGTGAGGATGGATGGATAGGGGGTATGTATAGGGAGGGATGGGTAGGGGGATACATGGGGATGGATGGATAGAGGGTGTGCATAGGGAGGGATGAATAGGGGGGTACGTGGGGATGGATGGATAGAGGGTGTGTATAGGGAGGGATGGATAGGGGGGTATGTGGGGATGGATGGATAGAGGGTGTGTATAGGGAGGGATGGATAGGGGGGTACGTGGGGATGGATGGATAGAGGGTGTGTATAGAGAGGGATGAATAGGGGGGTACGTGGGGATGGATGGATAGAGGGTGTGTATAGAGAGGGAGGGATAGGGGGGTACGTGGGGATGGATGGATAGAGGGTGTGTATAGGGAGGGATGGATGGATAGGGGGGTACGTGGGGATGGATGGATAGAGGGTGTGTATAGGGAGGGATGGATAGGGGGGTACATGGGGATGGATGGATAGTGGGTATGTATAGGGATGGATGGATAGGGGGGTACGTGGGGATGGATGGATAGAGGGTGTGTATAGGGAGGGATGGATAGGGGGGTACGTGGGGATGGATGGATAGAGGGTGTGTATAGGGAGGGATGGATAGGGGGGTACGTGGGGATGGATGGATAGTGGGTGTGTATAGGGAGGGATGGATAGGGGGGTACATGGGGATGGATGGATAGAGGGTGTGTATAGGGATGGATGGATAGGGGGGTACGTGGGGATGGATGGATAGTGGGTGTGTATAGGGAGGGATGGATAGGGGGGTACATGGGGATGGATGGATAGAGGGTGTGTATAGGGAGGGATGGATAGGGGGCTACGTGGGGATGGATGGATAGAGGGTGTGTATAGGGAGGGATGGATAGGGGGGTACGTGGGGATGGATGGATAGTGGGTATGTATAGGGATGGATGGATAGGGGGGTACGTGGGGATGGATGGATAGAGGGTGTGTATAGAGAGGGAGGGATAGGGGGGTACGTGGGGATGGATGGATAGTGGGTGTGTATAGGGAGGGATGGATAGGGGGGTACGTGGGGATGGATGGATAGAGGGTGTGTATAGGGAGGGATGGATAGGGGGGTACGTGGGGATGGATGGATAGAGGATGTGTATAGGGAGGGATGGATAGGGGGGTACGTGGGGATGGATGGATAGTGGGTATGTATAGGGATGGATGGATGGATAGGGGGTATGTATAGAGAGGGATGGATGGAGGACTTTGAAATCGCACCTGGTTAATTTCATGGCGAGCACGCGGCTGTTTTGCTATTTGACTTTCCAATTGGAGGTGGCGGCGGTTGTTGGATAATCGGCGCCTCCTACGGGCCCCGCATGGAACAACGGGCCCAGCGGTGACGCTCCCACGTGGCTGGACATTTCCCAGCCAGAGGAATCCGGGGACTCCTGGCAGTCAGGACTGGCCCCGAAGCCCCAGGGCAGCGCTAGGGGGCGCTGTGCTCTGGACCCCTGGCTCAATAGGGGGCGCTCTCCCTTCCACACCAGCCGTTCGAAGGCTTAGAGAACAGCTGTCAATGGGAGAAGGAACCGCAGCACTCCTCATGCTTGGGCCACGCGCCACGGCAAACCCCTTGGATGCAGTGCCTGAGGAAGTCACCTGAATCAGTGCTGTAGGACTCAGGAGTCCTGGCTTCCATCCCCCCCTGCTCTAATCACTAGACCCCGCTCCCCTCCCAGAGCTGGGGAGAGAACCCAGGAGTCCTGGCTCCCAGCCTCCCCTGCTCTAACCACTAGACTCCACTCCCCTCCCAGAGCTGGGGAGAGAACCCAGGAGTCCTGACTCCCAGCCCCCTCTGCTCTAACCACTGGACTCCACTCCCCTCCCAGAGCTGGAGACAGAACCCAGGAGTCCTGACTCCCAGCCCGCTCTGCTCTAACCACTGGACTCCACTCCCCTCCCAGAGCTGGAGAGAGAACCCAGGAGTCCTGACTCCCAGCCCCCTCTGCTCTAACCACTGGACTCCACTCCCCTCCCAAAGCTGGGGAGAGAACCCAGGAGTCCTGGCTCTCAGCCCACTCTGCTCTAACCACTAAACCCTGCCCCCTCCCAGAGCTGGGGAGAGAACCCAGGAGTCCTGGCTCCCAGCCCATTCTGCTCTAACCACTAAACCCCGCCCCCTCCCAGAGCTGGGGATAGAACCCAGGAGTCCTGGCTCCCGCCCCCCACTCTCCTTTAACCACTAGACCCTCCTCCCCTCCCTGAGTCAAGTATAGAACCCCGGGGCTGCTGAGCTGAATCCCCAGGCATCGAGATGCCTTATCACCTACTGGCAGCAGTAGTAGGGCTGTTATCTTGCAGAGAGACCCAACTGGGTCCCTTCCACACAGCCCTCTACCTGTGGAGCTCAGGGAGCAACTCCCGCAAAGTCCAACTGCAGCGGGGCTGTTCTCCTCTCCCCAGGACCAGTACGACATGTACTCGGTGGAGATGGAGAAGCAGGGCGACGGGGCCATGGACGTGAAGATCAAGAAGAAGAAGACGAACAAGGCGGCGAAGAAGAAAGAGAAGCTGGAGAGCATGAAGAAAGAGATGGACGTGGTGAGTGGGGGCAGCCGGACTGGGGGCAGTCGCAGGACTCGAACGTGGGCCTTGCGCAGAGCTCTGTGGCTCCAGCAGCTGGCAGCAGTAGTAGAGCTGTTATCTTCTGCGGGGAGCTAGAGGCAGCTGTAGACAACGCCCCCACCTCAGAGCAATAGGCTCAGGCTCTCGGCAGACCCAGGCAGCGTCGCTGTGTCTGTCACACTGGGGGAAGCTCCCCCGTCTCCCGGCAACGGGCTCAGGCTCTCGGCAGACCCAGGCAGCGTCGCTGTGTCTGTCACACTGGGGGAAGCTCCCCCCTCTCCCAGCGACGGGCTCAGGCTCCCGGCAGACCCAGGCAGCGTCGCTGTGTCTGTCACACTGGGGGAAGCTCCCCCCTCTCCCAGCGACGGGCTCAGGCTCTCGGCAGACCCAGGCAGCGTCACTGTGTCTGTCACACTGGGGGAAGCTCCCCCGTCTCCCGGCAACGGGCTCAGGCTCTCGGCAGACCCAGGCAGCGTTGCCGCATCAGTCACACTGGGAGCAGCTCCCCCCTCTCCCAGCGATGGGCTCAGGCTCTCGGCAAACTCAGGCAGCATCACTGTGTCTGTCACACTGGGGGAAGCTCCCCCCTTTCCCAGTGATGGGCTCAGGCTCTTGGCAGACCCAGGCAGCGTCAGTCACGCTTGGGGCAGCCCGTTCACCCTCTCTGGGCTCCCTTCTCTCCTCCAGGACGATCATCAGCTCTCGGTGGAAGACCTGGAGCTGAAGTACCAAACCAACGTGAACAAGGTAAGGGCCCCCGAGGTGGAGGCCGGGTAGGTCTGTGCCTCTCAACACAGCCCCGGGTGCCATTGACGTCAGATGCCCTGCTCCACTACAGCCCAAAGCTGACCGTGCCCGCTACATGGTAGCCCATCCCCCCTGGGCTTTGGGAGCCACTTCTTTTTGGGCCGGGGGCTCCTCCTTCAATCCCCCATGTATTCAGACAGTCTGTGACCTGTCCCCAGGGGTGTGAGCTTCCTCTAAGCAGTGCCCCAGCCAGGTTTAGAGGGCATCTCCAGAGCTGGGAGCTTCCACAGGGCAGTGCCCGGGTTGGAGTGAGAGGGACACCAGCTAGGGGGAGGATGACTGCCATAAATGGTGCTGTTTTCGGCCCTCGCTGAGCAATCAGCTCAGGCTCTCTGCAAACTCAGGCAGGCGTCAGGCACATTTCAGAGCTTTTCTCCCCCACCACACGAGCGAGAACCTGGCTTAATTTTTTTTAATGAAATCTGAGATCCTGCGGCATTCACCTGACTCCAGGAGCCTGGTCCTCCATCCGGCCCTGGGTGCATGTGGATCTCTGGTGAGGAAACTGAGGAAAGGTGGAGAAGCTACGGGCAGCAAAGTGGGTGGACAAAGGCGATTCTGGAGATCCTAGACACACTCATAGCCCCCCACACACACACACCTTTATTGAAGCCCCACCCCCACCCAATAGCCCCGCCCATGTTCTGTAGCTCCACCCCTATAGTATAACCACGCCCCCACATCGCATAGGGGTGGCTCCAGCTAACACGGGATACTCTCTATCCGCACCCAGGGCATGAACAGCACAGTGGCCGGAGAGGTCCTGCTCCGGGATGGCCCCAACGAGCTCAAACCCCCCAAGGGGACCCCCGAGTACGTCAAATTCGCCCGCCAGCTGGCCGGGGGGCTGCAGTGCCTGATGTGGGTGGCCGCTGCCATCTGCCTCATAGCCTTCGGCATCCAGTGCGGCCAAGGAGACCTGACCAGCGCGGATAACGTGGGTACCCCGCGGGGGCCAGGACGCCTGGGTTCCACCCCTGGCTCTGGGAGGGGAGGGGGATCTAGTGGGGTAGAGCTGGGGGGAGGAGCCAGGACGCCTGGGTTCCATCCCTGGCTCTGGGAGGGGAGGGGGATCTAGTGGGTTAGAGCTGGGGGGTGGAGGGGGCTGGGAGCCAAGACTCCTGTGTTCTATCCCCGAGTCTAGGAAGGGAGTGGGGGCTAGTGGTTAAAGTGTGTGGGGAAGGGGCTGGGAGCCAGGACTCCTGGGTTCTCTCCCCAGCTCTGGGACGGGAGCGGGTTGTCCCAGACTCTGCAGACTCGGACAGCTTGGCAGAGCAGGGGGCGCCGCTGGGCCAGGGGATGAGTAATAACCTTTCTCCCCCGTGCCCTCTCCCTGGGCAGCTGTACCTGGCCATTGCCCTCATCGCCGTGGTGGTCGTGACCGGCTGCTTTGGCTACTACCAGGAGTTCAAGAGCACCAACATCATCGCCAGCTTCAAGAATCTCGTACCACAGGTAAGCAGAGGGCTGGGAGGGGAACCCAGGCCATGGATACAGTCATTGCACTGGGGGTGGGGGTCTAGTGGTTAAAGTGGGGGCTGGGAGCCAGGATGCCTGGGTTCTATCCCTAGCTCTGAGAGGGGAGTGCTTAAAGCAGAGCCATACCTATGAGCTGCTGTTCCCCAGCTGCCCCACCCCAGAGGTGGCTGCATCTCCGCGCCGGGCGAGCCGCCCCCGTGTGGCCGTCGCACTAAGGTTAACGCTGACTCTTCTCGCTCTCCTAGCAAGCCACGGTGATTCGGGACGGGGACAAATTCCAGATCAACGCCAACCAGCTGGTGGTGGGTGACCTGGTGGAGATCAAGGGCGGGGACAGGGTCCCGGCCGACATCCGGATCATCACGTCGCAGGGCTGCAAGGTGCGGGGGGGTGGGGCTGCGTTAGCTGGGCGTGGGGGTGGGGGAACACAGGGTGGGGGGGGGTTGCTGCCCCCTGCTGGACTGTGCCAATGTGTCTGCCCAGCTGATCACTTGGGCACCCACTGATCTAGTCCTGCACTCCTGGGCCTGCTCCCTCACCCCCCACCCCACAGCCTGCCATCCACACCAGAGGCCTGGGCGGGGAGAGGGGGTGGTTCAGGGGGGCACTGACCCGCTGGGCTCTCTCTTGCAGGTGGATAACTCGTCTCTGACAGGGGAGTCTGAGCCCCAGACCAGAGCCCCCGAGTGCACCCACGAGAGCCCCCTGGAGACCCGGAACATCGCCTTCTTCTCCACCATGTGCCTGGAAGGTGCCAGCAGGGAAGGGCCCCATGGGCGCGTGGAGGGGAGACCCCGCTGGTGGTGGCGGGTGCAAACGGGGGCGCTCTCCCCTGCCAGCGCCCCAGCACGGCACTAGGGGGCACTGTGCTGCAGGGAGCGGGGTGGGGGCTCTCCCCTGGCCCCATTCGTGGGTGGAGTATGGGATGGCTCAGTGGCGGGCGCTCTCTCTAAATACAACTGGACACAAGAGTCTCCTCCACATCCTGTCCTGAATCATTGTGCCGTGTTGCTGTGAGGCTGTTCCTCAGCTGCCCCACCCCAGAGGTGGCTGCATCTCAGCACCAAGCGAGCCCTCCCCATGCAGTGTTATGCGCAGCTGTTCCCCAGCTGCCCTGCCCCAGAGGTGGCTGCATCTCAGCGCCGGAGAACCCTCCCTTGGATCCTTTGTGGCCAGCTCCGTCCCTCCCCCCCAGGCACCGCCACCGGCATCATCGTTAACACCGGAGACCGCACCATCATCGGGCGCATCGCCAGCCTGGCCTCGGGCGTGGAGAACGAGAAGACGCCCATCGCCATCGAGATCGAGCACTTTGTGGACATCATCGCCGGCCTGGCCATCTTCTTCGGGGGCACCTTCTTCGTCGTCGCCATGGTGATCGGCTACCCCTTCCTCAAGGCCATGGTCTTCTTCATGGCCATTGTGGTGGCCTACGTGCCCGAGGGGCTGCTGGCCACCGTCACGGTGAGTCCCCCTTGACCAGCCGTGGCGGGGTCCTGACTCTGAGCCGCTTCGGTCCAGGTTTTGTGCCAACTTCACCTTGACTCCAATCCAGTCCCACGATTAATCCAGCCTGGGTTTTCTTTCAGGTTCAGCCTGACTCCAGTCCAGTCTCACACTAGATCCGGTCCAGGTTTTATACATAGTTTGCCTCCGATCTCGCTTTGTACTAGACCCAGTCCGGGTTTTATGTTGTTTTCACACTGACACCAATCCGGCCTCACAGCGAATGCAGACCAGATTTAATGCATTGATTAGACTGACTTTGAACCAGATTTTTACTAGATCCAGCCCAGGTTTTGTGCAGCATTTAGGCTTATTCTGATCCAGTCTCAGTGTGGATCCAACTCAGGTTTTATGCATTGTTTAGACTGACTCCAATCTGGCGTCAGTCTGGATCCAGTCCAGGTTTTCAGCCTCACTCTGGTTCAGGTTTTGTAGTGTTTAGACTGACTCCGATCTGGTGTAACACTGGTTTCTGTGTTATATGCAGTGTTTAGACTGATTCTCATCCAGTTTTATATTGAATCCAGTCCAGATTTTATAAATAGTTTCAGTCCAAGCTAATTTCATGTTGGATCCGGATTCAGAGTCTTTCAGACAGGACTCCAGTCTGGTCTCACACCAGATCAGGTCCGGATTTTGCAGTATTTGGACCAACTCCTAATCCAGTTCCACACTAGAACCAGTCTAGACCAGCCTTTCTCAAATGTGGCCACCAGGGGCTTTTCTTGTGGCCACAGCCTCCTGGGCAGTGACTGGGGGCCCCCAAAGCAGGGCCTCTCCCCAGGGCCACCAGAAGGGGTTGGTCCCTTCCCTCTCTGGAACCACAAACGCCAGAGGAGCAGGCGGCCAGGGAGTCCCCACCTTTCTGGGGGTGGTAAGACTCGGGCTTCAGCCCTGGGGCAGCAGGCTCCGGTCGTGGGACTTTGGGCTCGGGCTCCGGCCCTGGACCCCAGCCATGCGGCGGCAGGTGCTGGCTCTGGGCTCAGCCCCCCCACCCCACCCCCCCATTTGTCTTCCAGCCTCGGGCTCCAGCCCCCAACTACAGGTCGGCGGGCTCTGGCCCTGGATCCTAGGCTCACCCCCCGCCTCCCCCATTGCCCCGGCCCCACTCTGTCCCTGGCCCACCATCCTTCCCCCGCATCGCCCCTGGGTCCCCACTCACCTCCCCATCCAGGGCTCAATTTGTCCCCTGGCTTGCCAGGCCTGCGTAAGTCTGCTGGGAAAATTGATATTTGTACGGTCGTTAATATCACTTTTCGCAGCCTCCCAGCTAGCTAGCAAGTCGGCTATGAAGTGATATTAACAAAGTGATATTAACAACCGTACAAAATATCCCTTTTTGCAGCTGCAGAGTTACTTCGCTAGCAAGTCTTTCTAAAAACAGGGAACCGAAACAACAGCAAAAGACAAGACTGTGCGAAGCACTTTGTGTTTCTAGTCTGTTTAGGTCCAGTAAAGAAGAGAGAACTGGACATTATTATTGAGTCTGCAAAAAAAATCCTACATAAATAGATGACAATGATTTGGACGTGTCTCTGTGCATATTTAGTTGTTTTTCCTAAAGTTAATTAAGTATTTTCAGAAAAATTGTCAGTGCGGCCCCCAGCAAGAGTTGGTGGCCAGACTCTGAGGCCACCAAAAAATGTCTTGTGAGAACCCCTGGTTTCTATTGGGTGCAGCATTTGATCTGGATTTACCCTGACTCCATTGCATGTTTCAGGCTGTGTTTAGATGGTCTCCAATCCAATTTCAGTTTTCTACAGTGCTCACATTAGCTCAGATCTAGTCTCTCATTGCATCTAGTATAGATTTTGCATAATGATGTTTACATTAACTCTGATTCAGTTTCAAACTGAATCCAGTCCAGATTGTGTGCAGTGTTTTGTTTAGACTGACTCTCTGATCCAGTTTCATACTAGATTCAATCCAGACTTTGTGCAGCATTCCTACTGAGTGAGTGATCTGGTCTCACACTGGATACACTTTGCTGTTTATGCTGACTCTGATCTTTCTTCCTTTCCCTCCCTCCCCTGGCAGGTCTGTCTCTCCCTCACAGCCAAGCGTCTGGCTCGAAAGAACTGCGTGGTGAAGAATCTGGAGGCGGTGGAAACTCTGGGCTCCACCTCTGTCATCTGCTCCGACAAAACGGGTACCCTGACCCAGAACCGCATGACGGTCTCCCATCTCTGGTTCGACAATCAAATTCACACGGCTGACACCACAGAGGACCAGTCAGGTACGGGACGCTGTTCAACCAGCTGCTGCCATCCTGAGGTGGCTGCATCTCAGTGCCAGGCGAGCTGTCCCTGCCCGGTGTTATGTGCGGTGGTTTCCCAACTGTCCCGCCCCAGAGGTGACTGCATCTCAGCGCCGGGCGAGCCATCCCTGTCCTGTGTTATGCGCGGTGGTTCCCCAGCTGCCCCACCCCAGAGGTGGCTGCATCTCAGCACCCGGCAAGTCGTCCCTGCTTCTCTGGTGCTTAGGGACATTGCAGGTTGGAAGCGGGAGAGGGAATTCCTCAGCTGTTATATCAATCTCCCTCCCGTTCAGGGCAGAGCTTCGATCAGTCATCGGAGACTTGGCGAGCTCTGTGCAAGATCGTGTCTCTCTGCAATCGAGCCTTCTTCAAATCAGGCCAGGACAACGTGCCAGTGCCCAAGGTACGGCCCCGTATGCAGGAGAGATGAGGCAGGTAGTATACACAGCTTGACCACATTTAATGGGGACTTAGATCTGACATACAAAATGGAATCAGCAGGGGGCGCTCTCCCCTGGCGGACACTGGGCTGCAGGGAGCGGAGCGAGGAGGGGGCTCAGTAGGGGGCGCTCTCTCCCGGCGGGCACTGGGCTGCAGGGAGCGGAGCGAGGAGGGGGCTCAGCAGGGGGCGCTCTCCCCTGGCGGGCACTGGGCTGCAGGGAGCGGAGCGAGGAGGGGGCTCAGTAGGGGGCGCTCTCCCCTGGCGGGCACTGGGCTGCAGGGAGCGGAGCGAGGAGGGGGCTCAGTAGGGGGCGCTCTCCCCCGGCGGGCCCTGGGCGGCAGGGAGCGGAGCGAGGGGGGGGCTCAGCAGGGGGCGCTCTCCCCCGGCGGGCACTGGGCTGCAGGGAGCGGAGCGAGGAGGGGGCTCAGTAGGGGGCGCTCTCCCCCGGCGGGCACTGGGCTGCAGGGAGCGGAGCGAGGAGGGGGCTCAGTAGGGGGCGCTCTCCCCCGGCGGGCACTGGGCTGCAGGGAGAGGAGCGAGGAGGGGGCTCAGCAGGGGGCGCTCTCCCCCGGCGGGCCCTGGGCGGCAGGGAGCGGAGCGAGGGGGGGGCTCAGCAGGGGGCGCTCTCCCCCGGCGGGCACTGGGCTGCAGGGAGCGGAGCGAGGAGGGGGCTCAGTAGGGGGCGCTCTCCCCCGGCGGGCACTGGGCTGCAGGGAGCGGAGCGAGGAGGGGGCTCAGTAGGGGGCGCTCTCCCCCGGCGGGCACTGGGCGGCAGGGAGCGGAGCGAGGAGGGGGCTCAGTAGGGGGCGCTCTCCCCCGGCGGGCACTGGGCTGCAGGGAGCGGAGCGAGGAGGGGGCTCAGTAGGGGGCGCTCTCCCCTGGCGGGCACTGGGCTGCAGGGAGCGGAGCGAGGAGGGGGCTCAGTAGGGGGCGCTCTCCCCTGGCGGGCACTGGGCTGCAGGGAGCGGAGCGAGGAGGGGGCTCAGTAGGGGGCGCTCTCCCCCGGCGGGCACTGGGCTGCAGGGAGCGGAGCGAGGAGGGGGCTCAGCAGGGGGCGCTCTCCCCCGGCGGGCACTGGGCTGCAGGGAGCGGAGCGAGGAGGGGCGCTCTCATGCTGGTCATTAAAAAATCTCATGACTCTAGTCTCAAGAATCAGGGTGTTTCTCTCTTGCTGCTCCAGCTCAGGATAATTCCACCGTGCCTGTGTCCTGAGCTTTCATTTAGATGTGGCATTATTTTCCCTGCCATAACTGTTCAGCAGTGTCACTGTGCGGCTGTTCCCCAGCTGCCCCACCCCAGAGGTGGCTGCATCTGAGCACTGGGAGAGTCATCCCCATGTGGTGTTATGTGCGGCTGTTCCCCGGCTGCCCCACCCCAGAGGTGGCTGCATCTGAGCACTGGGAGAGTCATGCCCATGTGGTGTTATGTGCGGCTGTTCCCCAGCTGCACCTCCCCAGAGGTGGCTGCATGTCAGCACTGCTTGGGAGTCCAGATTCCACTCACCCGTTCTCCCTTCTCCAGAGGATCGTGATTGGAGACGCCTCCGAGACGGCGCTGTTGAAGTTCTCCGAGATCACGCTGGGGAACGTCATGGAGTACCGGGAGCGCTACAAGAAAGCCTGTGAAATCCCCTTCAACTCCACCAACAAATTCCAGGTCAGCAGGGGTTTGCGTCTTGGCCCTGTTAGGCCTTCAGCTCCAGTTAGGAGGATAAGAACCTTCTACTGCTACCGGCTAATGTAGTGACTCGCAGAGCGGAGGACAGGACCCAGGTATCCTGGCTCCCAGCCCCCTGCTCAAACTACTAGGCCCCATTCCCCTCCCAGAGCTGGGCATAGAACCCAGGAGTCCTGGCTCCCAGCTCCCTGCTCAAACCACTAGGCCCCATCCCCCTCCCAGAGCTGGGGAGACAACCCAGGAGTCCTGACCCTCCTGCTCTCCACACAGCTGTCCATCCACGAGCTGGAGGACCCACGGGACCCCCGGTACCTGCTGGTGATGAAGGGGGCCCCGGAGCGGATCCTGGAGCGCTGCGCCACCATCATGATCAAGGGGCAGGAACTGCCCCTGGACGAGCAGTGGAAGGAGGCGTTCCAGACGGCGTACATGGACCTGGGGGGGCTCGGGGAGCGTGTGCTGGGTAAGGGGGCATGGATGGGGGCTGGGGAGGGCATGCTGGGTGCAGGGGACATGGATGAGGGGGGCCTGGGTGTGGGCCAAGTGGGACTCCGGTGCTGGGGGGGGACCCCAGTGCCCCACCCCTCACGGGCCCTGCCCCCGCTGTTCCCCGCAGGCTTCTGCCACCTGTACCTGGACCCAATGCAGTTCCCCCATGGCTTCTCCTTCGACACAGAGGAGATGAACTTCCCCACCAGCGGGCTCTGCTTCGCCGGCCTCATCTCCATGATCGACCCGCCCCGCGCCACCGTGCCTGACGCCGTCATGAAGTGCCGCACGGCCGGCATCCGGGTACGGCGCCACTGCCCCGGGGAAGCTCACAGCTCCAGAGTCCCCTCCCCCACCCTGCCTGGGGCACTGCCCCGGGGAAGCTCACAGCTCCAGAGTCCCCTTCCCCATCCAGTCTGGGGCACTGTCCTGGGGAAGCTCACAGCTCCAGAGTTCCCCCACCCCTGCCTGGGGCACTGCCCCGGGGGAAGTTCACGCTGCCACCTGGAGCGCTGACGCCCTGCCCCCACCCCCAGGTTATCATGGTGACTGGAGATCACCCCATCACGGCCAAGGCAATCGCGGCCAGCGTGGGCATCATCTCGGAGGGCAGCGAGACGGTGGAGGACATCGCCGCCAGGATGCGCATCCCCGTGGAGCAGGTCAACAAGCGGTGAGAGCCCCGCCCAGGGCCGGGAGAGAACCCAGGAGTCCTGGCTCCCAGTCCCCACCCTGCTCTAATCAATCAGTCCCTACTCCCGTCCCAGAGACAGGGAGAGAACCCAGAAGTCCTGCTGGGTGGCTCCCCAGGGGTCACTGTGTGGGGTGGCTCATCAGCGGGTGCTCTCTCTCTCTCCCTCCCCAGGGAGGCCCGGGCCTGCGTGGTGAACGGGGGGCAGCTGAAGGACATGGAGACCGAGGAGCTGGTCGAGATCCTGAAGATGCACCCTGAGATGGTCTTCGCCCGGACCTCCCCCCAGCAGAAACTGATCATCGTGGAGAGCTGCCAGAAACTGGTGAGGCAGCCAGGAGCGAACCCGCCCGCTCCCGCGGCCCATTGCCCTGCGCTCAGTCCTGCGTCTCTGGCTTTCATGTTCCTTCTTTCTTTTCCTTTCATATTCTTTCTCTGCTTTGCTTTCTCTGGCTTTCACATATTTTCTTTTCTTTATTTTTCTTCGCTTTATTTTTTTGTTATGGCTCCTTTCTTTCTTTTTCTTTTTCTTTTTCTTTTTCTTTTTCTTTTTCTTTTTCTTTTTCTTTCTGTCACCCTCCCCAAATGTTCTCCCTCCCTTCCGCTGTGTCCCCCACCCCCCCATGACCAGCCTGTCCCGTCCCCCCCACACAGGGTGCCATTGTGGCCGTGACGGGCGACGGGGTGAACGATTCCCCGGCTCTGAAGAAGGCTGATATCGGGGTGGCCATGGGCATCGCTGGTTCTGATGCGGCCAAGAACGCGGCCGACATGATCCTGCTGGACGACAATTTTGCCTCCATCGTCACCGGCGTGGAGCAAGGTGCCCATGGAGCGGGGGGCTTAGACCCCAAATGGGCTAGGCAGCCTGGGGGCCAGCAGGGGGCGCTCTCCCCAGGGTGTGGGGGGCACTGACAATGGAGGTGGGACCTCGAGAGGGGCTGGGAGCCTCTCCCAAGCTGGGGGTCTCTCCCCAGGACAGGGGCGGAGGGTACCGGGGGGAGGTTCGGCTGTCTCCCCAGCAGGGGGCGCTCTGACAGTTATGTCCTGCCCAGGCCGCCTGATTTTTGACAACCTGAAGAAATCCATCGCGTACACCCTGACCAAGAACATCCCAGAGCTCACCCCGTATCTGATCTACATCACGGTCAGCGTCCCCCTGCCCCTGGGCTGCATCACCATCCTCTTCATCGAGCTCTGCACTGACATTGTGAGTACGGGCGCTGGGCGGGGAGGGGGCTCTCCCCTGGCGGTCAGGGCTGGCCCCGATGTCCCAGTGCAGCACTAGGGGGTCGCTTTGCTGCAGGCAGCTGGGTGGGGGGTGCTCTCCCGGACACCTGGGTTCCTCAGCTCAGCCCCGCCAGTCTCTCGCTTTTCTCCCCGCTAGTTCCCCTCGGTGTCCCTGGCCTACGAGAAAGCCGAAAGCGACATCATGCACCTGAAGCCCCGGAACCCCCGACGCGACCGGCTGGTGAACGAAGCCCTGGCGGTGTACTCCTACTTCCAGATCGGTGCGTCCCCCGCAGGACGCCTGGGTTCTAGCCCCAGCGCCAGGACGGGAGTGGGGCCTAGTGGGTAGAGCAAGGGGGGCCTGGGAGCCAGGACTCCTGGGTTCTCTCCCCAGCTCTGGGAGGGGAGTGGGGTCTAGTGGTTAGAGTGGGGGAGCCGGAGGATCCAGTTTGAACCCTCTGGCCCCCATTTTTCATAGCTCACCATTTATTAACCTCTTGTTCTGGTGGCTTCCCCGCATTAATTAATCCTCTTTGAGGGACTGACATTGGGTCAGGTTTGGGGTGCAAGGGGTGGCTCTGACATAGGGGAGGCGGGGCTGGACCTCGGGGGCGGAGCCAAACAGAGCTCATCCCACCCCACCCCCACCCCCCCGTTAGAACACACATCAGGCCTCGCCTCCCCATCCCTCCCTGTTGGGAGCCAGCAGGGTGCAGCACCAAGACCCCAGGGTGCCGGGGACATCCCCCCGCTCATGGCTTTTCCTCCCCTCCCCCCGCCTGCCCAGGGGCCATCCAGTCCTTCGCTGGCTTCACGGACTACTTCACGGCCATGGCCCAGGAGGGCTGGTACCCCCTGCTCTGCGTGGGGCTGCGGGCCCAGTGGGAGAACGACCACCTCCAGGACGTGCAGGACAGCTACGGGCAGGAGTGGGTGAGTGACCGGCCACCCGAGATAACAGCTGCTGCCGGGAAATGAAGCAACTAGACCCACCTCGAGGATAACAGCCGTACCGCTGCTGTTGGGGAATGGAGCAACTCCATTAGCCCCACCTCGAGGATAACAGCCATACTGCTGCTGTTGGGGAATGGAGCGACTCCATTAGCCCTACCTCGAGGATAACAGCCGTACTGCTGCTGTTGGGGAATGGAGCGACTCCATTAGACACACCTCGAGGATAACAGCTGTACTGCTGCTGTTGGGGAATGGAGCAACTCCATTAGCCCCACCTCGAGGATAACAGCCGTACTGCTGCTGCTGGAGAATGGAGCGACTCCATTAGCCCCACCTAGAGGATAACAGCCGTACTGCTGCTGTTGGGGAATGGAGCGACTCCATTAGCCCCACCTAGAGGATAACAGCCGTACTGCTGCTGCCAGTCTACTGGAGAGACCTCTGTCAACTTTAACTCCAGTGGTAGAGGTCTGGACTGTGAATCTGAATGTGTGTGTGTGGGGGTGGGTCCAACCCCTCGCCCCAGGGTGGGCAGGTTGGTAGCAAGGCCTGGGATACCAGGGTGGTTCCTTCTTGAATGTTGGTGTACGGGCAGGGGACTGGCTGGCTCAGGGGAATGGGACTCAGCGCCTTTCTCCTCTAGGGGGCGCTGGCTCCGATCTGGCCCCGTGGGACTGGCTGGCTCAGGGGATTGGGACACAGGGTCTTTCCCCATGTGGAAGGTGCTGGAGGCTGACTCTGTCTGTCGCTGTCCCCACTCTCAGACATTTGGGCAGCGCCTGTACCAGGAATACACCTGCTACACCGTCTTCTTCATCAGCATCGAGATGTGTCAGATCTCGGACGTCCTCATCCGCAAGACTCGCCGTCTCTCCGTCTTCCAGCAGGGCTTCTTCAGGTGGGCAGGGAGCCCACAGGCCCCTGGGGAGAGAACCCAGGAGTGCGGGCGACCCGTTGTTCTGCGTCTGTTCCCCAGCTGCTGCCCCTCCCCCAGAGTCAGCTGCATCTCAGCGCCTGGCGAGCCATCCCCATGTGGCGTTATGTGTGGCTGTTCCCCAGCTGCCCCGCCCCAGAGGTGGCTGCATCTCAGCACCAGATGAGCCATCTCTATGTGCAGATGTTATGTGCAGTTGTTCCCCAGCTGCCCCACCCCAGAGGTGGCTGCATCTCAGCACTGGTTGAGCCAAACCATGCAGTGTTATGTGTGGTTGTTCCAAAGCTGCCCCACCCTAGAGTCAGCTGCATTTCAGTGTCAGGTGACCCCCCTCCCCATGAGGCATCGCTGTGCAGCTGTTCTCCAGATGCAGTGCCCCAGAGGTGGCTGCATCTCAGTGCCAAGCAAGTCCTTCGCTAGCATCCTCCCAGGTGTAAGACACTAGAAGATGGGGGTTTGGTCTCGGGTGTCTCTGTATCTCCGGCGGCGGGGTGGCCCTGCCTATCCTGCTGCACAGAGAGCGTGTTGGCCAGGGGCAGCTGCTGCTCGCCGGCCTCGCCCGAGCTCACCGTCTGCTTCTCTGCAGGAATAAAATCCTGGTGATCGCCATCGTGTTCCAGCTCTGCCTGGGCTGCTTCCTCTGCTACTGCCCCGGCATGCCCAACATCTTCAACTTCATGCCCATACGGTGAGAGCCGGGATACGCCCGGCTGGGTCAGCCCGGCACGGCGCTAGGGGGCGCTGTGCTGCGGGGGGGGGGAGGGCTCTCCCCTCGCAGTCAGGGCTGGACCTGGTACCCCAGCACGGCACTAGGGGGCGCTGTGCTGCAGGGGGCGGGGTGGGGGCTCTCCCCTCGCAGTCAGGGCTGGACCTGGTACCCCAGCACGGCACTAGGGGGCGCTGTGCTGCAGGGGGCGGGGTGGGGGCTCTCCCCTGGCAGTCAGGGCTGGACCTGGTACCCCAGCGTGGCACTAGGGGGCGCCGTGCTGCAGGGGGCGGGGTGGGGGCTCTCCCCTGGCAGTCAGGGCTGGTCCCAATGCCCCAGGCTGGAACCAGGGGGCGCTGTACTGCAGGGAGCAGGGTTGGGGGGCTCTCCCCTGGCAGTCAGGGCTGGATCTGATTCTCCCAAACATGGCACTAGGGGGCACCGTGCTGCAGGGGGCAGGGTGGGGGCTCTCCCCTGGCAGTCAGGGCTGGACCTGGTACCCCAGCACGGCACTAGGGGGCGCCGTGCTGCAGGGAGCGGGGTGGGGGCTCTCCCCTGGCAGTCAGGGCTGGACCTGGTACCCCAGCACGGCACTAGGGGGCGCCGTGCTGCAGGGGGCAGGGTGGGGGCTCTCCCCTGGCAGTCAGGGCTGGAACCAATGCCCCCAGCATGGCGCTAGGGGGCGCCGTGCTGCAGGGGGCACGGTGCGGGCTCTCCCCTGGCAGTCAGCGCTGGCCCCGATGATCCTGGAGGGCCCCTGTGCCGCTCCCGAACCCAGGGTTGGCTCTTCAACCTGGCTTACCGCCCGCTAAGGGACCGGCGCTGTGGCTGAGCCGGTGCTGCCGTCCTGTTCTCCGTGGCTAAGGTCTCTCTCCCGGCTTCTCCCCAGATTCCAGTGGTGGCTGGTGCCGTTGCCTTACGGCCTCCTCATCTTCGTCTATGATGAAATCCGAAAGCTCGGCGTCCGCAGGCACCCCGGAAGTGAGTAACCGAGAGATCACGCGAGCAGCTGTTCCCTGCAGCTCAGGGCCAGGGGAGCCATCCCCATGCGGCGTTATGTGTGGCTGTTCCCCAGCTGCCCCGGCCCAGAGGTGGCTGCAGCTCAGAGCCAGGGGAGCCATCCCCATGCGGCGTTATGTGGCTGTTCCCCGGCTGCCCTGCCCCAGAGGTGGCTGCATCTCTGCACCAGGCGAATATAACCTATCAGGGTACAACTCGGACTAATGAGCCGCTGTGTCACCCCTACCCTGCAACCCTGGGTGCCTTTAATGCCTTGCTGAAGTAGCTCCCAGCTGGGCCGCTCACAAACACCCTAGCAGGGTGCAAACCACACCGGCGCATCTGTGTGTAACAGCAGCCTGCCATCCACCCCCTGGCTCTCCCCAGCCTGGGTTATATGGTGGGGTAACCTCAACACACCCCCAGTCTTAGATTCCCCCCCAGAAATGTCTGTCCTGCCCTGCCTGGTCCTCTCCTCGACAGTACAAACTGTTTTAAGTTCATTATTCCTTTAATACAGTGGTTTTCAACCTGTGGGTCTAAGATTTCCCAAGGGGTCCACACCTCCATTCGAAATGGCTTTAGGGGTCTTCAAATGGACAAAGGTTGAAAACCCCCTGCTTTAAGGGACCCACGTGCCGGCTTCTTTCCCACAGTTATTCAAACCCTCGGGGGTTTAGCTAAACCACGAAAACCAGCTGATTCACGAGCCCGCTTTTAAGTGCGGCCACGTTAACGAGGCATAAAAACGAGAAACGGCCCTCAGGAAAACAGAGACGAGGTTTCCAAGCGCCTGACCGAGGTCACTGACTGCGGTGCTGTAGATTCGATCCCGCCGTGTTTTAATAGCGTGTGCTGCAAAGAGCCACGGGAGACACATGAAAGAGCGACTCGCCCCGCGGCGGGGGCTCCCTGCCCTGCAGATTGCTGACCAACTCTCAGGCCGGGACCCCCCGTGTCCCGAGTCCAGCACCGATTTCCTGTGTCTCTCCTGGGGCAGTGAGTGCACCGGGCAGGGCGAGAGAGGGGCTGCCCTGGGGCGGCTGCCCCTTCGTTTTATAGGCCGGTCCCCGCATGGCAAAGTGTTTCTAGCTAGGAGCCAGGCAGCAGCCGACTGGGGAAGAAAGGAAACACCATGCTGGCTGTCACGGAGGCACCGGCGATGCTCTGGAACTAGGGTGACCGGGTGTCCCGATTTTATAGGGACAGTCCCTATTTTCGGGTCTTTTTCTTATATAGGCTCCTATTACCCCCCACCCCCGTCCCGATTTTTCACATTTGCTGTCTGGTCACCCTATCTGGAACGGCTCCCTACGAAGCCAGGCAGGGTTCTGGGGGAGCCTCCTCTCTCCGAGCCGACTGTCTCCATCTCCAGGGCACGAAGCTTCCCCAGCTTCCACTTTCCTGGAGCTGACCCTGGAGCATCCAGCATCCCCTGCCCCACCGGGCGCTTCCCGCAGCGCGTCCGCACAGGTGGGGCTCCTGGGGAAGCCGGAGGGCCCTGCACCCCGACTCCGCAGTCAGACGTGACTCTCAGCCAGCCAGTAAAACTGAAGGTTTATTAGACGACAGGAACACGGTCTAAACCAGAGCTTGTCGGTACAGAAAACAGGACCCCTCAGCTGGGTCCATCTTGCGGGGCAGGGAGCCCAGAGCCCCATCTGGGCCTCCCTCCATTTCCCCAGCCAGCTCCAGACTGAAGCTCTCCAGCCTCTCCTCTGCCTTTGTCTCCTTCCCGGGGCCAGGGGTCACCTGATCCCTTTGTTCTCCAACCCCTTCAGTTGGCACCTTGCAGGGGAGGGGCCCAGGCCAGCAGTTGCCAGGAGACAGGGTGTCGGCCATTCTCGGTGCAGACAGCATCACACCTGCCCTCTAGGGCTCTGCAGCAATCACACCCCCTTATCCCCCCACCTAGATACTTAAGAAATGCATAGGGGGAAACTGAGGCACCCACACGGTATTCAGAGACAACATTAAGAACAGTCCCGCTTCGTCACACTGGCTCTTTGCTAACAATATAGATTTTTTTTTGCACCTCCCCCTGTCTTAAGAACCGGGTAACGGCCCATCAGCCTTGTTTACAGGCGCAGGTGGCTGCTTGCCCTTTGTCACGGAGGAACTGGTTTGGCCGCTCTCCAGATTTCCCTGGAAAACAGCCTGTTAGTCAATAGCTCGGCTTGTGTTTCTAACGTCACCTCTGGTGCTGCGCCGCCGGGCCGTCTGCCACTGGGTGGTTGCCCAGCAAATCCTGCGTTTTTCAGTGCTACCGAAAACCAGTCATGTGTTGGTTGGGGCGTATTCTGGCACAGCGAGTCATCCCAGCCTGGCGTCAGGTGCGGCTGTTTGCCAGCTGTCCCACCCCAGAGGTGGCTGCATCTCAGCACCGGGCGAGCTTTTCCCATGCAGCGTCGCTGTGCGGCTGTTCCCCACCTGCCCTGCCTCAGAGGTGGCTGCATCTCAGCCCTGGGCGAGCTACGCCCATGCAGCGTTATATGCAGCTGTTCCCCAGCGGCCCCACCCCAGAGATGGCTGCATCGCTGACTTGCTCGAACGCTGGGATCCTCCATAGCGCAACTAATCTCACCATATTATTCATTCTGCTTTTCCACAGGCTGGTGGGACAAAGAACTTTACTACTAAAGGCCAATCTCGGCCCCGCAGCTCCCGCTGTCCCTCGGCCTCCTGCAGCATCTCAGGCCTTACACCCACCCCCTCAGTGCAGCAAAAAAGATACAGACGCCTACGCCAAGCTCCCACGCTGCTTCACCAGCCTGGAAACTACTGGAGAACGCAAACCCCTCGGGACAGGGGCACCAGCCATGGAGAGAACACCACTGGCCCGCTTGCTTCTGTTCATAGCTAGTCCTTGCTGGCTCTTTTTTGAGTAGTTGGCAGCAGGATGCCTGGGTTCTACCCCTGGCTCTGGGAAGGGAGTGGGGTCTAGTGGTTAGAGCATGGGGCCTGGGAGCCAGGACTCCTGTGTTCTATCCCCAGCAGTGGGAGGGAAGTGGGGTTGAAGGGCTAGAGTGGGGGTGGGAAGCAGGACTCCTGGGTTCTCTCCCTGGCTGTGGGAGGGGAGTGGGGTCTAGGGGTTAGAGCAGGGGGACTGGGAGCCAGAACTCCTGGGTTCTCTCCCTGGCTGTGGGAGGGGAGTGGGGTCTAGTAGTTAGAGCAGGGGGACTGGGAGCCAGGACTCCAGGGTTCTATCCATATCGCTCAGTTTCCCATTGGTCAGGCACTGCTCACCCCTCCCCTGGCTGGGGTGGGGGAGCTTTAGCAGACACCCGGTTCCCACGGCAGGCGTTGCTAGGTACCGGTGGCTTCCAGCCGGACCATCTCTGCAGCCATAGGAGACCGGGGCCTGGACAGACGACAACCAATCGGCTTCAATTCCCAGCTCACCCAGATTTGGGATACCTCCCTCGTTTGCATCACACGGACCCAGGACGGGAAAATGCTCCATGAAGGGCTGACAGACGGGCGTCCGGCCTCCCTGTGTTCCCAGGGGAGCCGGCCCAGTGGGCTTCCATTGCCCTCCTAAGTGGGATGGCAGCTTGGAGGACAAGCAGGAGGAGGGGGGACAGAGCTGGACTGCAGGTCCCACCCCCCGCCGCCAATTTGTGCATTTGCCCATCTAGCCCGGTATCCCATCTGCAGCACCTGCTGCCCTAGATTGGGCCCACCTACCCTGACATCCCGTCACCAGCATCTGTCACCTATCTAGCCTGAGCTCCTACTCCCTTCATGCTCGCCCATGTAGCCTGGTATCCCGCCTCCACCCTGGCTCAGACCCCTGGGCCCCAGTCCCCCTCAGTGATCTGTGCTGGATTCCTCGGGGGAAGGAGCACACCTCCCACAATGCACCTGGCTGCCCCATGGCAGGGGCCTTTATTCCAGCCTGACCCCCCCAGATGGGGCTCACCCCTCCCCAAAACTAGGGCCCCCTGTCCACCCAGCTACTACCAGCAGGGACCTCCCCACACACCACTCCAGAGACCCCCAGCCCCGGGAATCAGCGACCGCAGGGGCAGGGCGACCTGCTCCCCGGGGATGAAAATCAACTGTTTATTTTTTAATTATTAAGTAAAAATACCCAATAGTTAATTTAATGTAAAGGGGATTTTTTTTTGATTGACGTCAATATGGAAAATTAAGCCACCACGCGGCTAGAAATCGGCGGCTGGCCCCAGCGTTCGCTGAAGGGCTAACCCCACTTTCGACAGCAGCTGCCGAGAGAAAACGTTCTTTAGTTCCCGTTGTATTCAGCTACGTTAGGAAAGCGATTGAGAGCTGAGCGAGCAGGATAGCTTGTTTTCCTCTTCAAATGTCTGAACAAAAAACTATGCACAAAATCTACTAGTCCTAAAATCTTGAAGGATTTGGTGACCAAAACCAATTACTTCCAACCACTAGCGCCAGATAAACCTTTCCTTTGTCTGATCAATTAGTTTTAAATGCAAACTCTGTTTTGATAAACGTACTTGTGCTTCTTATGGCTTCAGCATATTGAAAGTTGTTTTATTTAACTAATAAAAACCATTTTAAAAGGCAGGTTTTGTGCCTTTTTTAATGAATTCCCATTTTTTAAAAGCAAACCGTATTTTTCAGTCTTCTTACGTATCCAGCACAGTCAAGGCTGTTCTATTGAACTAATAAAAACCATTTTAAAAGGCTGGTTTGGTGCCTTTTTAAATGAATCCCATTTTAAACACAACCCATATTTTGATCAGAAGAATAAGTAAGTTTATCAAAATATGGGTTGCTTTTAAAAGTGGTAATTTAAAAAAGGCACAAAACCTGCCTTTTAAAATGGTTTTTATTAAACAAAATGACCTTAAATGTGCCGGCAACATAAGACGACGAGGTAAGCTCATGTTGCCGGCACGTTTAAGGTCATTTTGTTTAATTATAAGAACCATTTTTAAAAGGTTGGTTTTGTGCATTTTTCATCGAGTTCCAATTTCCACTCAACGGCAGCTTGACACCAATCACGGGCAGAAAAGATTATCGTGTAAATAAGGAATGCCTCATTTGCTGTTTTCTAACGCGCCGCAAAATTCAGCCTCTGTTAGGCTACAGAATTGCTTAAATCAATGTTTATAGCTATTTCAGCAATTCTATAGCTTAGCAGCCATTGATCCAGGGGCTTAATGTTTATGTTTTTTGGATGGTTAGACAATAGTGAACGATACATTCCTCATTCGCCAGATCCTTATTTTGGCTTTAGCAAAAAGCAGGACCAAATTGAGCATCAAGGCCGGGTTTAGTTGTAAAAATCAACATGTGAGGTCTCAGGTGCAGAACTGGGTGTGGGGGAGAGGCCACCCTTTGAGAACAATGGGGATAAACCAGAGAGAGTCCAGAGGAGAGGGACAAAAATGAGCCATGGTTCAGAAAACCGGAGCTGGGAGGGAAGGATAAAACACCTGGGCTTCTTTAGTCTTGAGAGAAGAGGACCGAGTGGGGATCTGGGAACAGGCTGCGAACATGTTTCGGGTCCTTCTAAGGAGGGCGGAGATGGATTGTTCTCCACGAAGGCCGGACAAGCAGAAATGGGCTTAACCAGGGAGATGGAGGCTGGAGATTAGGAAAAACTCTCTACCTCCCAGGGCAGTTCAGCTCTGGCATCGGTGTCCAAGGGAGGCTGTGGGATTCCCGTCACTGGAGGTTCTTAGACCAGGTTGGACGAAACCCCGTCAGGGCTGGGCTAGGGTTACTGGGTCCTGCCTCAGCGCAGGGCTGGCCTGGGCGGGCTCGGAGTCCCTCCCAGGCCATTGCGGTGATCGGGTTTTCATGGTTACTGGCCAAGGAGGTTCAGGGTTTCCTTAGAAAAATCACTAGAAGTGCAACTGGGAAGCCAGATTGACGTGGCTGGTTACAGTCCCGGGTTCCTGCGCTTGCCGATTTGAATCCTGATTAAAATCGGCGATTGAAATTAATCCGCCTGAGCCTATTTCCCACCTGTTCCTCCCGGGAGGGGGGTGGGACCGTCCCCAGCCATGCTGGGTTCCCCCTGTCCCCTGGGGACGGCTCCCCCGGCCTCACAGCCCCGTCGGTGCTGGAACGGTCGGTGCCCACCAAGAGCTGTCTCCAGCCGTTGCCCCCCATAACCGTCCCTGCTGTGGTGTTCGCCCTCCCGCGCTGGATCCGGCACCCTCTGCTGGGCTGGGCAGACCTGTGTCGATTCCCACCCTGAGCGACAGAGGGCGCCCCTCACGCTCATTCACACACAGGGCAGGGCTCGTCCCCTCCAGCAGGGGGCAGCAGGGTCATCCCTTCCAGCAGGGGGCAGCAGAGACACACAGAGCAGGGCTCGTCCCCTCCAGCAGGGGGCGGCAGACACACACACAGAGCAGGGCTCATCCCCTCCAGCAGGGGGCAACAGACAGCGACAGACACACACACACACACACCCCCAGCAGGGGGCACCTCCATACCCCGAATACCACACACACAAAAACGTTGAAAATAAAAAAACCCAAGAGCTGTGGTTTATTCTGACCCGTGTCCTGGTGGATCCAACATGGATCAGATCCGGCGCCGCGGCGGGCGGCAAAACCGGGTGTTCAGCCATCCCCAAGGTAGCAGAGCTGAGAGTATCCCTGGTGGGGTGGGGGTGACTAGTTTCCATGGACCAGGGTCACGAAGAGGCCCAGGGAGCTGAGCGCCAGGAAGCCGGTGATAACAGCTTTGACCAGCAGCGCCGTCCAGCTGCCCAGCAGGAAGACGTGAACGAAGGATCTGGAGGGAGGGAGAGAGAGAGAGAGACGGGCAGGGACCCAAGTTAGCAGGAACTCTAAGGCTGGGGCACCACCCTGGGGAAACTCGCAGCACCACAGTGTCCCCACACCCCTTAGTAAAAGGGAACAGGGGCGGGAGCGCTCTGTGAATGTACAGCGCCTGGCGCCGCGGGATGGCAGCCGGCCACGGAGACCCCAAGGGTGAGGAAGATTTTCAACAGGGCAGTTCACGGCCGCCTGTGGGAAATCGAAATGTTCAGGGCCGACAAGGGGGGGGCTGTGATTGTCCCAGGGCTCCGAGCTCGGGGGTAGGGCACACCCCTGTAACTGGTGAAAAGGGAGGGGGGGAACCCCTGTAACTGGTGAAAAGGGAGGGAGGGGGACATGATGTCGGGGGCCCCAAACTTCTCTGGGTGGACCTGTCCCAAGACAAGCCCCACCCCCACAGCCAGGGCCCTCGGCCCAGATCAGCCCCCTCCCGCCCCAGCCTCTAGGTCCTCTCCCCCACCAGAACCCCAGCCCACCTGGCCCCTAGATCCTCCCCCTGGCCCCAGCCAGGTCCAGCGGGAAGCTGGGCCTGCTTGCCAGCCCCTGCACCCCACCTAGGTCCCTGTCCCCCCTCCAGCTGGGACCCTCACCTCTCAATCTGACCGGCCCTGCCACCCTCCCCAGACCCCCAACACCAGCCAGATTCCCCCAACTGCCCTGTGCCCTGCCCCAGAGGCCCCGCCCCATGCGCCGCCCCCAGAGGCCCCGCCCCCAGCACTCACTCCATGAAGAAGGCCTTATAGACGCTGAGGCCCAGCAGCAGGGTGAGGGGCAGGCGGTAGCGCTTGGGCAGGTCGTAGCGGGTGAACATCCACACCAGGGCAGCCATGGCGATGTAGTGAACCTGGGGAGGGAACGCAGGGCAGGGTGTGTCAGAGAGAGCATGGCACTGCCCTGGGGAAGAGCGCAGCACCAGTATCCCACCCCCCCACAACGGGGGCACTGCTCGGGGGAGGATCACAGCACCGATCTGTCCACTCCCCACCCACATCATCTGGGGCACGGTCCTGGGGAAGCTCGCAGCACTAGCATGTGCCATTCCTTGGGGCTGGGGCACTGTGCCGGGGAAGCTCACAGCACCGGAGCATCCCATCCCTTGCGGCTGGGGCACTGTCCCGGGGAAGCTCACAGCACCGGAGCATCCCATCCCTTGCGGCTGGGGCACTGTACCGGGGAAGCTCACAGCAGCAGAGGGGCGCTCACCAGGCTGATGTTGGAGTCGATGCTCATCTGGATATATTTCCAGTCAAACTCGATGCCGCGGGCTCCCACCCAGAGCGGAATGCACCTGACAGAGACACAGGGAGGGTCGGAGGTTGCTCAGCCCAAACACCGCAGCCGGGACAGGCCGGGGGTGCTCGTCCAGCCCTGAGATGCAGCTAGTTCTGGGGCTGCTGGGGAACAGCCGCACAGAACATCAGGACGGGAAGCCAAAGAGAATCCTTTGTCCCAACGACATTTCATAGGGGCCGGAGTCAGTGACTGTTCACTGTGGCACAGCGCCCCCTAGTGCTGCGCTGGGGAATTGGGGCCAGCCCTGACTGCCAGGGGAGAGCCCCCACCCCTCCCCCTGCAGCACAGCGCCCCCTGGTGCTGCCCTGGGGTATCAGGACCAGCCCCGACTGCCAGGGGAGAGTCCTCACCAGCCTTCTGTCTAATTTTTCCCACCCCTGTGCAGAATGAAATTTGTGGGGTGACATCACCTCCATATTGGTGAACGTAACAAAATTCACGTGGCAGGGGTGGGGCCGAGGGGTTCGGCGTGCGGGACGGGGCTCAGGGCTGGGGCAGCCGGTTGAGGTGCGGGGGAGTGAGGGCTCCAGCTGGGGGTGGGAGCTCTGGGGTGGGGCCGGGGATGACGGGCTCAGGGCTGGGGCAGAGGGTTCGGGTGGGAGGGCTCTGGGGTGGGGTCAGAGATGAGGGGTTCAGGGCTTGGGTGTGGGGGTGAGGGTTCCAGGTGGGGGTGCAGGCTCAGAGCTGGGGCAGAGGGCTCAGGTGGGGGGTGCGGGCTCTGGCGTGGGGCCCAGGATGTGGGGCTCAGGGCTGGGGCAGAGGGTTCGGGTGGGAGGGCTCTGGGGTGGGGTCAGAGATGAGGGGTTCAGGGCTTGGGTGTGGGGGTGAGGGTTCCAGGTGGGGGTGCAGGCTCAGAGCTAGGGCAGAGGGCTCAGGTGGGGGGTGCGGGCTCTGGCGTGGGGCCCAGGATGTGGGGCTCAGGGCTGGGGGGTCTGAGGGCTCGGGGTGCAGGCTATGGAGTGAGGCCGGTGATGAGGGGCTCAGGGCTGGGGCAGAGGGTTGGAGTGGGAGGGGATGAGGGCTCGGGCGTGGGGCCAGGGATGAGGGGTTCAGGGCTGGGGTGGGGGGGTGAGGGCTCGGGTGGGGGGGGCGGGGTTTGAAGTGGGGTCAGGGATGAGGGGCTCAGGGCTGGGGTGCGGGCTCTGGGGTGGGGCTGAGGGGTTTGGGGTGCAGGCTGCCCCGGGGCTACGGCGGGGAGAGAGGACTCCCCGAAGCATCACCTGGGCTGGGGGTGGGGGGAGCGAAGGGGAGAGGCACCTCTCCCTGCCGCGGCATCTCGGGGGCGGGGCGCCGAGACAAGTCCAGGCTGGGGCAGGGGCATCTCTCCCCGCCGCGGCCTGAGCGGCACTTCATAGCCGGCTACGCGGCCGCGCAGCTTAGAGGGAACTCAGGCCCTCCCCCCCGCCGCCGAACGCCCCCTAGCACCACACAGGGGCCAGCCTTGGCCGCCGGGGCGCTCTCCCATCCACGCCCTGGCCCGGCTCAGCGGGAGAGCGGGTCCCACCTGGACATGACGAGCTCGGCCGTGGCCCATCCCATGGCTGCTACCATGATCTTGTACTCGCCCTTCCCCGCGTTTCGCGACATCACCAGGTGCAGCCCCACCAGGTCAGCCAGGTCCACCGTGGCCTTCATGAACTCCTGGGGAGTACGAGGGGTTAAACGGTGCCCCTCACTCCTGACCCGCAGCCCCCTGCTAGCCCAGCCCTGGGCTCTCCCCACCTTCCCCAGGCTGAACTTACCCCCACAAAATCGTAAGCCCCGGCTCCACCCTCCCAGGTGGGAAAGAAAGTGGCCAAGAACAGCATCTGGAATGAAAAGCAACAGGAGACGACAACATCACACCAACGGGCCCAGCACCCCCCAGATCAGGTCAGTGGGCCCACTCCCAGAGCCAGGGAGAGAACCCAGGAGTCCTGGCTCCCAACACGCCCCCCGCCCCCACTCTAACCAATGGACTCCCCTCCCAGAGTCGAGGAGAGAACCCAGGAGTCCAGGCTCCCAACCCCCACCCCCTCGCTCTAACCACTAGACCTCACTCCACTCCCAGAGCCAGGGAGAGAACCCAGGAGTCCTGGCTCCCAACACAGCCCCCGCCCCAACCAATGGACTCCCCTCCCAGAGTCGAGGAGAGAACCCAGGAGTCCAGGCTCCCAACCCCCACCCCCTCGCTCTAACCACTAGACCTCACTCCACTCCCAGAGCCAGGGAGAGAACCCAGGAGTCCTGGCTCCCAACACAGCCCCCGCCCCAACCAATGGACTCCCCTCCCAGAGTCGAGGAGAGAACCCAGGAGTCCAGGCTCCCAACCCCCACCCCCTCACTCTAACCACTAGACCTCACTCCCCTCCCAGAGCCAGGGAGAGAACCCAGGAGTCCTGGCTCCCAACACGCCCCCCACCCCCGCTATAACCAATGGACTCCCCTCCCAGAGCCAGGGAGAGAACCCAGGAGTCCTGGCTCCCAACACGCCCCCCACCCCCGCTCTAACCAATGGACTCCCCTCCCAGAGCCAGGGAGCGAACCCAGGAGTCCTGGCTCGCAGCCCCCTCTGCTCTAACCACCAGCCCCCACTCCCCTCCCAGAGCTGGGGATAGAACCCAGGAGTCCTGGCTCCCAGCACCCCTCACCTTGCAGAGCTGAACGAAGAGGTAGGTAGCCCCAGCTTGGACGCATCTCCAGAAAGCGTTATACTCCGACCTGCGGGGGAGGGGGGAGAGATCAGCTGGGGCTATGGGGAGGGGCCCCCCCCCCAATGATTCTCCCGACCCAGGACAATTCAACCCCTCCCCCCCCACAGCCACCCCTGCAGTCCCAGGAGCAAAAGCAGGTTCATGGCACAGGGAGGAATCCACTAGCCCAAGCAGTGGGGGGGTGTCACCAAGACCTTGATTCACGATAGGATCAGCCCCATGGACCCATTTACTCCGCCCACACACCCCCCTCAGCCCCATGGGCCCATCTACCCCGGTATCCCACCCACCACCACCCCCCTCAGCCCCATGGACCCATCTACCCCGGTATCCCACCCACCACCTACCTCAGCCCCATGGGCACATCTACCCCGGTATCCCACCCACCACCTACCTCAGCCCCATGGGCCCATCTACCCCGGTATCCCACCCACCACCCCGCTCAGCCCCATGGGCCCATCTACCCCAGTATCCTGCCCACCATCTCCCTGCCACATGGGTTCGTCTACCCCAGTATCCCAGCTCCTCCCCGCAGCCCCACTCAGCCCCAGGAGCTCATCTACACTGGTATCCTGCCCCACCACCCCCCTCAGCCCCAGGGGCCCATCTACCCCGGTATCCCACCCACCACCCCCCACAGCCCCAGGGGCCCATCTACCCCGGTATCCCACCCACCACCCCCCCTCAGCCCCAGGGGCCCATCTACCCCGGTATCCCGCCCCTCAGGCAGTATCCCCAGCCCCCACCCCATCTCTGCACCCCGACCCCTGCCTCCCCAGCTAGGCGGAGCCCCCAGGCCTGGCACTCACAGGCCGCTGCACTTGTAGGTGATGAAGTAGGGGAAATAGGCCAGCGCGAAGCAGTTCCCAAAGTGGAAGAGGGTCATGGCTGCGCTGGCGCCAGGATCAGCGGGGGGGCGTCTGGCACCGCCCGGATCCTGCCTGGGGAGAATGACAGGGATAGAACCCAGGAGTCCTGGCTCCCAGAACGCCCTGCTCTAACCACTAGACCCCCACCCCTCCCGGGGCCAGGGAGAGAACCCAGGAGTCCGGGCTCCCACAACCCCCTGCTCTAACCCCTAGACCCCCCAGTCCCCTCCCGGGGCCAGGGATAGAACCCAGGAGTCCTGGCTCCCAGAAACCCCTGCTTTAACCACTAGACCCCCCATGGCTTCCGCCCCGTTCACTACACACACACACACACACACACACACCGGGGGCAGGGATAGAACCCAGGAGTCCTGGCTCCCAGAACCCCCTGCTTTAACCACTAGACTCCCACCCCTCCCGGGGCCAGGGAGAGAACCCAGGAGTCCTGGCTCCCAGAACCCCCTGCTTTAACCACTAGACCCCCCCATGGCTTCCGCCCCGTTCACTACACACACACACACACACACACACACACCGGGGGCAGGGATAGAACCCAGGAGTCCTGGATCCTTCCCCTCCCCCCGAGGGAACAGAACCCAGGAGTGCGGACTTCCCGCCCCTCCCAGAGCTGGGGATAGAACCCAGGAGTCCGGGCTCTCAGCCCCTCATACTCACTAGACCCCACCAGTCCCTAGCACATGCGCCGCAAGGTGGATTGACTCATGCCCTGCCCCAGTGCACTCTGGGAGCTGTAGCTACTAGTGTCCCTTGGACCAGCCTTTCTATTGACCTAACTGGTAATTGGACCACAACACCCATGATGCAACGCGCACCCAGCTGATCTGGGAGCAAAGCACTATGAGAATCAGACACGGTCGCCGTACCATCGGACTACACCTCCCATGAGGCTGTGCACCCAGTATGGCGAGCGGGGCAGCATGGGAGTTGTAGTCAGTAAGTCACTGGACTACATTTCCCGTGATGCAGCTGGCAGCGGTGCACTACGGGAACTGTAGTCTTCCAGCCAGCTTCCACAGCAATAAGGACTACAGATCCTCACTATGAATGGGGAGGTATTAATAATAGTAGGGTGTAGCTGGTTTGAGACGGGGAGGAGAAGTCAGGACTCCTGGGTTCTATGCAGGGAGTGGGGTCTGGTGGTTTGGGGGGGGGGGGGGGGGGGAGGACTGGGAGCCAGGACTCCTGGGTTCCATCCCGGGCACTGGAAGTAGCGTGGAATTCTGCCTACACTCCACATCCTGACGCTAAAGCGGTGTGTGGAAGCCAGATCCAGGGGACAATGGTGGGTTAAACAATCATTTCCCCTTCCCCCGCCCCCCCATAAGTGGCTCAATCCAGGGCAGCCTGGCCAGATGTTCCTCACTGCTGCATCCAGCAGCTCTAAGGGCTTCCCTGCCTTTGTGCCTAATCCCATTGCATAAGCGTCTGGGATTTTCTCTGAGCCCTTTATCCGGAGCCGGGATGGGAGGGTGGCAGAGGCACCGTCCCCCTGGTTAGATCCATGCCCTGGCTCTTTGCCATTAGATCCCTCCCAGCAGACTGCCATAAATCCCCAGCTGGAGTCAGGGCTGCCCTGATGTCCCAGCACGGCACTAGGGGGCACTGTGCTGCAAGGAGGGGTGGGGGGGCTCTCCCCTGACATGGGGTTGGCCCTGGTGCCCCCAGTGTGGTGCTAGGATTGGGCTAGTGTTAAGACTCTGGACTCGGACATCTCGATTCAATATTCAGTTCTGCCGCAGGCTGCTTTTGTGACCTTGGGAGAGTCACTGCATCTCTTGGGGCCATCGTTTGCCTGTCAGTACAATGGGCACCATAATCCTCCCTTTCTATGGAGGTTGTGACACCTAGGGCCAGGAACTGTGTCTCGGCAGCGCCCAGCACGATGGGGCCCTGATCCCAGCCAGGGCAGGGCCTGTCTCTTGCTGTGTCTGGGCAGCGCCCGGCTTGACGGGGCCCTGATCTCAGCCGGGGCAGGGCCTGTCTCTCGCTGTGTCTGAGCAGCGCCCGGCACCACGGGGCCCTGATCTCAGCCGGGGCAGGGCCTGTCTCTCGCTGCATCGTGGCTGGGCCCGGCCCACTGGCATCTCCTCTGCAGCCGCTAGCTGCTCCCAGAACCCAAATCCCCAGGCTGCCGATGCCCCAGCCAAGTGACCTGCTTCACGCAGGCGCTACGGGGCTGCCGGCTGGCATTGGCCCTTCCCGACCGGCCGAGAGATCTGGGGCTGGGCCCTGTGCTGCCATCCCTGCACGCCCCCGTCCCACGTCCCCACCGCTGCTCCACACGCCCTGGCTCGTGTCCTCAGCCTCGCTTCCCGCTGACGTCCGCTCCTAAGTGGATCAGGCGTGGCCCGGGAGCCAAAGGCTGATGCCAGGCAGGGTGGCCTTGCTGAAGGGGCTCTTCCTCTGTCATAGCCACATTGGCCACTGGGGGGCAGCCTGGGGTTGCCATTTTAATCAGCTCACCTGGCCCTAGCTTTTAAGAGGAAAAGAATAGGACAGCTGGGCTGTGGTCCCAGTAGTTGGAGCTGGGCAGCAGGACTCCTGGGTTCTAGCCCCACTCGTGGGAAGGGAGTTGGGTCTAGTGGTTAGAGCGGGAGAGCTTTGCCAACTCCAGCCTGTTTTCCCTCCTGCAGAAGGCTGCAGTGTTAGGGGGAAGGTTCAGAGCCACACACCAGCTGCTACTTTCCCTTCTAAGGGAAGGCAAATTGATGTTGCCGTCACAGCAAGTGCCAGTGGATAAGGAGGATGGGGTTGTAAGGAATATTATGCGGGGGAGCAGCAGAGGGGGTTTTCGGAGAGCTGGCTTATAAGCCCTGCCACTCCCATCCTCCAAAAGCCCTTTGCCTTCAGTGACTCAGTTTCCCTTGTCATACATGGGTAATAGTTCTAAGCTATGGTGCTTTGTCTACCGCACCCCAGCTCCCCTTCTCTATTACCTGAAGCACCAGCTGCTTGTCTCCTCTTCCAAGGCTGTTCCTGGCCTGTTGTGTGCCCCCAACCCTCGGTGAGTGGTCACCTCCTTCTCTGCTGCCAGCCTCCATCACCCACGAGTTACATTTTTCAAGCCAGAGCCTGTGGCGGTCCCCAGGCCAGCCCCAAAGCCATATCATCTGGGTGCACAGGGTGCCATAGGCCCTGGGGGTCACTACTGGCTCCTTGTTGCCTTCTACCAGCTGTAGTTTCATTGTAGAGTTCGATTGTAGGATTGCCTTTTTGTGCTGAGTGGATCAGTAACTGTTTCCTGTCTTTTAACCCCAACCTAGGAAGAAATGGTCAGTTTTCACCACGGCAAGAGGTGAATAGTGGGAGTGCCCTGGGGCTCCTTACCAGGACCAGCGCTGTTCAACATATCCCCAGCTGACTGGAAAAGAGGAGTAAACACTAAGGTGGCAAAATTTGCCAACAATAGAGTTACTGGAGCTAGGGACATCCACAGCTGATGATCATAGAATCTCAGGGTTGGAAGGGACCTCAGGAGGTATCTAGTCCAACCCCCTGCTCAAAGCAGGACCAACCCCAACTAGATCATCCCAGCCAGGGCTTTGTCAAGCCTGACCTTAAAAACCTCTAAGGAAGGAGATTCCACCACCTCCCTAGGTAACCCATTCCAGTGCTTCACCACCCTACTAGTGAAAAAGTTTTTCCTAATATCCAACCTAAACCTCCCCCTCTGCAACTTGAGACCATTACTCCTTGTTCTGTCATCTTCTACCACTGAGAACAGTCTAGATCCATCCTCTTTGGAACCCCCTTTCAGATAGTTGAAAGCAGCTATCAAATCCCCCCTCACTCTTCTCTTCTGCAGGCTAAACAATCCCAGTTCCCTCAGCCTCTCCTCATAAGTCATGTGCTCCAGCCCCCTAATCATTTTTGTTGCCCTCTGTTGGACTCTTTCCAATTTATCCACATCCTTCTTGTAGTGTGGGGCCCAAAACTGGACACAGTACTCCAAATGAGGCCTCACCAGTGCCAAATAGAGGGGAATAATCACATCCCTCGATCTGCTGGAAATGCCCCTACTTATACAGCCCAAAATGCTCTTAGCCTTCTTGGCAACAAGGGCACACTGTTGACTCATTCAGCTTCTCATCCACTGTAACCCCTAGGTCCTTTTCTGCAGAACTGCTGCCCAGCCATTCGGCCCCTAGTCTGTAGCAGTGCAGTGCATGATGAAGAGTTACAAAGGGACATCGCTAAACTAGGTAATAGAAGTGAAAATTAATGTTGATAAATGCAAAGTACCGCGCAGGGGAAAACAATCCCCACTCTATGTACAAAATGATGGAGTCCAACTAGCTCACTGCCTACCTGACCTTTCATGAGCGTTGTGGATAGTCCTCTGAGAACCGCTGCTCAGTGTGCAGCAGCTGTCAAAACGCTAACAAATTAGGAACCCTTAGGAAAGGGAGAGACAGTAAGACAGAAAATATACCACCACTGTATAAATCCATGGTATGTCCACACCTTGAGTACTTGGTGCAGTTCTGTGCCCCATCTCAAAAAAAAGTGGAAAAGGTGCAGAGAAGGGCAACAAAAATGATTGGAGGTATGGAACAGCTCAGATGCACAGAGAGATTGAAAAGACTGGGACTGTTTAGCTTCGAAACCAAGTGACGGGGAATATGACAGAATCTATACAATCATGAACGGTGTGGAGAAGAGTTATGTGTGGGGGCAACTCTAAGAACTAGGGGTCACTCCAGGAAGAGAGCAGGCAGCAGGTGTAAGACAAGCATAAATACTTCCTTCACCCAACAGTCAGCCAACCTGTGGAACTCACTGCCAGGGGATGTCTGGAAGGCCAAAATTCTAACTGGGTTCAAAAAAAAGAGAACTAGTTAGGCTCAGGGAAGGTAGATCCATCGATGGCTCTAAGCCAAGATGGTCTAGGACAAACCTCATGCTCTAGGTGTCCCTAAAGCTCAACACCAGCAGCCAGGACTGGACAGGGGGATGGATCACTCTGGAAGGCCCTTGGCAAACAGGATACTGGGCTAGATGGACCATTGGTCTGACCCAGTATGACCATTCTTAGGATTGTGAAGTGCCTACCACACTGAGGTCCTGGCAGCAGCTGCTAGAATACAATTCTTCTGCAGCAGCCAAGAAAGGCGGCAATATCAAGACTCTGGGGTTGCAAGTCTGGGCTGTGTTTTTTCAAGAGAGACTGCAGGCTGTGATCCAGGGGGCACAGGCTGACTATTGGCCCTTTCACGCTTTGGGAACAGCTCTTCAGCTCCACCCGACAACAGCTTAGAAGCAGGGGGTGTTTTCTGGGCAAGCACCGGCATTTCAGCATGTGGGTGCCCCAGCCTCTGTGGAGGGCACATGCTAGGAGGGGACACACCAAGTACAAGGGGCCCAGCTGCTGCCAAAACCCAGCATCCTGCTTTAGGCAAGAAGGGCCCTTTGCCAACATGGTGACATGCCAAGCTAGACAATGGAAAATGCCCAGCAATGAGACAAGACCCATTCAGAGATCAGTTGTGGACATGCTCTTGCTGGGGAGGTAGGGACGAATGCCTCTAGGCTCTATAAGGAGGTCATTATGAAGCACCTGACTGCTTTAATTTCTCTACCCCACCATGGTAGGACATCCATGGCCCTAGCCACCAAGATCTGGTCCAACCCCTGGCACAGAGACAAGACAGCAGCTGTCATTACAGATCCCAACCCTGGCTGGGGGTGATCTTGCTCTGATGGTGCTACGTGGCAGTCCGTAGACCATTGGTTGTCTATAGGCAGGTGACAAACGTTCAGCAGAACAAGAAATTAGGGAGGTGGTCCCATGAAAAATCTGCAGCTATGTAGTTTGCAGATCAGGAGCCTGTTAGAGCTGCTTCAGGACCTACTTTGTGCTTAAGGCACTGACTGGGCCTTGCCTCAGTTTCCCCCCCTCCTTGTGTATTTAGGCTTAGCTTTTGGGGCAGGGATCACGTGTGCGGCATGGGGTGCTACTGCACTACTTTTGATGTCCTAGAGGACTACACAAATAGTCTAGCTCCGAAGCCATGATCTCATTTGGCCCCAGGCTTCAGAAGCAGGTGGGAAATAAAGGATCTGGACAATTTCACCCACGTTCCTGCAACTTTAAGTGGCTTTTATTTCCAACACTTATGAAATCTCAATGACACTACCGCCACAGACCACTACTAACCCCGGGCTAGACTCCTTCCCCCGGGGGAGGCGTTGGTGCAGTTTTCTGGTTAGGCGCACACAGGCCGCTGTGAGAGCAGGATTCACACACGCACACGGACACGCACGAAGGTTTACGGGGACAGACGAGGCACAGCGTTTGGGGCCGCGTGTTGAAGCATTAAGACAGGATGATCTTGTGGCCAAATATGTCTAGAGGGGTGAGGCGGATTCTTCAGATGGCCTGGAATGCAAGTGGGACAGGCGCTCAGTTCTCCTTGGTGTACATGTGACTCAGGAGGTCTGCAACCCGGTTACTGTAGCCATATTCGTTGTCATACCTACGGGAAGAGAAGGGGGACAAGTTCAGCTCTCAGCCACCTCACACCAAGTGGACAACCCTGACCACAAAGGAGACCCTCCCAACTGGCTGTTTCCACACGACCTCTAGGGGGCTCCTGTTTCCCATCCCTATTGCCTCGGCTACATGACACTGCCTATAGGCCTCTGGACCAATCGAGGATGGTTGGAAGAAGGCAGATGTAGTAGAGGACCTTGTGCTTAAGGCACTGAGTGGGACTCAGGAGATCTGGGTTTGTTCCTCAGTCTCCCTGTGATCTCTGGCATATCCTCTGTTCCCCACCTGGAGCTCAGCTCCAGGGCCAGTGACCTCACTAGATCTGGACTGGGACCCTCAGATTTAGCTAGTCATCTTCAGCTGAGTTACGGGGGCCATTTGTGCATGGGACTAGGCTAAGGTGCTCCAAGCGTACTCTACGGCTAGGGGAACCCAGATACCTCATGCCAGGCAAGCAGGATGCAGTTGATGGAACCCATTGGTGCTCGATCCACTCTGGAGAGTGGTTACTGAACTCCTGAGCATGCTGGACCCCTCCACCCCAGCCTTCTAGGAGAGGGTGGTTTTCAGACCTATCCCTCTGCTTAGGACTAAGTGCAGCATCCCTCTGCCCGGCCTTACCAGGAGATGAGCTTCACGAAGTTATCATTGAGGGAGATCCCAGCTCCAGCGTCGAAGATGGAGGAATGGCTGTCGCCGATGAAGTCAGAAGAGACCACCTGCAAGTGAGGGGGCATGCGTCAGGATTGGCTACAGGGGGCATTTGGCTTTAGTTAGAGAGATGCAGGACAGGGAGGAATGTGTACGGGCCAGTTCAGTAGGAGACCTGCCTCCCTTGGCCAGAGGTCCCCAGAAGCAGCTTTGATTGCACCGCAGGCTGCACATCAAGACGTAATAGGGTTGAAGGCCCAAAGAGACTATCAGATCAGATGACCACCTGTATGGCACAGGCCACAGAATGTCACTGTTACCCCCATATTCAAGGACTTCAGACAGACGATAGCATTGCAGTCCTCAGGAGACTCAACTGTTACATGCCACCAGCAGAGAACAGGAAGGACTGAAATGCCACCAATGCCTGAGGTCCCATCCATGGCAGGGAACTGGGTTGGCAAGACCTTCCCAGAGGATCTGTGCCCCATGCTGGGGAGAAAGATGAAAAATTTAAGTCCCTGCCAATGTGATGGGGTTGGGGGAAGGGAAGATTCCTTCCTGACCCCAAATGCGGCCATCAGTTTGACCCTGAGCATGTGAAGACACCAGCCAGGCATTCAAAAGGGGTCCCAGCTGATGTTTCAGAGGAACGTGAGAAGACCCAGATTACATCCAAACATTCCTTCTCGATCCCTTCACGTGACCAGCTAAAGCACGGAATGGCCAGTCCCCAGAAGGCCTGGAAGAATCAACAGCAACACGCCAGGCCAGTGGGTACCAGTGTGCTGCCACCGCGAGCAGGCTCTGTACAGCTCCGTGGATCTAGCTGGCGTTTGTCATGTGGTCCCCTCCACAGGGCTGGGACCCAAACTGAAGTAATGCTTGATGTCATCTGTTGCCAGCATTTTCCCTAGCAAGGAGGCTCTGCCTGCCCTGCTAACATCACACTGCTTCATTAGCATGGTTCATCTTCAGTGCCCTTGACTGATGTGCTGCATATTGGCACCAGTTGAGACAGGAAGTGAACCTGTCCTGACTGATCTACAGAGGGAGGGTAATGAGCTCAGCAAGCTGGAGTCTGGCTAGAAGATTGGGGTCACCTCTACCCCTGTTCAGGTCTCACCAAGGGTTAGTTACTCCAAGCAGCCAGGGTCTGTTGCACCTAATCACAGATCACCTCCAGGAGAAGGATGCTCAGTGGTTAGAGGGATTTGAGGGGCCTGGTGTCAACTCCCAGCTGGGCCAGACACCATGGGCCTCAGTTTCCCAGCTGTAAGGTGACAAAGCTCTTTCATACTTCAGGGGTGTTGCAAGGATAAATGTGTGGAAGATGGTGAGGTGTGCAGACACTATGGAGATGGGCACCTGATAGGTCCTTCTGCTTCAGTACCACTCCACCCAGCACAGCACTACTCTGGTGTATCGATCAGCACTAACTCACCCCCTAGCAAGGCATTGGGGGGGGGGGGGGGGTCAGCATGGGTAACAGCTCAGATCTCAGCACATCACCCACCCTGCTTTGGCCTCCCCACCCTGAGCCCAACCTTGCTGCCAGAGCTCAAGCCAGCTGCTCCCATTCCCTGCTCACCTCATCTTCTGTGTACCCCAGGATCCCAGCCATGGGGCCCTCGGAAGCCTTCTTCATGGCCTCTTTGATTTCAGCATAGGTCGCCGGCTTGGCAAGGCGGCAGGTTAGGTCCACAACGGAGACGTCAGAGACAGGCACACGGAACGCCATGCCGGTGAGCTTCCTGTGAGGAGGGAAGTTCAGCCAATGAGAGAACCAGCTAGGACGGCTTGTGAGCAAGACAATGGATCTAGAAGACCAGTCTGTAGTTCTGGCATCGGACCCCTGAAGGCAGACCCCTGGACCCTCCCAATGGAGACGTGGTGTTTTGGGTTTTGCTTAGCAAACACGGCTAGCTTGTCAGCCACCATGAATGGTACAAGCTTCCACACAGATGTGGTTCACCCATCCCCACAGCCACCTCTAGGAGCCAGGAGTTTCTCTCCCAGCCACCATCTGGCCTGTGGGCCATCACCCAGCCACCTGGGGCAGGATTGCTACAGGGATGCCTAGACTTTGAGACCTCTCCTGCTGCCTGCTTAGAGACATGCCCGTACCCGTTCAGCTCTGGGATGACCTTGCCAACTGCTTTGGCAGCACCAGTGGATGCTGGGATGATGTTCTGGTGGGCGCCTCTTCCGTCACGCCAGGCCTTGGCAGAGGGCCCATCCACGGTCTTCTGTGTGGCAGTGTAGGCATGCACTGTGGTCTGAAGGTCGAGAGAAGAATCATGGTTATGAGCTGGTAGAAGTTCGAGACAGTCACCTGTTCCCGCGCACACACGTGCTGCCAGGGGTTGACAGCACACAGGAGACTTACCATGAGTCCTTCCACAATGCCGAAGTGGTCATGGATCACCTTGGCCAGAGGCGCCAGGCAGTTGGTAGTACAGGAGGCATTGCTACATGGGGAGGGAAGGGAGACAGACCAACACCTAGTTGACACCTGCTACTGGAGGAGTGCCAGTAGCCTGTCTAGTTGAGTCCCCATTCCCACCACCACTTCCATTTCTCCCTGGTGTAGGGGAGACCAAGGGGAAGACGATGGAAACCATGCTGATTAGAATAGTCTTCGCTCACATGTCAAAGTGGAAACCCACCTGCCCTCCACTTGAGGGGGACAATCTTCCAGCCCAAGCTGTCTATAGGCCTCTTGCTTCCCAATTGTATGGCACAAGCGGCTAAATTCTTGTCTCGGGCCCTTTCCTCAGGCACATGACCCCAAAATGGAGGCGCTCTCAAACATCCCTCCAACCGCGAAGGGCAGGCCCATGCTCTCATCTCTCCTTGGCCACATACAAAGCAGCCAGACTCAGATGATCACCCCAAGCCAGTCTGGGGAGCAACTCAGAAAGTCATCCCATCCTACTGTCCACCTCCCCCACCACACACCGTGGGGAGACAGGTCTTACCTGACGATGGTCATGCTGGATGGGTCATACTTGTCCTCGTTGACACCCATGACGAACATGGGGGCATCAGGGGAGGGGGCGCTCACCACCACTCGCTTGGCTCCACCTTGTATATGGGCCTGTGGAAGAGAAGGCTAATCATGGAGGATCCTGCTATGCAGGAGGCCAGGCCAACATCATCTGGAAGAGTCAGGCACTAGCAGGCCTAGGTGTTGATGGAAGACTCCATCATACCAAAGTCTTGGATGAAGGCTGCCCAGAAGGGCATCCCAGACAAAGCCAGAACACCCAATTCCCAATGAAGGAGGACAAGCCAGTGTCCGAGTCCCACATGCCAGTCAGACATGGGCCCTGCAGCTCCGGTACCAAGCTAGGTAGCTCAGACACTCACGGAAGCTTTGTCAACGCTGAGGAAGACTCCGGTAGACTCGACAACGTAGAGAGCTCCTGCATCACCCCAGGGAATCTCACTGGGCTTCATGCTGTAACAGACAGAAGACCAGGGTTACGCCCCCAAGGGCCGGCTACTTCCAGGTCATATGTTCAAACCCAGATGAGGACTCAGTCCCAATTCCATACAGCTTGAGAAGTGGTGTGGGACTCCCAGCCTCCAAGGACCCTGATACACCAGCCCCTTGGCACCCAACTCTTCCTTTGACCATCTCATTTCTAGGGTGACCTAGAGATACAGCTGAGTGGAGACTAGTCAGCAATCTGGAGGAAGGCTGGTTTTCTGGTTTCAAGGCACTGGACAGACTCTTGAGATCTGGGTTCAACTGACCAGACTCCCTGTGTGGCCAGGCACTAGATCTGTGACTCAGTTTCCCCCAACCTGTAAATCTGTACTATTTCTCCTTGTTCACAGGGGGCTGGGAAGAAAACCCCATTAGTACTTGGGAGGCAAACACCACAATGATGGGCTGCACACAAGCACCTAGAGATCACTGCATAGCTGTCATGTCCACTCAGCATCCTTTCAGTTGTAGCATGATCCTTCAGAGGTCCAGATCCCTGGATCTTACCCTCTAGATGCTAGGCTCTCATCTCCTAAATTGAGCAGATTCTCAGACGGGACTTCTCATCTAGTCTGACCGATGTAACAGGCCAGAGAATTTCACCCTGTACTGAGACCAATCACTTCTGATTTGGCCTGACGCCAGAATGACATTTCCAGCTAGCCATGTGCTCAGCTCAACCTGAGGCTTCAGAGTCAGGGGAGGTGTCTCCTTGACACTACAGATTTGTGTCCTGAAGTGAAGCAGGCAGGTCTGTTGATGCAGGAGGCAGACTAGGAAGCCACATCTGGGCTCTGCTAGACTGGTAGGAGTCTCAAGTAGTTGGACACGCTATATGGGAAAGCAGTTATTGCTCTAGACAGTGCTGAAGGATGCTGTGTACAGGGGTTGCTCTCTGTACACTGCAATGCTACCACCTCTGAAGTGGCATATGGCAGCTGATTTATGCCAACGCTAGAGTCTTGGACAGGAAGCTATGTACAGAAAGTTAACTACAGCCAGGTGAAACAGCAGGAAGGAGTTTTAGCCTAACAGAACACTGGAGTGATGCCACTGTAGTGCAGAAAGAGTGTCAGGATCTCAATGCCTCAGTTTCCCCAGCTAGCCAACAGAAGACAGCCCTCCAGCAATTTGGCAACCATTAGCACTGATCTACTGTCAAAGGACCATCACTTCTCTGGGCCAAGTGCATGGTGCTGCAGGGTCTCCCCTCCCACTGCTGAGCAGACTGGCCCTGCTTAGCTGGCAAGATCCCAAGCACTAGGCCAGTGATGAGGTGCCAGCCCACACCCTGTGCTACATAAGAATGGCCAAAGGTCCATCTAGCCCAGTATCCTGTCTTCCCACACTGGCCAATGCCAGGTGCCCCAGAGGGAATGAACAAACAGGTCAAGGGATCCATCCTGTTGCCCATACCCAGCTTCTGGCAAACAGAGGCTAGGGACCCCATCCCGCCCATGCTAGCGAACAGCCATTGATGGGTCAGGGAGGATGGGTCCATTCAGCTCCCCCTACTCACCACTGGAACACCGAGATCTCACTGCCGTCCACCACCAGCTTGCCATCTTCAGCCTTTACCTCACCGCTGTAGCGCCCGTGAGTGGAGTCATACTTGAACATGTACACCTGAGAGGAGAGCGTGCGTCAGCCTAGCAGCCCACGCCTTTGTGGAGTTACCCTTGGCTGCTGCTGTCATTCAGCAGGGGAATCCCCCGAACTGATCCACTCCACTTCCATCCACCGCAGAAGGTTAAGCCGGTGACCAGTTCTCTTCAAGAGCGGGACTGATCAGCAGCAAACCTCTGGCTCTGCGGTAGAGCAGCGAGCATGGAGACTGTCCTCTAAGCAGATCTAGGACACCCAATGAGCATGCATCAGCACAGAGGGCAGAAGGGCCGAGCTCCCTGCAAGCTAAGGGGTATGGTGCCGTTATAGTCCTAGCACTGAGCAATCAAACCCAACAATGACTGTGGGATGGGTCCTAGACAAAGCTGGGTGTCAGATGCAATGGTTCCTTAGCAGCCAGTGGTCGCTGTATGTACAAGGCCAAGGAAAAAAACCAAGTCTCCCACCCAGCTTCTAAACCACAGGAGCTGGCTTGGACAGGAACACAAGGATCAAGTCCCAGGTGAGGCAGCTCAGAGGAAATTGTACCAAGTCTGCCTTGAGGCATCCGTTTAAAAGGCTTGATGGGTTGAACAGTAATACCCTGTTGGATTGGATGTGCTGTCATTGTATGGGGAGCTATGAAGTTGGAAACTAGTCTTTCAGGTACAACAATGAAGAAGCTAGACAGTGCTAATGGCCCCATTAAAGGGAATCCACATGCCCAGGGACTATCTCAGGAATGGTTTACCATGGAGGCTTCCCAGAGGGCGCAGATAGGCAAAGGAGGATGCTTGAGAGGGAGGAGATGGACCCCCACATCATGAGCAAAGATCTTTCTAGCAAACTGGGAGAAGCTATAAAAGAGGGGAAGTGACATCACCACTTTGCCTGGCTTCCCCTACAACACAACACCTGAAAACACCCTAGGAACAAAGACTTAACTGGGGAAGGGGATCCCAAGCAGGACAGAAGAATTCCAGCCTGTGTATGCAAAAGTTGTAGCTAGTACATGCAGGTCAACAGGGCAAGATGCTCCTTGATTCAAATCCTACCTAGTTTATAAAGCTTAGGTTGCGTTTGTTTTATTTCTTAGGTGATCTGCGTTGATCTGCACACTGACTAAAATCACTTAAAATCTTTCTGTAGTTAAATCAGTTTTGTATTTTTTACCGACCAAAACACTTTTAGAAGTCAAGTATCAGAGGGATAGCGGTGTTAGATGCTGCTTTTACAGATCCAGACTGAGTCTACAAGGTGCCACAGGACTGCCTGTTTTAGAAGTGTTTGCGGAATCTGCACCAGTTTGTTCCTGAGCATTGTCCTCTCCACATTGAGAGATGGGCAGACGGGTAATAAACTTCTACTGGGCAGGCTTTTGACTAGGGCAAGACAGTACAGCTCTGGGGTCCTAGGCTGGGGGGGGTGGTTGGCTAGAGCGTGAGTGGCTGAGAGAAGCATTCCTGTAACTGCAGCTGGGTGTGTCTCTGCCTGTGTAAATGTTTGAGCGTGTGCAGGACTAGGAAAGATCTGCAGCTGGTCACAGTCTCAGAGGTCAGAGGGCTCAGTGGTTACCCCAATTCCAGGTTGCACCCCAGGGAAGCCAGTCATAGGCTGAACGAGGCCCCTCAGACCTCAGCTCCAGTCACATGCTGATCTGCCAACTGGCCCAGCCCACCCACGCCACAATCACTGTCTACAGGGTTGTGAGGTGGGAGATGTCTGGAGACACTGAGAACTAACTATGGGAGCCTGAGCTTCCGAGATGTACAGAAAAGTGTTGTAGGCAGGTTAGTTTGGCCATTGGATGATGGGCGATGAAGTTACCATGTAGTTGAGGTCAATAAAGGGGTCATTGATGGCCACCACTTTGAGTCCCTTCTCCAGGCAGGCTCGGAGGACCAGACGCCCAATACGGCCAAATCTGGAACAGGAACATTAGTAGTTAGATTGGCTACAGTAGGCAGAACCTTAGTCCCATCCAGGGAGCTAGTCATGAAGAGATGTCCCTTCTATACTGGCTTTTGAGCTTCCTTAGCCATTGAGAGGCCCCCCCCCCCCCCCCCCCCCCATACTCACAGTGCAGCCAATGGGAGCTCAGTCAGCAGGGCTTCCCCACCACTGTCCAATCACTGGGACATTAAACTACCCCCTTAGCTTTGCATTCTAGTGGTGCCCCCGAGCTCTGATCTGATAGTAGCACAAGCCAGCCATCCTAACCACCTTGGAAAAGTTCCTCCATGAACACCCCCCAACATCAATCCAGCAGCTGCAGCGGAGTTCAATGCTTCCAGATGACAGCCTGGTGACCCCTGAAGTCACCTCTGACTAAGAAAGCAAGAACTGCATCTTCGGGCTCAGTCATTCACCACTATGGCTATGAATGAGCTGGGCTCTTCCTTGAAATTAAGCCGGCTGCCAGGAAGTGTAGTTCTGGTGACGCCAAAGGGGCGAAGATCCAGACGCTATTCCGACTGCAGGGCGCGTTTCCAGCCACTGGAGCTGCAGGGAGTCACCGAGTGACTTGCAAAGTGAGTGGAAGCACCGCATGATTGATTTCACCATTGCTGCTGGTTACAGCTACCCCTTCTTACTACACACAGCAGAACTTCACTCCCGCCGCACTGGGCAGCCCCACCTGTGCCATGGTAGCAGAGGGCTACAACTCCAGCCCTGGGGGCAGCATAAGGGGGAATTTGGGGCCTTACCCATTAATCCCAACAGTGAGCTCAGACATGACTGGTTCTACTGGTTTCTCTACTGGAGCCGGTTCCTCGACTTTCTCCGGTGCTTTCTCCGGAACGGACGGTTTTCGGGGCTGGGAGACCTCAAGTCTGGAAGGAAAAAGAGGAGTCAGAGCAGAGGCTGGGGCAGATGCCAGGATCAAGATAACAGCAGACAGGCCTTTTTGCAGGGGAAAACCACAGCTCCTTTAGAGCAACCAGGAACATGGGATTTGCCCAACATCAGTCCAGTGGGTCCATCCAGATCAGTATCCCATCTCCCACCACGGCCTGTCCTAATTTCATTAGAGGAAGGTGCAAGGAAGGCCCCCCTAGAGGGAAGTAATGGAATAGCCTTCCCATGGTATGAAGTTTCTTCCTGACCTTCTTTAGAGATTGAGGCTTATGCCCTGAATTCTGAGGGTTTACATCCCCTTCCAAAAATCTTATTTTAGAAACCCTCTGAACTCTGGGTATTCTACACCCTTTCTGAATCCCTCTAAGCTCTTGGCCGAAGTGACCTCCTGTGGGACTGAGTTCTGCAGGCCAGAAGCATGGAACAAAAACGCTGGGGGGAGGGATAGCTCAGTGGTTTGAGCATTGGCCTGCTAAACCCAGGGTTGTGAGTTCAATCCTGAGGGAGCCATTTGGGGATCTGAGGCAAAAACTGGGGATTGGTCCTGCTCTGAGCAGGGGGTTGGACTAGATGACTTCCTAAGGTCCCTTCCAACCCTGAGATTCTATGATGAAGTGTGCTACCTGTCACTCAATGCCACCCTTGTTTGCACAGGGGAAACAGTGAATGGGCACCCCTCTAAAGGGTGATGCTTTCATTTTCATGATCCCTCTATTTCTGCTCGAACCTTTGAGATCAGAGTGATCCAGTCAAGGGCACCTAACAACGCTGCTATACAAATAGTGTTTATTACAGTAGTGCCTTGGGCTGATCCAAAAACAGGGCCCCATTGTGCTACACAGCAGCAATCTGGGTGCCCTGAAGACCTTAGTTTCAACAAAACTCAATATGCTCCTATCCCATTCCTTACACACGGACACCATTTGCCTTCCAGGGGATACTGCATATTGAGCAGGAGTCCGAAGGCTTGTCCAGACAGGGGAAGTGGTTTCAGAATAAGGTAGGGTGTGAATTTAAGGCCTGGGAGCTATTCCAGAATGGGGGGGGGAGGGGGGAGATTCCAGAGTAGCTTCACAGGGAGATAATCCAGAATAGCTTCTGCAGAAGAGCTTCCTGTCAGTTTTCCACTGTTGATGCATCTACAATGAGGCACAGGACTATAAATAAAGTGACCCTTTATTTATTCAAGACGCTGCCTCCTTTGTGTCTATCAGCCACGGCTATCAGCCCTCCCCACCACGGTAAAGTTACACTGGTCAGCCTGCAGGTACAGCTAGGGAAGCGTGAACTGGATTCTCTGCTGGCTTGAACACCAGAATTTTTAACTAAGCCCCAGGGGAGGAGTCCATTGCATTGGTCAGAAGCTTGCTGTACTTTGGGTATGGCTACACAGCCATCAGAGGTGTGACTGCAGCATGCGCAGGCCTACCTGATCTAGCTAGCGTGATGCACAGCAGCTGCAAAGCTGACGCAGCTCAGACTAGCCACTCGAGTCCATCCCGAGGATCCCAGCTCACGCGGAGATTTCACGGCTGTGATTTCAGCTAGCTCGATCAATGCTTAGGGCCCTACCCAATTCACAGCCATGAAAAACACGTCACGGACCATGAAATCTGGTCTTGTTTGCTTTTATGCTAGACTATAGGGATTTCACAGGGAAGACGAGTGTGTCTAGAATTGGGGGCCCTGACCCAAAAGGGAGTTGCAGGGGGGAGGTTGCAAGTTTATGGGGGGGGTGTCACTATTGCCACCCTTACTTCTGCGCTGCCTTCAGAGTTAGGCAGCCGGAGAGCAGTGGCTGTTGGCCAGGTGCCCAGCTCTGAAGGCAGTGCCCTGCCAGCAGGAGCACAGAAGTAAGGGTGGTAATACCCTACCATGCCACCCTTACTTCAGTGCTGCCTGGCAGCTGCTGACTGAGAGCCCAGATCTGTAGGCAGCGGCACAGAAGTAAGGGTAGCAGTACCGCAACCCCTCCTCCCCCAAATAACCTTGTGACCCACCCCCCCACTCCTACAATTACAACACTGAAAGGTCAGATGTAAATAGCTGAAATCATTAAATTTATGATTTTTAAATCCTATGACTATGAAATTGACCAAAATGGGACTGTGAATTTAGTAGTGCCCTATCAATGCTGTATGTGCTACAGTCACACCTCTGAGTGCTGTGTAGACATACCCAGATTGGGACAGAGACTTTGAGGCCTGTGCTTCAAGGGCTTAGATGCTACCAGAATACAGAGAATATCATCTACCTAACAGCCTTGCAAGTTTACCCTGGGATCAAGTCATCTGAGAGATTAAAGTGCAGATCTGCTCTCTTTTCAAGTTCACTATCTGAACTTTGTGGATTTGCTATCTGTCAAGATCTGCGAAGGCTGATCTACCAAGGCTGATCAAATCTTAGTTTAAAAGGGAAGCCACAGTTATTTGCTTCCCACTACACGCAGCTATAAAGGAGAGCAAGTCCCCAGAAATATACAGTCTCAGGAGGCCAGAGTAAAAGGCCCACGTGTATTTAGGTTCCCACTAAGATTCACTTAAATCAGCGCTTACCTGAAAACTTTGACACTAACAGATGATCCAATTGACTCCTGGCTCAACGGAGAGTTACAACGCTGCAACATTTTGCTGGCTGCCCTAGCTACTGACTGGAGATACTGAAAACAGTGAGTTCAAGACACTTTTTAAAACTGATCTTTAACATAACCACTGACTATACTGAGATCTATGTTGCTGTAACAGTTCGTGCAGGTCTCTTTTAGAGAAAGGACCCAGCCAGTGAAGGGATTCTTACTTTCAGTTCCTTTGACATTGGTTTAGTCCCATCCTGGGGACACCAGCCCTGATCCTGCACAGCACTTGGGGGGCCCCCCACTCTCCTGCAACAGCTACTCATGTGCTTATGTGCAAACACATTCAGATTGAGTGTCCAGAAATGGGCTACTGGGCCTTACATTCCATGATTTCAGGGGAGGCCTCTGTTGTGTCAGTGAAGTCAGCCCAGCAGAGCTTTGCAGGCAGAGGCTAGGTAGGGGAAGGGTTTGTGGACTGAGCACAGGCTTAGACCTAGAATACCAATGTGACTGCAATTGACCCTGATCAAGTCAATTTCACCTCTAAGACTATTCAGGGCTTAAGTCCTTCCCACTGTTCCCGTCTTCAGGCAGGTTGGGGGCATCCTTGAGGGAGGTCTCACCCCCCCTCTAACTGAGCAGAGGATTCGGGGGGGGGGGGGCTTTTTGCAGACCCCAACCCAATCCAACCATGATGGGGTAGCCCTGCCCTGACTGGACAAGCCAGCTAGGATCTTCCCAGAGCAGGAGGTTTCAGAGTGGATGCCCCACAGAGATGCATGGGACCCCTGCACCTCCATGCTATTGTTTCAGGCTCCCTGCAGACTCAGATGCTGCCGTGTCAGCTGCGCACTTTCATGACCCAGAGTAATGTAAGTGGAAGCTAAAGCCCACCAGCCAGGTCACTAGGCAGGTGTATCAGAATGAGGCCTACTAAAGTAGTGGAAATACACTACACACCAAGCCCCTGTACTTTGCTAGGCCCATTTACGTAGCCCTCTGCTTCCATCAGCTATAAATCCTGGTATGATGCTGCCATCTGTCACCTTGCAGCTGAATCAGCAGAATATAGCATCAACCAGAAGATTCCCAGAGGCCCCACTCCACGACATCAGTTACAAGTTCAAATGGCAAAGGTGAATCTGGCATGAGGCCCCGCGGGGGTAGAAGAGAGCACTCCGCTCTGCGTTTACACTGAGCCTGAGCCTTTTGAGAGCCAAGAAATCCCTCTGGAGTCTGCCCCGCAAGAAAAACAGGAGAGCAAGTGATTTGGGCATCACAGGCCACTTCATTTCAGGGACCAGTGCTTCTGGCAAGCAATTTGAGTAGCTCACATCCCCAACCCTCGGTTCCACAGCCTCTTTTACCCAGGCCTCACTCAGATATGGAAGCAGTGTGACAAGCGTTAGTACACAGGATTGGCAATCAGGGTTCCCAGGTTCTGGTACCAGTTGCCACTAGCTCACAGGTGTGACCTTGGACAAGGTCATGCCATGTCTGTGCCTCAGTTTCCCTCTCTGTACAAGAGTGGGTGAATTCCCCATTTTAACTGGACTCCAGGTTTTAACAGAGCTAACACCATACAACCGAGTCATCCTGTAGCTTCAGACAGTCTCAGGCCCCCTGCAGATATCAATTACGTCACATACCAAGAAACTAAGGCGCAAATCACTAACACTGACTGAATACAGTCCAGACACCCTGACCCCCACTGCCTACCCAAACCACTAGAGGCACCGTCTAGGTCTTACATGCTGCCAACCCCTCTCCCACACAAAAATCAGTCAGGACTGAGACCTGCAGGGCAAAGATAAGCACCCAGAAATATTATAGGCAAGCCAGCTGATTGGTTTCAAAAACTAGTCTAACAAGGTGGACAGCTCAACACAGATGTAGTAGATCAGTGCAGGCAGGCAGAGGGTTTGGCCCGAGCCCTGATGGGGCACTAATATCCAGCCACCACGAAAGAATTAAGCCACCTGTGAGGGTGCACTCGGAACCGCAGACCTCCGATTGCAAAGCTGGGGTGGGGGTTATTGTAGAATGTGTTCCCCCCACCCCATCAGAATCCAGGAGGTTGTAAAAAAAAAAAAATATCGAGGCAGCAGCTGCTAGAGGCAGCAGATGGCATTTCGCTTCAAGATGGCCAGCCCTGCAAGATGGACTCCAACATAGCACCAGTGAGGATCAGCTCTTAACACCCCCACTTGCATTTTGGTGGAAGTAGGGTGACCAGACAGCAAATGTGAAAAATCGGGACGGGTGGGGGGTAATAGGAGCCTATACAAGAAAAAGTCCCCAAAATCGAGACTGTCCCTATACAATCGGGACATCTGGTCACCCTAGGTGGAAGCACCACTTCCATTCCCAGCAGAGGGACCATGGCCAGCTCTCTTTCACGCCATAGCTACTAGTCCTGAAATCTAAGACCATGTCTACACGATCACTAATGTGACAAAACGTATGTCGCTCAGGGGTGTGAAAAAACCACTCCCCTGAATGCTTCTGCCTGTGAAACTTGGGTGCACAGTGCCAGGGCGGCGGGAGAGCTTCTCATGCAAGTGATTTTATGATGTCAGCAGGAGAGCTCTCTCCTGTCAGCATAAAGCAGCTACACAAGCGATCTTACAGGGGACGCGGCTGTATCGGTACCGCTGGAAGTCCGCTAGTGTAGACATGGGCTAAGTGCGGCAGGAAGGGCCACCTAATACGGCTGCAGCTTTGAACCCAATGACTGTGCCGCCCAAGGAAGAGAAGGTGGCGAGGACGTGCTGTTCTAGAGGCAAGAGGACTGGGTCGCTCGTTTCTGCAGCATCACTGCAAAACTACGCTTGCTACATAAGGGGGTCTGTTTTGGCATGACTCATGAGAACCACGTCTGCATCCTTGCACTCTCTGATCATCTATCAGACATTTGTATTACCATGGCAACTAGGAGTCCTTCTCATGGAGCAGGACCCCCTTGTGCTAGGTGTCCATCACCATGGCCCCTTTCCCGGTTGCCCCCAACTGAATGGGGAAGATGTAGCAATGCTTTAGGGCCTACGCACAGAGGAATACAAGGGATCTTAAAGGCAAACATCTGCACCAGCCCAGCTAAGGTTTTAACAGAACTAATGGCATACAACTGAGTCATCCTGTTGCTTCAGCACTTGACAGTCTCCGACTCCCCCGGATATCGATTCAAGATAAGCTGGCCAGTCTGCACTGGCCACGGAGTGGGGGATGTGGCTACTTCCACCCCACTGCAGGCATTCTACCGCAGTGACATTGAGAGGTCAGGATGCGGAACGCCAAAACCAGATGAGAACGCATTAGGCACACGCCACAGACACTGCCGTCTTCGCTCAGGCACGGATACCCGGCGGCAAACCTCAGGGACTTTACAAGCATCATTTTATGGATGCGGAGAGCTAGGGAGATTAAACGACCTTGGAAGAGTTGGTAGCAGAATAGAACACAAGCCACCCAACTCCCTCTGCTTTTACCGTGTTGCCTCTGTAAGACAAGCGGCACTCGCCTTGGTACTTGTTCTCATCTCTAGGTTTCCTCACCAAGAGCTCCTGTCTGCTGTCCCACACCAGAGGACGCAGCCAGTTTCACCTCTGGCAGACTTCCAGCAATCAAAGACAGGAAGTCTGCTCAGTTTAGATACTCACTCAGCACCACGGCCAAGGGGCACAAATATGCACACCCGTTTTCTTCTGAAAGGGGAGGCAGGAGAGAGAACAGCTTGCTGGCTGCAGATGCTGATAGAGGCAAGAGTGCCTCCCTGGAGAGGATCTATAAATGTACTTGGGTCTCGGAGGCCTGATGTACTGATGAAAAGTGCGAGGTAATACAATTGTATATCTCAAAGCGCTTTACAGAAATTGCCTCAGTTTCCCCATCTGTAAAATGGGGGGTAAAGAGAAGGGAAGTGACTTGCCCAAGTGGATAGAGCACACAACTATCTCCCCACTGTCTACACTAGGTTTCAACAGATCAGCATTTTAACCATCAGTCTTGAGCAGGATTCCACAGCCGCTTCTCGCCCTCCCACCAGTGGCTGATTTTAAGCTAGATGCCATACATTAATTAATAGGGAGCGACTGCCTCTTCTGCAGAGGGGAGGGACATGACATCAGTAGTGGTGCAATACAGCAGAGGCTGGGCAATAATATTACCGTCTGTTCTCCGATGCAGGCGCAATTTTGCTGTGGGGAGCATGCCATCTCCTGCCTGTGCAACTGTTACCCCCCACCTAGATCACCTGGAGGGAGGGGAACCAATATAATCTCACTGGAAGTACTACAGTTAGGAAGGAAGCGGTTTAAATCCCTCCAGGGTCAGGGGATTTTCAGTGCCCGCTGTCTGAGACGTGCAACTGGAAGGACAAGCAGGCTAGCAATAAAACACTTCCCACATCAGGGGGGGCAGGGCACAGCAAGGAGAGCACAGGGCCACTAGCTGTGGAACAAGCAGCAGGGCAAATTCCTTAGAGGTGTTCTGGGCTGGGGTTGGGGGGCAGCACATCCAGTCAGCTCCAACCAGGCATGTAAGAGGGTTGGAGGGACAAGGCCTCAAGCAGGAGACACGGCCCCCGCGGTTTGGTCTATTTTGAGTGGATTCGATTTTAATTAAGCAGCACAGAACCCACTTGATCTGATCAGCCGGGAGATTCTGCCCATAGATCTCCCACATGGATGGTGATGGGTGGTCCAAAGGAAGAGCAACGCATCTGCCCATCCCCCACTGAAGGAGGGACTCATTTCTTGCATGACTGCAGGGGGTGACTAGAAGGTAAATCCCCCTCCGGCCCTGCCGGGAGGGGGAGGGGAGGTGCTGCTGAATCTGAGCGGAGTTTCCCCTGATGTTTCCATGTTTCTAGAGAGATCCATGGTGCAAGGGCACCAACAGGTCACAGTCTGCATCATCACCCTCCACCCCACCCCCCTTTGCAGATGTCACCCCCTCAAACTGCCCCCAAACACATGCAACTGTGAACTGCACCCCAAGGAGATCCCTGCACTCCCCTCCCCACCCCAGGGCACCCTGATTACTCCCACCTCAGAGCTGCATCCCTCCCTTACCAGGCAGGGAACCCCCACCACCCTACTTCCCTGATACACCCCTGGGCCCCCTCCCATTTACATGCCACCCTAGATGCTTGTTTCACTCCCATCCAACCCCTCGACAAGACACCCCTCCTCACAACTCCCTGCACATACGTAGTGCCCTAAGCCATGTTCCCCCCCAGCCTCCTCCCCATCTGCAGCATCTTCTACCCCCCCCCCCAGCTTTCCACAGCTGCAGCCCCTGCCCCACAGCACCTCTAGTTCTGCCACTACTAACCCCCCACATGATGCCCCTCAGACCTCCTCCTGGCCCAACGCCACATCACCCCCCATCCCATGCAGCCACCAACCCCAAAGCCCTGCTGTTCACCATAGACACCCCCACAAGCCAGGCTCCCCCCCCCATTTCCCCAGCCCACTCTGCCCATCACCACAGCCAAACACACTAACGCAACCACTAAGAGCCACCCCATAGCTCCCCCCCACCCGCACCCCACTTCCCCAGCTCACCTTGCAACCCCCCCCCCCCACCAGAGCCAGCCACCTTCACCCCAAATCTAACCCCTGCTGCATCCCCCACAGCTTCTCCCCACCTGGAGCCCCCTACTTCTTAACCCCACATCCCCCCCTCCCCCATACCCATCCCCTCCCCCACCCCTTGTCCCATCCCCACCCCAAAAGCATCCCCCTCCCCCCAAATCCATCCCCTCCCCCACATCCCCCATACGCATCCCCCTCCCCCCCAAATCCATCCCCTCCCCCCCCCGCCTCCCATCCCATATCCAGCCCCCCCAGAACCATCCCCGTCACCTGCTGCGCCCTGCACCACATACCAGGAGCTCTGGGGTCTGGGTGGCGTCGAACGAAAGCAGCAGCCGCTCAAACGCCCGTTTATATACTCCCCCCGCCCCTCCCCTGCCACGCCTCCATCACCGCCTAGCCACGCCCCTCCCTCTCTGGCGCGCGCTGTCCCCGCCCCGCCCTCCCGAGCAGCGCGCGCCTTAGTAACCGCACAGCGCGTGCCGGTCAAACCGTCGCGATGGAAAGCGGGCGAGGGGCGGGGGAAAGAAAAAGCTGGTGGCCTCTACTGCGCAGGCGCCGTGGCGTGGTCGCGAGGCGCGCTGGCGGTTGCCAAGCGCCTCCTCCAGGACCAGCCCTTCGCCCCGCCCTTTCCCGCTTCTGTGCGCACGCGCAGATTCTTCTGCCCCTCACCATCCTCCGGCGGCACACCTGGTCGCGAGGGCTTCTGGGGATTGTAGTTTTCCTGACTGCTCCCTGCCTGGTGTGAGCTGGACCCTGCAATGCACCTCTGGTGGGGCAAGGGCGGGAGCCAGGACTCCTGGGTTCTGCCACTGCCTCCCTGGGAACTGAACAAAACACGAGATGGGGCGGGGTATGGAAATTAATAGATAGATGGATAGATAGAGGCAGTGTACAGGGATGGAGAGATAGGGCAACACAATGCTTAGGGGTACGGAACGGCTGCCGTACGAGGGAAGATTAATAAGACTGGGACTTTTCAGCTTGGAAAATTGACTGCTAAAGGGGGGATATGATCGAGGTCTATACAATCCTGACGGGTGTGGAGAAAGTAAATAAGGAAGTGTTATTTACTCCTTTTTCCCATAACACAAGAACGAAGGGCCACCAAATGAAATTAACAGGCAGTAGCTTTAAAACAAACAAAAGGACGTATTTCTTCACACAACCCACAGTCAACCTGTGGAACTCCTTGACAGAGGATGTCGTGAAGGTCAAGACCATAACAGGGTTCAAAAAAGAACTAGATAAATTCATGGAGGACAGGTCCATCCATGGCTATTAGCTATTAGGGATGGTGTCCCTAGTCTCTGTTTGCCAGAAGCTGGGAATGAGCGACAGGGGATGGATCACTTGAGAATTCCCTGTTCTGTTCATTCCTTCTGGGGCACTTGGCACTGGCCACTGTGGGAAGACAGGATACTGGGCTAGATGGACCTTTGATCTGACCCAGTATGGTAGTTCTTATGATGAGATAGATAGATAGATAGATAGATAGATAGATAGATAGATAGATAGATAGATAGACAGATAGATACGGGATATGGGTACAGATAGATAGATGGTGGGGTATGTATAGTGATAGATAGATTAGATGGATGATGGGTGTATGTATGGGGATGGACAGATAGATAGACAGGTAGATAGAGAGAGGAGTGTGTATGGGATTAAATACATAAACAGATAGATGGTGGGGTATGTGGGGATGACTAGACAGAAGAGGGGTGTGTGAATGGGGGATGCATAGACATATGGGGGGATGGATAGCCAGATGAGGCGTGTGTGTATGGGGGATGGATAGACACATGTGGGGAGGATAGACAGAAGAGGGGTGTGTGTATGGGGAATGGATAGACAGATGAGCGATGGGGGGGATGGATAGACAAATGACGAGGGGATGACTAGGGAGATGAGGGGGGTGGATGGGGGTGATGCAGAAGCAGGGGGACAGCTGGGCACTGTAGCTGGGTCCCCGTGCCGGCTGGCTCCCTGTTCCAATGCTGGAATTGCTCGGCGGCCTCCCATCCCCCCAGCCGGTGGCCGGGGGTGCGTGCGCGAGCCCGCCGCCCGCCTGACGTCAGCCGGAGAAATGAGCCAGCACAATTGAGCTGTTAATAATTCAGGCGACAGCCGAGGGGGGGGGCGGGCAGCTGATGCTCTCGCCCACTGTGGCTGATGCCTTTGAAAAGGCCAGGCCTCAAGGAGAATCCCGCTGCCATGGCAACCCCCAGCCCATCACTCACACAGCATTGGCTTCCCAATATGCCTGCCGCAGCCCCCACCCCCACCCAGCCCCCCTACATGGGGGGGTTAACCCTCTATGGGCCAGAGGAATTGTGGGTCTACAGGCAACTGGCCGTGACTCAGCACAGATCACCCAACTCTAGCCTGCTGGTTAGGCCCAGCTAGGCCAGAGAGAAGGGCCAGGACCCTGAGAGTCGGGACCCCCTGTGCCTCCTGTTTGAGGCATGATGAGGGGGAATTAGAATGAAAAAAACCAAGCCCCCCGGTCTTGTGACAATTAGGAGCCCGGACTCATGGTTTCTGTCCCTGGGTCTGGGAGGGGAGCAGGGTCCAGTGGTTAGATCTGGGGATTAGGACTCCTGGGTTCTCTCCCCAGCTCTGGGAGGGGAATGGGATCGAGGTTTTTAGAAGGAGATGCGGAGAGTCAGAACTCCTGGGTTCGGCAGTAGCTCTCCCCTCTGCCACATTGTCTGACCTGCAAGACACAAATATTACCCAAAAAATCATCCCATGAGATGATTCCACAATCCTTTGTGAATGATGTTAGGGTTAGGGGAAGATCGCCATCTTTCGCTGTGTGTCTGTGCAGCGCCTGGCACAAAGGGGCCCCCATCTCAGCTGGACAAGCCTGGCACAACCATTATGATCCTACATACAGTTAACGTCTCTGAGTTAGGGAAGGGCCTAACTGATACTTTAAGATCATCGCAGGACTAAAATAACAAGCCAATCAATGAGCAGAGCAAGAGAGAGGAACCAGCATCCAAATCAATAATCCGCACTAATGCAAACTCCGGCATGGACTGCCAGCATGACCAGGTATCTGTCTGCCCTAGGGAAGTTACATCTCAGAGCCAGTGACCTGTGCCCCACCCAGGCCACCCATCCTTTTTGGTCTTTGTAAATGCAGAACCCTTCCCAGATCACCCCCAGAGGCTGACACCCCCACCCCCTTCCTCTCTGCATCTGAACATAGATTCACCGGAGATTGCCTGAGTTATCTTGTCCCAGCTCTGATACTGTCTGCGTTTGCAGCTTTGGCTGCAGACAGGCCCGGGGGGGCCCTGGGCGGTGGAGAAGAGACTAAAAATAAATCGTCAGGCCTCACTGGAGAGAGAGGGAGAGACAGGGAGAGAAAGAGGGGAAGGAAAAGAGAGAGAGAGAGCTGCAGAGAGATGGAAAAGAAAAGAGAGAGAGAGTTGTGTTTGGTAATAGATAGATAGATAGATAGATAGATAGATAGATAGATAGATAGATAGAGGGGGTGGATGGGGATAGACAGATAGATAGATAGAGGGGGTGGATGGGGATAGATAGATAGATAGATAGATGGGGTGTATGGGGATAGATAGATAGATAGATAGATAGATAGATAGATAGATAGATGGGCTATATGGGGATAGATAGATACATAGATAGATGGGGTGTATGGGGATAGATATATAGATAGATAGATAGATGGGGTGTATGGGGATAGATAGATAGATAGATAGATAGATAGATAGATAGATAGATAGATAGATAGATGGATGGATGGGCTATATGGGGATAGATAGATACATAGATAGATGGGGTGTATGGGGATAGATAGATAGATAGATAGATAGATAGATAGATAGATAGATAGATAGATAGATAGATGGGCTATATGGGGATAGATAGATACATAGATAGATGGGGTGCATTATAGATAGATAGGTGTGTGTAGTGGAATAGTTTGCTTATGAGAATGTCATGTAGAACTGTCTCAAAAGCCTTACTAAAATCAAGATATATCAGGTGAACTGCCCCCACCCCCCAATCCACTAGGCCAGTTACCCTCTCAAAGGAGGAAATTAGTTTAGTTAGGTTTGTTTTCTTCTTGACCAATCCATGTTGGCTATTCCTTATAACCTATTATCCTCTAGGGGCTTACACATTGATTGTTTAATCATTGCTTCCGGTATATCTTTGCAGGTATCGAAGTTAGACTGACTGGTCCATAATTCCCCGGGCTGAGGTTGTCCGTGGCTTGGATCGCCCACCCTCGTGAGCCTTGTCCCAGTTTGTTAGCTCTGCGTCTGATATTATGGGGGTGGGCTGTTTTGGCTGGGGAAGGATTTCTTGGAAGTCAGGACTCCTGGGTTCTGTCCCCAGCTCTGGGAGGGGAGTAGGGTCTAGTGGGTTAGAGCAGGGGGAGGGTTGGGAGTCAGGACTCCTGGGTTCTAGTTTTGCTTTTAGGTAGCTAGATGGACAGAGGAGATCAAATGGTCCATGGATAACAGACACAGAAGGAGGTGATAACACAGAGAGGGAAGATAGAAACAAGGGTGTGTATGGGGATGGATAAATAGATGGAGGGGTGTTTTGATTGGGAATGTTTTGCATTATATAGTCACTGGAATGAATGTGTGTGCATCCCTGCTGCCCCCTGCTGGAACGGATGAACCCTGCTCTCTCTCTCTGCGTGTGGTCTTTGTTGTGTACGGTATTGTGTGTGTGCATGTGTGCGTACGCACATACATCTTCCTGCTCCTCTTTTGGCTAGAATCACAACTATTCCTGTGTGCCCATGTCCCCGCACGGCTAAAAGCCGGTGGCGAGTCCCGCCTCTCCTGCAGGCCGGGGCTGGTGAGCTCTAGATTAACTAGGGCATAAACTCTGTGAGTGTGTGTGTGTGTGTGTCCTGCTGCCTTGTCCTGGCTTGTTTGTGCACCGACGGGTCACGCAGTGCTGCATGTGAGCGCACATGCGTCCCTCTGCTGGGCAGCCCGGGAATTTGCGAGCTGACGCACCTCAGGGACTCGGGGCGCTGTTTTACGGGCAGGCCAAGCTGTGCAAAGTGCTGCCAACGCACAGGGAAAAGACAGAGCCCGTCGGGGTCTCTGTCAGAGGCAGGGGAGCACCTGAGACGATGGGTCCCATCGCCCGTGCCCACTTGCTCTCCCCCCGTTCCAGATCTAGTGCCGTGTTGCTACATAGCGCAGGCTCTCGTGGGTTCATAGATTCCAAGGCCATGAGGGACCGTTGTGATCATCTACTCTGACGTCCTGTGTCACACCCGTGTCACACGACCTGCCCTGAACGAATTCCTGTTGGAGCTAGAGCAGAGCTTTTCCAGAAATCCTGGTCTCCCAGCCTGCCGTCGCTTCCCGGTTCTGGCACGGGCTCCCCCTCGCTTTTCGACGGGGCCTCGTCGTGATCACTGGAGGAGAAAACCTTTATTCGCAGCACTAGAAATAGAAGTACTAGTACAGCAGAACCCCGTTTCTCCCATCGAATTGGGACCGGGACCAGATCGGATAATCAAACACGCGGGTAATCTGGAGAAGGGGAAAGTGCGAGGCTGTTGAGCGGCCACAGGAGAGAGCACCTGCTTCTGGACCTGTATGCGCTGGCTATTTGGTTAATACAGAGAGCTGGATACTGGAGGGGCAGATAAACGGGGTGGGGGGTCTACTGTAGTAGTAGTATATTAGATGTATTACGGTAGCACCTACCAGGACCCCATTGTGCTATGAGCTGCACATTATTATTGATTAGGTGTATTATGGTAGCGCCTAAAGCCCCATTCATGGACCAGGACACCACTGTGCTAGGCACTGTTCATTATTGTTTATTAGGTGTATTATGGTAGCACCAAGGCATCCATCATGGCCTAGGACCCTATTGTGCTAGGTGCTGTATATTACTGTTTATTAGGTATAGTACGGTAGTGCTCAGGCCCCCCGCTGTGCCAGGTGCTGTACATTATTAGGTGTATTACAGTAGCACGTAGGTGCTCCAGTCAGGCCCTAGGCCCCCCACCCCTCGCTGTGCGGCAGGTGGTGGGCGCTGGGATCCCGTCCTTCGTTCTGTGCCAAGAGTCTCTCTCGCCTCTGTCCTCTTGATGGCAGTGAGTGGCTTCAGAATGGCTCAGGCCTGGATTTCCAGCCTCCGCTTTGCAGCCGCAGGCTCTGTATCCTCCTAGGTTCCCAGGGCGGATGGGACCGTCCTGCCCATGCAGGCTGCCCCCTTGGCATAGTCCAGGCCCCAGGGATCACTGCGATCGTTAATCACATTTATTACCGTGGTAACTAAGGGCCGACCAGGGCCAGATTGCGCCAGGCGCTGCACACACACAAAGCAGCAGGCAGGGTGGGGAAAGAGCTGGGACACCCACCCCCTCCCCCCACCCAGTGCAATCAGAGATGGCAGCAAGCCCACATGGCAGGAGGCGAGGTACCTGGGTGGGTACGTCTCGCCTGCGCAGCCCTGGGTCCAGCAGGGTGCTGGCACTGGGGTGGCCCCGGCTGGGCCCCATTGCACCCCCTCCAGCAGGGCAGCCTCTGCAGTCGCAGCTGCTCCCTTGGCTAAGTCCTAGCCCAGCTGGAATGTAAATGATCACCCTGCATGCGACTTTCATCGCAACACTGGACTTTAGCTGCAAAGCCAGGGCTCCCACTGCAAGCGTGTCCGGGTCTCCCTTCATTTTTCTGCATGTGCATTGCCTTACTGCAGTTCCATCTCCCCTGAACAGCGGTAATAGCCCCTGGCCTTCCCCTGCCAGGGAGCCTGAGACTGGCATGCTGTTGCTTTACTTTCCCCCCCGCCCCCAGGGATTTTAACAGCTGTAGTAGCTCAGGGCCTTTTGGAATGGCAGGAGTTTGCCTATCAACACCTGTCTAAATGAGACTGCTTACATTTTATGCCTGCGTCTTTGATTAATTTATGGAGACTCCCATTGGCCAAGTAAAGTTAAATCCTCTCCTGGATCTTACAGAGCTCTTCATGGGATAATACCTTGTGGGTTGGAGTTCCACGGGCTAACTGGAGCACTTATAAAAAGGGCAGTTCCTGGGTCTGCCCCACCAGGTGGGGACACTCTAAACATCAGGGGCCAGGAATGGTCCTATTGGCCTGTGTTGCTCAGCAGGATTCAAAAAAAGAGTGGGATCTTTATATGCATAATATGAACATCCACAGTTACACCCCAGAGCGATGAGTAGAACCCAGGAGTCCTGCCACCCAGCCCCGCACCCTGCTTTAACCCACTAGACCCCACTCCCCTCCCAGAACTGAGAATAGAATCCAGGAGTCATAAGAACGGCCATTCTGGGTCAGACCAATGGTCCAGCTAGCCCTGGAGCCTGTCTCTAACTCTGGCCAATGCCAGGTGCTTCAGAGGGAATGAACACAACAGGGCAATTATCAAGTGATCCAGCCCATCATCCAGTCCCAGCTTCTGGCCCCCAGAGGTTTAGGGACACCCAGAGCATAGGGTTGCATCCCTGACCATTGATGGACTTAACTAAAGTTCCTGGAGGTTCTTTTTTGAATCCCGTTACGCATTTGGCCTTCACAACATCCCCTGGCAGTGAGTTCCACAGGCTGACTTTGCGTTGTGTAAAGAAGTAACTCGTTTTTTGTTTTAAACCTGCTGCCTATTAATTTCATCATGTGAAGCCCAATTCATGTGTTAAGTGAAGGAGTAAATATCATTTCCTTATACACTTTCTCCCCCCCAGCCATGAGTTTAAAGAGCTCGATCATATCCCCCTCGCATCATCTCTTGTCCAAGCTGAACAGTCCCATTTCATTGCCCCTTTTTCAATTCTGACATATCGTTTTTGAGATGGGGGAAACCAGAACTGCACCCAGCATTCAAGGTGTGGACATAGCATGGATTTATACAGTGGCATGATGATATTTTGTCTCATCTATCCCTTTCCTGATGGCTCCCAGCATTGTTAACTTTTTTTGATTACCCCTGCACATTGAGTGGATGTTTCCAGAGAACAATCCATGACTCCAAGATCTCTTTCCTGAACAATAACAGCTTAGCTAGACGCCATCATTTTGTATGTAGAGTTGGGATTATGTTTTGCCCACGTGCATTACTTTGCACTTAACATTAAATTTCATCTGCCATTTTGGTCCCCAGTTCTGTGAGATCCCTTCGTAACTCTTCAGCGGCAGCTTTGGACTTCACTAGCTTGAGTATTTTTGTACCTGAAAACTTTGCTGTTCACCCCGTTTCAGATCATTAATGACTACTTTGAACAACAGCGATCCAAGGGATCCCCACTACTTACCCCTCTCCACTGGGAAAACTGACCATTTGTTCCTACCCTTTGCTTCCTGTCTACTGACCCAGGAAAGGACCTTCCCCATCACCCCGCCCCCCCACCCCCCCCCCCCCCCGCTCAGTTTCCTTAACCAACTGCTTGTAGCTCCCACAGCCACCACCAGGTGGAGCCAGCAACTCAAACTCCTGCCACTGCTGCTTTTCAGCCTCTCTCTATTTTTGCTGCCCAATTTTTCCCCTTTAATACTGTTTAAACAGGCACCAGCAGAGCCCTTGTTCTTCCAACAAGGAAAACAAGGTTGGGCCCAGCTGACCAGGCTCTGCCGCTCTGCCCACTTCAGAGCAGCTCCCGGATCTCTCTATTCCCAAGCGGACCAGGGGCCTGAGGGGATGGGAAGAGGAGGGGAGCGCTCTCTGTGGCACCTGCCCAGTCTCCTCCAGGATGTAAAAATCAACCCCTGGAGCCTTCAGGCATCCATCCGAGGGCACAAATCCAGCCCAGCCCCATAGCGTGGAGGGCTGAATCCAGGGGACGAATGGGCATGACTTCACAGCAAGAGGCTCAGGCTCTTACAGGCAGCATTGGTCACACTTGGGACAGCACCCCCCTCTCAGGGCAACTGGCCCAGGCTCTCTGCAGACTCAGGCAGCGTCCTGTATCAGTTGCACCCAGGGAAGTTCCCCCCTCAGCGTGCAGTTCTGATCCCATCCCATAGAGGGCAGAATTGCACATGCACCCTTCAACCCACCCAGTTGCCTCAGCCTCACCCTGGAGCAACCCGAGGTGGGGTAGGCCGGGCTCAATGTCTGGAGCCAATCCAACTCTCTGCCCCAATAGCTGATGCGATTCTGTCCCCGCCCACTGGCTCATGGTAGCTGCAGTCATAACATTGGGGTTTGTAGCCCCTCAGTGTGGCTGGCTCAGTTGCCCCCTAGAGGGAAAAGCCCCAGTCCCATGCTCCACCCCCCTGAGCCAGCCAGTCCCCGAGCCCTGGAATGGTTTGGAGCCAGTGCTCCCTAGAGGAGAAAAGGTCCCTCGTGTCCTATTCCCTATATCCCCTCCCCACACACACATTTTTAGATGATTTTTTTATTTTCTACAACAATCAGAAAAAAATCTCAAACCTACCGATAAAAAACCAGCCCAGCTTTTTGCAAAAGTATGTACAGCATCTGGGATTCCATAACTCTGCTAAAAAACACTTCATTTTAAGACAGCTTTGAATAAAAGTTAATCTTAAAAGCTTCAAAATATTAAAAAAATATCCAGGGAAACACAATGTACCGTTCTATGAACCAGCTGGGGATTGGAGCCAAAATTGGAGCCAGTTCTCCAGCTGGTGTCAAGCGGACGTCGCTCAACTGAGATCAATTTATACCAGTTGAGGAGCTGGCCCAAGTATTTCAACCAAATGTTATGTTAAAATTAAGGCTAAAATTTAGAGACATCCCCCTCCCCCATAACGACTCCAGATTCCCCCAGTAATGCCCTGCTTTTCTGTGGCAATTAGGAGGCCCTGTCCCTTGCCTGACTTGAGAAATCTCAGGATCGAATTCATAATAAAAGCATCAGGTAGACAATGCCCCAACTGCTTTGCCAAGCCTCGTGACAACGGGCCAGCCAGTGTCCTGTGTGCCCTCCGAGGAAAGACGCGACCGTCTCAGATCCACGGCCTCCATCTTCCGCACTGGTGGTGCTCCTGGGAAGCGATCGGGAAGGAAAGCGGGTTGCGTTTAAACCACCAAGCTCTCTCTGCTGAGGTCCTGGTTCTAGAAGGGAAACAGATGCAGCAGGATCAGCAAAGAGAGGGCGCCGTTTCCTAGCCACAGGCCCCCCCAGAGGTGAATGCCTTCCAGTGAGACTTGAAGCACACCTGTTGAGCCAATCATAAAGATCAAGAGGTGTGGGTGTGGGTGTCCCTCTCCCTGGCACTAACGTAGCTATGTGAATCCCAGGATATTAGCGAGACAAGGGGGGGGTGAAGGAATACCTTGGAAGCTTGCCTCCTTCACCAACAGGGGCACAGACAGCATGGGTTGGGAGCTCAAAAAAAAATAAATAAAAAAAATCGGGATTGGCTTTAAAAAAAAATATGTTGGGTGCTTATTTTGCTGTCTAGTTCCAGAGTCTCAAAAGGCATGTGGTGGGTGGGTGGGTGTGTGAGAGAGAAATCAGCACATGCCCCAAGATTTGAGGGGTGTGAGGGGAAATGCCTCCCAACCCTTTTTCCCCAGCCATGAGTACAAAAAAAACTGCTTTAAAAAAAATAAATCCCACACCAAACAATAGGAGACTTGTGATGAAACCTTAACAGGTAGACACACCACCTGTTCACTAGCCAATTCACCAACGAGCCAGCCACCAGGGCTTTCTGGGGAAGACAGAGTCAAAGAGGAAGAGGACAGCAGAGCCCCGAGCCACAGAGTTTTGGAGTCTAGCGCTCAGTTATGTGGGCTGTGTACATCTGCCTGCCCTATTCCCCGAGCAGAGATTTATCCTACAGCAGTTAAAGGCTTCCTGCCCCACACATCCTGTCAAAGACCCTTATGTGGAGGAACAATGAACCTAGATCACAGCTAGACCTGCGAGAAACAGCCGTGCTGCTGCCATTCTTGATATGGATTTGCAATTTAGCGCCCCCTAGAGGAGAAAGGCCCCATGTCCCATTTGCTGCCACGTCCCCCTGCCAAGCCAGCGCCACACTGTGGAGTGGGACGGCAGCGGGCGCCCCCTAGAGGGGCAGGGCCCCGCGTCCCATCCGCTTACCCGTCGGAGCTTGCGGTCGTTCTTGCCCCGGGAGGAGACCGACTCGGTTTCCGTGTAGGGTGGCGGCGGTGGGGGGAAGCCATCGTCAGCCCGGTCCCTCCTGTTCCCCGATCGCGCGCTGGACCCGCTGCCCCCGTCCAGGTCCTCGCGGCTGCCGGCCCGCCCCTTCTTGCGCAGCGCCTCCTGCAGGAGCCGGCCGTCGTAGTGGCCCCTATCCAGCTCCCGCAGGTCGTCCCTGCTGCGGCTGCGCCGCTGGCCGTAGTGCTCCTCCTCCCGCCAGTCGGGGGAGCTGTCCCGACGCTGCCTGCCCCGCCCCCTGCCCCGCCCCTCAGGCTGCGGGGACCAGTCGCGGTCCAGGTCGTCCACAGAGTGGGAGCGGGGCCGCCGGGCGTAGTGCTCCTCCTCGTAGCGCTCGCCCCGCCGGGGAGGGGGGAGCAGGCGCCGGTTCTCACTGCCCCGCCCGCTCTCCCCCTCCCCCACATCGCTGATGGGCGACATGGGCCGGCTCCGCAGCCGCCCCAGCCCCTGGCGCAGGTCCTGGCGCCGGTCGTCTTCGTGGAGGGAGCTGATCTCACTCATCACGGAGGCTGGGAGGGGAGAGAAAGGGTTAAATAGGCCTCCGTGCTCTCCCCAGCAGAGAGGGCTGGCCCCGATGCCCCAGGGCAGCACTAGGGGGCGCTGTGCTGCTTGGAGCAGCATGGGGGCACTCTCCCCTGACAGGGCTGGTCCCGATGCCCAAGCATGGGGCTAGGGGGTGCGGTGCTGCAGGGAGCGCTTGGCATCCCCCGGGTTTCTTGCCGGGTGGGAGGAGGAGAGGAAGCTACAGCCAGGAGGCTACTCACACTTCTCCAGCCTGCCATTGGCCTGGCCTGGCCGCGTAGGGTCGAAATTGGCCAGCTCCTTCTCCATGTAATAAAGGACCCGCATGGAGTCGTCCTGCTGGTTAGCCTGGATCCGGTATCCGCTCCGCACTGCTGGGGAGAGAGGGAGCCGGAGAGGGGAGTGAGTTAGAAACCCACTTAGTGCCAATCCTGTCGGGAAGGGGCAGGCACAACCAGTGAGATGCAGCCACATCGGCGGCAAGGCAGCTAGGTACAGCTTAATAGCAATGCCTGAGATGCAGCCACCTCTGGGAAGGGGCAGTTGGGGAACAGCCGCACATAACGCTGCACAACAGCAAGCAAAGGAGAATCTCAGATCCAAATGAATGGGGGTGGAATGGAACGGCCCAACGTGGGATTTGGCCATTGGGCGTATGGGGCACTTAGACCTTAAAGATTGCTTAGTGTGTTGATTCTTAAAGATGATTGGTGAGCATCTCTCTCCACACAGCGCCCCCTACCACCACGCTGGGGCACTGGGGCCAGCACTGACTGCAAGGGGAGAGCGCCCCTCCCCGCAGAGTGCCCCCCTAGCGCTGCCCGACTCCAAAAGGCAAGGGTGCCCTTCTGACAACTCTCTACACCATAGGTCTCCCATCCTAGCACTGTCCAGGCCGGACTCTGCTTAGCAGCATGGCTCAGGCCGTGAAGGGGCTAGAACTGTGGCTGCCTGAGCCGAAGGGGACACTATGGGACACGGGTGAGCAGTACCGACTCCATCCAGCAGGGGGCGGCAGTATCACATCAACTCCCGCTGCTGTACGGTCACCTGCCAAGTCTGCTTCACGGCCTGGCTTCTCCTTACCTGAGTTCCCACCACTATCCGTTTCCCGGAGCAGGGGCACCTGGGAGCTGTTCCCACCAACTACAAGGAAATCAAGAGAGATTAAGGACATCAACGGCCTCAGCCTTGCTGCTCCGTGCCATGATTTCCCCATCTATGCGCCCCAGTCCTGCAAGTCCCAGCGCTCCGGATTTGCGGGATCAGGGCCCATAGTGCTACCGTGTGACCAGGAAACCTATTATTTATTTATCATCTGGTAGATCCCATTGTGCCAGACACAGCAAGACACAGTCGCTGCCCCAGCCGAGATCAGGGCCCCATAGTGCCAGGCGCTGCCCAGACATAGTGAGACATAGTCCCTGCCCCAGCTGAGATCAGGGCCCCATAGTGCCAGGCGCTGCCCAGACATAGTGAGACACAGTCCCTGCCCCAAATGAGATCAGGGCCCTGTAGTGCCGGGCGCTGCCCAGACATAGCGAGACACAGTCCCTGCCCCAGCTGAGATCAGGGCCCCGTAGTGCCAGGCGCTGCCCAGACACACGGCAAGACAGTCCCTGCCCCCCACAATGAGTCAGCTGAGCCCCGCAACTGTAACTAGGACTGAGCATGCTGCTATCCAGCTTACATCCTACCCTCAGGTGATGTAAATCAGCATCGACTCCAGAGGCACTACGGCCAATTGACACCAGTGGGGGATCTGGCCCATCAGCTCCAGTGGAGCTGCAGCCAATTGGCAGATCCCCAGCTGAGGTCACCGACTCCAGTGACACATAATGGACACAGAAGGCAAAGTTACCGGAGCTGGCTCGGTCGTACTCGGCCCCGTAGCCGTTGTACATGGGCGACATGGGGCCCATGGGGATCATGGTGGCGGGAGGACCTAGCTTCGTGGGGTTTGGGTGGGCGTAGATATTGGGGGCACCGACACTCGGAGCGTAAACACTGGGGACGCCGGCAGTGGCAGCTTTTCCAGCGGCGTAGACTGAAAAGACAAAGCAGGGGGAGTTGGAGGGATCGGAACATGCACATCAGCAGAAATAGCCCCCACTGCAGGACTTGCCCAAACGGCCTTCCCAGCACCAGGGAGAGAACCCACGAGTTGGGCTCCCAGCCCCCCAGCTCTAACCACTAGACACCCCCCGCCCTCCGAGCCGCAACAGAACCCAGGAGTTGGGCTCCCAGCCCCCCAGCTCTAACCACTAGACGCCCCCTCCCGCCCCCTCCCGCAATAGAACCCAGGAGTCCACCCCCCCCCGCCCCCTCCTTTTGTACGTTTCCCGTGCAGCATGAGACAGAGGAGAGAACTCACGAGCTTCTGGGCAGCAGCACTTCTCGGGGCAGCAGGGGCACCGGACATAGCAGCAGCAGGTGTGGGGGCAGCACTGGCACCAGCAAATGCCGAAGAGGAGGAGGATGAGAAGGAATCCCAGCACCACCAGGACGACGAAGAGCCAGTCTGCGGAGGGGAAGAGGTTTCTCGTTATGACCTAGTCGCCAACGGAACCCACCCAGCAGATCGGCGGCAGGGCCGCCCTGCCCTGGGGAAACTGAGGCACACACCAGGGCCATGGTCTGACATGGGGCTTTGGGTTCGAGACATCCTAAGAGGGGCTGATTTACAGGAGGCCCCATGGGAAAGAAACCAGACCAGCTGGGAGACAGCATGGCCTAGTGGAAAGCACCCAGTTCTATTCCTGGCTCTGCCAGTGGCCTGCTGGGTGACGTGGACACATCACGGCGCTGTGCCTCAGTTTCCCCTTCTCTAAAAGCGGGGGTTATGATGTTGACCTCCTTTGTAAAGATCTGCTGACGGAGAGTGCTCTGAAGGAGCTAGGTGGCATCTGGAGCTAGATACACAAAAATCACTAGGGGAACTTTCATAGATGTCAAGGCCCAGACAGGACCATTCGGCCCTGCTGCATAGCTCAGGCTGAGAACCTCCGCCAGCAATTACTGCCTGCAGCCCAGACCTGGAGTGGAGCAAGAGCGCCCTTAACTCCACCCTTTTTGTAGATTTCAAGCCCATATCTGGTAGTTGAGCTAGAGCAGAGCTTAGAGACACCTGATCTCAGTGGAAAGACTCCAAGGGCTGGAGAATCTGCCCCATCCCTGGGGCAGTCATGCACAGGGTTAATTCCGCCCCCTGGGGAAAATCTGCCCCTTATTTCCACTCTGGATTTGTCTCGCTTCATCCCCCAGCCATCAGATCTCGTTCGCCTTTGTATGCTAGGTTAAAGAGCTCTCTGCTCCCCAGGGAGGTGCGGATAGACTAGCATCAAGTCACCTCTGAACCTTCTCTAGGAGAAATTCCACAGACAGTCTCCTGCTACCTGAGCACCGATCGTCCTTGTGGCTCTTTTTGAACCCCCCCTACCCAACATCTGCTCTCCCCACCTCCCAACACAAAGAGACAATGAAAGTGGGAGAGGTGCCATTCAGTGCAGGATTAGCCTGTGGAACTCACTGCCACAAGACGCTGCAGAGGCCAAGAATTTAGTAAGATCCAAAGAGGGAGTGGATGATTGGACAACCTTGGCAAAACCCTATAGTCAACTTGATGGCATTTGTCTAATGTAGCAAAGCGTGAAGGCCACATGCAATCCCCTCCAAAACTTCAGGGAATATTCTAGGCATCCATGGGTGGAACTCTATTGATTTTGAGGAGAAAGCAGAAGTCCAGAAGGGGGAAAATGGAGGACACAGAGGCCCCAGCATCTGATTAGCAAAGATGCAGCTCTGCAAGTGTCTATAAATGAAGGAACAAGTTTCTGGTGCCATTAACACCGTCGGGCATAACTCCTCTGCCCTGGGCTCAGCATCCAGACACAGTTTAACATATAGACGCCCTGCATGACTAGTCTCCCAGACAGAATGGTTGGGTACACACCCAGCTCCTGGCATATGGGGGGGGGGGGGGGTGCCACAGAGTCCCTGGCATGGGGAGGTGGAGGGAATCCCTGAAATAGCATGAGGATAAATACATTAAAGATTGTGAGATGCTTAGATATGACAGTGATGGGGGCCAGACAAGCAGATCACCACCATAGTCTGCCTGACCCCCTCCATCAGGCCTGTACCTTATAGTCTGGAAGGGGAGTGGGGTCAAGTGGGTTAGAGCAGCGGGGGCTAGGAGCCAGGACTCCTGGGTTCTATCCCTGGCTCTGGAAGGGGATTAGGCTCTGGGCTGGAAGGCAGGGTACATGCTCAACTCTGCTCTGTGCCCCACCACAAGGAGAGCGCAATCTAAACACTCATAAATGCACCAGGAGATGCGGAGTTCAGGCTCTGGAGGGACTGTCACCTTGAGTCTGACCCCTTTGATCCTTGCACTAAGGAGTAAAGCCAGGTCGAAAACATTCCCTCAGGACAGTTTTCTATCAGAAAATGCCACGCTGATGAAATCAAAGCGTTTCGCAGGAAGATACAGAAGTACTGCTGTTCAGACTTGTAGTATGTTATGTGAGCCTCCGGCCCCCAACCAAATGAAACAAACACTGAAACAAAGCGCTTTGATATGGTCTTTTCGGCATTCCGCCCCCAACATGGGGAGACTGGAGCCTGTCAAGATCCCACCCCGAATTTGGAATCTTGTCATTTCTGTTCTGCAGGAAATGTGGTTCCACCAGCGCTATCAAAGAATTTCACAGGGCGATCACAGCACGGTCCCCCTCTGCGGGACGGAACCAGAACTGGAGGATATTACCTAGAAATCGATTGTAATTACCTCATAATACTTAAGTATTACGATAGCGCCCAGCACCCCTATGCCAAGCACTGTACATTTTTATCGCTATTAGCTTTATTATGGTAGTAGTTAGGAGCCCCACTCTCGGGCCAGGAGCCCATTGCGCCAGGCGCTGTACAGGCACGGAACAAAGACTCTCCCAAAGAGCGAATTAAAGTCCCGTTAGCGATTTCTCTCCTCCCACCGGCTCACATCCTCCTAGCTCTGCCTCAGGCACGATCTAAGAGTAATGTGCACTGCATAAAAGCTAAGTGGTGGCATAATTCCCCCACCCTGCCCGCCCCAAATCTAGCAAGGCAAGTACCTTCCATGTGCCCTATCTGAAAGCCCGGCAAAAGCTCCGAGACTTCGGATGATTTGCCTATGGGACAGAGAGAGAGAGAGAGACAGTTACTAGAGATGTAGGCGAATGCCGTAAAGGCAAGCGATTTGAAGCCAGCTGTGCTACAAGGGGGGAGGTGGGGATAGTAAGCAACGCACTGGCCGAGGCGGGCATTCAAACTGGCACCCGAGTGCTTGGCACTTTAGAGATCTCACTCACACAGGGAAGAAATAAATAAATAAATAAAAGATTTGGGCTGTAGCTACAACTGGGTAACTGCCAGCGAGGTAAATCGTCACTGATTGGGCCCTGCCATGTGGGCATTTGGTGCCCTGAATGGAGGAGAGACTGAACTCCTCTTATCTAGCAACAAACCCTCAAGCCAGGCTTCCAGCCTTCACGGCTGCAGCGTCTGACTCCTGCCGCAGTAAGATTTGGCACGGCCGCCCGGGCTGTCTCACGTATCCTACAGGGGTGAAGTGGAGCCAGATGCTACATACTCCAGCAGAGAACCAAAGCCAGGGTAGGTCTGGCCACAGATCCACATGGTCCTGTTCTCCAGAACCCTCCAGCTGAATCGAAGATGGATTTGGCTGTGGATCCACTATGTTCTCCAGGACCTCCATAACAGTTTGGACCAACGGCATATCCAGAGCACCAGAGACAACTCCGTCCTCCTCCAAATGCCCCTCTCTGATCTCAGACTCCAGGCTGTCCTGAGGGAGGCCCCCAGGCCGGAGGCTGCTCAGTAAGGGTGCCGGAAAAGCATCTCCAGCCACGGCAATATTTTGCCCACCACTGAGCTCCTTTGCATCGCTGCATTTCTATTCTACGGAGAGAGGGGGAGGGATAGCTCAGTGGTGTGAGCATTGGCCTGCTAAACCCAGGGTTGTGAGTTCAATCCTTGAGGGGGCCATTCGGGGACATGGGGCAAAAATTGGGGATTGGTCCTGCTTTGAGCAGGGGGTTGGACTAGATGACTTCCTAAGGTCGCTTCCAACGCTGATATTCTATGATTCTAGGATATGCCTGATGAGATGCAACCCAGGAGTCCCGACTCCCAGCCCCCACCCCCAGATCTCCACAGAGGAGCTGTGCAGCACTGGTGCACCCACACAACTGAGTGCCAGCCTCCTTTGCTGTCCCCTAGGGGCAGGGAGCTGTGGCACTGCTCACGGGAGGGACACATTGGTGGCAATAACATAACCCTGGGGAAGCGCAACAGGATCAGTCATTCCAGGGCCAATCACTATGAGGTCATGGAGTTCCAGCGCCCAGAGGGCTGCTCTCTGAACGTTGAAACAGGCAGGACATGTGGGGATAAGAGCACGATCACCACAAACAGCTCCTGATTCACAACAAACTGGAACAGCCAGGAATAGAACCCAGGAGTCCTGTTTCCTAGGCACCCCCCCTACTTTAACCCATTAGACCCTACTCCCCTCACAAAGCGGGCATAGAACCCAGGAGTCCTGGCTCCCAGCCCCCTGCTTTAATGCACTAGAGTCCGTATCCCTTTCAGAACCTGGGATAAAACCCGCTGCAGAATACAGAATCCCTTTTAGCTCCAGCAGGTAAGCTAGCTTCTAACTCCCATACCTCCTGTTAGCAACCAAGCCAGGAGGGAGACAGTACATTTATGAGACAGGCAGCAGGGACCAAGAGAAGCTTCAGGAGATTTGGGGGGAGGCGCCCATGGAAAGTCACATCTCACGCCAGCTGCGAGTGTTGCTAGACAGTGCTGCATGATGATTAGCACTGTGCCTGGGAGTCAGGACAACTGGGTACTATTCCCACCTCTGCCAATGACTTACTGTGCGAAATGGGCAAGTCACTTTGCCTGCATGCATCAGCCCCCCCTGCCCCCCCCTTCGATCCTTTGTCTCATTGTAAACTCTTTGGGGCAGGGACTGTCTCTCGCTGTGCGGGCAGCAGCTGGCACAACGGGGGCCCCGATCTCAGCTGGGGCAGGGACTGTCTCTAGCTATGTGTCTGTGCAGCACCCAATGCAACGGGGCCCCGATCTCAGCTGGGGCAGGGACCGTCTCTAGCTCTGTGTCCGTTCAGCGCCCAATGCAACGGGGCCCCGATCTCAGCTGGGGCAGGGACCGTCTCTAGCTCTGTGTCCGTGCAGAGCCCAATGCAACGGGCCCCCGATCTCAGCTGGGGCCAGGGACTGTCTCTAGCTATGTGTCCGTTCAGCGCCCAATGCAACGGGGCCCCAATCTCAGCTGGGGCAGAGACCGTCTCTAGCTATGTGTCCGTGCAGAGCCCAATGCAACGGGGCTCCCGATCTCAGCTGGGGCAGGGACCGTCTCTAGCTATGTGTCCGTGCAGCGCCCAATGCAACGGGGCCCCGATCTCAGCTGGGGCAGGGACTGTCTCTAGCTATGTGTCCGTACAGCGCCCAATGCAACGGGGCCCCGATCTCAGCTGGGGCAGGGACCGTCTCTAGCTCTGTGTCCGTGCAGCGCCCAATGCAACGGGGCCCCGATCTCAGCTGGGGCAGGGACTGTCTCTAGCTATGTGTCCGTTCAGCGCCCAATGCAACGGGGCCCCCGATCTCAGCTGGGGCCAGGGACTGTCTCTAGCTATGTGTCCGTTCAGCGCCCAATGCAACGGGGCCCCCGATCTCAGCTGGGGCAGGGACCGTCTCTAGCTATGTGTCCGTTCAGCGCCCAATGCAACGGGGCCCCGATCTCAGCTGGGGCAGGGACTGTCTCTAGCTATGTGTCCGTGCAGCACCCAATGCAACGGGGCCCCGATCTCAGCTGGGGCAGGGACTGTCTCTAGCTCTGTGTCCGTGCAGCGCCCAATGCAACGGGGCCCCGATCTCAGCTGGGGCAGGGACCGTCTCTAGCTCTGTGTCCGTGCAGCGCCCAATGCAACGGGGCCCCCCGATCTCAGCTGGGGCAGGGACTGTCTCTAGCTCTGTGTCCGTGCAGAGCCCAATGCAACGGGGCCCCGATCTCAGCTGGGGCAGGGACTGTCTCTAGCTCTGTGTCCGTGCAGCGCCCAATGCAACAGGGCCCCAATCTCAGCTGGGGCCAGGGACTGTCTCTAGCTATGTGTCCGTGCAGCGCCCAATGCAACGGGGCCCCGATCTCAGCTGGGGCAGGGACTGTCTCTAGCTCTGTGTCCGTGCAGAGCCCAATGCAACGGGGCTCCCGATCTCAGCTGGGGCAGGGACTGTCTCTAGCTCTGTGTCCGTGCAGCGCCCAATGCAACGGGGCCCCCCGATCTCAGCTGGGGCAGGGACCGTCTCTAGCTCTGTGTCCGTGCAGCACCCAATGCAACGGGGCCCCCCGATCTCAGCTGGGGCAGGGACCGTCTCTAGCTCTGTGTCCGTGCAGCACCCAATGCAACGGGGCCCCGATCTCAGCTGGGGCAGGGACCGTCTCTAGCTCTGTGTCCGTGCAGCACCCAATGCAACGGGGCCCCGATCTCAGCTGGGGCAGGGACTGTCTCTAGCTCTGTGTCCGTGCAGCACCCAATGCAACGGGGCCCCGATCTCAGCTGGGGCCAGGGACTGTCTCTAGCTATGTGTCCGTGCAGCGCCCAATGCAACGGGGCCCCCGATCTCAGCTGGGGCAGAGACTGTCTCTAGCTATGTGTCCATGCAGCGCCCAATGCAACGGGCCCCGATCTCAGCTGGGGCAGGGACTGTCTCTAGCTCTGTGTCCGTGCAGCACCCAATGCAACGGGGCTCCCGATCTCAGCTGGGGCAGGGACTGTCTCTAGCTCTGTGTCCGTGCAGCGCCCAATGCAACGGGGCCCCGATCTCAGCTGGGGCAGGGACTGTCTCTAGCTCTGTGTCCGTGCAGAGCCCAATGCAACAGGGCCCCCGATCTCAGCTGGGGCAGGGACTGTCTCTAGCTCTGTGTCCGTGCAGAGCCCAATGCAACAGGGCCCCCGATCTCAGCTGGGGCAGGGACCGTCTCTAGCTCTGTGTCCGTGCAGCGCCCAATGCAACGGGGCCCCGATCTCAGCTGGGGCAGGGACCGTCTCTAGCTATGTGTCCGTGCAGCGCCCAATGCAACGGGGCCCCGATCTCAGCTGGGGCAGGGACCGTCTCTAGCTCTGTGTCCGTGCAGCGCCCAATGCAACGGGCCCCCGATCTCAGCTGGGGCAGGGACTGTCTCTAGCTCTGTGTCTGTGCAGCGCCCAATACAACGGGGCCCCGATCTCAGCTGGGCCAGGGACTGTCTCTAGCTCTGTGTCTGTGCAGCGCCCAATACAACGGGCCCCCGATCTCAGCTGGGCCAGGGACTGTCTCTAGCTATGTATCCGTTCAGCACCCAATGCAACGGGGCCCCCGATCTCAGCTGGGGCAGGGACTGTCTCTAGCTATGTGTCCGTGCAGCGCCCAATGCAACGGGGCCCCGATCTCAGCTGGGGCAGGGACTGTCTCTAGCTATGTGTCCGTGCAGCGCCCAATGCAACGGGGCCCCGATCTCAGCTGGGGCAGGGACTGTCTCTAGCTATGTGTCCGTGCAGCGCCCAATGCAACGGGGCCCCGATCTCAGCTGGCACTATCGTAATATGAATACTGAAGTGATTGCTCTTTAGGAAGCTATTGGACGGACACGCCAGCTCACAGACACCGAACGGGAAGGAGTTAGTTGAAAACGACAGAGGAGACAGAAGTTAATACAAAGGGACTTTGTTGGAAGACCTCCTTAGTTTCTGCTCCCTAAGTCTCTTTGTATTAACTCCTGTCCGCGCTGCTATTTACCGGACGGGGAGGCTGAAATTCCTGCTTACGGAGCAGCGCAAGCAGCGCAGAGAGGAAAGGGTTCATGAGGAAGATGCCATAATGGGGCAGAATCGGAAAGGCCCCGGGGGTGAGGAAGGAGCTGTGTGTGAGTACGACAGCACTGCCCTGCGTGGGCTGCAGTCACCGCTTCCCCTTTCTGGTTAACCTCTTCCTAGCCCCAAATGCTGCTGATGCGTCCAGTGGGTGCTGCCGTTACTCTGCTCCAACAGCCACCTTCGGGGAAGCTGGGCACTGGGCAGCGAATGGCATGCACCAGTTTACCAGCTACAGGGGGAAAGGGAAGTAGCTGCCTGTCTAGCCCAATATCTGCCCCTGCCCAGCCCCAATCTCCGATACCTGCTGCCCTGGAGCAGAGTGGTGAGCCCATCTAGCCTGGTATCCCACCTCCTCTCCAGATCAGGCCCATGGACCCATCTAGCCCAGTATCCTGCCTCCTCCCTGCCACACAGGTTCAGTTCTCTGGGCCCATCTAGTCCAGCACCCTGCCCCTTACCAGCCACCCCTGATCAGACCCACGGGCCCCCTCTAGCCTGGCATCCCGTCTCCGACAGCACTTCTCCAAACCCCGTTAGAACATCCTGCTCTCCACCTGCCTGTGTCCCAGTCCTGGCCACTTACCCAGCACGATGAGCTCGGCGTAGTCCTCGTTGTTGCCCTGCAGGTCTTGCGAAGAGGTGACGGTGCAGTAGTACACGCCGCTGTCGCCCCAGGCTGTCTGGTCGATGCTGAGGTCGGCATCTGCAGGGGAGACAGAGGAAGGCAAAGCTGGGCACACCAGAGCCAGGGTAGGAGAATCGGGGTCACAGGCTAACATGCAGGAGGGGTCTCCAAGCAGGAGAGCCAGCACACCAACAAGCCCTTTCAGCATATTCTAGGCAAAGACAGTGGTGTCCAGGGGTTAGAGCACAGAGCCAGGACTCCTGGGTTCCATCCCCAGCTCTGGGAAGGGAGTGGGGGACACATTATTGGCAGGGCTTCACATTATTGATACGATACCAGCCAACGGGATGGTGTTTAGAGAAACAGCGACAAAAATTAAGGGGGTCCCTTGGGTAGGCTCTCTGGCCTGGGCTGTGCAGGAAGGCAGACTGGATGGGCATGATAGTCCCTGCTGGCCTCTGTGGTGCGGGGGGAGGGAGGGGAAATCTACGAATTATCCAGGGCTTGTGGGACCAAGTTATGCAGAGAAATTAAAGCAGAAAACTCCCCACAGGGGTCAACGGCCGCAGCCCCCGCCTGCTGATCTCAAACAATGGCACTTCCACCAATTGTGGGATTTGAAAACCGGAATAAACACTAAACCCTCAAGTATGCACACGAGCCACCATGCCCTGTTGTCGGGAACAGGCTGGAGGAGCAGGAAGCCAGGGAACAAGCCCTTTTGATCTCAGCAACCCAGTGGCAGGGCTGAGACTGGAATCCAGGTGTCCAGAGACCTGGCCTAGGCAGCTTTGGGATTTTTCAGAAGTGGGTAGTGATTCTGGGCCTGGATTTTCAGAATGTGCTGACCCCCAGCTTCCCAAAAGAGAAAAGTCGGGTCATAGAATATCAGGGTTGGAAGGGACCTTAGGAAGTCATCTAGTCCAACCCCCTGCTCAAAGCAGGACCAATCCCCAATTTTTGCCCCAGATCCCTAAATGGCCCCCTCAAGGATTGAACTCACAACCCTGGGTTTAGCAGGCCAATGCTCAAACCACTGAGCTATCCCTCACCCCCCCAGGTCTCTGTAAGGAGTCCCACCCAAATCACTAGTTGCAGCTGAAAAATTTCAGCCCAATGTACAACGTTCCCTGTAATGTTTTCCATGCGGAATGAGTTTTATGTGCACCAATATGGAGGTGATGTGTGGTGGGAGTGGGACTGAGGGATGAGAGGTTTGGGGTGCAGGAGGGGGCTCAGGGCTAGGGAAGAGGGTTGGTGTACAAGGGGTGAGGGTTCCAGCTGGGGTGAGGAGTTCGGGGTGCGGGAGTGGGCTCAGGGCTGGGGCAGAGTCAGGGTGTGAGGGCTCTGGGATGAGGGGTCCAAGCTGCCCCAGGGCTGCAGTAGAGAGGGTGGGGGGGAGAAAAAGAGAGAGGGGGGGGGCTGGGGCAGAGGCACCTCTTGCCGGCTGCAGGAGTCCCAGGGCTGGGGGGAGAGGTGCCTCTTGCCCCTACGTGGCCCTTGATAGCCTGCTGCCTGGCCACGTGGCTTAGAGGGAACTTAGCCTGGCTGTGTGGTGTAGTGGCTAGTGCGCTAGACCAGGGGTCAGGCCACCGGGGTTTAGCCCCAGCTCTTGCAAAAGACCTGCTGTGTGACCTCAGACATGTCACTTCACCTCTCTATGCCCAAGATCTTGCATATTGTTGGTTTTAGGATCCGAACCTTGTCAGTTTTGAGAAACTTGGTCTAGGATTTTGCTGCATGTCCATTAGATTATCTTGTATTTTGGCTGGATGCCTCCTCATCTGGCCTCCTGAACACAGGCCAGGGACTTTCACCCCGTTACCCACAGATTGTGTTGGACAAAACCATCTTCCAGAAAAGCCTCCAGTCTGGATTGAATGACCCCCAAGAGATGGACAATCCACTACTTCCCTGGGGAAGTCATAACGGTTAATCACCCTGGCGATTAAATTTGCACTTCCTTTCTAGTTGGAGTGTGTCTGGCTTTAACTTCCATATGTTGGTTCTTTTCTACCTTCTTGTTCTACCATTCTCCGCTAGACTGAAGAGCTCATTAGTGCCTGGGATTTTCTCCCCATGAAAGATCAAATCACCCGTTGAGCTTCTTTTGGACAAACTGAACAGATCAAACTTTTTCATTCTCTCACAGTCAGGTCTTTTCTCCAGCCCTTGGATTATTTTCGCAGCTCTTCTCTACACCTTCTGCAGTTTTTCCAACATCCTTCATAAAAAGCACACCCCAGAGCTGGACGCAGCCTTCCAGTATCGCTCTCCCTGATACCAGCAAGCTTTTTACACTTCATAAACAAGCAGTGTTCCCCACTGCTCCAATTCACTGAGTGATGATGAAATCTGGGATCTGTGACATCAAACACTCATCATAAAATCCAGCCATGACGCCTAGCAGCCTAACTAGGACATCACTAGAGTTGTGAGCTAATTGGTTCAATTCTGCTGACCTGCATCTTCAGCCACAGTTTTAATTAGACTCACTCAAACTTCCTGTCCCAAATGGTAATTAAACCTTTGCAAAGCACTGCAAGGATGGAAAGTGTTATGTAAGGGAATCATTAGAATTGTGATCAGCTGTAATTAGGGTTATGATTTAACTGTTGGGTAGTGCTGTTAGTCAGCTGCAGTGTTCCACCCCTGAGCTGGCTGCATTTTGGTAGGGGGAAGTGATCCAGTTTATAAAGCACAAGACTCTAGATGAGTGTTAGAAACTGAAGATTTTTGCTGCATGAATCACGCACCAGTTGGGCCAGGTTACGACAGATCTGCTGTTATCACAGAAACGCCTCTGGGTAAGACGACACAAAAAGAAAAGGCCTGATAATTTAACCGTGTTTGGCTGGAGACAGTGGAAGCACAGCTCCAGTTGGTTTTAGACACATGATCACAGGGCAAAGAGTTCTGCTGTGGACTTTTGACCCACCATAATACAATGCGGTTGATTTACATTGTGAAACTACAGCAAAAGCAGTAGAACCTGAAAATATTTGTATTGGAGTAGAGCCAACCAAGATCCGGGCCCCATCATGCCAGACACTGCTGAGATGCAGTCCTTGCCCCAGCTGAGATCCGGGCCCCCATCATGCCGGGCGTTGCCCAGACCCAGCGAGAGAATCCTTGCCCCAGCTGAGATCCGGGCTCCCCACCATGCCGGGCACTGCTCTGACACAGAGACAGTCCTTGCCCCAGCTGAGATCTGGGCCCCATCATGACAGGCACTGCCCAGACACACAGTCCCTGCCCCAAAAAGCTTCCAATAAGACTACATAAAGGCAGGTTTTTAATCCCCAGATGGGGAAACTGAGGCAGGGGGGAAATGACTTTTCCCACGGTCACATAAGGAGTCCATGGCAGAGCTGGGAATTGAACCCAGGAGTCCTGAGTCTAGTCTGCGTCTTAACCACAGGACAGCATCCCTCTCCCCTTCCTGATGGAGCTCAGAGCATCTGACACCAGAGCACCCAGCTTAACCTTAACCAGCTATCACTGTTCTTATACCCAGGTGTGGGTCACTGCAGGGGTATGAGTGGTTAGAGCTGGAACGGGATCCAGGAGTTCTAGTCAAAGATCGGGGACTCAGCACCCACACCCTAACCCAGTGCCCCAGCAGCGCTATGCTGCAAAGAGCTGGGTGGGGGCGCTCTCCCCTCACAGTCAGTGCTGGCCCGAATGCCTCCACATGGTGAAACGTATAACAGAGGCTGTGACAGTTTGCACAATGGTTAAAGATCCCCTAGTATTGTTGGAGTTTGGCCACAATGCTCCTTCTATTATAGGGAGCTTAAATCTGCCTCTCTCAACTTCTCCACCTGCTTCCAGGCATACACAGCATTCTTTGCTACCTGCCTGAAACTCTCCCCTGTTATTGTCCACTGTTCAATATTTGTTTTGCCAAATCCCAGAGGTGGCTGCATTTCAGCAGCGGGTGAGCGACACCGAAGGGCTATTAAGGAGTTGCAGCATTCCACCCCAGAGGTGGCTGCATTTCCATGGTGGAGAACTCTCTTCCAATAACTTCATGGCAGCCCTTTCTTTTCAGAGCTCCCACTTCCGTTTCAAAGCCACTGCTGTATTAGTTCCGTCCTTCCGGAAACCAACACGCCACAGGAATTATCCGGGCTTGGAGTTAAAACACTGAACTGGGACTCAGGAGATCTGGGTTCAGTTGGTGCCCCGCCACAGGCACCCGGAGTGAGCTTGGGCATATTACTACATCGCTCCGTGCCTTAGTTTTCCCAGCTATAAAATGGGGGTATCTTTAGACTGTGAGCTCTGTGTGGGGCAGGGACTGTCTCTCACGGTGTGTCTGTGCAGCACCTGGCACTACAGCCCCAATCTCAGCTGGGGCAGAGACTGCCCCCATTTCTCGGGCTGCTACCATAAAACACCTAATAAGCAAGCAATGCAAATGCTCTGCCCCCCGCCTCCTGTTATCCCCATCTCAGTTGGGGGATCCCTCGGCCCCAACAGAATGCACCTAATAAGCAAACACAGCAGTCCCTCTGCCCCATATATACTGAGGGTGATGGTGATTGGGCACCACTCTCAGAAGTCCCCTGAGTGCTACCGTAATACACCTAATAAGTGAGTGGGGGGGGGGGGGGCTACCATGAAACACCTAATGAATGACCAGCACAACAAGCCTTCCACCTGGCACAGTTACTCCTGAGGGTTTTTTGCACCAAAAACATTAAAAATTCTGCAAATTTTGTTTGTCAAATAAATGTGGGGGCTCCAGCATGGCATTGGGGAGCACAGGAACTGGCTGCACAGAGGTGGGAGGTCACTGTGCTGCTCCCCTCTGAGACACAGACTCAGTGAGGCGAGGCTGCACCCAATCCTGACACAGCACAAGGACTGGGCCTGCCCCAGAAACACCCCAGGGCCCTGCCCCTCCATGCCAGGTGCATCAGGTGTGGACAGGCAGGCTCAGCAAGGCAGGATCCATGTGTGGAGGGGCTTAGTGAGGGGGGATCTAGGTGTGGGTTGAGAGGGTTCTGTGTGGGGCAAGCTGGGTGCAGGGGGATCCGGATACACAGGGGCTTGTTGGGAGGTCTGAGTGCAATGGTGATGGGACTCTGCAGGGAGGTGCGGGGGGGGGGGGGTGGTCTAGGTGAAGGTGGTTGAAGCTCAGCAGGGAGGGTCTGGGGAGGAGGGGGGGGGGGAGAAATAGAGCTTAGCAGGGCGTCCGGATGTCAGAGGGATAGAGCTTGGCATGGGGGGGTCTGGACATGGGGAGCTCAGTGGGGCGGGGATCCAGATGCAGCTGGTTGGGACTCGGTAGGGATCCGGGTGTGGGCGGCTCGTTGGGGTAGTCCAGGTGCATGGGGAGTGCAGCTTGTCGGGAGGGTCTGGGGATGAGAGGGTCTGGATACACAGGGGTTGGGCGGATGGTTGAGCAGCTCCCTGTACAGTGACCCTCCCCCTGCAGCTGAGGAGTGATGGGTGCCAGAAGCATGTGGGAGGGGGCAGTTTGCAGAGCTTCCTATAGCCAGAAGAGAAATCTGGGGGTGGGTCTGACAGCCCCAGATGCTGTGCAGGGAAAGAGGAAGTCCTGTCATCCTCAGCCCACCCAGGACTACCAGCTGAGTCCAGCACAGGGTAGGAGCCACCAGCCGGGTCTTCCCCAGTCCTGCCCCCTGCACCACAGCCATTTACCTCTCTGCCAGCTGCCCTGGGCACCCAACACATGCTGCTGGGGAGGGTGATATGACCGCTCTTGTGGCTTCCCTTTCCTTCCCCGTCAGAAAGACTTTTTTCTGTGGGGAAGCAAAGAAATCTGCAGGGGACACAAATTCTGCACATGCGCAGTGGCACAGAATTCCCCCAGGAGTACAGTGTTGTAGTTCCCAGCAACCAGTGTATTACCATAATACACCTAATAAGCCCTCCACTGATACAATGCCCCTACTTGTGCTACCATAATACACCTAATAAGCAAGCCGTACCATAACACACCTAATAAGTGAGTTGGGGGGGCTACCACAACAGCACAACAAGCCCTCCACCTGGCACAATGGCCCCCTGGCATGCTACTATAATCTCTCTCTTAGGTGATGAGTAAAAAAAACCCCTCCATCCTTCCCTGGAACCTACTGTTGGTGATGGTGATCCGACGCCCCTGATAGAAGTCCCCCAGTGTCACGGCGTTGCCCTGCTTAGTAGCCACCACCCGCACGGTGCGAGTGTTGTCCTGGCACTCCACATAGGGATTGTATCCGGGGTTGTTCTGCTGCAGCTGGTTGTTGATCTGGTTCTCCTGACTGCTGGGGTTGAAGGCATCGGCCAGGCGGCTCCGGCAGTAGGACTTATACTTCCAGGTGACAATGGGCGGCTGGGTGGCTGAGGTCTGATAGTTGCACTGCAGGGTAACAGGCTGGAAGAGGATCACCACGTTGAAAGGGTTCAGCACCGTGACTTGCATCCCATGGGCAGGGCCTGGAACAGGGAAAGGGCAGGATCAGCTGGGAGGTCAGGTCAGATGGGCCAAGGAGGGTCACAGATGGGGAAGGGGGTACCCCAGGCAAGTGAATGACAGAGCCAGAAAAGAACCCAGGAGTCCTGCCTTCCAGCTGCTCCTGCTCTAACCACTAGACACCACTCCCCTCCCAGAACTGGAACAGAACCCAGGCATCCTGACTCCCAGCCCCCTGCTCTAAACACTAAGGCACTTTCCTGTCACTCTAGAAGTCAGATTTCCATTAGTGGTTGACTCAGACATGACCAGACTAACTTCTCTGTCCACCCCCTTTGAGGGGAAACAGCCATTGAAGAGTCAAGTGTAAGACCTGCCAAGTTTTTGGACCACACTCCAGCCCCTAAAGAGTTAACACCTGATGATTCCTTATTACATGGCAAAATCAGGAACAGAGCCATCTCCGGCTAACTCATCATCACTTGATCACCATCACTTCCACTGACCCATGAGACATTCTGTGACACACCCAGCCCCTTGCTAGCCCATTAATCCCTGACCTCACTGCATTCAAAACAGGAACTCCTGGTGCTTTTCAAAGTCACCAGTTACTAACTCACATACTTCATGTCTAAGAACAGCTGGGATATCACAGAACTGGGAACAGAACTCAGGAGTCCTGGCCCCCAACTCTTCCTTCTCTAACCCGCCAGACCCCACTCCCTTCCCCGAGCTGGGGATAGATACCAGGACTCCTGGCTGCCAGCTCCCCTGCTCTAACCACTAGACCCCACTCCCTTCCCAAACCCAGGGCTAGAACACAGGAGACAGAGAGTTGGGACTCTTCAGATTTAACAGGTCTCACGCCCTCAGTGAGGAAATGCAGCCTCCTCTAATGTGACCCCACAGCAGCCATTTTAAAACCACCTACAACACTACCAGCCCCAACACTTTCCAGGTCAGGATGCCAACAATGTTCTCCCTGCACAGTACGGCATGCATTCCAATTAAAGGGCAGGAGGAAAGCCAGGTCGCCAATTACAACAGGAACAAGGCCAGGACACCGGGGTCCACGCCCCAGGGGACGGGGCGGATCCTGGCCAGAGATCTCAGCTCTATCTTTTGCTGAGAGATCAGGGTGCTTTCCCAGCACCCTGCATTCACGCCACCCCGCAGGGCCATGGGTAACAGAAAGCCCCTCCCTCGAGGCATATCACCCAGCGGGGAGTTTCGGCAGACGTGAGCTCACCAAGACAGGGTGGCTGTCCTTCCGGGAAGGAGGCCACACCTGTGCCTCTGGATCGGGGTGCGCCCAGCGCCAGGGAGAGCTGTATGTGGGTGCCACGGGACACCCCACCGTTACCTCACTTGGTGTGGGAAGCAGAACAGGCCAGCGGGCATGAAACCCAGGGTTGTGGGAAAGGTGAGGGCTGAGGAGGGAGCTATATTTGGCAGCTTCTTGTGCTGTTTACCATGGAGGGAAAAGTTAAACACGTACACGCAGCAGATAGAGAGGCAGACTGGTTAGACAGAATTGGGGGAGGTGAAAGGACGCCTGCAGTCTCTGATCCCCCACCCTGCTACCTGGGACCCCCCAATCCTACCCCTGAGCTACTCCTACCCCACTACCTGGGACCCCCCAATCCTACCCCTGAGCTACTCCTACCCCACTACCGGGGACCCCCCCCAAGCTGGGCCCTGAACTGCCCCCACCCCACTACCAGGGACATCCCCCCCAAACTGGACCCTGAACTGCCCCCACCCCACTACCAGGGACATCCCCCCCAAACTGGACCCTGAACTGCCCCCACCCCACTACCAGGGACATCCCCCCCAAACTGGACCCTGAACTGCCCCCACCCCACTACCTGGGGGACCCCAAGCTGGGCTCTGAACTGCCCCCACCCCACTACCTGGGGGACCCCAAGCTGGGCTCTGAACTGCCCCCACCCCACTACCTGGGGGACCCCAAGCTGGGCTCTGAACTGCCCCCACCCCACTACCTGGGGGACCCCAAGCTGGGCTCTGAACTGCCCCCACCCCACTACCTGGGGGACCCCTATACCAACCCCCCATGCACACTAGTGGGGCCCAAGCAAGGGGCAGCCCAGGGACCCACACTGCCCCTACCCCACACCCACTGTGGGGCAGCCCACAGACTCCCCCACTCCAACTAGGAGGGCTAAGAGCACACCCAGATGAGGGGCAGCTCAGGCACCCACTCCAACCCCATCCTGCCCGGGGGGGGGGGGGGGGGGGCGCATAAAAGCCCCCCGCCCTGAGGGAGCCACAACTGGGCGGGGCTAATCCCCCCTCACACCTCTCCCCTCCAATCAGCTGTCGAGTTTCTCCCTTCCCGCCCCCTGCAACTCGGGGCAGGAGACCCCGCAGGGCGCAAGCCCCCCCCTCAGAGGAGGGCGGAGGGGCGAGGGTAGAGGGGTAGCGCTGCCGCCGCCGCCGCTCGCTCAGTCTACGGGCAGGGCAGTTACCTGAAACCCACGCGCCGACCAGGAGCCACAGCAGAGTCCGCAGAGCCGGCTGGGGTCCCCGGGTCTCCATCCCCGCCTCCCCCAAGCAACACGGAGCCGGCGGCCGGGTTGAATCGCCCGCGTCGGGCTCCCCGTTCCCGCCAAAGGGGGGGGGGCGCTGCCCGCTTGGTTCGGTCGCGTCCGCCCAAGTTGATTCGGCTGCGTCCGACTCCCGATTGATTCGCGCGTCCGCTCCGCGCGTCTGTCTCCAGCTCAGGTGCTGCTGCCTCGCCCAAGGGGCGGGACGTACCAATTCCTCGCGGGAGTTGGGGGGGGGGGGAAAGAGAAATAATACTTCCCTCCTGAGCAGCATCCCCTCAGGCGTGGGCTGTCAACTCTGATTCCATCGTGTCTTTGACTCAGGGGCTGCCCCCGCTTCCCATTTAAAGCTGGGGTTTAAAATAAACAGACACCTCACCTGTCTTCCTTCCCCCCCTTTTAAAATGATCCGGCCCAGGTACCCATAGGCGGGTACTTGGGGCAAACCAATTTGAAGTTTGGAAATTGGGAGTGAACTTGGTTTACCCTCCCCCCTATGCCAATGAATTGGCCCAAGGACACACCCTAGACTAAGTTGTGGGAGAAACCAAAGTAACTTTAAAAAGGGGGAAGGATGAACTGTAACATTCCCCCCTTTATGAAAATGGACTGGCCCAGGGACACACCCTAGAGAAAGGGATGGGAGAAACCAAAGTAACTTTTTAAAGGAGTTGGGGGGAGGGAAGTAGCACCCCTCACATAATTGGGAAATGGACTGTCCCAGGTGCAGCCAGGCAAAGTGTGTGTGTGTTGATGTTTCTCTTTCTTACAGGGAAAGTAGCACTGGGATCAAAGTGGAGTTTTACCATTGGCCTCAGGCCCACAGCCATCTTGATCTAACAGACGCTGTCCAAAAAGTTGTAAAGACTTTAGAAGGAAGGAAACAAAATTGGGAGTGAAAAGTGTTAGAAACTTTTTTTGGAAGGGGAAGTGGAAACTTTCCAAACTTTTTCTCCTTCCAAAAAAGTTTCTGAAACGTTTTCCACTGCCAACAAATGGTTTTGAAAACCTTTTTTTTCAAACAGTGTCTGAAACTTTCCTCCCTGCTCAACACAAGTTTTGAAAACTTTTTCCATGTCTAAAAGAAAGCTTCAAACACCTGTTGCTTCTAAAAAGTTTCAAAAACTTTTTCTATTAAAAAAAGTTTCTGAAACTTTTTTTTTTTTGCGTCTGATGAAGTGGGTTCTAACCCACGAAAGCTTATGCTGAAATAAATTTCTTAGTCTCTAAGGTGCCACAAGTAATCCTGTTCTTTTTGCTGAAACTTTACTATGAGTTTTGAAAACCCTTTACCCTTCCAAGAAGTCTCTGAAACTTTTTCTCCTTTCACAAAAATTTCAAAAACATTTTCCCCTCCAAAAAACAGTTTACATTTTTTTTCGATCTCCCCAAAAGGAGTTTAAAACACTTTTCCCGTGGAAAAAAAAAGTTTTTAAAAGTTTACTCTCAGCACAATAAAAGTTTTCAAAACTTTTTCCCCTTCCAATTTTTAAAAAAACGTTTATTATTAATTATTATTATTTTTATTTACATTGATGTGACACCTAGGTGCCCTAGTCATGGACCACGATCCCAATGTGCTAGGTGCCATACAAACACAGGACAGAAAGACAGTCCCTGTTGCCAAAGAGCTTTCAATGTCAATATAAGAGAAGAGACCACATGGATTCAGACAGACCCCCCGGGGAATGCAAGGAAACAGTGAGACAATATCCAACTCCCACCAAATATTGATTTCCCCCAGAACTTTTATACCTGAGAGGCAGAAAAGTTATAGAAACTTTTTTTGAGGGGTGGGAACTTTCAGAAACTCCTTTTTAATGGAGGAAAACTCTTTAAAGCTTCTTTGTTTGAGGAAGGAAAAGGTTTTGAAAGGAGACATGGTTCGGTTATGAAAATCTGGGGCAAAAAGGTTTTCAAACTTTGTGGAGGAGACGTTTTCCAAAGCTTTTGTTGAGGGCTGAAAAAGTATTTGAGTCTTTTCTTAGAGAGGGGAAAGATTTTGAATTTAAGGGCGAAAATGTTTGGGGAATTTTTTTTTGGAGAGCAGAAAAAGGTTTTGAGGCTCCTTGGGAAAGTTTTGGGGAACCATTTTATTGAAGGGAGTAAAGTTTTCCAAAATTTTTCAGAGAGAAAACTAAGGTCCCAATCCTACAAACACGTATGCATGGGCTTGCAGCAGAATTACTTCACTCCCAATGGGAACTCACTTGGCTCCGTCTGCACTGCCCTTTTGTCAATAAAACGTTTGTCAGTCAGGGGTGTGAAAAAACATCCCCGACCGCCCCTCATTGGTGGTGGTTTTATTTTGTCAGCAGGAGAGATCCTGCCCAGAGAGAGCGGCTACACCATGTACCTTACAGCATCTCTGCTGTAGAGGCACAACTTGCTGTAAGTAGGGTGACCAGACAGCAAGTGTGAAAAATCGGGACGGGGGTGGGGGGTAATAGAAGCCTAGATAAGAAAAAGACCCCAAAATTGGGACTGTCCCTATCAAATCGGGACATCTGGTCACCCTCGCTGTAAGATGTGCAGTGTAGACATAGCCTTAAAGTTAGGCACATGCTTAATAGGAGCAGGACTGGAACCTCGAGACCCTCCTCCCTGCTGGGCGGAAGCCTCTGTCCCACCACCCCGCTGCAAGGCAGAGGTCCAGAGCGTCCCTGCCCAGTCTGGTAGATGGAGAATGGGGGGGCACAGGGGGCTCCGCAAGCCGCACTTTAACTGTAAAAGGGCTGCCACCCCTGCTATAAACAAAAGCATAGAACAGCCATACCGGGTCAGACCAAAGGTCCATCTAGCCCAGCATCCTGTCTTCCGACAGTGTCCAATGCCAGGTGCCCCAGAGGGAATGAACAGAACAGGGAATCATCGAGAGAGCCATCCCCTGTCGCCCATTCCCAGCTTCTGGCAAACAGAGGCTAGGGATGCCCAGAGCATGTGGATGCATTTTGAATGTACACATGTGTATCTGAGATCAGAATTACTACAGTCAGAGGAAGTGACAAAGGGTCCTGTGGCACCGTATAGACTAACAGACGTACTGGAGCATAAGCTTTCGTGGGTGAACAGTCAGAGGGTGACTCTGGATTGACCCCGGGGAACCTGAGATCATAACCCAGCCCTGCCCCCACTGCAGTCGCCATTCGGGGGTTGACTCCGGATCGACCCCAGGGAGCTGAGATCAGAACCCAGCCCTGCCCCCATTGCAGTCAGAGGGTGACTCTGGACTGACCCCGGGGGAGCTGAGATCAGACCCAGCCCTGCCCCCGCTGCAGTCAGGGGGTGACTCCGGATCGGCCCCGGGGAGCTGAGATCAGGACCCGGCCCTGCCTCCACTGCAGTCAGGGGGTGACTCCGGATCGACCCCGGGGAGCTGAGATCAGGACCCGGCCCTGCCTCCACTGCAGTCAGGGGGTGACTCTGGATGGACCCAGGGAGCTGAGAATCCAGCGTGCTCTCCCTGGGGCTCCCCAGCTGGCCCCTGCTGAGCTAGGACAATTATGACCTCACTCTCTGATTACATCACAATGAGGTCAGCAAGCCCTTGCCTCCTGCTCCAGCCACTGGGCACACCCCAGCCAGCCATGTGCCCCCGAGCAGTGGCCCTCAGCTTCCTCTTTGCCCTGATCTCTGCCGTGGCCAATGGCGACCCATCCCAAGGCGCCTCCCTGCCAGAGCCCTGCCTCCCGGGCCGCCCATGCACCCTGGCCTTGATCTCAGACAACCCTGTGACCCTGAGGTGCCCAGGCGCCCCCCACCAGGGCCCGGTCTCTTGGCAGTATGTGGATCCCTCCCAGCCCGGGGAGCGGCCGGCCACCTTCATCCGCGGTGGGCACCCCATGGCGCTCGTCCCCACTCGCGCCAAGCTGTGGCAGCTGCGCTTGAAAACCCGGCTGCTCCAGGGCGACCTGCGGATTCTGGATCCCGGCGTGGGGGACTCGGGCGTCTACACCTGCCGCCGCGGCGACGCCGTGCTGGCCTACTACGAGGTGGATTTCCAGGACGCCGGGCGCCTCCACATCAGCCACGCCAGCCTGGGAGAGGCCGCCCTGGCTAACACCACCGTGGACCTGGCTGGCGGGGCCCGGGGCTGGCTGTTCACCGCCTGGGCGCGCTGGCAGCCCTGCGACCGCTGTGGAGGCCCCGGCGAGAGGAAGCGGGTGGGGTTCTGTTACGCCCGGCTGGCATCGCGCCCCGAGGGGGCCCTGCCATGCGGGGTGGCCGGGCGAGGGCTGCCCCAGCGGGGGCCGGAGCTGCGGGTGGAGAGCTGTGAAGTGCCATGTGACGGGGCCTACGCCCCCAGCCGGGATGAACTGGGCAGGGCCCCCCTCCTTGTCATCACCCGCTACCGAGCCCTGCCCCACGCCCGCGCCAGGCTGAGGTGCCCAACGGCCTCTATATACAGGTACAGGGAGCCGGGCCATGCTGGGGAAACCCAGGGACCCATGCCGCCAGGTATCCCCACCCTCCATCCCCGGATCAGACCGAGGGGCCCATCTACCCTGATATCAGGCCGCCTCCCTGCCACCCCAGATCAGACCCATGGGCCCACCTAAGCTGGTATCCCCACCCCAGATCAGACCCACGGGCGGCCTATTTAGAGCAATATTCCCCCCCATCTCTAAAAAATCTGTCCCCTAGCCAGGAGCTCAGGTCTGTGGCAGAATCCGGCCCGAATGTACGGGGATAAATCCGGGCTCCTTGGTGGGGTGAAGCTGGAGGGAACAGGGGGTAGATTGGAAGGACTCGGGCCCAGCTTGTTTGCACTGAGTTGGTTCTGGTGTGGGTGTTGGGAAGGGAAGCCAGGTTAATAATTTACCACCACACTGAACTTTCACCCTGGTCAAAACTGAGCTGTGGGATCAGGAGACAGTGCCTGAAACAAAGGGGTCCCAGCCCGGCATTAGGCGGCACTGTGCTACAGGGGGCAGGCGAGGGGCACTCTCCCCTGGCAGTCAGGGCGGCCCCAATGCCCCAGCCTAGCCCATGGGGGCGCTGTTCTGCGGGGGGCGGGCCGCGGGCGCTCTCCCCTCGTAATCAGTGCTGATGTCAATGCTGTCCTTAGCAAAGTGTAACACCAAGTCCCTGCCCGTGTACGGCCTTTTAAAACCCCCAACACTTTAATACAAGAGATACTGGCTATGAACCCAGGTGTCCTGGCTCCAAATGAGTCTAGCTCCTACTCAGGGGACACACATTCCACCTCTGGGGGCTTCTGACCCATAGCTTTCACCATCCACTAACTTCATCCCAGATCTCGACAGGAAAATCACATCTCGTTAATTCATTCCCCCGGGCGCTGTTTTCTGGTAGCATCCCGTGGTGCCTGCCAGCTCTCACGATTTTCCTAAAGCCCTCAACTGCTGGAATCATGTTAGTTCTCGAGCCTCTCCGCTTTCACGGAAAAAACATGACTAGTCCTCATGGCTCCGCAGAAAACCTTGGAAATGTGACTCCTCTCATCTCCAGCATCAGAAGGCCAATTCAAACCAGCCAGACACTGATCATTTCTTTAACCTTATGAGTTTTGGAAGCTGCTCTCACGGTTTTTTAGCCAGCCTCAGCCTTTTTTTTAAAGCCAGTCTCACAATGTTTTAAACCGAACACAGTTTTTGAGGCGGATCCCGTGGTTTTTAAGGCAATCTCGCAATTTTTCGACGGAACGCCTCATTAAAAGTGAATGCCAGGTCACCCTCTTGTGGCCGATGCATTGGATAATAACCTACTACCACTGCCAGCTAACCATGCTTCTCCTGTAGCTGAAGCACTAGTGTCTTGGGTTGAAACCATGCACAAAATCCCACATGAGGCCTGTTTGGGTGGCATCCCCGCTCCGGCCCTGCCCAGATGTTCATAACACATCGGTGCAGATGAGTTTAGGTACTGGTTTCAGACTTCTCACTGGCAGATATGATCCCACTCTAGCCCCAGCCTGTGCTTAAGGCTCTGGTGGGGTTGGCATCAGCTGCTGTGAGGGTGGTAATTTCATCTTGTGGGCCAGACTCATCTCAGGTAGTTTCACTGGGAGATGCTGATGCTGACGTTTTTGCTGCCTGTTAATTCCATAGACTAGCACAGGGGGAGGGAGAGATTGCCGCCATCCTGGTCCCGGCCACCTGGACCAATTTAGCCCCCGCCCCAACCCAGCACCCCAGACACTCCCACCCCACAGGGTCTCCCTCTAAGGGAGATCAGACTCCATGGATAGCCAACCTTCGTCCTCTGGTGATGAGAGCAAGGGGGCTGGTTAATGCCAGTTGAAATGGACAGAGACCGGCTGAACTCATTCCAGCTAGCACCCCTTAGAGGGGTCCCATTCTCCACCCCGTTGAGCCAGCCAGCTCCTTGCCATGGGGCTGGATCGGAGCTGGTGCCCCCCAGCAGGGTAATGCTTTACTCTCAGCCCCCCCCCCCCCCCCCCCCCCGGCTCTAACCTCTAGACCCCACTCCCCTCCCAGAGCTGGGGAGAGAACCCAGGAGTCCTGGCACCCCGTGAGCATGTGGAAGGCCCACGGCCGGCTCTGCTAACCTCTCTCTGTCTGCTCCCAGCCCCGTGTACTGGCAGGAAGGCCCCACCGCCCTGACCTGGCTGGACCTTCATCAGCGCAACGGCTCCATTGGCCTGGACAAGGCGACCGGCGGCGGGACCCTGCTGCTTTCCTCCTGGAATGGCACCGAGGCCGGCTATTACCAGTGCTACGTCGGTGGGCGGCTGGTGGGCCGGTTCCTGGTCACCCCGCCTAGGGCGCTGGCCCCCGCCCCAGAGCTGACCCGCGCCTACTCGGCCATCGAGTCCCTGGTGGTGGGGCTGTCCATCTTCCTCATCTTCCTCCTCTTCTTCAGCATCCTGCAGTCCTGCCGCAGGAAGCCGGGAGCCGTCATGGCCTGAGGGGGCTGCAGCCGACATCCTCGGGAGGGGCTGAGGAATAAACGTATTGACCAGCAGCTTGGCTAGGGGGCGCTGTGCTGCAGGGAGCGGGATGGGGTAGGGGGCTCTCCCCTGGCAATCAGGGCTGGCCCCGATGCCCTAGGGGGCGCTGTGCTGCAGGGAGTGGGGACGGGATAGGGGGCTCTCCCCTGGCAATCAGGGCTGGCCCCGATGCCCTAGGGGGCGCTGTGCTGCAGGGAGTGGGGGTGGGATGAGGGGTTCTCCCCTGGCAATCAGGGCCGGCTCCGATGCCCTAGGGGGCGCTGTGCTGCAGGGAGCAGGGCGGGGTGGGGGGCTCTCCCCTGGCAATCAGGGCTGGCCCCGATGCCCTAGGGGGCGCTGTGCTGCAGGGAGTGGGGACGGGATAGGGGGCTCTCCCCTGGCAATCAGGGCCGGCCCCGATGCCCTAGGGGGCGCTGTGCTGCAGGGAGAAGGGCAGGGTGGGGGGCTCTCCCCTGGCAATCAGGGCCGGCCCCGATGCCCTAGGGGGCGCTGTGCTGCAGGGAGGGGGGGACAGGGGGGGTTCTCCCCTGGCAATCAGGGCTGGCCCCGATGCCCTAGGGGGCGCTGTGCTGCAGGGAGTGGGGGCGGGATGAGGGGTTCTCCCCTGGCAATCAGGGCCGGCTCCGATGCCCTAGGGGGCGCTGTGCTGCAGGGAGCAGGGCGGGGTGGGGGGCTCTCCCCTGGCAATCAGGGCCGGCCCCGATGCCCTAGGGGGCGCTGTGCTGCAGGGAGCAGGGCGGGGTGGGGGGCTCTCCCCTGGCAATCAGGGCCGGCCCCGATGCCCTAGGGGGCGCTGTGCTGCAGGGAGGGGTGGGGCTCTCCCCAGGCATGCTAAGCCAAGGTGCCTGCCCCAGTCAGCAGAGGGCACTAAAAAGCCCGTGCCCAGGTACAGATGCCCCAGCCTCCTTTAAAGTGCCATCACGAGGTCGGCACCCTACCTGGCCAGTAGGGGTCACTGTTCCCAGAGACTTACCAGCCTCTCCTTGCTCCATGGGCACAGCATGATGGTGTGGGATTGTTCGCACTCAGCTCCTCTCCGTTAGGCCAGTTATCAGCTGCGTAGCCCACTCTGCGCTGGATCAAAGCAACGGGCCCATCTACCCCGGTATCCTTCCTCCAGTCCCTCCTCGACATGCCTCAGGGGAAGAGGTCCATTTAGCCCAGGCCTTGGTTAAGGAGCAGAGCTAGGGATAGGACCCAGGAGTCCTGGCTCCCAGTCGCCCTCCCCTTGGCTCTATTCACTAAACCTCACTTTTCTCACAGCTCTGGGGCTACACAGTTGAGGAGTCCTGACTCACCGCCTTCCCGGCTCCCACCACTAGACCGCACTCCCCTCCCAGAGCTTCGGACAGAACCCAGGAGTCCTGGTTTCCAGCCCCACCCCCGCTTATCTAACCCACTAGATTCCCCACCCAGAGCTGGGGATAGAACCCAGGAGTCCTGACTCCTCCCCTCCCCCTCGCTCTCTCCCATGTCCTGCTGCCTTGTGTTTACAAGGGGAGAAGGCGGAGAATGGCTGCAGGTATCCAGATGGGTCCGGTCAGCACACTCCGGGGTGAGTTAATTACCCGCCCCGCTGCCCGGAACAATTAGCCAATTCTCTGCTCCCAACGGCGAGGGCTTGGTGGCCGGTGATCCTGTTCCCTGCTGCCTTTGTCTGCATGATGAATCAGTCACACTGCTCCGCAGTATTGCCGTGACTCATGGGCGCTCACAAGCGCGGCCTTTGTGTGCCCGTCCAGCGGGACGGGACGCTCCGTGACTGCCACCAGCATTCTCACCCCGCGCCAGGGGCCAGCCAACGGAGGGGTCTTCAGATCCGGCCACTTCTCCGACGCCCCGAACCCGGCCCTGGGCGGGCCCCGGGGAACGTGCGTGCACGAATCGAGAGCGGAGCGTCGCACGGGGCACCCATGGGGCGTGGCACCTCGAACGTTCGAGAGACGCGTGCCGGGACGGACTCGGGTTTAGCCACCAGGCCTCCGAGAAGCTGTTGGCTAGAGGTCAAACAAACCACGCAGGAAGGTTTCTGGGCCGCCGGCATGGCGGCTGCCGCACAAGAAATGGACGAAGTCCGTCTTGAAATCCTTGGCTTCACGCTGGGCCGGGCGTGGAGGTGGGCGGCTAGTGATCGGCTGGCTTCGCCCACCAAATGTTTCGAGGGTAAACGGCAGCAAGGGGGAAGAGCTATTGAATTGACTTCTAGGAATCAGATTGACCCAGCGCGACAAGCAGTGTAGACGCAGCGGTGGAATTCTTCCGTCCATCTAGCGACCGCCTTTCTGAGAGGTGGGCTAATGACGGGGCGTCGGGGACTAGGACGCACACTACCCCACTGGCTGCCACGGAGCACTTGCCCTCGGCTCTGGTGCATGCAGGCGGATTGAAGCCACTGGCAAGCAGAGGGTTACTCCTGGCGCTGGCATATGCTGGGCTAGGGGACGCCGGGACGGGCACGTGTTGCATGGGTGTAGGGAGGCTGGGTGCACCCCGCCGCCCGCCCGGTCTGGCGCCAGGTGATTCATGCCTCAGTTTCCACTTCAGCTCCGGGGCCGGTCGGTCAGCAAACTGCGAGGTGATGAGACCGGCCCCCTCCCTGCCATTTTCTGTTCTGTGTTTGTACAGCGCCGAGCGCAACCGGCCCCATGGCCATGAATGGAGGGCCTAGGCACTACCGTAATACACCTAATAAATTGTGCCATTAATGTACAGCTGGGAGTTTTGGTCCCTGACTGGGGTGCGTACCTGCTACCGTAATGCACCTAATAAATAGCATCAGTAATATACAATGCTGAGCTCCATGGGGTTTTGGTCCCTGACTGGGGCGTCTACATGCTATCATAATGCACCTAATAAATAGCACTAATAATGTACACCACCTAGCACAATGGAGCCGTGGGCTGCTTGCTGCTCCTGTAATGCACCTAATAAATGATAACATACAGTTCCTAGCACAGTGGGGTTGTGATCCGGGACTGGTGCTCTCAGGCATGACGACAGTACAAATAATCACAACAACAGTGACATAATGGCCCTGCAGCAATCTCCTTCTGATGGGGCGGCTCCATCCCTGGAGCTCTCTGTACGATCCTCTGTGAACCTCTTCAGGGATGACTAGTCCTTTCGATCCAGCCAGGACACCACCTCGTCCTTCCACGAGCGTCTTCTGCCACCGACGGTCCCTTCCGGACGCGGAGATTCAAAACGACAACGCTCTCGAGCCGTTCGAACCCAAGTGGTCAACCTCACGTCTCCAAATATACAAAGTAAACCGCCCTAAATCACACTGAGATAATCTCGCAAGATGCCGTTTTCTTTCTTTGCCTGTCGGTAAGTTGGATTTTTGTCAATGGGAATCATTTTTCGTCGGTTGGTGTGTAGAGTCACCAACCCTCCAGGATTGCCCGGGAGCCTCCAGACATGAAAGATTAACCGTTAATGAAAGATTATGTCCCGTGATGAAACTCCAGGAATACGTCCAACCAAAACTGGCAACCCCATTGTGTGTGTGTATGGTGAAATCAACATTTACCAATAAAAAGCTAATCCTTCCAAGCCTATATATATACACAGTGTAGCAATAGGGGTGAGTAAAATGTGCCAGGGATGCTGTTCCTTCATGGAAACCTTCCTTCCAAACGATGCTTGTCCTTGGACAGCCGGGCACCTGGTTCAAACACCCTGCATGGGAGAGCTCTGTTTTAGAGCCGTCTACGCTACGCCACTGGGTATAATCTAATGCAATTGTACGCTTCTTATGCCGCGGCAGGTCTGCCTGAATCTTCCAGGTCCCTTTTCCAGGGCGTTGCTTTATTCACACAAACAACACGGGCAAAGTAGCACAGAACATGCAGGCTACAGGCGCGCTTCCCTCAGCTCCACACAGCCTGTCCAATCAATCAATCAATCAATCAGTCACCTACCCATATTCCTGCATCCCCCCCCCCCCCCCAGCTCAGTCCTTCCTAGAAAACACCTGATGCATCTCCACTGGGTCTAATCAATTGCACACAGCACTGGCTGGCCCCAGAATCTGTGGCTCCTAAAGGATCAGGCCGCCCGGCCGCCCTGGGCCCAGGTTTTGTGAAGTTTTGCCCCGGGGAAAGGACTGATGGTTGTGGACACAGAGCTCCCCATTCCCAGCCTAGGGAGCTGGTGGCCCCTAGAGGGGAAAGGCCCCGTGCCCCATTCCCCCCAAGCCATACCCTGGAGATGAATTGGAGCTGAGGCATAGTGGCTTAGAGGCTGTTTCTGGGGTGCGGGGGCTGTGTATGTGGGGAGCTGTATTTTAGTGTGTGTGTGTCTATTGGGGCTCTGGAGGGCGTGGGGGGGGGCTCTATGTGTGTGGAGGGGGGAGCTCCTCCTGCCTGTTTCCCCCTGGCCCCAGATTCTGGCCCCAGCCCCCTTGCCTCCCAGATCCCACCCCAACCCCCTTTTCCTTCCTCCCTCCGTCCTCGCTGCTCCTCCCATCAGTACATAAGCCCTGCCCCACATCTGGCCCCGAACTCCCCTACAAAGGGAGCCATTGCGCTGGGCGCCTGCTCTGTCACTTCCTCGTCGTGCCCATCTGGCTCTGGGGAGCCGGCCATCGAGGCTGGCAGACGCTGGTACCCACCCCAGGGACACAAACCCTTCCCAGGTCTCGGCTGGACCCCGGCGATCGGACGCGTGGAGACACCCCGTGGATTCCGGGTAGGTGTCTCCATGGGACGAGGTGGGATCGGGGCAGCGTTAGGAGCTGGTGACAGGAGAACAGGGGGGGTGGCCACACTTATGCTTCTGGGCATGGATGGGACCCCGGCTGGCATGGTCAGGAAGTAATTTGGCACAATTAAGGCTCTTAAAGGGAGGGGCTACTGCTTCTCTTTTATGAGGCCGGTGGATAGTTGCTGCACTGGGAGCCAGGAGTCCTGGGTTCTATCCCCTGCTCTGGGAGGGGAGTGGGGTCTAATGGTTAGAGCTGGGAGCCAGGAGTCCTGAGTTCTGTTAGCCTCAGTTTCCCTTTCAGTGTAACAGCCGTGACTTCCCAGCCAGGGACTCTGGAGTTTCAGCCCAACCAAAAGATGCCCAGGTGCGAGGTTCTGGCCCCATGTCACCCCGAAGTCCTGGCTTCTCACCCGAGCAAATCAGCCTCATGGATCTTAGGCGACAGACTTACTAGCAGGGTGGCAGGATGGGCCAGTGGTCAGGGCTCCTAGTACTTTGGTGACCACCTGTTCAATTCCTAGTGCTGCCCCCAGACTCCCCAGGGGGAGTTAGGCACCTGGTTGCTCTGTGCCTCAATTCCGCAGCTTCCGTGGCCCAGAGGTGGCTGCATCTCAGTGTCAGGCGAACCATCCCTTTGCAGTGTTATGCGTGGCTGTTCCTCAGCTGCCCCAACCCAGAGGTGGCTGCATCTCAGGGCCGGGCAAGGGGTCACTTTGCGTCTAACAACTCAGTTGGGTCCTGACTCCGCTTTCGTTAAGGTTGCACCAGAATCTAAATTTTAAACTGTGTGGGATGTGCATTGGCTCTGGGGCTGTAAAGACTTGTGAGTTTGTGGGCTGCGTGGTTCGGTTTGTTATTGTAGGGTCTCTCCTGAGCACTGGGACTGTGCAGCCCGGTTTGTTATTGTAGGGTCTCCGTGCACTAGGTTGGTGCAGTTTGGTTTGTTATTGTAGGGTCTCTCCTGAGCGCTGGGACTGTGCAGCCCGGTTTGTTATTGTAGGGTCTCCGTGCACTAGGTTGGTGCAGTTTGGTTTGTTATTGTAGGGTCTCTCCTGAGCGCTGGGACTGTGCAGCCTGGTTTGTTATTGTAGGGTCTCTCCTGAGCACTGGGACTGTGCAGCCCGGTTTGTTATTGTAGGGTCTCTCCTGAGCGCTGGGACTGTGCAGCCCAGTTTGTTATTGTAGGGTCTCCGTGCACTAGGTTGGTGCAGTTCGGTTTGTTATCATAGGGTCTCCCTGCACTAGGTTGGTGCAGTTTGGTTTGTTATTGTAGGGTCTCTCCTGAGCGCTGGGACTGTGCAGCCTGGTTTGTTATTGTAGGGTCTCTCCTGAGCGCTGGGACTGTGCAGCCCAGTTTGTTATTGTAGGGTCTCCGTGCACTAGGTTGGTGCAGTTCGGTTTGTTATCATAGGGTCTCCCTGCACTAGGTTGGTGCAGTTCGGTTTGTTATCGTAGGGTCTCCCTGCACTAGGTTGGTGCAGTTCGGTTTGTTATTGTAGGGTTTCTGCTGAGAGTAGAACCTGGTTTGTTATCGGCGAGTGTTTCCCTGGTGCTGTGGTTATGGGGAGAGCCAGGGCTGCTGGCAGGGGTATGTCTGAAACCCCAGTGGGACAACAGGACGAGCGAGTCCCCATAACACATCACAGAAAATCACAACACGATGCCAGGCTGGGTACACCTGTCCTACCCCGACCTCCACCCGGCAGGTGACAGATCTCATCCAGCATGGGGCAGGGCTCTCTCTCCCACACACACACACACACACACACACTCACCCCACCCCCCAGCTCTGCCGGTGCCCCTCACTCCCGACCCGCAGCCCCCTCCCCCCGCCATGTGACATCAGCAGATTACGCAGCCCAGCCCCAGACAAACAGCTCTGTTATTGGAGGGGCGCAGCGTGGCACTGCCAGGCAGTGCCATTCAGGGGCTGCCGCCACCTGCTGTGAAGAGCCGCATGGAGCCGGGTGCTTGAGAACCAGCCATCGAGGGGCAAAGGGAACCGGAGACCTGAGAGACAAATGTGCTCTGCCCGCTGCTCCCACCACTAGACCCCGCTCTCCTCCCAGAGCTGGGGATAGAACCCAGGAGTCCTGGCCCCCCCTGCTCTAACCAACCAGACCCCGCTTCCCTCCCAGAGCTGGGGATAGAACCCAGGAGTCCTGGCCCCCCCTGCTCTAACCAACCAGACCCCGCTTCCCTCCCAGAGCTGGGGATAGAACCCAGGAGTCCTGGCCCCCCCTGCTCTAACCAACCAGACCCCGCTTCCCTCCCAGAGCTGGGGATAGAACCCAGGAGTCCTGGCCCCCCCTGCTCTAACCCACCAGACCCCGCTTCCCTCCCAGAGCTGGGGATAGAACCCAGGAGTCCTGGCTCCCAGCGCCCCCCCACCTTGCTCTAACCACTAGACCCCGCTCCCCTCCCAGAGCCGGGGATAGAACCCAGGAGTCCTGGCCCGCCCTGCTCTAACCCACCAGACCCCGCTCTCCTCCCAGAGCCGGGGATAGAACCCAGGAGTCCTGGCTCCCAGCTCCCCCCCCCCGCTGCTCTAACCCACCAGACCCCGCTCCCCTCCCAGTGCCCTCGGTCCCAGTGCTACGGCTGTGATTTTCCAAAGTTACCAGCCATGTAGTCTGTGCCTATACCTACCAGTGGGAGCCAGGACTCCTGGGTCTAGTCCCAGGCTCTGGGAAGGGGGGGGGGGGGGGCTAGAGAGACAGATGGAGTGGGGCGGGGGGGGGAGGCAGAAGAATGATTTACATGTATCATTGTCCCCCCTGAGCAAGGGGGGGGTGTCTCCTCACACTCACTCACTGTCCTGGTTGTATCGGCCCCTGCCAGCAGGGAGCACTGCCGAGGCCTCGAGAGCCAGGCCCCCGAATCCTTTCCCCTGGCCGCGAGTGGGCAGCCCCGAAGCTGTGGGGTGGGAGCACAGCTGCTGCTGGGAGGGGAATCGGTCAGACGCCCCCCCCCCCCACGGTGCAGAGCAGCTGGGAGAACACGTGAGGGGCTGGGGAGCCCCGGAGACAGACACACGCCGGGGACAGGGATCCGAGACGCACGTATCATAGAATCATAGAATCTCAGGGTTGGAAGGGACCTCAGGAGGTATCTAGTCCAACCCCCTGCTCAAAGCAGGACCAACCCGAACTAAATCATCCCAGCCAGGGCTTTGTCAAGCCTGACCTTAAAAACCTCTAAGGAAGGAGATTCCACCACCTCCCTAGGTAACCCATTCCAGTGCTTCACCACCCTACTAGTGAAAAAGTTTTTCCTAATATCCAACCTAAACCTCCCCCTCTGCAACTTGAGACCATTACTCCTTGTTCTGTCATCTGCCACCACTGAGAACAGTCTAGATCCATCCTCTTTGGAACCCCCTTTTAGGTAGTTGAAAGCAGCTATCAAATCCCCCCTCGCTCTTCTCTTCTGCAGGCTAAACAATCCCAGTTCCCTCAGCCTCTCCTCATACGTCATGTGCTCCAGCCCCCTAATCATTTTGGTTGCCCTCCGTTGGACTCTTTCCAATTTTTCCACATCCTTCTTGTAGTGTGGGGCCCAAAACTGGACACAGTACTCCAAATGAGGCCTCACCAGTGCCGAATAGAGGGGAATAATCACGTCCCTCGTACACACACGGCGCAGACAGGCTGTTGATTGAAAGCAGCACCCCAGGGCGAGAGCCCACGACAGCTCCCCCAGATTCACCCCTGGCCTCGATGCAGCCCCCCCCACCCCCCGGGCTGGGGGTGAAGTTGGCCCATGCGTTTGTGAGACCGAGCTGGCTTTGAACCCGGAACCTGCCTGTGCAACGCGCGCACGCCTACTAAGGAAGCAGCAGCCAGGTTGTGATCTGCTAGAGATGGTGTTAAAGGGACTCGCTCCATTAGCCGGCAGCGGTAGCAGGGCTGTTATCCTCTAGGTGGTGGCTGGCAGCAGCAGTAGGCTTTTCTCCTCAGTGTGGGCCAGGCCTCCGGAGGGGGCCTGGACTTGCCCTGAGGTGACATGTTGCATTAAAACGGCCCTGCCCTGCCTCGTGTCACTAGAACCCCCAGGCGGGCCCAGGCACTCAGCCCATCAGCTGCTCCCTCGGCCCTGGGGGAGGTCGGCAGTTCGAGGGAACAGCCGATGCCTGTCGGTGTCACCGTCTGGGGTCATAGACCAGGTGCCACAGATACCAGGGTCCTCCCTCCATCCATCCGTATAACCCCCGCCGTCCCTCCCTTCCTCCCTCCGTCCCTACCTCCCTCCCTACACACGTCCTCCCTCCCTCCCTCCCTCCCTCCATCCGTATACACCCCCGCCGTCCCTCCGTCCCTCCGTCCCTCCCTCCCTCCCTCCACACGTCCTCCCTCCCTCCCTCCTTCCATCCCTCCGTATACACCCCCGCCGTCCCTCCGTCCCTCCTTCCCTCCCTCCACACGTCCTCCCTCCCTCCCTCCCTCCATCCCTCCGTATACACCCCCGCCGTCCCTCCCTCCCTCCCTCCCTCCATACACACGTCCTCCCTCCCTCCCTCCTTCCATCCATCTGTATACACCCCCGCCGTCCCTCCGTCCCTCCCTCCCTCCATACACACGTCCTCCCTCCCTCCCTCCTTCCATCCCTCCGTATACACCCCCGCCGTCCCTCCCTCCCTCCCTCCCTCCATACACACGTCCTCCCTCCCTCCCTCCCTCCCTCCCTCCGTATACACCCCCGCCGTCCCTCCCTCCCTCCCTCCACACGTCCTCCCTCCCTCCCTCCATCCATCCGTATACACCCCCGCCGTCCCGCCGTCCCTCCGTCCCTCCCTCCATACACACGTCCTCCCTCCCTCCCTCCCTCCATCCCTCCGTATACACCCCCGCCGTCCCTCCCTCCCTCCCTCCCTCCATACACACGTCCTCCCTCCCTCCCTCCTTCCATCCATCTGTATACACCCCCGCCGTCCCTCCGTCCCTCCCTCCCTCCATACACACGTCCTCCCTCCCTCCCTCCTTCCATCCCTCCGTATACACCCCCGCCGTCCCTCCCTCCCTCCCTCCCTCCCTCCATACACACGTCCTCCCTCCCTCCCTCCCTCCATCCCTCCGTATACACCCCCGCCGTCCCTCCCTCCCTCCCTCCACACGTCCTCCCTCCCTCCCTCCATCCATCCGTATACACCCCCGCCGTCCCTCCGTCCCTCCCTCCCTCCCTCCCTCCCTCCACACGTCCTCCCTCCCTCCCTCCCTCCCTCCATCCATCCGTATACACCCCCGCCGTCCCTCCGTCCCTCCTTCCCTCCCTCCACACGTCCTCCCTCCCTCCCTCCTTCCATCCATCTGTATACACCCCCGCCGTCCCTCCCTCCCTCCATACACACGTCCTCCCTCTCTCCCTCCCTCCATCCCTCCGTATACACCCCCGCTGTCCCTCCGTCCCTCCCTCCCTCCATACACACGTCCTCCCTCCCTCCCTCCATCCATCCATCTGTATACACCCCCGCCGTCCCTCCCTCCCTCCATATACACGTCCCTCCCTCCATCCAGGCATCCATATACACCCCCTCCCTCCCTCCCTCCTTCCCTCCCTCCCTCCATCCATCCATCTGTATACACCCCCGCCGTCCCTCCCTCCCTCCCTCCATATACACGTCCCTTCCTCCCTCCCTCCCTCCCTCCATCCAGGCATCCATATACACCCCCTCCCTTCCTCCCTCCATCCATCCATATACACGCCCGCCATCCCTCCCTCCCTCCCTCCATATACACGTCCTCCCTCCATCCCTCCCTCCCTCCATCCATCCCCTCCTTTGCATCCATCCATCCATCCATATACACACCCTTCCTCCATCCCTCCCTCCCTCCCTTCCTCCATCCCCTCCTTTGCTTCCCCATCCATCCATCCATCCATCCATCCACCCACGCACCCTCCCTCCTTTTGTTTTCCCATCCATCCGTCCCTTCTATCTCCATCTGTCTGTCTAATCTCCTACCACTGGGGCATGGAGTGGGATTGCCCCTCCCCCCCGACCCTGCAATGGCCCTGGGGCTGTCGGGTTTCCCGTGGAAGCTGGCCCAGGGCTGGGTGGATCAGGCTGGCTCTGAGCCGGAGCCGGGAACCGGCCCTGGCAATTCCCGGCACACGGGCACAGACAGACCGAGCTGTTCCTTCGCTGAAGTCAGCCGCGCCAGCTGCCATCTGCTCTGTGGAGCGAAGCGTCACCATCCTTATAATTATTAGGGGCCGAATCCTGCGGGGCCTGGCTCCCCGCGGCGCCAGCTCAGTCAGGCAGAGCCCGGGGGGTGTAACTGGGAGCAGAATTAGCCTCGATGACTCACAGTTCAGTAGCGATTGTTGCAAAGAGTCTTGAAAATTCAATCCGCCCACGCGGGAGATGCAGCAGCCTCTGGGGCGGGGCAGCTGGGGAACAGCCGCATAGGCCCCGGGGATGGTTCACCCAGTGCTGAGATGCAGCCATCTCTGGGGTGGGGCTGGGGCAGCGGGGGAACATCCACACAGCAACACTGCGCGGGGATGGCTCGCCCGGCACTGAGATGCAGGTCAGCTGGGGAACAGCCGCACATAACGCTACACAGGCAGGGTTCTGCTAGGATGCAGCCACCTCTGGAGTGGGGCAGCTGGGGAACAGCCACACTTAACACTGCATGGGGATGGCTCACCTGGTGCTGAAATGCATCCGCCTGTGGGGTGGGGCAGCTGGGGAACAGCCGCACATAACACTGCATAGGGCAGGCCTCCACCAGTGCTAGGATGCAGCCACCTCTGGAGTGGGGCAGCTGGGGAACAGCCACACTTAACATTGCATGGGGATGGCTCACCTGGTGCTGAAATGCATCCGCCTGTGGGGTGGGGCAGCTGGGGAACAGCCGCACATAACACTGCATAGGGCAGGCCTCCGCCAGTGCTAGGATGCAGCCACCTCTGGGGTGGAGCAGCTGGGGAACAGCTGCTTAGTGACGCCACATGAGTATCTCAGTGCCAAGCGAGCTGAACCCATGCGGTGTTTCCCAGATTGACCCCTTCCCCAGAAGTGGCTGCATCTCAGCACTGGGTGAACCCTCCCCGTCCCTGCATTTCAAAGTGTTTGCGCTTTTTGCAAAGAGCGATGCTGTGAGTTAGAGCCCAGGACTGGCACAGGTCCCATCAGCTGGAGAGATTCTGGGTGTGCCCAGCGTGGGGGCATTACAGAGGGCTCCTTTGTGCCCAGCTGGGTCTCCCCTGGGCGGGGAGGGGGGGAAATGTGTTGGTAGCACACGACAGGCATGCCAGGAATTCCTGCCCCTGGAATGAATCCAGGGGGTGAGGGCATCATGTGACCCTGGCCAGGGAAATTCAGGTCTTCAGTTCAAAGTGCCAGGGACTTGTATCTGCCAGGGATGGAACCCAGGAGTCCTGGCTCCCAGGCCCCCTGCTCTAACCACTAGACCCCACTCCCCTCCCAGGGCACGGATAGAACCCAGGAGTCCTGGCTCCCAGCCCCCCTGCTCTAACCACTAGACCCCACTCCCCACCCAGGGCACGGATAGAACCCAGGAGTCCTGGCTCCCAGCCCCCCTGCTCTAACCACTAGACCTCACTCCCCACCCAGGGCAGGCATAGAACCCAGGAGTCCTGGATCCCAGCCCTTCTTCTCTAACCACTAGACCCCACCCAGGGCAGGGATAGAACCCAGGAGTCCTGGCTCCCAGCCCCCCTGCTCTAACCACTAGACCCCACCCAGGGCAGGGATAGAACCCAGGAGTCCTGGATCCCAACGCCACCCCCCCATTCACGCACGAGACCCCTCTCCTCCCAGAGCTGGGAGAGAACCCAGGAGTCCTGCGGTCTCTGATCTCTTCTCCGGGGAAGATGCATCAATAAACCCAGAGCCGAACTATCCTTCCTCCGGCCCTGTGGGACCAGGGGGCCAGACCCAAGCCCCACAGCCCTGGGAGCCAGAGAGCTGTGCGGGGAGTAGCAGCTAGCACGTGAAGCCGGCTCCCCCTCCCCCCCTCCGGTGGCAGGTCCCCCCCACGCACACGCCGAGCAGGAGGAATTTGTGTGTGGGCTCTGCTCGCTCGCAGCAACAGAGCTACCGGCACCCCGGTTCGCGGGCTGCGGGAGGGGACGCCAGGGCCAGCGGCTGGCTTGGGATGGGACGCTGCCCCGCTGAGAGCCAGCGGTGGGATCCGTGAGGGGGAGGCTGGCGCCACGCCGTGGGAGCTCTCTGCACCGGTATGCCCTGCGGCCCCCCAGCTCAGTCACCAGCTAGCCTGGGGTTCCCCTCTTCCCTGCCACCCCGGATCCATCCCTGGGCCTGCTAGCCTGGTGTCCCCTTTCCCCATTGCCGGGGATCAGGTCTGGGGCCCCCCTAACCTGGTATCCCTTCCATCCTGGATCCATCCCTGGGCCTGCTAGCCCAGTGTCCCCCTTCCCCACTGCCAGGGATCAGATCTGGGATCCCCCTAACCTGGTATCTCCCCCTTCCTGCTGACCCAGATCGGAGCTTCTCTCTGGAAGGGCCGGCCCCAGCTGTGCAGAGGGGGGCGTTGTTCCAGCCTCTGCCTCGGACCAGGGACTCTGATTGCTCCGGGGTCCATCCGCGGCTCTGACCCTGCCGGCCCCTTCGGTGACAGGTGCCAGGATTTTGCCACCTTCATGCCGGAGTCGCCGAGGGGTTAGACAGCCCGGAGGACACTGAACGGTATGAGAATGTGGAGCATCGCCATGTGCCAGAGTGGGCCCGGGTGGGTTAGAGCAGGCAGGGCTGGGAGCCAGGATGCCTGGGTTCCGTCCCTGGCTTTGGCAGGGGAGTGGGGTCTAGTGGTTAGAGATGGGGGGTGGGGTGGGAGCCAGGATGCCTGGGTTCCGTCCCTGGCTTTGGCAGGGGAGTGGGGTCTAGTGGTTAGAGATGGGGGGTGGGGTGGGAGCCAGGATGCCTGGGTTCCGTCCCTGGCTTTGGCAGGGGAGTGGGGTCTAGTGGTTAGAGCAGGAGGGGCTGGGAGCCAGGACACCAGGGTTCTGTCACTGACTCTGGGAGGGGAGTGGGGTCTAGTACTTAGAGATGGGCGGGTGGGGGGAGAGGGGAGAAGCCAGGATGACCGAGTTCCATCCCTGGCTTTGGCAGGGGAGTGGGGTCTAGTGGTTAGAGCAGGGAGGGCTGGGAGCCAGGACACCTGGGTTCTGTCCCCGGCTCCGGGAGGGGAGTGGGGTCTAGTGGTGAGAACAAAGGGGCTGGGAGCCAGGACACCTGGGTTCTGTCCCCGGCTCCGGGAGGGGAGTGGGGTCTAGTGGTGAGAACAAAGGGGCTGGGAGCCAGGACACCTGGGTTCTATCCCCGGCTCCGGGAGGGGAGTGGGGTCTAGTGGTGAGAACAAAGGGGCTGGGAGCCAGGACACCTGGGTTCTATCCCCGGCTCCGGGAGGGGAGTGGGGTCTAGTGGTGAGAACAAAGGGGCTGGGAGCCAGGACACCTGGGTTCTGTCCCCGGCTCCGGGGGGGGAGTGGGGTCTAGTGGTGAGAACAAAGGGGCTGGGAGTCCAGACTCCGGATGATTAATGAGCCTTGTAGCTCTGGTACCATTTTCCCTCTGGAGGCACAAAGGCCTTTGTCCCCCATATGGGGAGAAGTCGCCTGTTTATCTCCCTGGGGCCCGGGTGGGCAAGCGGGGTGGGGTTGTGCTAGTCACTACCGATCAAAACAGAATAGAACCAGGAGTCCTGGGGCCCAGCCCCTGCCTACTCTAACCACCAGACCCCACTCCCCTCCTGGAGCCGGAACCCAGGAGTCCTGACCCCCCCAACTCGTTCCACCCGGTCTCCTGTGTGTGTAACCCAAGCTGATGGCAAGCCCCGGCCCCGGATGGCAGCCGCGCCCACGACCGGGAGGCCGAGCCCCGGGTCGCCTGGCTACCCCCTGGCCTAGGCTTTTCTCCCCAGCTGAGCGTGGGTGGCCGGGGTGTGTGTGTCACGGCTTGGAGGGGAGACCCCTCCACACACCCACAGGGGACGGGATTGGTGGGAGGAGCATTGGGTGGGCACAGAGCCAGGCGAGGGCTTGTGGGGATCTGGGGCCAGTCTGAGGCTTGGGGGGCAGAGGTTGAGGACCGGAGGGGTTCAGGGAATTTAGGGGGGCAGATGGAGGGCCAGTGGATTTGGGCGGGGGCAGAGGGCAGGATTTGGAGATGGGGCCACAGGGGGCATGAGGGGTTGAGGCGATTAAGGGGGAGAAAAGGGGGGAGCTGGCAGCTTCAGGGGAAATGGGGGGGGGTCAGGATTTTTGGGGGGGTGAGCAGCTGGAGGTGTTGGGGGGCAGATCGGGAGAGCTGTTCTGGGGAGGGGACCCGGGGGGAGGATCAGGAATGAGCGGGGTGGGGCGGAGCCGTGGGGGAAGGATCGGGGCCTCCCCCGAAGGGTTATGGGGCCTCCCCCGAAGGGTTATGGGGCCACCCAGCATTGGGACGGGGCTGGCTCCATGGCCCGTGTGGCTCATGCCAGGGCTGGGCCCCGGCAACCGGCCTGTGTCAGGGAGCTGGGGGGTTGGGGAGAGGCGGAGGCATGGAAGTGGGCCCTGAGGCGGGCAAGAGGCTGGAGCCGTGTTGCCCGGCAGCCATCTTGCCTCTGGGGCCTGGGTAGAGTTGGCCCCATAGGCCTCTCCCTAAGGTTGCCAACTTTCTAATTGCACAAAACCCGAATGCCCTGCCCCGCCCCTTCTCCGAGGCCCCGCCCCTTCTATGGCCCCGCTCCTGCCCCCACCCCCCACTCACTCCATTCCCCCTCCCATCATTGCTTGCTCGCCCCCACCCTCACTCACTTTCACTGGGCTGAGGCAGGGGGTTGGGGTGCAGGAGGGGGTGAGGGCTCCAGGGTGGGACTGGGGATGAGGGGTTTGGGGTGCAGGAAGGGGCTCCAGGCTGGGGCAGGGGGTTGGGGTGTGGAAGGGGGTGCAGAGTGCATGCTCCGGGAGGGGGCTCAGGGCTGGGGCAGGCGTGCAGGCTCTGGGAGGGAGTTAGGGTGTGGGAAGGGGCTCCAGGCTGGGGCAGGGAGTTGGGGTCCCGGAAGGGGTGTGGAGTGCATGCTCCAGGTGGGGGCGCCAGGCTGGGGCAGGGAGTTGGGGTCCCAGAGGGGGTGTGGAGTGCATGCTCCGGGAGGGGGCTCAGGGCTGTGGCAGGGAGGGAGTTAGGGTGTGGGAGGGGGCTCCAGGCTGGGGCAGGGAGTTGGGGTCCCGGAAGGGGTGTGGAGTGCATGCTCCAGGTGGGGGCGCCAGGCTGGGGCAGGGAGTTGGGGTCCCGGAAGGGGTGTGGAGTGCATGCTCCGGGAGGGGGCTCAGGGCTGGGGCAGGCGTGCAGGCTCTGGGAGGGAGTTAGGGTGTGGGAGGGGGCTCCAGGCTGGGGCAGAGAGTTGGGGTCCCGGAAGGGGTGTGGAGTGCATGCTCCAGGTGGGGGCGCCAGGCTGGGGCAGGGAGTTGGGGTCCCGGAAGGGGTGTGGAGTGCATGCTCCAGGTGGGGGCTCCAGGCTGGGGCAGGGAGTTGGGGTCCCAGAGGGGGTGTGGAGTGCATGCTCCGGGAGGGGGCTCAGGGCTGGGGCAGGGAGGGAGTTAGGGTGTGGGAGGGGGCTCCAGGCTGGGGCAGGGAGTTGGGGTCCCGGAAGGGGTGTGGAGTGCATGCTCCAGGTGGGGGCGCCAGGCTGGGGCAGGTAGTTGGGGTCCCGGAAGGGGTGTGGAGTGCATGCTCCGGGAGGGGGCTCAGGGCTGGGGCAGGGAGGGAGTTAGGATGTGGGAGGGGGTTCTGACCTGGGGCAGCGGGTTGGGGTGCAGGAGGGGTATCGGTGCCCTGGCTCTGACCAGGTGACGCTTACCTCAGGCAGCTCCCGGTCGGCGGGGCAGTGGGGTTAAGGCAGGATCCCTGCCCGCCCTGGCTCCGCGCTGTTCCCGGAAGGAGCTGGCATGTCCCTGTGGCAGCGGCCCCTAGGTAGAGGGGTCAGGGGGCTCTGTGAGCTGCCTGCTTCCACCAGCACCGACCCCACAGCTCCCATTGGCTGTGGTTCCCGGCCAATGGGAGCTGCGGAGCCGGTGCTGGGGGCGGGGGCAGCACATGGAATTTCCCTAATTGCCCCTGCGCCTAGGGGCTGTAGGGACGTGCCGGATGCTTCCGGGAGCGGCGTGGGGCCTGTGCAGGCAGGGAGCCTGCCTTAGCCCCACTGTGCCGCCGACTGGACTTTTAATGGCTCGGTCAGCGGTGCTGACCGGAGCCGCCAGGGTCCCTTTTCGACCGGGCATTCTGGTCAAAAACTGGACGCCTGGCAACCCTACTCATAGTCCAGGCCTGAGTGGGGGGTTGGCCTCTCCCCATAGGCCTCTCATCCCCTTCTCCCCATGTCATGGGGCTACTCACAGCCTAGGCCTCAGTAGAGTTGGCCCCACAGACCTCTCTACCCCCTCCCCCAGGTCTTGGTTGCTACTCAGTCTAGGGTTGGGTAGGGTTGGTCCCATAGACCCCTTTCCTCCTGCCCCCCATGCCATGGGGCTACTCAAGGTTTAGGCCTAGGGAGCCCTGAGTAGAGTCGGCTCTAGCCACCCCCTCCAGGCCCTGTGTCATGGTGACTGTTCAAGGTCTGGGCCTTCAAAGCCCAGCAAGGGGCGTGGGGGGGGGAGGGGGAACCCATGGCCGTTCCATCGTTAGCTCCCCACGGTGCCCCCCCAGCTCTGCTGGCCCATCGGAGTCACCTCCTCGGAACCGGCCAGCCTGGGAGTTGTGCTGGCCAATAGGGGAGCATCTGTGTGCCCAGAGGGACTGTCTTTGAGGTTAAAGCAGGATTGCTTGGAGCCAGGACTCCTGGGTTCCCCCCCCAGCTCTGAGAGGGGAATGGGGGCTAAGGCAGGAGGGGCTGGGAGCCAGGACTCCTGGCTTCTCCCCCCAACTCTGAGAAGGGAGTGGGGGCTAGGGCGGGAGGGGCTGGGAACCAGGACTCCTGGGTTCTCCCCCCAGCTCTGAGAGGGGAGTGGGGGCTAGGGTGGGAGGGGCTGGGAACCAGGACTCCTGGGTTCTCTCCCCAGCTCTGAGAGGGGAGTGGGAGCTAGGGCGGGAGGGGATGGGAACCAGGACTCCTGGGTTCTCCCCCCAGCTCTGAGAGGGGAGTGGGGGCTAGGGTGGGAGTGGCTGGGAACCAGGACTCCTGGGTTCTCCCCCAGCTCAGAGAGGGGAGTGGGGGCTAGGGCAGGAGGGGATGGGAACCAGGACTCCTGGGTTCTCCCCTCAGCTCTGTGAGGGGAGTGGGGGCTAGGGTGGGAGGGGCTGGGAACCAGGACTCCTGGGTTCTCTCCCTGGCTCTGCTACTAGTTTGCTGTGTAAATGTGGCTGCATTTCCGTGAAGCCCCACTGCCATCTTGTGGCCATGTTAAGAACAGCAGCCACTGCTCTGTTCCCATGTTTCCTTGGGTTGGGTTGAAGCTTCATTTCTCCACCCCTGGGCCAGGGATCTCCCTGCCCTGCTGGAGTCTCAGCTGAGAGCCTGTGGGGCAACCGGGGATGGGCAACACCGACCTGGGCCTAGTGTTAAATCTCCTGAGTGTCAGGGAGAGATCCCAGGAGTCCTGGCTCCCAACCCCCCCTGCTCTAACCACTAGACCCCACTTCCTTCCACTTGTTGGGAAGTGATTCCCCAACCTCAGGGACTCCCCCACCCTCCTGCATTGGGGCAACTGTCCCCTAAGATCCACCCTGAACATTTCTCTCCAGTTAACTTCATCCTTACTTCTGTAGGGGAAGGGAAGGGTCTGATTGCAGAGGGTGGGAGTGGAAACCAGGACTCCTGGGTTCTGTCCCCAGCCTGGCCCTTAGGGGGCATCGCAGCAGTTGCTGCTTGCAATGAACGACCTCTCGTTTTGGTGCCCATTTGCCCCGGTCTCTCCCGGAGAAACTTTCTTTGAAGGCCCCGGCACCTCCTGCTGGGAGGAATGAATCTGATTTGTTTGGGTGCACGCCGCCCCCTGCTGGATGGGAGCAGACCTGCCGTGTGCACCTAGCGCTCTCTACGGTGTCGGGTCACCTTTGCCCTGGGTGTGAGATGGGAAAACACCAACCACGCCTCCTCTAAGCCCCTTTTCTCTCTCCCCAGTTCACACACCCTCGCCGCCCCTTGAGAAGATGAAGGCTGCTGGGGCTCTGCTTACCTTGGGGATCCTATTTGGAGGTACTGAGGGGGACCCCAAGGGAGGGAGCCACAGCCCCATTTCCTGCCTTTTATAGCCCGGCTCCCACGATGGGAGCTCGGGGAGTAGGATCTGGGTTCTAACTGGGCGCTGAAAGCTGGTGCTTGAGTCAGCAGGTAAACTGAGGCACGGGAGGAGTTCCAGGGTCAGGTGCGTGTTCATTCAGGGCTAACGTTCCTGGCGTGGGAAGAGCCCTGAACTAGCTCTGTTGGAAGAGGGTTCCCAAAGGCCACGGGTTCGGGCTGTGCTCACCGGATCGGGGACCCTGCTGGGGGGAACCTACAGGCAACCCGGCTTGGTGTCCTCGCCGGAACAGGATCCGTTGGGACGACTCAAAGAGGAGGCCGCGAGGGTCAGAACTGTAATTTTAGATAGGCCAAATTGCACCTGTTGCTTGGGTGACGTTTAGATACGGCGCCACCAAGTGTCTGAGAAATTACTAGAGAGAGATGAAAGCAGGGATGGCTGGATGGTGGGTTGGATGAATGGATGATTGGATGGGTGGAGGGATGGGTGGATGGATGGTGGGTTGGATGAATGGACGATTGGATGGGTGGGAGGATGGGTGGATGGATGGTGGGTTGGATGAATGGACGATTGGATGGGTGGGAGGATGGGTGGATGGATGGTGGGTTGGATGAATGGATGATTGGATGGGTGGGAGGGTGGATGGATGGATGGTGGGTTGAATGATTGGATGGGTGGGAGGATGGGTGGGGGGATGGATGGATGGACAGTGGATTGGATGAATGGATGATTGGATGGGTGGGAGGGTGGGTGGATGGATGGTGGGTTGGATGAATGGATGGGTGGGAGGATGGATGGTGGGTTGGATGAATGGACGATTGGATGGGTGGGGGGATGGATGGATGGACAGTGGATTGGATGAATGGATGATTGGATGGGTGTGGGGATGGATGGATGGATGGTGGGTTGGATGAATGGACGATTGGATGGGTGGGAGGATGGGTGGGTGGGGGCATGGATGGGTAGAAGGTAGGTTGGTTGAGTGGATGGTTAAATGGACAAATGGTTGGTAGTTCAGATGGTTGGATGGGTAGGTGGATGGATAAATGATGGATTGTTTGGATGGATGGACGGATGGATGGATGGCTAAATGGTTGGGTGGATGGACGGACAGTTGGCTGGGTGGGTGAGTGGGTAGATGGATAAGCGGTTCATTGGATGGATGTGTGGATAAATGTTTTGTGGGAGGGAGGGAGGAATGGATGGATAAGTGGAGAGAGGGACTGATGAATAGATAGAGAGGGAGGGAGGGATGGATAGGTGGAGGGAAGGAAGGATGGAGGGATAGGTTGAGAGAGGGATGGATGGATAGAAATGGATGGATGGATGGATGGATGGATAGGTGGAGGGTGAGATGGATGGATGGGTGGAGGGAGAGATGTTTAGAGAGGGAGGGATAGAAATGGATGGATGGGCAGGTGGAGGGAGGGATGGATGGATAGGTGGAGAAAGGGATGGATGGATAGGTAGAGGGAGAGATGGATGGATAGAGAGGGATGGATGGATGGGTGGAGGGAAGGAGAGATGAATGGATGGATAGGTGGATGGATAGGTGGAGGGAGAGATGGATGGATGAATAGGTGGAGGGAGGGATGGTTAGAGAGGGAGGGATGGATAGAGAGGGAGGGATGGATGGATAGAGAGGGTTGGATTGAGAGGGAGGGAGGGATGGATAGAGAGGGATGGATGTATAGGTGGAGGGAGGGAGGGATGGATAGGTAGAGGGAGAGATGGATAGAGAGGGATGGATGGATAGGTGGAAGGAAAGCTGGATCGAGAGGGATGGATAGAGAGGGATGGATGTATAGGTGGAGGGAGGGAGGGATGGATAGAGAGATGGATGGATAGATGGATCGAGAGGGATGGATGGATAGGTGGAGGGAGGGATGGATGGATAGAGAGGGATGGATGGATAGAGAGGGATGGATGGATAGGTGGAAGGAAAGCTGGATCGAGAGGGATGGATGTATAGGTGGAGGGACGGGGGATGGATAGAGAGGGATGGATGGATAGGTGGAAGGAAAGCTGGATCGAGAGGGATGGATAGAGAGGGATGGATGTATAGGTGGAGGGAGGGAGGGATGGATAGAGAGATGGATGGATAGATGGATCGAGAGGGATGGATGGATAGGTGGAGGGAGGGATGGATGGATAGAGAGGGATGGATGGATAGAGAGGGATGGATGGATAGGTGGAAGGAAAGCTGGATCGAGAGGGATTGATATATAGGTGGAGGGAGGGGGATGGATGGATAGAAAGGGATGGATGGATAGAGAGGGATGGATGGATAGGTGGAAGGAAAGCTGGATTGAGAGGGATGGATAGAGAGGGATGGATGTATAGGTGGAGGGAGGGAGGGATGGATAGAGAGATGGATCGAGAGGGATGGATGGATAGGTGGAGGGAGGGATGGATGGATAGAGAGGGATGGATGGATAGAGAGGGATGGATGGATAGGTGGAAGGAAAGCTGGATTGAGAGGAATGGATGTATAGGTGGAGGGAGGGGGGATGGATAGAGAGGGATGGATGGATAGAGAGATGGATGGATAGATGGATCGAGAGGGATGGATGGATAGGTGGAGGGAGGGATGGATGGATAGAGAGGGATGGATGGATAGAGAGGGATGGATGGATAGGTGGAAGGAAAGCTGGATCGAGAGGGATGGATATATAGGTGGAGGGAGGGGGGATGGATAGAGAGGGATGGATGGATAGAGAGATGGATGGATAGATGGATCGAGAGGGATGGATGGATAGGTGGAGGGAGGGATGGATGGATAGAAAGGGATGGATGGATAGAGAGGGATGGATGGATAGGTGGAAGGAAAGCTGGATTGAGAGGGATGGATGGATAGGTGGAGGGAGGGGGGATGGATAGAGAGGGATGGATGGATAGAGAGATGGATGGATAGATGGATCGAGAGCCATGGACAGACGGGTAACACACCAGGGACCGGTGAGGTTTGGCAGCGGCGCAGAGCAGAGGGCAGTGGGGGAAGCCGACAGGAAGGGGACCGGACAGCGGCAGGAGAGGTTGGGGGCGCAGGGGACGGGCGGGCGGGTTCCTGTCCCCACCGCCCAGCGCCTGTCGCGCCCGTCTGCCCGCCAGGCACCCAGGCTGGGCTGTGGAGCGCGTGGATGCCCCAGACCGTTGTGGCCTTCGAGGGGACGTGCGTGGCCATCCCGTGCCGCTTCGACTACCCGGACGAGCTGCGCCCCTCGGCCGTGCACGGCATCTGGTACTTCAACAGCCCCTACCCCCGGAACTACCCGCCGGTGGTGTACAAGTCGCGCACCAGCATCGTTCACGAGAGCTTCCAGGGCCGCACCCGCCTGCTGGGCGACCTGCAGGCCCGCAACTGCACCCTGCAGCTGAGCCGGCTCAGCCCCGAGCTGGCGGGGAAGTACTTCTTCCGCGGGGACCTGGGCGGCTACAACCAGTACACCTACTCGGAGCACAGCACCCTGGAGATCGTCCGTGAGTGGGGGCGCTGGGGCCAGGCCCCTGGGGACTGAGACACGGGGCCTTTCCCCTCCAGGGGGCGCCGGCTGCCATCCGGCTTCGGGGCACGGGACTGGCTGGCTCGGGCGGGGTGGGGGGCCCTTGCCCCTCTAGGGGCTCAGAATGAATAGTGATGAGAAACCCCCCCCCCAGTGAGTCATGCACCCTGTGCCATGGAGCTCAGCGCCCCCTACGGCTGCATCAGGGCGCATTTGGGTCTCTTCTCTGGTCTCTGGAAGGGGAGTGGGGCCTACTGGTTAGAGCTGGGGACAGGGAGACCGGGAGCAGGACTCCTGGGTTCTATCCCCGGCTCCACGAGGGGAGTGAGGTCTAGTGGTTAAAGTGGTGGGGTGATTGGGAGCCAGGACTCCTGGGTTCTATCTCTGGCTCCGGTAGGGGAGTGGGGTCTAGTGGTTAAAGCAGTGGGGTGGAGGGATTGGGAGTCAGGACTCCTGGGTTCTATCCCCAGCTCTAGGAGGGGAGTGGGGTCTAGTGGTTAGGGGGGCGCAGGACTCCTGGGTTCTATGCCTGGCTCCAGGAGGGGAGTGGGGTCTAGTGGTTAGGGGGGTGCAGGTCTCCTGGGTTCTATCCCCAGCTCCAGGAGGGGAGTGGGGTCTAGAGGTTAGGGGGGCGCAGGACTCCTGGGTTCTATGCCTGGCTTCAGGAGGGGAGTGGGGTCTAGTGGTTAGGGGGGTGCAGGTCTCCTGGGTTCTACGCCTGGCTTCAGGAGGGGAGTGGGGTCTAGTGGTTAGGGGGGGGCAGGACTCCTGGGTTCTATCCCCAGCTCCAGGAGGGGAGTGGGGTCTAGTGGTTAGGGGGGCGCAGGACTCCTGGGTTCTATGCCTGGCTCCAGGAGGGGAGTGGGGTCTAGTGGTTAGGGGGGTGCAGGTCTCCTGGGTTCTATCCCCAGCTCCAGGAGGGGAGTGGGGTCTAGTGGTTAAAACGGTGGGGTGGGGGAATTGGGAGCCAGGACTCCTGGGTTCTATCCCCTGCTCCAGGAGGGGAGTGGGGCCCAGTGGGTTGGAGCCCAAGTCCCTGGCTTCACCCAGCCTCTTCCCCCACCAGACAAACCCACCATTATGCTCCCGGAGGCGGTGGTGGTGGGGACGGAGGCGGAGCTGCGGTGCGTGGTGCCGGATAACTGCCCCGCCATGAAGCCGACGGTGAGCTGGCTGCACCACGAGGCGCTGGAGGGGCAGGCGGTCTTCGGCCAGCTGGAGGAGGAGAGCGGCACCTGGAGCCAGGTGTCCCTGCTCAAGTTCCGGCCCTCGCGGGAGAACGACGGGCAGGAGCTGGGCTGCCAGGTCACCTACCCCAACACCACCTTCCTCTTCGAGGCCTTCGCCACCCTGGACGTCAAGTGTGAGTCGCCCCCAGCCTGCTGGGTTCTGGCCCTGGCGCCGGGAGGGGAGTGGGGGCTAGTGCTTAGAGCAAGAGGAGTCCTGCTGGCACCCAGTGGCAGGGAGTCCCATGGGTTAACCCCACTAATACCCAGTAGCGTGGCCCAAACCCCCAGGGGCAGGAAGTCCCGCAAGTTAACCCTGCTGCCCTTCAGTGGCAGGGAGTCCCGCAGGTTAACCCTGCTGCCCTTCAGCAGCAGGGAGTCCCGCAGGTTAACCCTGCAGCCCTTCAGCGGCAGGGAGTCCCGCAGGTTAACCCTGCTGACCTCCAGTGACAGGGAGTCCCGCAGGTTAACCCTGCTGCCCTTCAGCGGCAAGGAGTCCCGCAAGTTAACCCTGCTGACCTCCAATGGCAGGGAGTCCAGTGGGTTAACCCCACTAATACCCAGTAGCGTGGCCCAAACCCCCAGTGGCAGGAAGTCCCATAAGTTAACCCTGCTGATCTCCAGTTGCAGGGAGTCCCTTGGGCTAATCCCACTAATACCCAGTAGCGTGGCCTAAGCCCCCAAACCTCCAGTGGTAGGAAGTCCTGCAAGTTAACCCTGCTGACCTCCAGTGGCAGGGAGTCCCATGGGTTAACCCTGCTGACCTCCAGTGGCAGGGAGTCCCGTGGGTTAACCCCACTAATACCCAGTAGCGTGGCCCAAACCCCCAGCGGCAGGGAGTCCCGCAGGTTAACCCTGCTGCCCTCCAGCGGCAGGGAGTCCCGCAGGTTAACCCTGCTGCCCTCCAGCAGCAGGGAGTCCCGCGGGTTAACCCTGCTGACCTCCAGCGGCAGGGAGTCCCACAGGCCCGCAGTGTTATGTGTGACTCAGCTCTGCCTCCCCCACCACAGACGTGCCCCGGATCCTGCAGGTGAACTCGTCGGTGGAGGTGACGGAGGGCTCGCACGTGGGGCTGCTGTGCATGGTGGACAGCAGCCCCCTGGCCCTGCTGGCGTGGTTCAAGGAGGAGGCGGTGCTGCGGGAGGAGCCGGCCACCAACCTGACGCTGGAGCTGGACAATGTCACCCACGCGCACGACGGGATCTACACCTGCGTGGCCGAAAACGTGTACGGGCGGGTGAACCGCTCCCTGGCTCTTACCGTCATGTGTGAGTGCCTGGGTGGGAGGGGAGTGAGGCCTAGTGGTCAGAGCGGGGACGGGAGCCAGGGCTCCTGGGTTCTATCCCGGCTCTGGGAGGGGAGTGGGGCCTAGTGGTTAGAGTAGAGGGGAGCTGGGAGCCAGGGCTCCTGGGTTCTATCCCAGCTCTGGGAGGATAGTGGGGTCTAGTGGTTAGAGCGGGGACGGGAGCCAGGACTCCTGGGTTCTATCCTGGCTCTGGGAGGGGAGTGGGGCCTAGTGGTTAGAGTAGAGGGGAGCTGGGAGCCAGGGCTCCTGGGTTCTATCCCAGCTCTGGGAGGATAGTGGGGTCTAGTGGTTAGAGCGGGGACGGGAGCCAGGACTCCTGGGTTCTATCCCAGCTCTGGGAAGGGAGTGGGGCCTAGTGATTATAGTTCTGGCTCTGTGGGTCAGTGAACCCCTGCCCTCCCCCCGCAGACGCCCCGCGGAAGCCGTCGGTGAACTCCTCGGTGGTGGCGGTGGAGGGGGAGCCGGTGACTATCCTGTGCACCACCGAGAGCAACCCCGAGCCCATCATCACCATCTTCAAGGAGAAGCAGATCGTGGCCACGGTGGTCTACGAGAGCGAGCTGCTGCTGGAGATCCCCGCCGTGACCCACGAGGACGACGGGGAGTACTGGTGTGTGGCAGAGAACCAGTACGGCCAGCGCGGCTCCGCCTTCAACCTCACCGTGGAGTGTGAGTCACCCATGCCCGGTGGGAGAGGGTGTCAGGGCTTTCCCCCCACTATCCGCCCCGCAGAGGTGGCTGCACCTCAGCACCAGATGAGTTGTCCCTGAGCAGCGTTATATGTGGCTGTTACCCAACTACCTCGCCCCAGAGCTGGCTGCATTTCGGCACCAGCCTAGCTGTTTCCATGCAGCGTTATGTGTGGCTGTTCCCCAGCTGCTGTGCCCCAGAGGTGGCTGCATCTTAACCAGCTCTGGGGCAGGCCATCCCTGTGCAGCGTTATGTGTGGCTGTTCCCCAGCTGCCCCACCCCAGAGCTGGCTGCATTTCAGCACCAGCCTAGCTGTTTCCATGCAGCATTATGTGTGGCTGTTCCCCTGCTGCCCCGCCCCAGAGCTGGCTGCATTTCAGCACCAGCCTAGCTGTTTCCATGCAGCGTTATGTGTGGCTGTTCCCCTGCTGCCCCGCCCCAGAGCTGGCTGCATCTCCATGATGCTGATGCTGCGTCTCTCCTCCGCAGTCGCCCCCATAATCCTGGTGGAGTCGAAGTGCACGGCGGCTCGGGACACGGTGCAGTGCGTCTGCGCCGTGCTGGCCAATCCGGAGCCCATAATCCTGGTGGAGTCGAAGTGCACGGCGGCTCGGGACACGGTGCAGTGCGTCTGCGCCGTGCTGGCCAATCCGGAGCCCGTGATCTCCTTCGAGCTGCCCACCCGGAACGTGACGGTCAACGAGACTGACCAGGAGTTCGTCTATTCCCAGAAGACGGGCTACACGGTCACCAGCATCCTGACGCTGCGCGGGGAGCCGGACTCGCAGCTCTTCATTGTCTGCTCCGCCCGCAACCTGTACGGCACCAAGAACCAGCAGCTGCAGTTCCACCACTCCAGTGAGTGTCCGCCCCTTATAGCGCCCCCTGCTGGGAGAGGCCGGGGCTGGGGTAGCTGGGAGCTGCCCCCATGGCCAGTGCTCCTGCCCCACTCCCCGCAGCGCCCCCTGCTGGGAGAGGCCGGGGCTGGGGTAGCCGCGAGCTCCCCCCATGGCCAGTGCTCCTGCCCCACTCCCCACAGTGCCCCCTGCTGGGAGAGGCCGGGGCTGGGGTAGCCGGGAGCTCCCCCCACGGCCAGTGCGCCTGCCCTGCTCCGCACAGCGCCCCCTGCTGGGAGAGGCCGGGGCTGGGGTAGCCGGGAGCTCCCCCCACGGCCAGTGCGCCTGCCCTGCTCCGCACAGCGCCCCCTGCTGGGAGAGGCCGGGGGTGGGGTAGCCGGGAGCTCCCCCCACGGCCAGTGCTCCTGCCGCACTCCCCACAGTGCCCCCTGCTGGGAGAGGCCGGGGCTGGGGTAGCCGGGAGCTCCCCCCATGGCCAGTGCGCCTGCCCCGCTCCGTACAGCGCCCCCTGCTGGGAGAGGCCGGGGCTGGGGTAGCCGGGAGCTCCCCCCATGGCCAGTGCGCCTACCCTGCTCCGTACAGCGCCCCCTGCTGGGAGAGGCCGGGGCTGGGGTAGCCGGGAGCTCCCCCCATGGCCAGTGCTCCTGCCGCACTCCCCACAGCGCCCCCCACTGGGAGAGGCCGGGACTAACCCCACCCCGCATGCTGCTTTCAGACAATCTGATGTGGGCGAAGGTGGGGCCGGTGGGCGCCGTGGTGGCCTTTGCGATCCTCATCGCCGCCGTGTGTTACGTGAGTCAGACGCGGAAGAAGTAAGTCCGGAGCCCCCCGGGGCTCAGCTGTACGAACGAACGGGGCGTCCCGGGAACGGGGTGACGCCGGGGCCCGAATCCAGGCAGGATCACAGACCCGCCTCTTGCCAGTACGAGGCAGAACTGCCCTCAAAGGGAGAGCAGCTGTTCTGAGCGCCCATCCATTGAAATCCTTCCGGGACTAACCCCCGTAACTGCCATCACCGGGCGGATCGTCTGATTAGGGTGACCAGATGTCCCGATTTTATAGGAACAGTCCCGATTTTTGGGTCTTTTTCTTATATAGGCTCCTATTACCCGCCACCCCCGTCCTGATTTTTCACGTTTGCCGTCTGGTCACCCTACTTCAGATCCTGTCGGGTTTTTAAACGCGGGCAGCTCTTACCGGGGCGGCCGGCAAACGCCCACACACCGAACATTCGCAGCAATCGTTTGAAACGCGTTTTCGTGGTTGATTTTAGACGCAAAGGGCGGTGTTGGCAGGGGAAGGACGCCATTTTTTGTATCTCTAAATAAAGGCAGAATAACGATTGACACGTATGTCGGTTCTTCGCTTCAAACTAAGGAGCATTTTTGTAGGAGAAGGATAAACATTTATATCCAGATCGGTAACCAACAATCGCTGGTTAAATTGCATTTCTAATGCCCGACTAATGGCAGAATTAATGAAGCACCACTGTTAATCCGTGTTTGGCAATTAGCAGTCACCTATTGACCAGTCCGGGGCATTAGCCATTAATTGATCCTAATCAAAGATGGTTGGTGGGTAATTAATGATTGATAATTCATTAGCAGCTATCCAGGAGCAAACTGCGACCTTTTGATCATGAAGATCATTATTAAATGTCGTTAATGCAGATTCAGTTACGCGATGCAGATTGTTAGCTGAGTGATGAGATATGTAATGTCATAAGGGGGGGGTTGAGGTCACCCAGCGACAGGGCATTGCCCCCCCCACTTTGGGGGTCGCTCAGTGACAGAGAATCTCACCCCACTGCTGTGGCAGTTCCCTAGTGACAGAGAATCTCCCCCCCCACACACACACACACTGTGGGGGTCGCCCAGTGACCGAGGTGTCTGTGTCGTCTCTCTCCCCCCAGGAAAAACATGAACGAAAACTCCAGCTTCGTGCAACTGGAGCACCCGCCCGTGGCCTACAGCGGCGAGTACCGGCCCCCGGGGGCCCTGGACAAATCCGAGGTGGGACGATGGGACTGGCATGGCGGGGGGAACAAGGAGGTGGAGAGAGTCCGGTGTGGGTAGAGAGGGGTGCGTGGTGGGGATGAATGGAGGGAGGGAGGGGTGTGTATGGGGTGAATGGAGGGAGGGAGGGAGGGAGGGGAGTGTATGGGGTGGATGGATGGATGGAGGGGTGTGTATAGGGGTGGATGAGTGGGGTGGATGGGGAGGGTTGTGTATGGGGTGGATGGATGGATGGAGGGGTGTGTATAGGGGTGGATGGATGGAGGAAGGAGAGTGTATGGGGATGGATGGAGGGAGGGAGGGAGGGGAGTTTATGGGGTGGATGGATGGACGGAGGGAGGGGAGTGTATGGGGTGGATGGATGGAGGGAGGGGTGTATATGGGGTGGATAAGTGGAGTGGGGTGGATGGGGATGGATGGATGGATGGATGGATGGGTGTGTAGAGGGGTGGGTGGGTGGATGGATGGAGGGGTGTGTATAGGGGTGGGTGGATGGATGGATGGAGGGGTGGATATAGGGGTGGATGGATGGACAGAGGGAGGGATGTATATAGGGGTGGATAAGTGGAGTGGGGTGGATGGGGATGGATGGATGGATGGGTGTGTAGAGGGGTGGACGGAGGGAGGGGTGTGTAGCGGGGTGGATAAGTGGAGTGGGGTGGATGGGGATGGATGGATGGATGGGTGTGTAGAGGGGTGGATGGAGGGAGGGGTGGATAAGTGGAGTGGGGTGGATGGGGATGGATGGATGGATGGGTGTGTAGAGGGGTGGATGGAGGGAGGGGTGGATATAGGGGTGGATAAGTGGAGTGTGGTGGAAGGGGATGGATGGATGGAGGGGTGTGTATAGGGGTGGGTGGATGGATGGATGGATGGAGGGGTGTGTATAGGGGTGGGTGGATGGATGGATGGAGGGGTGGATATAGGGGTGGATAAGTGGAGTGGGGTGGAAGGGGATGGATAGTTTAGATAAAGTTGATCCCTCTACGTTGTCAGGCACTATTTAGGGTCCGTAACCGGAGAGGAAATCTAGCCCGGACTGGCCGGCTCACGGGGGCGGGGAATGGGACACGGGGGCCTTTCCCCTCTCGGGGAACTAGATAAATTCCTGGAGGACAGGTCCATCAATAGCTGTTACCTGGGATGGGCAGGGATGGGGTCCCTAGCCCCTGTTTGCGAGGCGCTGGGAATGGGCGACAGGGGATGGGTCACTTGCTGATTCCCTGTTCTGTTCATTCCCTCTGGGGCGCCTGGCACTGCCCACTGTGGGATACTGGGCTAGATGGACCTTGGGTCTGACCCAGTCTGGCCCTTCTTATGTTCCTATGATCCAGCCCCAGGCTGGTGCGTGGGGGTGGGGGAAGGGATTCTTCCATCCCTTTGCATCCCAGACCTAGCCCGTAAAGCCGCGGCTTCGGAGGTGCACCCCAGAGGCATCCTCCATATGGGGCGGCAGCAAGGGGTCGTCCCCCAGGTACACAGTGACCGCTCTTCCTTCTCCGCTAGTCTAAGGAGATCTGCTCCCTGGAGAGCCACTAACCCCCGGGTAAGTCTGGATTCCCCAGTCTGTGTCACCCCCCCACCAGTGTGCGTCACACCTCGGCTCGGCCACGGGGACCCCCTCTGCACCCCACCGTCATGCAATGGACTGGCGGGGCAGGGAATGGGACACAGGACCTTTCCCCTAGGGGGCATTAGCGCCGATGTGGCCCGAGAGCCGGGGACTATTGGGCTCATGGTGGTGGGGAACAGGGCACGGGGCCTTTCCCCTCTAGGGGGCGCTGGTTCTGGTTTCTATCCTGTTGCTTGGGTATCTGTCACAGGTCAGCTGTGGGGCAGGGCATGGGAGTCTTCTTGGAATACCGGCAGCCCCTTGTGTGTGCCTGGGGTGGTCCCTTGCGGTGTTGTGGTGTTTTCCCTTCCCCCTCCGCTTGTTCCGTGGTCTCGTCTCTTTGTGGCGTAAAATCTTAACAGACACCCACCCCCCATGGGACAGTCCTTGCACTCCTGGCACCCCCTGCCCAGGAGAGCTCTGGTTAAGAATGCATCCTTTGGAAAGGATCCTGCAGCTATTAGTTCCCCAGGTTAACGCCAATAAGGTCCCACAGGCTAATCCCAGTAAAATCAAGTGGCAGTGAGTTTCCTAGGTAAGCTATGGTATTATTGGACTGGCTAACCCCAATGGTATCCTCCTAAAGTAAATCCAATAGGTTGAGCCCCTAATATCCAGTGGCAGGGAGTCCCAATGGTTAACCCCACTGAAACCTAGTGGCATGGTGTCCTGTGAGTTAATCCTATAATAGCCAGTGGCAAGGAGCCCCATGTGTTAATTCCCTAATATCCAGGGGGAGGGAGTCCTGTGAGTTAACTATATAATACCCAGTAGGAGGGACTCCTGTGGTTTAATATCCTGTGTCAGGGAGTCCCACAGGTAACCCTATCATATCCAGCCTCAGGGAGTCCCACAGGTAAGCCTATAATTTTCACCCGCAGGGAGTCCCACAGGTTTATCCTATAATATCCATTGTCAAGGAATCCCACAGGTTAACCCTGTAATATCCAGTGGCAGGGAGTTCCACAGGTGAACACGCCAATCGTACCCAGGCTGACGCTGCTCTGCTTCCCCTGCAGTATGAGCGGCGCCCGGCCTCCGACAAACGCCTCCTGAACAAGCCCGAGGGCTCCCTGGACCTGAACGTGGACTACGCCAACCTCGACTTCACCAAACTGGCCACCAAGGACAGCTACACCCTGACGGAGGAGCTGGCAGAGTACGCAGAGATCCGCGTCAAGTGAGCGCCCCCGGCCCCCCCCCAACAGTGACACGCCCTCTGCCACGGAAACCACGCCTGTCGGAATCAGGACCTGTCTGTGCCCCCAGATCACCAGGCACACCCCTGCCACGGAAACCCCGCCTACCGGGATCACCCTCATGCAGAGCGCAGGTCCTGCCACGCCCACTAATGGCAGGGCACGCCCCCTGCCATGGAAACCCCGCCCACTGCAATCCAGACCTCCTGACTGAACACAGCTGGGGCAGGGACTATCTCTTGCTACGTGTCTGGGCAGCGCCTCATACCCTGATAACATATACCCCCCTTCTTTGACAGCCCTATGGCTGGTTATGTGGGTTATGTGCACTGGGACCCAGGAGACCTGGGGTTTAAATCCCACTTGTGCTACAGACTTTGTGCTACCTTGAATCATAGAATCATAGAATATCAGGGTTGGAAGGGACCTTAGGAGGTCATCTAGTCCAACCCCCTGCTCAAAGAAGGTCCAATCCCCAATTTTTGCCCCAGATCCCTAAATGGCCCCCTCAAGGATTGAACTCACAACCCTGGGTTTAGCAGGCCAATGCTCAAACCACTGAGCTATCCCTCCCCGCCAAAGTTGAGGTATGTCCCAACTTCTCTGCGTGCCTCAGTTTCCCCACAATCTCTTAATTCCCCCCATGCACGACGTGGCTCATAATTCCCTCCCATCCCGGGGCTTTTGTGATGCTAAATTTGGAACCAGGCTCAACCAAAACCCTGGCGAATCATTAATTACCCCGTTGAGTTATCTATATATGAGCCACGTCTAGAGTCTAGCTAGCCCTGGTGGACCCTGTACAAAATGGGCCCCGATCCTCCCTAAACCCATCCAGTCCTTGTTCTAATTCCCCCAATCTGTCTTTCCACGTGCCGAAGGAACCACATGGTTCTTCTGCTGCGTAAAGACTTGTCTATGATATAAATCTGCTTAGACCAGCACAGCCATCCCCAGCCAGGAAGGGGAATACACGATACTGGGATAAAGCCCTATTGTACTGGGATAACCGCCTCCACAGCTGTACTGCTGTAGGTAGGGCTTGTGCTGGTAAAACTAGATCAGTAGAAAATCACACGTCTAATTGACATCGTTATTCCGGGGGGAAATCTCTGGGTGGCTCAGATGTAAATCAGGAGTCCAAAAAACCCCCCCCGCAGCTGTAATCTTTGTTTCCCACTGGGATAAGCAGGTGCTCCCGTTCTGGGTCCGATCCCCTGGAATTCTATGATCCATCGGCACCAGCCATCCTGGGGGGAAATTTAAAACAAATCCTCATTTATTTTTGGTGTCATTTTTTTACAGATATTTGCCTGATGCTAGAAAACGAAATCAATAAAAAGCCCAGACTAACCACGACAAAACTCTCTAACCGGCGCTTAATTCTGCCCAGAAACCTCCCCCTAACCTTGTTAACCCTTCCAGGCAACCGGATCTAGGCTCTATTTATTGATTAGCTGGATGTGACGGGATTAGATTTACAGTACAACACAGCGCTTGAGGCTCTGCTGTGATAATAATAAGGCCAGTTCACAGAGCTCTGGCAGGTAAAGGAACCATGTAAATGACGTTGACATGAGGGCAGGGTGGAAAGGATCCAGGGACCTCGCGAGGCAGCCGCCCGCACTGACGCAGAACCAAGTAACCCCCAACCATCCCATTCAGGCGTTTCTCGAACCTGGTCTTAAAACCCTCCGCTGACGGGGATCCCACAACTTCCCTTGGAAGCAGAGTCCAGAGCTGAACGCCCCTGAGAGTTAGGAAGTGTTTCCTCAATCTCCCCTGGCCAGAACATGTTTGAAGACTGTTCTCAGGTCCGCCCTCAGCCTGCTCGTCTCTAGACTAAACAGGCCCTGTTATTTTAATCTTTCCTCAAGGTTTTCTAAACCTCGGATCCTATCTGCTGCTCTCCCCAGGAGCAGCGGAAGCGGTCTAAAAGTGGGGGGGCCACCAGCGCCTGAACCATGGCCCCTCCCCTGAGGCCCCGCCCCTTGTCTTCTTCTCCCCACCCCCAACCCACCCCTTCCCCCAAGGCCCTGCTCCCACCCCGCCTCTCGCTCGCTCCTCTCTCCTCTCCCCCAACCCGACACTGACCCTTATGCCCGGTGGAAAGTGATGGGGCCGCGCCCCCCCCCCCCCCCCCGTTCCGGCACTCCCGGCTCTCCCCGGCCTCTCCATTCTGGCCACCCCTTTCTGAATGGGCAGCACCCCAAACCGGACACGGTTCTCCAGCTTCGGCCTCCCCAGAGCAGGCCAATTCCCGCTTGTGTCCGACGCTCCCGTTTCCACAGCCCAGAACGACGTCAACTAGGAAACAAAGAAGCTGAAATGGAAACAAAAAGTTTCCATTGACCCCCAAAAAGACATTTTTTCTCCCCAAATTTTCATTTTACGGGAATTTTTGCCACTTTGTTCCAATTCGGAGCCGTTTAAATTCTAACCAGCTTTCATCTCCACCCCCCCTCACTCGGCTTTCTGCTCCCAGCGCTGTGTGAAAAGCCGCGGCCTAGCCCAGAATGCCGCCTCCGTCGATTTACACCAGGCCGTGTGGACAATTCCCGTTCTTGGCTTCCATGTAAATAGGGACGACTATAAAAAAGAATTGAAGCCAGGATCAGCGCAGTAACTTTTCCGTATCGTGTGTGCGCGTGTGTGCGTGTGTTACAGGACAAAATTGTGCCACTGGCTTCGGCAGCCCCGCTCCCAGGTAGAGTTAGGCTAGCGAACGTATCAGGAGAGCGGGATTAATTCCAAGACTCTGTCGGTTTCGTTGCGTATCGTTGTTCCGTGAGGTGCCAACCGTTTAATGACTTTAACCCAGCAGACTTTGTATTCCGAAGGAAATAAAATGTATTTTACAAATCCACAGGGTGTCTAGCGTGGTGTTCCCTTTCGGGGGGTCTTCCCAATGCCGCTAGGGGGCGCTGTGCTGCAGGGGGCAGGGTGGGGGCTCTCCCCTGACAAGATTGGCCCTGATACCTCAGGGTGGCAGCAGGGGGCGCTGTGCTGCAGAGGGGCAGGGTGGGGGCTCTCCCCGGGGCATTGGGGCCAGCCCTCACTGCCAAAAGTGAATCAGACAGAACAAGGGCTTGAATCTGGGTCTCCCCCAGCACCGGGGAGGGGGAGCAGAGGCTAGGGTGACCAGATGTCCCGATTTTATAGGGACAGTCCCGATTTTTGGGTCTTTTTCTTATATAGGCTCCTATTACCCCCCACTCCCGTCCCAATTTTTCACACTTGCTGTCTGGTCATCCTAGCAGAGGCTGTTTAACCCACCCCACAAAGGCTGGGGGATGAAGCTAAACAAATCCAGACGGGAAATAAGGGGCAGGTTCTTCCCAAGGAGAGGGGGCAGCTGGGCCAATAGCAGATTTCCTGGGTTGCCAGCAACGCCGAAAAATCGGAAACAAAATTCCTGTCAAGTCAGACTGATTTTCAGTGGTTTTGATTGAAAAACAACACATGAAAGGAATTTTTGAAACAAACAAACAAATCGTTTTGCAATGAACCAATTCGAGGGTTTGGGGGTTTTACCTTCTACTGAAACCATTTGGCAAAACCCACCTGAAATCGCGCGATGTTTTAGTGGTGCCGAATCTGCGTTTCCCGATCACAAAACGTTTAGTGGCTGGGAATAAGAGGGCTGTGGGCCAGAAACTGGAGGAGTCTCTCTCTAGCTGTAGGGAGAGACGGCCGAGCTGCCTGAGACCAAGGTACCTAAAGTAGAGCAGGGCTGGGGGAAGGCAAGAGGAGCTGGGGAGCTCCAGGCTGGAAAACCCCCAGGCTGCGGGCCTTGTTAAAGGCCAAAGCGGGTACTGGGGTTGCAGAGGTGCAGCCTGGGGTTAGGCAGAGCAGCTGGTCCAACCTCCCTTGCCAATGATGAGTGGCCGTTACACTGCAGTCTGCCCCAGTGAGCGGGGGCTGGATGGTGACTGGCAGTAGCCACTGAGACAAGGTGGGGATAGAGGGTTGGGGTTCCCCTGGGAGGGGAGACCCAGATCTGTGGGTTACTACAGTGGGCAGAACCCGGAGACAAAGAGGCACTGCCAGTGCCAGGGGGTAGAACCCAAAAGTAAAGGGCACCGGGGTTTGGGAGGGACACAGGGGCCAGCAGCAGGCGAGCCACCGGCCTGCAGAGGGCGCTCCGGGCTGGAATTGAGCTAATTCCCAGGGCAGCCAGCAGGAGGCGCCATGCCGGTGAGTCCTTGCTTCGTTACAGGTCCTTTGGGTTCTGTCGTTTCTGCATCGGAGTGTTGCTCTTTTAAGACATTGGTACCTTCTTTGTGTTTTGTCAGATCTGCATTGAAAGTGAACAGGTGCTGGGTCTGCATCCGAGACTGCTATAACATGAAATATATGGCAGAATGCGGGTAACACAGAGCAGGGGACATACAATTCTCCCCCAAGGAGTGCAGTCACAAATGTAATTAATGCATTATTTTTTAACGAGAGTCATCAGCATGGAAGCATGTCCTCTGGTGGCCAAAGCATGAAGAGGCATACGACTGTTTAGCATATCTGGCATGTAAATACCTTGCAATGCCGGCTACAGAGTGCCATGCACACAGGCGCCGACTTCCTGTGGCGCCGGTGGGAGCTCACGCCCAGCGTCGGGGGCGGGGCCCTGCCCCCGACGCCGGTGACGTTGCGGGGCCCCGCCCCCGACGTCGACGCAACGTCGCCCAGCGTCGGAGGCGGGGCCCCGCAACGTCTCCCGGTGCTAAGGTAAGATGGCGGCGGGCCCCGGGGTTGGAAGGGAGCTGGCCGCGGGTCCCGGGGCGGGCGGGGAGCTGCCGGTGGGTGCAGAGCACCCACCAATTTTTCCCCGTGGGTGCTCCAGCCCCGGAGCACCCACGAAGTCGGCATCTATGGCCATGCAAACGCTTGTTCTCACTTTCTGGTGACATTGTAAATAAGAAGCGAGCAGCATCATCTCCTGCAAATGAAAACAAACTTGTTTCTCTTAGCGATTGGCCGAACAAGAAGTAGGACTGAGTGGACTTGTAGGCTCTAAAGTTTTACATCGTTTTGTTTTTGAGTGCACTTATGTAACAAAAAAAAAATCTACGTTTGTAAGTTGCACTTTCAGGACAAAGAGACTACACTACGGCACTTGTGTGAGGTGAATTGAAAAATACTATTTCTTTTGTTCATTTTTACAGTGCAAATATTTGTAATAGAAAATAATATACACTTTGATTTCAATTACAACACAAAATACAATATATGTGAAAATGCAGAAAAACATCCAAAATATTAAACAATAGAATACCAATTGAAATGTATTAAACAGTGTGATTACAAGTGATTAATCGGAATTAATATTTTTAATCGCGATTAATTTTTTTGATTGAATCATGTAAGTTAACTGTGATTAATCGACAGCCCTAATTTCAACTGATAATATCGATATTTATTCTTAAGTATGTTTCAGATTTTGATCGATTTTACATTTTCACAATTGTGCAAAATTATGTCCTTTAAACTAATTTAATCAATTTAAATTGTCCTAATTGCAGGAAATTGTGGAGGGGGGGTGTCCGCCAATATTTATTTCATGACGGCATGTGTCGCGGTTGAAAGAGTGAACGCTTTACAACCCTTAAAAATAGCCAACTCAATATCCTTAAATCAAACACTACGTTCTCAAGTCACAGTTTTCTTACTTGGCCTTGGCCCATCTGCCGATGTCAGTTATTACCAATGGAAGTATGTTTGGCGGTTGGTGTAAGTACGTTTCCCACTAAAAAGCAAATCCTCGAAGCCTGTGGACGTACTAAGCGAACGTACTAAGCGAACGCCTGTTCAGTTAGAGGTGTGGCAACTGGGCCTAGAATCTGCCACAAAGAAATCGGTGCATTGGCTTAGAATAAGGCTGGTTATTGGTGATAAGGCTGGTCTCACACTGACGCTTGGCAGGGCATAAATACATGTAGGTTTGGAAGAATTTGATTTTTTTCATCGCTCAATGGCAGTAAACGTCGATTTCACCGTATCCCACCCGCGGAACAAAACATTTCCATCAATCATCATGGAAAATCACAGCTACGGTTCGATTGAAGGCAGGATTCCACCGGGGGTCGCCCCTGACTGGGGGGGGTCGGCTCTGGCCCAGGTCAGACCAGCCGATCAAACCGGCCCCTTCTGGCCTTGGAAATCTGTTTGTCTCGTGTCTCCTCATTGCCCCGCCGCCGCCTCGCGGGATCCCTAGCCAAGAAGCCGGCGCTAGCAGCAAGCGTGTGCAGCTGGCTGGCGGGCGTGGGGGGAGGTGTCAGGTGAGCCGCAGCTGGACGCTAGCGCTTAATAACAGTGTATTCGGTGGCGAGGTCGGCGGCAGGCTCCGCTCGCCGGGTGGGAGGCTGCACCTGGATGGCCGAGTAGTAGACCTCGTCCGGGTCACCCTAGGGTGAAGAATAACAATGAGAACCCCCGGCTCTGACGGGGAGATTTACGTCAGCAGAGCTCAAGGCACGGCTGGGGAAACTGAGGCACCAGACGGGGAAGTGACTGAGCCAAGGTCACCCAGCAGGCAGGTGGAAGAGCCAGGAAGAGAACCCAGGCGTTCTGTGTCTCAGGCCAGTGCTCTAGCCACTAGGCAACACTGTCTCCTAAAAAACATCTCTTTCCCCGCACAATTCTAGCCTTGATGATCATTACAGCGTCAGGCATTCTGGAGACCCCTTATATTGAAACAAAACACACCGGCTAAGGGCGTCACCTCCGTAATGGTAGATACACATGGAGGATACCGGCCCTACCACTGCTGCTGGCTAATGGAGCAACTCCTTTAGCTCCACCTTGGGGATAACAGCTCTGCTACTCCTGCTATTTCATGGAACAACTCCATCAGCTCAAGGTAATGCTGCTACTTACTCACCAGCAGTTGGGTCAGAGCTGGTGCCCCTACAGGGGAAAGGCCGCAGGCCCCATTCCCTGTCCCAGCCAGTGGATGAAATATTTCCCCCAACGCCAGCTGCCCAGAGCTTGTCCCGCTGCCCCAGGTGATACAGAGCACTCCCTCTGGGGCGCTCCCCTCTTCATGTCACCCCCAGCCCCATAACTCAGCCTCCCACCCCCATCTGTGCCCTCCAGCTGCTGGGCCAGGCCCCCTCCCCTGCCCGGCAGCTGTTCTCACCCTGACCCAGAGCACCCAGCCCAGCCTGATCTCGCTGCCACTGGGAGCTGATCTCACATCCCAGAGCTGGGATAGAACCCAGGCATCCTGGCTCCCAGCCCCCTGTTCCAACCACTAGACCCCACTCCTCTCCTGGAGCTGGGGATAGAACCCAGGAGTCCTGGGCCCCGTATACACAGAGGAATGCGTCGCTCACCTGCGGTACTTTGCCCGTGTTTGTTGGCTGGCTGTAGATGTGGGATTCCCCGGTGCCATCTGGAGAGCCCGGGCTCACCTCGGTGGGCGCGCTGCCAGGGGAAGAGAGAACGTTATGGAGGCTGGGGATGGCGTGAGGGCATTTAGGTTGCCAGCGTGGGGTCGGCTGCAGCGCCGTGGCTGGGGATTGGACAGGCTGCGTTGGCAAGAGCGTAGAACCCCCGTGGGTCAGTGGCTGGGGGTGGAACCCTGGGCTAAAGCACCCCAGACCAGACGTGAATCACGGATTGGGGGAATGGGGCCTTTCCTCTCTAGGGGGCACTGGCTCCAATCCAGCCCCACACAAGGGGACTGGCTGGCTCGGGGGGCGGGCGCAGGGAAGGGTCCAAACTGTGGGGCACACACACACTACCCTAGGGCATGGAAGAACTTTCAGGGCAGCATGGCCGGGCCAGCCCCCATGGGTGGCAGGGAGGGAGCCCCACCCAGCCCTGCTCTGCCCCAGCCACAGCTCCAGCCCTGGCCTCCACCCCAGCTCCAGACCATGTCTCTGGCCCTGCTCCAGGCAGGGGAGGGGAGTGGGACGCGGACAGATTGCATTATGGGTAAGGGAGGGCGCGACAGAAAATGTTTGTGGACCACTGTCTAGGGAGTGCTGGCTCATCCCTCCAGCAGGCGGCGCCAGGGACACACACACACACACACACACACACACACACACACACACACACACACACACACACACACACACACACACACACCAGCAGGAGGCGTGCCAAGCTCCCCCTTGGCCACATTCTCCTAACCCTAACCCATGGGCACCGCCCCACACCCAGCCCCAGCCCAGCAGCTCAGAGCCGGGCCCGGCTGTTACCTGGGGGGCCCGGGCGGGGCCAGGCGGGCTGGCTTCCCCACGCCGCAGTGCTGGGTGTTCTCGTAGATGCGTTCAGACATCGGGGTCTCCCCGGGGCCCGGCTGGTCCTGCAAGGCAGGCGGAAGTGAGGCCGCGAGCCGCTGCTCTGGGACTGTCGGTGAGGTTTAATAACAAAGGAAAATGCACAAAGACCCCCCGCCCCAGCTAAACTGCCCAGGGGATTGGAAAGACTTTCTGTCCTGCCCGGGGGGCGGGGTGTTTATAATCCTGTTTTATGGAGGGGGAAACTGAGGGGCAGAGCTCATCTAAAGTCATGCAGTCAGTCAGCAGCAGAACTGCGGATAGAACCCAGGCGTCCTGGCTCCCAGCCCCATAGATGCACTTACCGGATTGCTGCTCATTGCCTGGAGTTTGCTCCGCCTCTTGCTACAAATAAAGGAGACCAACAGCTCAGAGGCAAAACATCGTCCGCTTCGGATCAGGAGGGGAAGGAACAGGACAAAGCCTCCCACAAAATATAACCTCCTGCCTGGGCTTGACCCCTGCTCTCCTGACGACCAGCCCAGCCCTTTAACCAGGAGCCGACCCAGCCCTTCCCAGGCCCCTTTGGGTGTCAGGTATCTGTGTGGGACCCAACCACCACCACTCAATCACCTCCCCGCAACTGGGTTTCCATGCATCTGAACTGGCTCTGCAATTCTCAGTCCCGGACTGCGCGGGGTTCTCCGGCAAAGGCCAGGCGGGAGGAGATGGGGATTGCCAGACCATCAGAGACGTGGATATTACCGGTTTGCCAAAGCGCAAATACCTCCAAGCTATGACGCCGACCAGCCCCACCAGCAGCAATAGGAGAAGCGCAACTGTAGGTCCTATGATGTACGCGGGTGCCCGCACAGGGAGGGTGACTGGAAACGAGAAAGGAGGGTTATTGGACCAACCCTGCAGCAGATTTTTGAACCCTTTTTGCTGATGCAGTGAGGCTGCATGGGGATGGATCATGACACGTGGTGCTGAGATGCAGCCACCTCTGGGGCGGGGCAGCTGGGAAACAGCCGCGCAGCAATGCCGCATGGGGATGACTCGCTCAGCACTGAGATGCAGCCACCTCTGGGGTGGGGAGGGGCAGTGCAGCTGGCTAACAGCCACACAGCAGTACCATGTGTGGATGGCTCACCCGGTGCTGAGATGCAGCCACTTCTGGAGTGGGGCAGTCCCCCCAGTGGTAAGGTACGGACACCTCTAGGGTGGAGGAAGGACGTAGGACCTAACACAACAGCTGGCAGAAAGATGTCTGTCTGGACTATCCCTCCCATGATGCATCACCAGCTCCCCTCTCGGTGAGGGAAGGGCGTGCATCATAGGAACGCTAAGCCAATGAGCATCATGGGAGATATGGTCCGGCTAGAGATCCTGGCCCACAGAAGAGAAGGGGAGCTTGAGGCACCCAAACTACAACTCCCATCAGGCCATTTTCTATTGAAATATTTCATTTTTTGACATTTCTATGAAAAGTGGAGCTTTCCCAATGGGAAAAACATTTCCTGGCCAGCTCTACCAAGATCTCACAAAATCCCATGATTCCAGGTGTGTCATTGGTGTCTTTGGTGTGTTGCATCATGGGACTTGTAGTTCCTGTGCCTCATGTTCTCAGTGTCCTCTGTCGGCCGGACTGTCTGGTTGAACTAAATCTGCAATGGTGCACCCCCTGCTCCCCTCGGTGTGGGGAGAGGCACTTCATTGGAATCCCTAGCTGTGGTGCATCATGGGAGATGTAGTCCAGCCCCTGCCTGTTTGATGAATGGGCTGGAGGAATCACAGCCAGCCTCCCCGAGACCTCTGGCAAAGGCAGTGATGGGCATAGGGAAGGATGATCCATAGACTCTAAGAGCACCAGCTGGGTGACACAGGCCCCAGGACTCCCCTGAATTCATTCCCGTTTGAATGAGAGCAGATCCTTTAGCAAAACCTCCCAGCGTGATTTAAACATTTCCCAGAGGTCTCTTTTCACATGTCCCCGGCACTTACATCGCACAGTGAGGTTGATGCGGGGGGACGGGGACTGGTTGATCTCGTTGCCGGCCTGGCAGTGATACTCCCCAGCCTGCTCCACTGTGATGCTCTTCAACACCATTTCCTGCTGGGATCCATTCAGCTGCCGGTCGCCCCGGTACCAGGCGTAGGAGTTGGGGGCGGGGAGGCTGCTGGTGTAATTGCACGTTAGCGTCACCGATTCCCCTTCCTGTGGGCTGGTGCCGGGCACTGCCGTAACATGGACACCTTTGGGGGCATCTGGGGGGCAAGAGGGAGAAACAGGGTGTGAACGGAAAGAGACAGAGTGGGGGGACCTAGCCCAGAGAGGGGAAGGGATCTGGGGCAGGGGGTGACGGGCAGGGTCACTCCCATGTGGCTCCAGGGGGACAGAACAGGCAGGGTGGCATGGGGATAAGAGGAAGGGGTTCCTCAGAAGGATCTGGGGGCTCAAGGCAGGTGGGGAGGGGGGTGGGAGAGGGCCTGGCCCAGAGAGAGCTGGGGGTCTGGGGCAGGTGAGGGGTGGTACGGGGCCCAGGGCCGGCTCTAGGCACCAGCAAAACAAGCAGGTGCTTGGGGCGTCACATTTCTGGGGGCGGCATTCTGGCGCCAGCCGTGCCGCCCCCTGAAATGTGTCCCCCGCCGCCCCAGCTCACCTCTGCCTGGAAGGGAGGGGGAGAAGCCGAGCGGCGGCAGCAGAGCGGAGGTGAGCTGAGGTGAGGAACGGTTCCTGTTCCTCTACCCCCGTTACTTCCTGCCCCCCCTCGCCCTAGCTCACCTCCGCTGCCTGCTCCCCTGCAGACGCTGTCGCTTCTCTTATCCCCCCTCCCTCTCAGGCGGAGGGGCCAAAGGAAGCAATGGGGTGGGGGAAATGCAGCACGTGCGGGGGAGGAAGCGGGGCTGGGGATTTGGGGAAGGGGTTAGGAAGGGGCGGAGTTGAGGCGGGGATGGGGGTGGGGGGAGCAAGAAAAAAACAGGGGGGGGAGGGGCGGCCAAATTTTCTTTTGCTTGGGGCGGCAAAAATGCTAGAGCCGGCCCTGACGGGGCCTGGCCCATATTGGGCTGTTGGGCTGGGGCAGCTGGCGGGGGACAGAGACTGTCCCAGAGGGATCCGGGGACACAGGGCAGATGGAGGGGCAGGACCTGGCACAGAGCCAGCTGGGCACCCAGGAAGGTGGGAGGGGACAGGGCCTAGCTCAGTGTGGAATGGGGCCCTGGGTCTGGTGGGGGGATGGGCAGTGGCCCAGACGGGGCTGGGCTCGACCAAACCTGGTTATTAGGAGGCGGGGAAGAAATTTGACGCCGGGGCCGCTGAGGTGGGCAGGAGAAGCAGGGGGACGAAGTGGGCGGTGCGAACTGGGGGGATGAGGTGGGCGGGTGGAAGCAGGGGGAAGGGGTTGGGCAGGGCGAAGTGGGGGGACGAGGTGGTTGGGGCGAAGCAGGGGGGATGAGGTGGGCGGGGAGAGGCAGGGGGACGAGGTGGGCGGGGCGAAGCAGGGGGGGATGAGGTGGGCGGGGCGTAGCAGGGGGGACGAGGTGGGTGGGGCGAAGCAGGGGGGACGAGGTGGGCGGGGCGAAGCAGGGGGACGAGGTGGGCGGGGCGAAGCAGGGGTATGAGGTGGGCGGGGTGAAGCAGGGGGACGAGGTGGGCGGGGAGAAGCAGGGGGACGAGGTGGGCGGGGCGTAGCAGGGGGATGAGGTGGGCGGGGCGAAGCAGGGGGTATGAGGTGGGCGGGGTGAAGCGGGGGGATGAGTTGGGCGGGGCGAAGCAGGGGGACGAGGCGGGCGGGGAGAAGCAGGGGGACGAGGTGGGGCCCGCGGGGCTGCTCCAGGAGGCCGTGCGGGGAGTATCGGGGGCTGCGAGGGAGGAGACTCTCTCACCCGCCCTCGCTGCTTACGCTGAATTTCGACCGGTTCCCTCGCAGAGAGGATCAGATACCCCCAGCCGGGGCCGGAGACCCAGACCCCGCACGTGTAGCTCCCTCCGTCAGAGACGGCTGCCTGGACAACACGTAAATCCTGCCCGGCTTCTGGCAGCCACACGTCCCCACGGGACCAGACGTACCCGGCGACGAGCCGCAGGGCAGCAGCCTGGCAGCGCAGGGTAAAACCGTCGCCTTCCCTCAGCACTGCCTTCCCTGCCGGCCACAAAACCTCGACCCTGGGCACGTTGGGGGCGACTGAGGGCGAGAGTCGGGTGAGAGTTCGTCAGCGGGGCCCCGGGACTGAACGAAGGGGCAGGTCCCTCCCCGGTCAGTCCCACGGGGCAAGAATAGTTGCTAGAGCCAGGTGAAAGTTTTTGAGGGAATAGAACCCAGGTGTCCTGATTCCCAGCCCCCACTGCTCTCACCCACAGACCCACTCCACTCCCAGACCTGGGGAAAGAACCCAGGAGTCCTGATTCCCGGCTCTCTCTGCTCTCACCCACAGACCAACTCCCCTCCCAAACCACTAGACACCCCGCTCCAACAACTGGGGATAGAAGCCAGGAATCCTGACTCCCTGCTCACCCTGCTCTAACCACTAGTCCCCGCTCCCCTCCCTGTGTCAGGCATAGAACCCAGGCGTCCTGGCTCCCAGCCCCCCCCTGCTCTAACCATGCCATGTCCAGCAGCAGAGCTCACCTGTCCCCAGGGGCTGGGATAGGTCAGAGTTACACTCATCCCTGTATCCACCCGCCTGGCATCTCAGCACCGCGCCGGGGGCCAGCTGGGACAGGGCTATTCGCAGCTCGGTCACCCCAGCCCCGCCCGGGGTTTGCCCTGGGCTCAGCCGCGCGCCATCTCGGTCGTACCAGGAGAGGCGATGGGCGCAGGTGTCCCACACGGAGCAGGTGAGGGAGGGTCCCGGTTCCATTCGGTGCCCCAGGGAGGGCCGGCACGCATCGTCTGTGAGGAGAGGAGGGGTCAGGAGCCGTTGAACCCTGCCGGGGCCCTGGGGCTAGTAGCGCTCCCAGGGGCCGTGGCCTGGCTGCAGATCGGGGAGCAGCCCCCAGGGTGCGGGCGCGGCCCAGCCCGGGAGCTCAGCTGGCCGGGGCAATGAGGGCTCGTGGCAATGGGGGAGAGCAGCAAAAGTTCCCCATAGACACGGGGAGCGCTGGGTCTGCCCGGAGGGGCACAGCCGCCAGTGGGGGGCAGCAGACATCGGGCCTCAGACTAGAGCCCTAAGTGGGACTGTTTTTAATTCAGTCCCGTTCCTGTTATTCAACCCCTTCCCAGCCACAAACACCTTAGATCCCGCAAATCCCGCCAGAGAGACGGACTCCCCCATGCTGCTAAAAACCAACCACCCACCAGACAGAAACCGGTGGGGGAAGAGATGATCTCTACCAACGGAATTCAGACTCAACTTTTACCACTAAAAGAAGAAAACAAATCTTGCTTGAACCAGGTACAAACACACTGTAACTCCTGTTAGCACAGAACCCGTCTCTGACCTGACTTGGGCCGGGGAATTACCCCAGATCTGGAGCGAGGGAGATAAACACGGAGAGGAGAGAGAAGCTCAAACAAAATATTGAGCAATTTCCCCAATGGGCGACTCTTGGGACATTTAGGAGATTTAGTGTTTCCCACCAGTTACCGCAGCCTGGGCTTTTGCCCACCCGAACCACCCCCCACAAAGCACATTTTTCCTGCTCCCGCTGTTCCGGCGGGGGGTCCTGCAGGGTCCCAGCCCCACTATCGGGCTCCAGCTGAGAGCCCCTCACGCCTGCTGCGTCCCGCTGGCTGCAGGGTCAGTCTCAGAGGCTCTTCAGCACAGGCCAAGGGCTGGACACAGTGACGGGGACTCGGGTCTGACCACACAGCCTGGGAGTCTGTCCCCCATGCTCTAACGGGCTAGCCCCTCCTCCCCACTCCCCTCCCAGAGCTGGGGAGAGTTCCCAGGGCTATATGTGTGCACGTGCGTGCGTGTGTGTCCCTGCATTGAACCGGGGCTGCTGGACGGAACCTGGTTACCAGACACATTGAGCTGCTGTCCTGGCTGACCCGTATATCTGTCACTCCAGCCATCGCGCTCTGCTTCGAACCGGAAGCGGTAGGTGCCCTGGTCACTGGGGCGCAGCCCCACCAGCCGCAGGGAGCAGTTGTGCTGCAGGTCCCCCAGATAGCGGGCGCGCCCCTGGAAGTCATCTGAGCGATACACGGTTTGATCCCCGTCCCGTATCCACCTCACGGCTCTGACCATCCACCCTGTGGTTTGATCCCTGTGCCGTGTCCAGCTCACAGCCCTGACCGTCCACCCTGCGGGGTAGGTGAAGGAGCAGGGGATGGTCACGCAGGAGCCGGCCCAGCCAGCCAGGGGCCCGGGTGCGAGTCTCACGCCCCACGTCTGGGCGTAGGCACCTGCCGGGGACAGGAATCGGGGATCAGACCCGCGCCCGGAACCCGCCCCGCAGGCTGGGCTGCCGCACAGATCCCGCCGGGAGAGGCACCATCAGCTCAGCCCCCAAACCAGGGGCTTTAAAACACAATGGGGGATGTTGTGTTGTGGGGCTGTCTGAGCCCCCCACCTTCTCCTGGCGTGGGGGTGACAGTGAGCCCGGCCAGCGCCCCCCTGTGAATTGGGGAAGGGGAATTTCAGACACCCCCCTCCCCCAACATCAGCCCGTCCCCTGCCCAGCAATTAATCGCCCCAGCCCCCGAATCACTCCTGTCTCCTCGAGTTCTCCCATCAGTCCAGGCCGACCCCCACCCCTACATCTGCCCAGCCCCCCTTCAGTACAGTCCATTCTCTGCATCCCACTTCAGTCCCCCTAAATCTCCACTCAGTTCACCTCCCCATCCCCCCTCAATTCAGCCCCCCATATCGCCCCTCAGTGCACCCCCCTCCTCTCCTCTCAGTTCAGCCCTCCCGCCCCCCCATAGCTGGGTGTCTGACCCTGACTGCAGGATGAGCCCAACTGGCGAGGGGTCAGGTCAGGTTTGTCAACTTTGGTTGGACAAATTCCTGGAGGTTTCATCACATGACAATTTTTAATTAAAGATTAATCTTTAATTCCGGACACTCCAGAACAATCCTAGAGGGTTGGCAACCCTAGGTCAGGCTCTTCCCGTGCACAAGGAGCCGGGTGTGGACGTGGGCAGGGGCCAGCCGGGCCGGAGCCGGGCGGACGGGTAGGGCAGGTAGCAGAGCTCTCCAGGCCGGCCCAAGAGACGCCCCGACTCGCCGGGGCAGCCAGAAGCCCGGAGGCAGGCTGTGGCGTAGGGAAAACGGCAGCCCAGGGGAGGAGCCCAGGGGGGCCGGGGCTAGACCAGGCCAACTCTGCCAGGAGAACCCTGCGTGTTCTCCACCGGGGTGAAGCCAGCAGCGAGGACCCGGCCGCTCCGGCTCAGGTTCAAGGCCAGACGCCCCCTAGGCTTGACCTGGAGCCGCTGGGGCGAGTGGCTGGGACTTCCCTGCGATGGATCCGGTTCCCAGCACCCTTCCGGCAGTGTAGACGCACTCCCAGGGCTGGGGAAACGCTCCCCACCGGCCCCCTGGCGGCAGCGCGTTGCGTCTGTGTGAATGACTCACCACTCAGAAGGGAACAGGCAGCGACCAGCACCAAGGCCATCTTAGTCCAGGACAGAGCGCTCAGCCGGCCTGGGAGGGGAAAGGGGCCGGGAATGATTCCCCTGCAGCATTTCTGGGTGATGGCGTCCGGCTGCGGGATCGGCTGCCCGACCGGGTATTTTACACCTACGGCCCTTCGTTAAAGAATTTCCTAACACTATCCCTGTGTGCCTAGCGGGCCGTGTGTGCTGGGCTCACGGCCTCAGGGATGAAATGCAGCCACCTCTGGGGAGGGGTGTGTGGCTGTTGGACAGCTCACAGCAACGCAGAGGGCAGTTACAGGGCAGGACCAGAGGATGGTTCCTATGTGGAACTGACATGTGCAGGGAGATTCAGGGAGGTGCAACGAAACAAACCACTTTGGGGTGTGGCAGGGACCCCAGGGGACATTCTGACCCCTTGGGAGAGAGCCAGGTGGGGGAAGGGTATCACAGGCACAAGGGGCAGGGTCGGGGTTCAGTGTCTCAGCTGGGAACAGCAAAGCCCCAGAAGCAGAGATCAGCCCTGACTGCGAGGGGAGAGCCCCCTACAGAGCCCCCCCGGCCCGTCCTGCAGCTCCATACCACCTAAGCTTCCTCTGCTGCTTCATCTCTGATAACTGGATTGTTTATCGGGGGCCCGTCTCTGTGTGTATCTGTGACCACATCCTGGGTAGAGCCAGTGTCCGATGTTACCCGACCGCTCTGAGAACGGTCTCTCTGGGTCATGCTGCAACTGGCCAGCAAGGGTCTGAGGGCTCCGGTGTGTGTGAAAATAAATTCCTCTTTGCAGAGCTGGGACTAGAACCCAGGAGTCCTGGCTCCCAGCTTCCCCTCCTATAATGCACTAGCCTCCACCCTGCTCCCAGAGCTGAGATAGAACCCAGGAGTCCTGGTTCCCAGCTCACTGTTCTATCCCAAACACGATGCTCCCTCTCTGAACAGTTGATCAGTCTAGCATGGTCTTCCCCACATGATCTCAAACACCTTCAATGACACCTTCATGAACAGCGAAATGCAGCCTGCTCTGGGGTAGGGCACGGCAGCTGTTTAACAGCTCAGGGTAATGTGGCCCTGCCATGTTCAGTCCCCATATCTTACACCGTGAGCTCGTCGGGCGGAGACTGGCTCTCACGCCGTGTTTGGGAAGCCCCCAGTGTATTTTCAATGCTACCCCCTGTGACAGTGTTGCCCAGTGGCTAGAGCACGGCAGCAGGACACAGAGCCCTGGGTTCTACTCCTAGATCTGTCATGGATGCACCATACGATAGCGGGCCAGTCACTGCTCCCCTCTGTGCCTCAGTTTCCTCTCTCACATATTGTCTATTTTAATTGTAATTTCTTTGGAGCAGGCCTGTCTCTCGCTGTGTCTGGGCAGCACCTTGCACGACGGGGCCCTGATCTCAGCTGGGGCCCCTCCTAGGGTGACCAGATGTCTTGATTTTATAGGGACAGTCCCAATTTTTGAGTCTTTTTCTTATATAGGCTCCTATTACCCCCCACCCCCTCCCATAAAAAACTCTCACCATTTAATCTCCTTTCAGTCATTTAGAGATGAGAAGAATCATTCTCCCCAAATCTGGCTTTTTGCCCTAAAACAAGGAAAAGCAGCTCTTACCTCGTCCCCGGGTTAGCGGCTGCGACTCCGGTCTGATCCCACTTCTAACACTAATGGGAGAGCAGGGAGGTTGGGGGCAGGCAACGAGTAATCATATTCATCTACATCTGTGGCAATAGTCCCAGGCGCTGTGAGTGGCTGGTGGCTCAGGGGAGGAAAGGGAACTGTGATAGTGTGTTCCTGGCCCTTAAAGGCAAGGTACTCGCTGGTTTGGTGGCAATAAGGTCTAGTGGTTACAGTGAGTGAGAATCTGGACTTCTGGTTTTTATCCCCAGCTGGGGGAGGGGTGTGGGGTCTAGTGGTTAGAGCAGGGGGCTGAGAGTCAGGGCTCTGGGGTTCTGGCTCCACGCACCATTTTTCTGTGGGAGCCTTTCGCTTTGTCGTCTGGCTGCTGCAGAGAAACTTCCCCTTTCTCTGGACATTGCGAAAGCTCAGCCCCAGCGCTGGTTACAACGGGGTGTGTGTGTGGTGTTGCCTGTTCCTTTTAACCCTTTCCAGCCCCAGAGACTCCCCCGCCACAGGCCAAAGGGGCTGCTGGGTCAGAGCTAGAAGGACCACGACAGCCGCGCTGTGAGAGACCCTGGTGAGGGGATGAGGCTTGGTCCTGTTCTAGCGCTGGCCAGCTGGGATCTCAAAGCCTCTGACGAGCCGCTCAGCCCTCGGAGCGAGACGAGGGTCCCCATCCCCCATGGGCAAAGGGGCAGAACCAAGAATAGAACCCAGCAGTCCTGACTCCCACCCCATTGTTCCAACCCACTAAGACCCCATTCCCATCCCGTAGCTGGGGATAGAACCCAGGAGTCCTGACTCCCAGCCCCATTGTTCCAACCCTCTAAGACCCCATTCCCATCCCGTAGCTGGGGATAGAACCCAGGAGTCCTGACTCCCAGCCCCGTTGTTCCAACCCACTAAGACCCCATTCCCATCCCGTAGCTGGGGATAGAACCCAGGAGTCTGGACTCCCACCCCATTGTTCCAACCCACTAAGACCCCATTCCCATCCCGTAGCTGGGGATAGAACCCAGAAGTCCAGACTCCCAGCCACTGTGACGGGTTCCCTGGGGTGCAACCTGGAACTGGGGTACCGCCGAGCCCTCTGGCTCACCAACCCGGCCTCCCTCTCACACGGTGATGCTGAGTAAGGACTGAGCCTGGGGAGGGCTACAGGAAGATAGTGTCTCCAGGGAGGAAGCCCTGGAGATACGGCCCCATACCGGGGCTGGACAATTCTTCAAAGAGGACATGAAATTGTAGAAAAGATCCTTGGGTCCTGATTGTGTCATCTCAGATCTGCTTAATCTTCTTCAGGGAAAGTTTGAGTCACAAGATTGAGGTCCCCGTTATGCTGGGACGCCCTGAATATGATAGTTGGACATTGGACTATAAACTACGAACTCTTTCTGAAAGAACTCTTTGCAGCTACAAAGCTCACCAGCTCTGCTGTGAATCTGCACCTAAAGGAATTGAACTCATGTCTGTCTGTATATTGATCTTTTAACCAGACTCTCGCTCTCTCTTGTTTTTTTAATACATTGTAGTTTAGTTAACAAGAATTGGCCGTAACATGTATTGGGGTAAGATCTGAAACATTCATTAACCTGGGAGATGATGTGTCTGATCCTTTGGGGGTTGGTAGAACCTTTTCTTTTATATGATGAAATAAGATTTACAGAAATTTTCAACATATGCGAAGTGGGTCGCTGGATGGGGGCCTAAGGCTGCATCACTTTAAGGGGACTGTGTTGTTTGGATTTCTGAGTAACCAGTAAGGTAATAAGGAAGCTGTTTTATGCTAGTTTGGTGAATCTAAGTATTGGAATATCCACCAGCTTTATGGGGATTGTCTGCCCCATTCTTAGCAGTTCACCGTAAGTGAATGACCACAGCTGGCCCCCACTAGGGCCCTGGTCACAGTGGCGTAGTCGGCAGGATAGACATTACCACGGGTTACCTGGGTTTTTGGATCAGAACCACACGCCTGTCAAAATTTATTTTTGATATCGGAGAGTTTAAAGGTTAAAAATCAGTTACCGTGAGTGACCCATGATCAAGATCATGACAGAAAAAGCCTGGAAGAATTGTGCTTTCAGAGCGGGTTGTATTTAAAGCAAAAGGCCCCAGAGCAGGAACTGAAAGATCTGTTAATTTCCAGGGATAAGGAAGCAGACCCAGCGAAAACGCTTGCAGTGAGAAACCAGCAGCTAGGACTTGAACAAAAGCAAAAAATAGCTGATCTGGAAGGAGAAGCTGCTGAAAGAGAACGCCTGTGTTTTGAACATGAACAGAGAATGGCGTATATTTCGTTGCAGGAAAGAGAAGCTAAGGCAAAGGGGGACAAATTTAAGCTCCAACTCAGAGAATAAAAGAACAACAGGAACTGTATCGTACTGAAAAACCAGCTCCTCTCAACAGCAAAGATGGGGATAGAATCTATCCAGTTTGTAACAATGTTAGTATGTTGTTTGACTCGAAGCAGTTGTCTGTGTGTAACCAAATTCACCCCAACACTGCCACCTTTTATGCAAATGCTTTTACTGTGAGCTCAGGTGAAGGTAACCCCATTACTTGTGCAGAGAATGTAAACGTCAATGGTCAAAGCTGTTTAGGGCAAAGTCCAGCTTCTAACATCACTCTTGTTAAAACAGATTTTGTCAAAGAGGAAGATTATTTACCAAATCAGAGTGTGAATATTGGAATCCTCTATGAGTTTATTGTACATGTGCTTTTAGCCGGAATCCATCTTGAATGGAATAGTGTCAAACATGACGTTATAGCTGGTGTAAGGAAGTTATTGCCTGAGTCTCTTTTGATTGGGGATGATGTTAAAACCTCATTCAGTCTAGCTGATGATATAAACCCGTCACAGGAAAGAAACGCCAACTAATCCGGAAAGAGATCTTGGAGTTATCGTGGAGAGTTCTCTGAATCATAGAATCATAGAATCATAGAATATCAGAAGACTGCAGCGACAGTCAAAAAAGCAAACAGGATGTTAGGAATCATTAAAAAAGGGATAGAGAATAAGACGGAGAATAACTTATTGCCCTTATTTAAATCCATGGTGCGCCCACATCTTGAATACTGCGTACAGATATGGTCTCCTCATCTCAAAAAGGATATACTGGCATTAGAAAAGGTTCAGAGAAGGGCAACTAAAATGATTAGGGGTTTGGAACGGGTCCCATAGGAGAAGAGATTAAAGAGGCTAGGACTTTACAGCTTGGAAAAGAGGAGACTAAGGCGGGATATGATAGAGGTCTATAAAATCATGAGTGGTGTGGAGAAAGTGAATAAGGAAAAGTTATTTGTTCCCATAATATAAGAACTAGGGGCCACCAAATGAAATTAATGGGCAGCAGGTTTAAAATAAATAGGAAGTTCTTCTTCACACGGCGAACAGTCAACCTGTGGAACTCCTTGCCTGAGGAGGCTGTGAAGGCTAGGACTATAACAGAGTTTAAAAGAGAACTGCATGAACTCATGGAGGTTAAGTCCATTAATGGCTATTAGCCAGGATGGGTAAGGAATGGTGTCCTTATCTCTGTTTGTCAGAGGCTGGAGACGTACTATGTGCAGGGTCTTTCGGAAAAGCCCTTGACCATGTTAAGAATGGTACATAACAGAAACCTCTCTGATTATGCTGTTTGGTTCAACAAGGACACACTTTGTGTTAAAAAGCCTAATGATGTTGAGGCTTCACAGCTAATGCGGAGACAAATTTCTAAAACTTTCCACAGCAGAAAAACCACGACAAGCTTGAACTGCTGTGCACAAAGGGAAACTGAGGCACGACACCTCACAGCCTTCATGGCTGAGTACCAGAGTAAGTGCTCTCTGAAGAACATCAATGGCTATGCTAAGTTAACACATAGACCAAATCCTGGAATCACTAAAGTGTTTCACAAAATATGGACTGAAATTTTGGCTGGGGCCAAAGCATGAATCAGAAATTTTGCCTTACAAAGAATTCAATGTAAACACAGCTCAAATCAATGTTGGAAGGTCCTTTAGGTGTATCCAGGAGCTCTACTTTCGCCCTTCTACACCAGCCTCACGTTGGGGGTGTGACACATGGCTAGAAAGGGTTAAACATCCTGCAAAATAAATAACCCTCCAAAGACATATGGGGAGATAATGTTTGTGGTTTTGTGTATTTACATATGTATGAGTAGGGTCCACAGTGGAACCAACAGTCCCTGTCTATGAATTGTAAATGAATTGTAAACACGGATATCTCGGTATTCATCTCGCTTTGAATGGTGGAGGAAAAAAGCAAAGGGCCTTATGTTAATTCCTATGGCTAAGAAGGACCTCCTTCAAAGTCATCCTAATGACCTTCTGTTCCCCAAGGAAATCCCAACTTGTCAAAGAGGACCTGACATTGTAGAAAAGATCCTTGGGCCCTGATTCTGTCATGTCAGATCTGCTTAAGCTTCTTCAGGGGAAGTTTGAGTCGCAAGATTGAGGTCCCCGTTGTGCTGGGACGCCCTGAAAGTGATACTTGGACATTGGACTATAAACTACGAATTCTTTCTGAAAGAACTCTGCAGCTGCAAACTCACCAGCTCTGTGTGAATCTGCAGCTAAAGGAATTGAACTCATGTCTGTCCGTATATTGATCTTTTAACCAGACTCGCTCTCTTTTGTTTTTTTAATCAATTTTAGGTTAGTTAATAAGAATTGGCTGTAGCGTGTATTGGGGTAAGATCTGAAACATTCATTAACCTGGGAGGTGATGTGTCCGATCCTTTGGGGTTGGTAGAACCTTTTCTTTTATATGATGAAATAAGATTTACAGAAATGTTTATCATGTGTGATGTGGGTCGCTGGATGGGGGCCTGAGGCTGGATCATTTGAAGGGACCTGTGTTGTTTGGACTTCTGAGTAACCGGTGAGGTAATAAAGAAGCTGTTCTCTGCTGTCTTGGTAAATCTAATATGGGAATATCCACCAGCTTTATGGGGATTGTCTGCCCCATTCTTTGCAGTTCACCATAATTGATTGACCACAGCTGGCTCCCTACTAGGACCCCTGTCACTGTCATGAAGACACTCTCATGATTCCCTTTTGTCCCATGAGCCACCAGCCACTCAGCTGCCTGGGGCTAGCCTATTGCCACAGATGTAGATGAACATGATAACTAGTTACCTGCCCCAACATCCCTGCTCTCCCGTTAGTGTCAGAGGTGGGATCAGGCCGGAGTCCAAGCTGCTAAGCCAGGCACATGGCCCGGGTAAGAGCCGCTGTTCTCAGGGCTGGCGCGCCCACTAGGCGACACTAGGCGGTCGCCTAGGGAGCCAGGGGGCGGCTGGCCACGGCTGCCTGCCGCCCTCCTGCTCCGCGGGGGGACAACTGGCTGCGGCTGCCTGCCGCCCTCCCAGCTCCGCGGCTGAGCCAGGAGCCGGGGAGACAATTGGCTGGCCGCGGCTGCCTGCTTCCCTCCCGACTCCGCGGCTGAGCCTGGAGTGGGCGGGGGGGCTGAGCTGCGGTGGGGCAGAGCCACCGTGGGGGGGGGGGGGGGACAACTGGCTGCCGCGGCGGGGTGCAGGCGCAGGGCCTAGGGCGCGAAACTTCCTTGCACCGGCCCTGGCTGTTCCTTGTTTTGGGGCGAAAAGCCAGATAGGAGGAGAATGATTCCTCGAATCTCAAACTCACTGAAAGAAGGAGAAACGGTGAGAGATTCTTATGGGAGGGGCCCCAGCTGAGATCAGGGCCCCGTTGTGCCAGGCACTGCCGAGACACACAGCCAGAGACAGTCCCTGCCCCAGATAAATGGCAATTAAAATGGACAATAGGCGGGAGGAAAAACTGAAGCACAGAACAGGGAAGTGAGTCGCTCCTCATTGTACGGCAGGTCCATGGCACAGCTCGGAGAAGAACCCACAGTCCTGGGTCCCAGGATTGTGTTCTAGCCACTAGACCACACCAGCTTGTGCTAGCGCTGTAAATATACAGCGTGAGAGCCAGTCCCTGCCTGACGAGCTTGTGGTGTAAGATACGGGCACGAACATGGCGGGGAAACCTCACCCTGCACTGTTACACGACTGCCATGCTCCACCCCAGAGCAGGCTGCATTTCACTGCTGGTTGAAATGCTCAATGGCTGGGCACATTGCGAAGGGACCTGAGGTGGTAGGGGGAGAACACATCGGCTGGAGCTACTGTTCAGAGTGGGAGCATGGTATTTCTGAGATAGAAGTGGGGGCTGGGAGCCAGGACTCCTGGGTTCTAGTCCCAGGTCTGCAAAGGAAAATTTATTTTCAGACACACCCGGGCCCTCAGACCCTTGCTGGCCAGTTGCAGCATGACCCAGAGAGACCGTTCTCAGAGCGGTTGGGTAACATCACACACTGGCACTACCCAGGATGTGGTCAAAGATACACACAGAGACGGGCCCCCGATAAACAGTCCAGCTATAGGAGAGGAAGCAGCAGAGGAAGTGCTAGGGGGTGCAGAGCTGCAGGATGGGGGGGGGGGAGTTCAGTAGGGGGTGCTCTCCCCTTGCAGTCAGTGCTGGCCCCAATTCCCCAGGGTGGCACGGGCCAGGCTCCAAGCCTTACTCCCTTCTGGTTAGGAAATTCTTTTACAAAGAGTGTAAAATACCCGGTCGTGCAGCCGATCCTGCGGCCGGTTGCCATCACCAGGGTCGGCTCCAGGCACCAGCCGACCAAGCACGTGCTTGGGGCGGCACCTGGAGAGGGGTGGCACCTGAGGGGGGCGGTGTTCAGGGTTTGTTTGTTTTTTATTTTTTTTTTAAAAAAACACTCTTCCCGGTGCCCCGGTGGAGGGAGCGGGCGGCGGGCATGCCGCGCTCTCTTTCGGCGCCCCGGGAGTGGGGCAGCCGGTGGCTTTTTTCCCTGGGGTGGCAAAAAAGCCAGAGCCGGCCCTGGCCATCACCCAGAAATGCTGCAGGTGAATCATTCCCTCCTAGTGTAAATGTTTTTTCTAATATCCAACCTAAACCAACCCCACTGCAACTTGAGACCATTACTCCTTGTTCTGTCATCTGCCGCCACTGAGAACAGTCTAGATCCATCCTCTTTGGAACCCCCTTTCAGGTAGTTATCAAATCCCCCCTCATTCTTCTCTTCTATAGACTAAACAATCCCAGTTCCCTCAGCCTCTCCTCATAAGTCATGTGCTCCAGCCCCCTAATCATTTTTGTTGCCCTCCGCTGGACTCTTTCCAATTTTTCCACATCCTTCTTGTAGTGTGGAGCCCAAAACTGGACAAGTACTCTAGATGAGGCCTCACCAATGTTGAATAGAAGGGAATGTTCACGTCCCTTGATCTGCTGGCAATGCCCCATCTTATACAGCCCAAAATGCCGTTAGCCTTCTTGGCAGCAAGGACACATTGTTGATTTGTATCCAGCTTCTCGTCCACTGTAACCCCTAGGTCCTTTTCTGCAGAACTGCTGCCCAGCCATTCGGTCCCTAGTCTGTAGCAGTGCATGGGATTCTTCCGTCCTAAGTGCAGGACTCTGCACTTGTCCTTGTTGAACCTCATCAGATTTCTTTTGGCCCAATCCTCTAATTTGTCTAGGTCCCTCTGTATCCTATCCCTACCCTCCAGTGTATCAACCACTCCTCCCCGTTTAGTGTCATCTGCAAACTTGCTGAGGGTGCAGTTGACACCATCCTCCAGATAGTTAATGAAGATATTGAACAAAACCGGCCCCAGCACTGACCCTTGGGGATCTCCACTTGATACCGGCTGCCAACTAGACATGGAACCATTGATCACTACCCATTGAGCCCGACGATCTAGCCAGCTTCTATCCACCTTATAGTCCATTCAACCAGCCCATACTTATTTAACTTGCTGGCAAGAACACTGTGGGAGACCGTATCAAAAGCTTTGTTAAAGTCAAGAAATAGCACATCCACTGCTTTCCCCTCATCCACAGAGCCAGTTATCTCATCATAGAAGGCAATTAGGTTAGTCAGGCATGACTTGCCCTTGGTGAATCCATGTTGACCGTTCCTGATCACTTTCCTCTCCTCTACATGTTTCAGAATTGATTCCTTCAGTACCTGCTCCATGATTTTTCCAGGGACTGAGGTGAAGCTGACTAGCCAGTAGTTCCCCGGATCCTCCTTCTTCCCTTTTTAAAAGATGGGCACTACATTAGCCTTTTTCCAGTCATCCGGGACCTCCCCCGATCGCCATGAGTTTTCAAAGTTAATGGCCAATGGCTCTGCAATCACATTCGCCAACTCCTTTAGCACCCTCTGCGCATCTGCTGATGGAGGCGAGAAGGGCTGGGCCGGGAGGTGGAGACCAGGCCAGGAGAGGGGCTGATAGAACCAGGGACAGCGCTGGGAGAGGGGCTCAGATTTGCCTTTAAAACGATGTGACCCCAAACTCTTCCTTCGACACCTCGCTCCCCCGAGCACATGGGCTCCATTGACAACAAAGTATCAGAGGGGTCGCCGTGTTAGTCTGGGTCTGTAGAAGCAACAAAGAGTCCTGTGGCACCTTATAGGCTAACAGACGTATTGGAGCATAAGCTTTCATGGGTGAATACATCTGAAGAAGTGGGGATTCACCCACGAAAGTTTATGCTCCAATACGTCTGTTAGTCTATAAGGTGCCACAGAACTCTTTGTCGCATTGACAACAAAGTGTTTTTCTTTCTGGCCACTTTTCAGCCAGCGATTTCCCAGGGGCGGGAGAGGGGGACAGGCCGCCAGGGGGAAACCCAACCCCTAGGGGTCAGCGCTGTCCTGGGACCAGCCCGCAGCCCCGCAGTGCTAAGGGACCCACAGCCCAGGCCAGGCAGAGCCTCACTGTCATTCTGTCTGTGCCCACGTGCGGGGGACGTGGACGAGGGGCCAGAGAAGGACCCCTCTGTGTGGAACGGGGCTGAGGTTACAGGTAGGATGGTATATTCCCCCCACCCCCGTGCCCAGGGCACGATCGCCCCCTATCCTCTGTGCCCCAGGCTGATCGCAGGTCTGGGCTGAGATCCTGAGCAATTAGTGACCTGTCTAGTCCCCTGTGGCACAGCGCCCCCTAGTGCCACGCTGGGGAATTGGGGCCAGTCCTGCCTGCCAGGGGAGAGCCTCCACCCTGCCCCTTGTAGCACAGCGCCCCCTAGTGCCATGCTGGGGAATTGCGGCCAGTCCTGCCTGCCAGGGGAGAGCCTCCGCCCTGCTCCCTGCCCATCTCCCATCCATGCCCGGATCGTGCCCGCCCTGGCTTAGCCACAGACAGAAAAGTGAAAGGAATCAGACCCTGATAAACAACCCCCTGCACCTGCAGGGAAAGAGGGATGTTTGGTGCTGGCCTTCAAGGCACTCTGGGGCCCGCCCCCCCCCCCCCGCTCACCCGCAGGGGGCACCACAAAAAATATCACCCCCTCCTCACCGCACCCGGTGCCACTTCCCCTTTCGGCCTCCAGAGCCGCCAGACTGATTGCTCAGCTCCCCCCTCCCCCGGCCAGATCGGCTGCCGGAGCCGCGGCTGCAGGTAAAGTAATTGCACCTTCTCCGGCCGACGGGAGTGGGGGCTAGTGGTTAGAGCAGGGGGCTGGGAGCCAGGACTCCTGGGGTCTTTTCCCTGCTCTGTGCAGCCCCGTTGTGCCGAGTGCCACCCAGACACACTGAAAGACGGATCCCGTCCTCTTGTGCTCCCAGGCTAACACAGCCCCTTGGGGTGCACCGGGGCGGGGAACCGTGGGGCTCAGGAGAAACAATCAAGTAAGGGGCAGCGTAGTTCATAGCTGGTGTTGGCAGAGCTCCCATCATCCCCCACAGCTCCGTGTGTGTCCCCCCATCCCACCCCCTCTAGGTCAGGAACTCCCTGAAACCTCTTTACCCTTAGCAGGGGCTCTCTGTCCCTTCCTCCCCCCGTTTCCCCTCTGCACCCAGGACCCCTAATCTAACCCCTAGACCAGGGGTCCTCTGAGCCCCCCATTTCTGCTTCCCCCATAACAGCTCCCCCCCTGCCAGGGGCTCAGTCTGCCCCAGCAATCCAGGCCCCCCATTAGGCCCCCATGCCAGGAGCTCAGTCTGTTCCCCATCCCCATTGGGACACTGGGCAGAGCTGAGCTGTGGCGGAGGGGGACTGGAAGGCATCAATGGATTCCCCAGCCAGTTCTCAGATCTATAGTCAATTTCAGACCAGCTGGAGCTCTGGCTCCTCTGTCCAGATATGGGGAGCTCTGTGTGTTCCTCATTTCCCCACATCTGGTTGGACGATTGCCCACCACACCCCACAATCAATAGATCTCTGTTCCTGGGGGCCGGGAACTTTCCCTGGCACTTTGGGGCGCTGTGCTGCACTGGAGGGGCTCTCCCCTGGCAGTCAGGTCTGGACCCAATGCCCCAGAATGGCACTAAGGGGCGCTGTGCTGGAGGGTGGGGCTCTCCCCTGGCAGTCAGGGCTGGCCCCGAGGCCCCAGAGCGGCACTAGGGGGCGCTGTGCTGCAGGGTGGGGCTCTCCCCTGGCAGTCAGGGCTGGCCCCGAGGCCCCAGAGCGGCACTAGGGGGCGCTGTGCTGCAGGGTGGGGCTCTCCCCTGGCAGTCAGGGCTGGCCCCGAGGCCCCAGAGCGGCACTAGGGGGCGCTGTGCTGCAGGGTGGTGCTCTCCCCTGGCAGTCAGGGCTGGCCCCGAGGCCCCAGAGCGGCACTAGCGGGCGCTGTGCTGCAGGGTGGGGCTCTCCCCTGGCAGTCAGGGCTGGGGTTCAGATCTCGAGGGGGGAGATGGGACAGGTGTCAGACCCGGAGTTCAATGGACGCACTGAACAATGTGGCAGGACCAAGCCGTGGGCAGCGGGTTTCCTTGGGAGCCCTAGGGAGGCGGGAAGGCAAGTCCCCCAGCTCTGCTCCTGCATGAACCCGGCCTTTGCAAGCGATACCCAGAACTGCGGGGCCTGGTCGTCTGATTGCCTCCCCCTGGAGACTGGAGATCAACGGCCTGAGACCGTTATGTGCTGCTCTGGTCCGCAGCTCTTTTTATATGGCCCCCCTGGGCCCTGATTGGCTGCATCCCCTGCAGCCACTCTAGCCTGCTTGGAGGACCTCTCCACTGCTCCTCTCCTGGGATGGGTGGGGCAGAACCCTGAGGCCTCTAGTAGGGGGCCTTTGGGCCTAGTCCACCCATCACACCCCTCCCCTCTCTAATGGGATTAGGGGGTAGTTCCATTACTGCCTCTTGCCCCGCTTTAGCAGGGTTTTCTTTCCCCGACCTGTCTCTCGAGAGCCTTCCCCTTTGTGTCCTGGACTTTAGGGTCTCTCTGTACACAGAGGCTCTAACCGTGTCTCAGAATCGTACACCGTGTGGAGCAAGCGCTCTTCTTCCTCCTCGGCAAACCGGAGCTCTTCACTCAGCTGCTCGTTCGTGAACTTCAGATACTCTAGCTCCTTTTCTGCTGCCTGCGGTGGTCCTCTCTTAGGCGGGAGCTCACAAGCCTGCCTGCGCTATTCCACTCCCTATCCTAGAGTCCTGTTTTCTACCCCAGCCCTTCTCTTTCGCCTCTCCCAGCTGGGGCGAATCCATCTGGGCCTCTGTGCTCGTTAGCACACTGGGTATCTTAGCCTGAATTCCCACAGTATTGTGCTGGGCCCAGGTCTCTGTCTGGGTCACCTTTGTATCCTGCTGGGCCATCTGATGGGTGGTGGCAGATGACAGAACAAGGAAAAATTGGAAAGAGTCCAATGGAGGGCAACAAAAATGATCAGGGGGCTGGAGCACATGACTTACGAGGAGAGGCTGAGGGAACTGGGATTGTTTAGTCTGCAGAAGAGAAGAGTGAGGGGGGATTTGATAGCTGCTTTCAACTACCTGAAAGGGGGTTCCAAAGTGGATGGATCTAGACTGTTCTCAGTGGTAGAAGATGACAGAACAAGGAAAAATTGGAAAGAGTCCAGCGGAGGGCAACAAAAATGATCAGGGGGCTGGAGCACATGACTTATGAGGAGAGGTTGAGGGAACTGGGATTGTTTAGCCTGCAGAAGAGAAGAGTGAGGGGGGATTTGATAGCTGCTTTCAACTACCTGAAATGGGGTTCCAAAGTGGATGGATCTAGACTGTTCTCAGTGGTAGAAGATGACAGAACAAGGAGTAATGGTCTCAAGTTGCAGTGGGGGAGGTCTAGGTTGGATATTAGGAAACACTATTTCACTAGTAGGGTGGTGAAGCACTGGAATGGGTTACCTAGGGAGGTGGTGGAATCTCCTTCCTTCGAGGTTTTTAAGGTCAGGCTTGACAAAGCCCTGGCTGGGATGATCTAGTTGGGGTTGGTCCTGCTTTGAGCAGGGGGTTGGACTAGATACCTCCTGAGGTCCCTTCCAACCCTCATTGTCTATGATTCTATCATCCTTCCCCCTCTGGGCCTGGCCCAATGGTTCCTGCAGAGCCAAGCCTTCTTCCTTCTGCCCCTTGGCTTCCACCTGAACCCAGGCCAATTCCTGCGCTATCCGGACCAGCTGGCTAATAACTGTCTGGAGACGTTAGCCTCATCCAACTTTCGTTGGCACTTTCTCAGTGGGTCCCTCATGTCTGGGATATTCTGATCTTGTCTCTTGGCTCTTTTCCGAGGTCTTCTTCTTGCCATGGCCCCCAGCCCCTCTGCTTTCTTTCCCAGCCAAGCCCTCTTGGTCCTGGGCCTTCCCCATGTGGGCTGAGTAGCCCACCCAGTCTCTCCCCAAGGTTATGAGCCATGGCAGGTCCTTGACCACCCCGACATGGAGCCGAGCTCTCCGGCCCTGTACCTCCAGCTCAACGTCTGCCATGGGGCAGACTCGGGTCTCCCCACGTACACAGGAGACATGTACTGGGAGGTGTTGGTCTAGGCCAGTTGTCTTCACTTGTCTTCCCGAACCTAGGTGCTCCCACACCCTGAGTCCACCAGACCCTTAACTGCAGTTCCTCCCAGCTCGATTGTTACTACCCAGGGTGGGACCGCCCTGACCTCCGAGGGAGACCCCCACGGATTAGTTCTACTGTAATAACGCTGCAGGTATCACATTCCATTCGAAGGACCAGGCACCACCACACACGTACCCCGTTGTAACCAGCGCTGGGGCTGAGCTTTCTCAATTTCCAGAGAAAGGGGAAGTTCCTCTGCTGCAGCCAGACGACAAAGCGAAAGGCTCCCACAGAAAAATGGTGCGTGGAGCCAGAACACCACAGTCCTGACTCTCAGCCCCCTGCTCTAACCACTAGACTCCCCGTCCCTCCCCCCGCTGGGGATAAAAACCAGAAGTCCTGATTCTCACTCACTGTAACCACTAGACCTTATTGCCACCAAACCAGTGAGTACGTTGCATTTAAAGGCCAGGAACACACTATCACAGTTCCCTTTCCTCCCCTGAGCCACCAGCCACTCACGGCGCCTGGGACTATTGCCACAGATGTAGATGAATATGATTACTCGTTGCCTGCCCCCAACCACTCTGCTCTCCCGTTAGTGTTAGCGGTGGGATCAGACCGGAGTCCCAGCCGCCAACTCAGGCCCAGGGCCCAGGTAAGAGCCGCTTTTACTTTTTGGGGGGGAAAAAAACAGAGTTGGGGAGAATGATTCTTTGCATCTCTAAATCACTGAAAGGAGATTAAACAGTGAGAGTTTCTTATGGGAGGGGCCCCAGCTGAGATCAGGGCCTGGTGAGCCAGGTGCTGCCCAGACACAGCCAGAGACAGTCCCTGCCCCAAAGAAATTACAATTAAAAGAGACAATAGGTGGGAGAGAAAACTGAGGCACAGAGAGGAGCAGTGACTGGCCGGCTATTGACAGATCTAGGAGTAGAACCTGGGGCTCTGTGTCCCACTGACGTGCTCTAGACACTGGGCCAAACTGTCACACCGTAACTGGGGGTAGCACTGAAAATACACAGGGGGCTTCCCAAACACGGTGTGAGAGCCAGTCTCCGCCTGACGAGCTCATGGTGTAAGATATGAGGACTGAACACGGCAGGGCCACATTACCCTGTGCTGGTAAAACAGCTGCCGTGCCCTACCCCAGAGCAGGCTGCATTTCACTGCTGGTTGGAAAGATCAACTACTGGGCAGATTGTGAAGGTTTCTGAGATCATATGGGGGAGACCACAGGAGACTGCTCAATTGTTCAGAGAGGGAGCAGGGTGTTTGGGGTATAATAGGGGGCTGGGAGGCAGGACTCTTGCTTTCTAGTCCCAGCTCTGCAAAGGGAAATGTATTTTCAGACACACCTGGGCCCTCAGACCCTTGCTGGCCAGTTGTACCATGACCCAGAGAGACCGTTCTCAGAGCGGTCGGGTAACATCGGACACTGGCTCTACCCAGGCTGTGGTCACAGATACACACAGAGACGGGCCCCCCATAAACAATCCAGTTATCGGAGAGGAAACGCTAGGGGGTGCGGAGCTGCAGGACGGGCCGGGGGGGCTCTGTAGGGGGCTCTCCCCTCGCAATCAGGGCTGATCTCTGCTTCTGGGGCTTTGCTGTTCCCAGCTGAGACACTGAACCCCGACCTGCCCCCTTGTGCCTGTGATACCCTTCCCCCAGCTGGCTCTCTCCCAAGGGGTCAGAATGTCCCTTGGGGGTCCCTGCCACACCCAAAAGCGGTTTATTCCCTTCCACCTCCCTGACTCTCCCTGCACGTGTCGGCTCCACATAGGAATTGTCCTGCCCTGAAACTGCCCTCTGCGTTGTTGTGGGGGCACTTCACCCCTGAGGCCTGCAAAGCACACGGGAAAACAAGTGCACCGAATCCTTGCTCCGTCGGGCCAGTCTCTGGGCTTTTCTCCCTTCCGGTTTGGAAATTCTTTTACGAAGGGCCCTAGGTGTAAAATACCCGGTCACGCAGCCGATCCCGCGGCTGGACGCCATCGCCCGGCGCAGACGAGCCGTCCCCCAGAAATGCTGCAGGGGAATCATTCCCGGCCCCTTTCCCCTCCCAGGCCGGCTGAGCGCTCTGTCCTGGACGGAGATGGCCTTGGTGCTGGTCGCTGCCTGTTCCCTTCTGAGCGGTGAGTCATTCACACAGACGTGCCGCGCTGCCGCCAGGGGGCCGGTGGGGAGGGTTTCCCCAGCCCTGGGAGTGCGTCCACACTGGAGGGTCCAGGAATTAAAGATTATTCTGCAATTAAAGATTGTCATGTGATGAAACCTCCAGGAATTCGTCCAGCCAAAGTTGGCAACTAACCTGACCCCTCGCCAGTGGGGCACCACCTGCAGTCAGGGCCTCTGGCCCAAGGGCCAGACACCCAGCTATGGGGGGGGGGGATGAACTGAGGGGGGATGAGGGGTGCACTGAGGAGAGTTATGGGGGGCTGGATTGAGGGAGGCCAGGGGAGGTGAACTGAGCGGGGATTGAGGGGCACTGAACTGAGGGGGAAGTGAGCTAATGGGATGTAGAGGATGGACTGGACTGAAGGGGGGCTGGGCGGATGTTGGGGAGGGGGTCGGCCTGGACTGATGGGAGAACTCGGGGGGACAGGAGTGATTTGGGGGTTGGGGCGATTAATTGCTGGGCAGGCTGATGTCGGGGGAGGCATCTCCAACCCCCGTTCCTCAATTCACAGGGGGGCTCTAGCCAGGCTCACTGTCACCCCCACTCACGGAGAGGGTGGGGGGCTCAGACAGCCCCACAACACAACATTCCCCATTGTGTTTTAAAGCCCCTGGTTTCGGGGGCTGAGCTGATGGATCCTCTCCCGGCGGGATCCGTGCGGCAGCCCAGCCTGCGGGGCGGGTTCCCCAAGTCACTGGGGCCGGGCGCGGGTCTGATCCCCGATTCCTGTCCCCGGCAGGCGCCTACGCCCAGACGTGGGGCGTGACACTCGCACCCGGGCCCCTGGCTGGCTGGGCCGGCTCCTGCGTGACCATCCCCTGCTCCTTCACCTACCCCGCAGGGTGGACGGTCAGGGCCGTGAGGTGGATACGGGACGGGGATCAAACCGTGTATCACTCGGACGAGGCTCGTGTCCACGCTGCCTTCGAGGGGCGCGCCCGCTATCTGGGGGACCTGCAGCACAGTTGCTCCCTGCGGCTGGCGGGGCTGCGCCCCAGTGACCAGGGCACCTACCGCTTCCGGTTCGAAGCAGAGCGCAATCACAGGAGTGATGGATGGACAAGTCTGCCAGGACAGCAGCTCAATGTCTCCGGTAACCAAGTTCTGTCCACTTTTCTGCCTTGCTCTGAACTCCAAGTGGTTAGAGCTGGGAGCAGGACTCCTGGGTTCTCTCCCCGGCTCTAGGGGAAGGGGGGGTGGTTAGAGCAGGGGGGACTTGTGGGTCAGACTCCTAGGCTGTGTGGTCAGACCCGAGTCCCCGTCACTCTGTCTAACCCTTGGCCTGTGCTGAAGAGCCGCTGAGACCAGGGCCGGCTCTAGGATTTTTGCTGCCCCAAGCAAAAACATTTTTGGTTGCCCCCCCACCCCCGTTTTTTTCTTGCCCCACCCCCGGCCCCGCCTCAACTCCGCCTCTTCCTCAAATCCCCAGCCCCGCCTCCTCCCCCGCAGGTGCTACATTTCCCCCACCCCATTACTTCCCGTGGCCCCCCGCCGCAACCTCCCGCCCTAGCTCGCCGCCGCTCGCGTTCTCCCCCTCCCGCCCAGGCTCTTAAGCCGAGCGCCCGCAGCGCGTGAAAGCCGAGTGACGGCGGTGCAGAGCGGAGGTGAGCTGGGGTGGCCGGGGCACATTTCTAGGGGCGGCATGAGCAGCGCCAAAATGTCGCCCCTAGAAATTTGCCGCCCCAAGCACCAGCTTGTTTTGCTGGTGCCTAGAGCCGGCCCTGGCTGAGACTGACCCTGCAGCCAGCGGAAGGCAGCAGGCGTGAGGGGCTCTCAACTGGAGCCCGATAGTGGGACTGGGACCCTGCAGGACCCCCCGCCAGAACAGCGGGAGCGGGAAAAATGTGCTTTGTTGGGGGTGGGCAAAAGCACAGGCTGCGGTAATTGGAGGTAACTGGCGGGAAAACACTAAATCTCATAAATGTACCAAGAGTCGCCTATTGGGGAAATTGCTCAATATTTTGTTTGAGCTTCTCTCTCCTCTCCGTGTTTATCTCCCTCGCTCCAGATCTGGGGTAATTCCCCGGCCCAAGTCAGCTCAGAGACGGGTTCTGTGATAACAGGAGTTACAGTGTGTTTGTACCTGGTTCAAGCAAGATTTGTTTTCTTCTTTAGTTGTAAAAGTTGTGTCTGAATTCCGTTGGTAGAGATCATCTCTTCCCCCACCGGTTTCTGTCTGGTGGTTGGTTGGTTTTTAGCAGCATGGGGGAGTCCGTCTCTCTTGCAGGATTTGGGGGATCTAAGGTGTTTGTGGCTGGGAAGGGCTTGAATAACAGGAACGGAACAGAATTAGAAACAGTCCCGCTTAGGGCTCTAGTCTGAGGCCTGATGTCTGCTGCCCCCCACTGGCGGCTGCGCCCCTCCGGGCAGACCCAGCGCTCCCCGTGTCTCAGGGGAACTTTTGCTGCTCTCCCCCATTGCCACGAGCCCTCATTGCCCCGGCCAGCCGAGCTCCCGGGCTGGGCCGCGCCCACACCCTGGGGGCTGCTCCCCACTCTGCAGCCAGGCCACGGCCCCTGGGAGCCCTGCCAGCCCCAGAGCCCCAGCAGGGTTCAACGGCTCCTGACCCCTCCTCTCCTCACAGCCCATCTGTGCCAACCCTCCCTGGGGCACCGAATGGAACCGGGACACTCCCTCACCTGCTCCGTGGGGGCCGCCTGCCCCCATCGCCCCTCCTGGTACGACCGAGATGGCGCACGGCAGAGCCCAGGGCAAACCCAGGATGGGGCCTGGGCGACCGAGCTGCGAATGTCCCCGTCCCAGCTGGCCCCCGGCGCGGCGCTGAGATGCCAGGCGGGTGGATACAAGGATGAGTGTGACTCTGACCAATCCCAGCCCCTGGGGACAGGTGAGCTCATGGTTAGACGGAGGGGCTGGGAGCCAGGACACCTGGGTTCTATCCCTGACACAGGGAGGGGTGTGGGGACTAATGGTTAGAGTGGGGGAGTTGTCACATGGGTTAAAGTGGGGGAAACTCAGTGCCAGGACTCCTGGGTTCTTTCCCCAGCTCTGGAAGGGGATCTGGTTGTGGGTGAGAGCAGGGTGGGCTGGGAATCAGGACTCCTGCGTTTTATTCCCTCAAAACCTTTCACCTGGCTCTAGCAACTATTCTTGCCCCGTGGGACTGGCCGGGGAGGGACCTGCCCCTTTGTTCAGTCCCGGGGCCCCACTGACGAACTCTCACCCGACTCTCGCCCTCAGCCACCCCCAACGTGCCCAGGGTCGAGGTTTCGCGGCCGGCAGGGAAGGCAGCGCTAAGGGAAGGTGACGGTTTTACCCTGCGCTGCCAGGCTGCTGCCCTGCAGCCCGTCGCCGGGTCCGTCTGGTCCTGCGGGGACGTGTGGCTGCCAGAAGCTGGGCAGGATTTACGTGTTCACCAGGCAGCCGTCTCTGACGGAGGGAGCTACGCGTGCGGGGTCTGGGTCTCCGGGCCCGGCTGGGGGTATCTGAGCCTCTCTGCGAGGGAACCGGTCGAAATTCAGCGTAAGCAGCGAGGGCGGGTGAGAGAGTCTCCTCCCTCGCAGCCCCCGATACTCCCCACACTGCCTCCTGGAGCAGCCGCGTGTGCCCCCACCTTGTCCCCTCTTCTCCCCGCCCACCTCGTCTCCCCTTCTTCACCCCACCCACCTCGTCCCCTCTGCTTCGACCCGCCCACCTCAGCGGCCCCAGCATCATATTCTCCCCCCGCGTCCTAATCACCTCTTTAGGTCAACCCCAGTGGCCCCAGCAACAGTCCGGGCCACCCTGCTCCTCTGCATCGCTCCCATGGCTGGACCCAGCAGTGACAGTTCGTGTCCCCCTCACACCTGCCCTGAACCCCCAGCCCTCTCCGGGCCACTGCCCATCCCCGCCCCCCACACCTGACTCTACCGGGACAGGCCCTGCGCCTCCATCTACCTCGTGCCCTCTGTGGGGCAGCCTCTGCCCCGTGCCCCAGACCCCCAGTCCTGTATGGGCCAGATCCTGTCACCTCCTCATCTGCCCCAAGCCCCAGCTCTCCCTGGGCCAGGCCCTGTCCCAGCCCCCCACCTGCCTTGAGCCCACAGACCCTTCTGAGGGACCCCTGCCCCTTATCCCAATGCCACCCTGCCTCTTCTGGCCCCCTGGAGCCACGTACGCCAGGCCCTGTCCCTCACCCCCTGCCCCGGATCCCTTCCCAACTCTGGGCAGGTCCCCCCGACTCTGTCTCTCTCCGTTCATGCCCCGTTTCTCCGTCTCGCCCCCCAGACGCCCCCACAGGTGTCCGCGTTACGGCAGCGCCGGGCTCCAGCCCGCAGGAAGGGGAATTGGTGACGCTAATGTGCAATTACACCAGCAGCCTCCCCGCCCCCAACTCCTACGCCTGGTACCGGGGCGACCGGCAGCTGGAGGGATCCCAGCGGGAAATGGTGTTGAAGAACATCACCGCGGAGCAGGCTGGGGAGTATCACTGCCAGGCTGGCAACGGGATCGGCCAGTCCCAATCCCCCCCCATCAACATCACTGTCCAGTGTAAGTGCCGGGCACGTGTAAAAAGAGACCTCCGGGGTGGGGGAGGGGCTGGAGTGGTGCCTTTGTGCCGTAGGCCCAGCGCAGGAGGGTCGTCGTGGCGATCACGGTGGATCACGAGCTCACCGGGAGCTCCCAGCGCCGCGGTGGCCAGCAGGGCTAGCATCATCCCTGGGGGCATGAACAGGGCAATCTGGAATTGAGCAGAGCGGGGATTTCCCCCTGGATCTCGCCCTGGTGTGATCGCGGCCGGGGTCCTGTGCCCAGTCCTGGGGCCGCACTCCCAGGAGGTGCTGATCGGCTGGGGAGGGGTCCGAGAAGAGCCATGAGGAGGAGTCAGGGGTTGGAAAACCTGCCCTAGGGGGAGAGACTCCAGGAGCTCCGTCTGTTTGGCTGAACAAGGGAGGGGGAAGGGGTGACGTGAGCCCGTCTGGACGATCCTACGGGGGGAAGAGAACGTTGATAATGGGCCCGGCGGCCGAGCAGACAGAGATCCAGGGGCTGGAAGCTGAAGCTAGACAAAGTCAGACTGGCAATAAGGTGCAAATGTTGAACAGGGAGGAGAATTTGCCATTGAAACAACGATCTCGGGCCGTGGTGGATTCTCCCTCCCAGGGAATGTTTAAATCACGCTGGGAGGTTTTTCTAGAGGAGCTACTCTCGTTCAAACGGGAGTGAATTCAGGGGGGTCCTGGGGCCTGTGTCACCCAGCTGGTCCTTCTGGCCTTAGATTCTATGGATCATCCTTCCCTATGCCCTTCACTGCCTTTGCCAGAGGTCACGGGGAGGCTGGCTGTGATTCCTCCAACCCTTTAATCAAAGAGGCAGGGGCTGGACTACATCTCCCATGATGCACCACAGCCAGAGATTCCAATGAAGCACCCCTCCCGCACCAAGGGGAGCGGGTGGTGCATCATTGAAGATGTAGTTCAGTGAGACAGCCCGGCCGACGAGGAGACTGAGAACGTGAGGCACAGGAACTATAAGTCCCATGATGCACCACACTGAAGGACTCCTATGACACACCTTTAATCATGGGATTTTGTGAGATCTTGGTTTTCATTTAAAAAACCTGAAATTCCTAGTAGAGCCGGCGCGGAAATGTTTTTTCTTTTTCCCAGTGGGAAAGGTCCACTTTTCATAGAAATGTCAAAAACCGAAATATTTCAATATTTCAATTGAAAATGGCCTGATGGGAGTTGTAGTTTGGGTGCCTCGTGCTCCCATCCTCTTCTGTGGGGTAGGATCTCTAGCTGGGCTATATCTCCCATGATGCACCTTGGCTTAGCATTCCTATGATGCGTGCCCTTCCCTAACCAAGAGGGGAGCTGGTAGTGCATCATGGGAGATGTATTCCAGACAGACACCTTGGCCTATAGTGGAGAATGAGGATACAAGGTTCTGGAACTACATCTCCCATGATGCACTCTGGCTATGGATTCCTATGAAGCACCCTTCCCATCACCAAGAGGGGAGATAGTGGTGCATCATGGGAGATGTAATCCAGCTGGGCAGCATGACCTATAGAGGAGGCTGCGGTTGCTGGGATGAGAGGGTTTCACATCTGAGTATCAGGTCGGCTGTTTCCAAAGCCACAGGTTCAAATCCTGCCAAATTCACTTTGCTCCTGTGGTAGATCAGTGGAACCGGCTGAGGCTGATACACCGTGGGAAGGATACAATCCCATCCTACAGCTCCCAAGACTCAGCCTTTGCCGCAGTGATTTGCTCTCAATTCCCTTTCTGCCAGCTGTTGTGTTAGGCCCTACGTCCTTCCTCCACCCTAGAGGTATCCGCACCTTACCGCTGGGGGAGCTGCCCCACCCCAGAGGTGGCTGCATCTCAGCACCGGGTGAGCCATCCCTGTATAGCTATTACCCTGCTGCCTTTCCCCAGAGGCAGGTGCATCTCAGTACTAAGTGAGCCATCCCCGTCCAGTGTTGCTGTGTGGCTGTTTCCCAGCTGCCCCACCCAAGAGGTGGCTGCATCTTAGCACCACATGTCATGACCCATCCCCATGAAGCCTCTGTGTGGTTGTTTCCCAGCTGCCATCCCTCAGAAAAAGGGGTTCACAAATCTGCTGCAGCGTGGATCCAATAACCCTCCTTTCTCCTTTCCAGTCACCCCCCCTGTGCGGGCACCCGCGTACATCATAGGACCTACAGTTGCGCTTGTCCTATTGCTGCTGGTGGGGCTGGTCGGTGTCATAGCTTGGAGGTATTTGCGCTTTGGCAAACCGGTAATATCCACGTCTCTGATGGTCTGGCAATCCCCATCTCCTCCCGCCTGGCCTTTGCCGGAGAACCCCGCGCAGTCCAGGACTGAGAATTCAGAGCCAGTTCAGATGCATGGAAACCCAGTTGCGGGGAGGTGATTGAGTGGTGGTGGTTGGGTCCCACACAGATACCTGACACCCCAAGGGGCCTGGGAAGGGCTGGGTTGGCTCCTGGTTAAAGGGCTGGGCTGGTCGTCAGGAGAGCAGGGGTCAAGCCCAGGCAGGAGGTTATATTTTGTGGGAGGCTTTGTCCTGTTCCGTCCCCTCCTGATCCGAAGCGGACGATGTTTTGCCTCTGAGATGTTGGTCTCCTTTATTTGTAGCAAGAGGCGGAGCAAACACCAGGCAATGAGCAGCAATCCGGTAAGTGCATCTATGGGGCTGGGAGCCAGGACGCCTGGGTTCTATCCCTAGTTCACTTCAGGGAGGGAAGGGGGGGTCTAGTGGGTTAGAGAAAGAGGGGCTGAGAGCCAGGACTCCTGGGTTCAATGCCTGGCTCAGGAAGGGGAAAGGGGTCTAGTGGGTAAGGAAAGGGGGGCTTAGGAGCCAGGACTCCTGGGTTCTATCCCCAGCTCTGCTGCTGACTCACTGCATGACTTTAGTTGAGCTCTGTCCCTCAGTTTCCCCCTCCATAAAATGGGATTATAAAATTCCCCTCCCCTGGGCAGGACAGAAGGTCTTTCCAATCCCCTGGGCAGTTTATCAGGGGGCGCTGTGTGTGTTTCCCTTTGTTACTAAACATCACCGAGAGTCCCAGAGCAGCGGCTCGCGGCCTCACTTCTGCTGCCTTGCAGGACCAGCCGGGCCCGGGGGAGACCCCGATGTCTGAACGAATCTACGAGAACACCCAGCACTGCGGCGTGGGGAAGCCAGCCCGCCTGGCCCCGCCCGGGCCCCCCAGGTAACAGCCGGGCCCGGCTCTGAGCTGCTGGGCTGGGGCTGGGTGTGGGGCGGTGCCCATGGGTTAGGAGAATGTGGCCAAGGGGGAGCTTGGCACGCCTCCTGCTGGTGTGTGTGTGTGTGTGTGTGTGTGTGTGTGTGTGTGTGTGTCCCTGGCACCCCCTGCTGGAGGGATGAGCCTGTTCGGGGCGGGAGCGGAGCCAGCACTCCCTAGACACGGGTCCACAAACGTTTTCTGTCGTGCCCTCCCTTACCCATAATGCAATCTGTCCACACCCCATCCCCCTCCCCTGCCGGGAGCGGGGCCAGAACCGCCGTCAGGAGCTGGGGTGGAGGCCAGGGCTGGAGCTGCGGCTGGGACAGAGCAGGGCTGGGTGGGGCTCCCTCTCTGCCCCCCATGGGGACTGGCCTAGCGGAGCTGCCCTGAAAGTTCCTAACTGCCCTCCTAGGGTGGTGGGCTGCACAGTTTGGACCCTTCTCTGCCCCACCTCCCCAGTAAGCCCGTCCCCCTCTGTGGGGCTGGATTGGAGTCAGTGCCCCCTAGAGAGGAAAGTCCCCATTCCCCAAATCCAACACTGGCAACCCAAATGCCCTCACGCCATCCCCAGCCCCCCTAACGTTCCCTCTTCCCCTGGCAGCGCGCCCACAGAGGTGAGCCCGGGCTCTCTGGTTGGCACCGGGGAATCCCACATCTACAGCCAGCCGACGAACATGGGCAAAGAACCGCAGGTGAGCGACGCATTCCTCTGTGTATACGGGGCCCGGGACTCCTGGGTTCTATCCCCAGCTCCAGGAGAGGAGTGAGATCTAGTGATTAGAGCAGGGGGGCTGGGAGCCAGGACGCCTGGGTTCTATCCCAGCTCTGCCCCCTGTGAGATCAGCTCCCAGTGGCAGCGAGATCAGGCTGGGCTGGGTGCTCTGGGTCAGGGTGAGCACAGCTGCCGGGCAGGGGAGGGGGCCTGGCCCAGCAGCTGGAGGGCACAGAGGGGGGCGGGAGGCTGAGTTATGGGGCTGGGGGTGACATGAAGAGGGGAGCGCACCGGAGGGAGGGCTCTGCATCGCCTGGGGCAGCGAGACAAGCTCTGGGCAGCTGGCGTTGGGGGAAATATTTCATCCACTGGCTGGGACAGGGAATGGGGCCTGCGGCCTTTCCCCTGTAGGGGGCGCCAGCTCTGACCCAACTGCTGGTGAGTAAGTAGCAGCATTACCTTGAGCTGATGGAGTTGCTCCATTAGATGGCAGGAGTAGCAGAGCTGTTATCCCCAAGGTGGAGCTAAAGAAGCTGCTCCATTAGCCAGCAGCAGTGGTAGGGCCGGTATCTTCCATGTGTATCTACCATTACGGAGGTGACACCCTTAGCCGGTGTGTTTTGTGTCGCTATAAGGGGTCTCCAAAATGCCCGATGCTGTAATAATGATCAAGGCTAAAATTGTTGGTGGAAAGAGATGTTTTTATGAGACAACGTTGCCTAGTAGATAGAGCACTGGCCTGAGACACAGGACGCCTGGGTTCTCTTCCTGGCTCTGCCACCTGCTGGGTGACCTTGGCTCAGTCACTTCCCCGTCTGGTGCCTCAGTTTCCCCAGCCGTGCCTTGAGCTCTGCTGACGTAAAGCTCCCCGTCAGAGCCGGGGGTTCTCATTGTTATTCTTCACCCTAGGGTGATCCGGACGAGGTCTACTACTCGGCCATCCAGGTGCAGCCTCCCGGCCGGCGAGAAAAACCTGCCGCCGACCCGACCTGCGAATACGCTGTTATTAAGCGCTAGCGTCCAGCTGCGGCCCTCACCTGGCACCTCCCCCCACACCCGCCAGCCAGCTGCACACGCTTGCTGCTAGCGCCGGCTTCTTGGCTAGGGATCCCGCGAGGCGGCGGCGGGGCAACGCTTAAACACCAACCGGCAACATCACGGGTTGAAATATACAAAGTAAATAGCCTTCCGTCAAACCGTAGCTGTGATTTTCCATGATGATTGATGGAAATGTTTTGTTCCGCGGGTGGGATACGGTGAAATCGACGTTTACTGCCATTGAGCGATGAAAAAAATCAAATTCTTCCAAACCTACATGTATTTATGCCCTGCCAAGCGTCAGTGTGAGACCAGCCTTATCACCAATAACCAGCCTTATTCTAAGCCAATGCACCGATTTCTTTGTGGCGGTTTCTAGGCCCAGTTGCGACACCTCTTACTGAACAGGCGTTCGCTTAGTACGTTCGCTTAGTACGTCCACAGGCTCTGAGGATTTGCTTTTTAATGGGAAACGTCAATTTTGCCGTACTCACACCAACCGCCAAACATATTTCCATTGGTAATAACTGACATCGGCAGATGGGCCAAGTAAGAAAACTGTGACTTGAGAACTTAGTGTTTGATTTAAGGATATTGAGTTGGCTATTTTGATTGGGGATGTTGACTATTTGTATTTTAAGAGTTGTAAAGTGTTCGCTCTTTCAACCTCAGCACATGCAGTCATGAAATAAATACTGGCTGACAACCCCCCTCCCCATAATTTACTGCGATTAGTCAATTTAAATTGATTACATTAGTTTAAAGGCCATAATTTTGCACAATTTTAATAATTTAAAATCAATCAAAATCTGAAACATGCTTAAGAATAAATATCGATATTATCTGTTGAAATTAGGGCTGTCGATTAATCGCAGTTAACTCACATGATTAACTCAAAAAAATTAATTGCGATTAAAAATATTAATCACGATTAATCACAGTTTTAATCGTACTGTTACTGAACAGAATACCAATTGAAATGTATTTGATATTTTGGATAGTTTTCTACATTTTCATATATATTGTATTCTGTGTTGTAACTGAAATCAAAATGTATATTTTGATTACAAATATTTGCACTGTAAAAATTATAAACAAACGAAATAGTCTTTTTCAGTTCACCTCACACAAGTACTGTAGTGCAATCTCTTTGTCGTGAAAGTACAATTTACAAATTTGTGTTTTTGTTACATAAGTGCACTCAAAAACAAAACAATGTAAAACTTTAGCGCCTACAAGTCCACTCAGTCCTACTTCTTGTTCAGCCAATCGCCAAGTCTGTTTACATTTACAGGAGAGAATGCTGCCCTCTTTGGACTCTTAGCGAGCAGAACCCATCATCAGCATGGACGCATGGCCCCTGGAATGGTGCTTGAAGCATGAAGGGACATATGAATCTTTAGCGCATCTGGCACGTAAATACCTTGCGATGCCGGCTACAACATATAGCCACATATGTGTTGCGTGCATTGGTGTTAGAGAAGGCAGGGCCCAGAAATGGCCCGGCTCTAGGAGCAGAAGGAGGGAGTAGAAACAAGGGAACGTGTTCACACTGAACTTTTTGTGAGCAGGAAACACAGATTTGGCGCCACCAAAACATCGTGCGATTTCAGGTGGGTTTTGCCAAATGGTTTCAGTAGAAGATAAAACCCCCAAACCCTAGAATTGGTTCAGTCCAAACTATACTTTTTGTTTCAAAGATTCCTTTAATGTGTCGTTTTTAAATCAAAACCACTGAAAATCGGTCTGACTTGTCAGGAATTTTGTTTCCAATTTTTCGGCGTTGCTGGCAACCCAGGAAATCTGCTATTGGCCCAGCTGTAATGGGGGCAGCTCCAACCTGACCGTCCGTTCCTGGCACGGTCATTCCCACCCGTGCAAAGAGGCCACTGAAGCCTGAGCCAGCTGCCCTGCTGAAATTGGAAACGGGCCCACAAGCGTCTCTGTTCTGCGAGGATTAAACCCGCGCTGACGTTACAACGAGGCCTGGATCCTGTATTAGACCCAGCCACTGGGCGGCAACAGGGGTCCGAACACAGGGCCAAAGTGTCTCCTCCTGGCTCAGGGTTAGAACCCTGAGCTGTGGATCCTGAGGGCGAGTGAGGGATTGCAATGCTGAGAGCCCTGGGTTGGATCATATTGGGCAGCCTGTACTCTCAGGGCCGGGCGTTTTGCAGGGCCGCAGGGTTTGGTTAATCAATCCACACATCTCAAGGGACTGTTTTGCAAGGCCAGTTTGCCCATGTGCCTAGCTCGGGCCGGAGAACCTCCCCCAGGGGTCCCTGCACCCAGCCCAGATCTGGAGGGGGGAGAGGGGAGGGGAGTCAAGCTAGAGTGCCATTAACTCCGTCCCTTTGTATGTGTGCCCTTAACTCTGCCCCCTTCATAGATTTCAAGCCCAGATGTATGTGTGTGTGGGGGGGGGCGTGTTTGAGCTAGAGCACCCTTAACTCCGCCCCCTTGCATGTGTGTCCTTAACTCTGCCCCCTTCATAGATTTGAAATCCAGATCTGGGGGTCGACCTACAGCAGGACTTTTAGTGAGTCACCTGATCGCCATGGAAGGACTCAAAGGTTTGGAGAATCTGCCCCCTCCCTGGGGTAGTTGTTGCAAGGGTCGAGTCTCCTTCTGTCTCTTCCTCACCTACAGGAGTGCAGCAACAGCAGGCTAATTATTCCTCAGTTAATGGCTAGTCACTTTCATGGGCTTATCTAATGGGGACTCGCAGAGCCGGGTTTTGCTGGCTTAATGGGTACATTGTCCGGGGCTAAGATTTACGCGCTAAGCTGTGTCCGTTTCATCCCGTGCTGCAGAGGGTTGGATCCCCCCCCCCCCCCCCCCCGACTGTCATTCTTCTCGCTTCCGAATAAAGTGCTACCCCTGTTCTCGGTGAGACACGGAGCCCGGCACCGGGGGATGTCCTAACCCCAGAGAATTGTGTATTAGGTGTACGGGGGTAACACGTAGGCGCATCGCTCATGGGACAGTGTGCCAGGCGCTGTGCGAACACAGAGTAAAACCCCGCTCCCCTGCCCCGAAGAGCAGACAAGCGAGCCGTGGGGCTGGCCGGACAGGAGAAACTGCCCGAGGATTTTCAGCAATCCTGGGGGTGGTTTAATTTGAACTTCAGCTGCTGCACAGGGGCTCGGTTTTCAGCGCTTGGGGGGTTTGCTCAATATCAGGCCTGGAGGTGGCGTCTCGCAGGGCCGCACAAAAAGAATCCATTCCCAGATCCCTGGGGGGCGCGTGAAACTCCGGGGCTGGCAGCAGCTCAGCGGCGCCCTCTGCTGGGGGGTCCGAGGAGCGAAGGGTCTCAGGGGGCACAAGGCGCAGGATGGGGAGGAAGCCGGGGAGCGGGGTCGTGCTGAGATGTAGAGATCAATGGGGCGGCCTCGTGCGGATCCCGTGTGCAGGGCTGGGGGAGGAGGGGGCGGGTTCGGTGTTTGTTTTTGTTCTGTGACGGGGTTAAACCAAGACTGAATGTATACTATGAAAAACCACAGAGAGAGACAGACCCAGAACAGCCAACGGGCCGGTGGGGCAGGCCCAGCCCCTCCCTGACGCTGTTGGAGACCCAGATTCAAGCCCTTGCTCTGTTGGATTCACAGTGGGAGATCGGGGCCAGGCCTGAGAGCCAGGGGAGAGCCTCGCCCCCTGCCCGTACTGCAGCGCCCCCTACTGCGAAATTGACAGTAAATCTGAGGACTGGCTGGGGGTACCATTGATGTCTTCCAGCCCCCACCCCCCTCCCAGTTCATCTCTGCCCAGTATCCCACAGACTGAGCCCCTGGCATGGGGGAGCTGGTATGGGGAGGTGGGAATGGGGGGCCCAGAGGACCCCTGGCCTAGGGATTATATTGGGGGACCCTGGTGCAGCGGGGAAATAGGGGGCTCAAAGAGCCCCTGCTAAAGAAAGGAGGTTTCAGGGAGTCCCACGGTTCTCTGTCCCAGTGCACCCCAAGGGGCTGTGTTAGCCTGGGAGCACAGGAGGGCGGATCCGTCTCTTAGTGTGTCTGGGTGGCACTTGGCACAACGGGGCTGCACAGAGCAGGGAAAAGACCCCAGGTGTCCTGGCTCCCAGCCCCCCGCTCTAAGCACTAGTCCCCACTCCCACCGGCCGGAGAAGGTGCAGTTACCTTGTAGCGCGTCCTGCAGCCGCGGCTCCGGCAGCCGATCTGGCCAGGGGGGAGCTGAGCAATCAGTCCAGCGGCTTTGACGGGCGAAAGGGGAAGTGGCACTGGGTGGGGTCAGGAGGGGGTGAGATTCCTGTGAGTCCCCCTGGGGGCGAGCTGGGAAGTGCAGGGGGTTGTTTAGCAGCATCTGAATCCTTTCACTTTCCTTTCTCTGGTTAAACAGGGGCGGGCACAATGCGGGCATGAATGCAGGGCTGGATTACCCAATAGGCAGACTAAGCACGTGCTTAGAGCACCAGCAAAGCAGGGGGCACCCAAAAAAATGAGATTTTTTTTGGAAAAAATGTGATATTTGATATTTCAAAAAAAGCATCGTAGTAGTCATCATGGGAAAAATGAGAACGTTGTTAGACTTCCTTACACTCCACTACACACACTCTTCCTCCGTTTTTCTGTTCTCTTTTTATTACTTATCCACACCTAAACCGGGGGGGGGGGGGGGGATCCTACTATCGTAGATCGACATAATGCAAGGAAATTAGATCCTGTCATGTATTGCAATAAATTTATGTTTTATTATTGATATATTCTTCTGAGTTATACGTACTTGATTCATTTTTTTCTTTCTTATATATATATTATATATATACATTAAAATAGTGTACGTTGTGTAATTTTGGTTTTTTAAAATTTGTTTTACATATGGGGGGAGCACCATAATCTTTTCAGTGCTTAGGGACGCTAAAGGTCTTAATCCGGCCCTGCATGGATGGGAGATGGGCAGGGAGCAGGGTGGGGGGCTCTCCCTTGACAGGCAGGGCTGGCTGCAAGTCCCCAGCATGGCACTAGGGGGCGCTGTGCCACAGGGGACTAGCCAGGTCACTAATTGCTCAGGATCTCAGCCCAGACCTGCGATCAGCCTGGGGCACAGAGGATAGGGGGCGATCGTGCCCTGGGCACGGGGGTGGGGTGGAATATACCATCCTACCTGTAACCTCAGCCCCGTTCCACACAGAGGGGTCCTTCTCTGGCCCCTTGTCCACGTCCCCCCCACGTGGGCACAGACAGAATGACAGCGAGGCTCTGCCTGGCCTGGCCTGTGGGTCCCTTAGCACTGCGGGGCTGCGGGCTGGTCCCAGGACAGCGCTGACCCCTAGGGGTTGGGTTTCGCCCTGGCGGCCTGTCCCCCTCTCCCGCCCCTGGGAAATCGTGAGCTGAAACGTGGCCAGAAGGAAAAAGGCTTTGTTGTCAATGGAGCCCATGTGCTCAGGGGAGCGAGGTGTCGAAGGAAGAGTTTGGGGTCACATCGGTTCAAAGGCAAATCTGAGCCCCTCTCCCAGCGCTGTCCCTGGTTCTATCGGCCCCTCTCCCGGCCTGGTCTCCACCTCCCGGCCCATCTCTTCCCGCCTCCATCAGCAGATGTCCTGGAACAGCCAGGGATCCCCTGAGCACGCTCAGGAGCAGAAATCCTGGGTGAGGAGCGTTTCTAGCACGACGTGCCAGACAGCCCTGCCCACAGACCGGGGGAAGGGAGAGCGACCCAATGGGATCAGAACCAAGTGCCCTGCGCTGACCACGAGACTCCCCACCGGCAGCCCCCCATCAGCGCTTCCCCCTCCCTCCCCGCGCCTCCCACCCGCCGCTATCAGCTGTTTCCTGGTGCAGGAGGCTGGGGGGAAGGGGAGAGAAGCGAGGACGCAGCGCGCTCGGGGGTAGGGAGATGTGGGGCAGGAGTGTGGCCTTGAGGTGGGGCCTGGGGCAGAGCCAGGGGTCAAGCATCCCCCAGCACAATGGAACGTCGGCGCTTGTGGACCCCGCTGGGATCTGGCCCCACTGAGCGACGGCTTCTCTTTGTGTTTAAGGTCCCGGCCGTGCAGAGGGGTCCCCGGCTGGTCAGGATTTCGGCAGAGCTCAGTGGGAACCAGCTTGGGGAGAGACCAACTCGCTGTAAATATCCTGGGACCGTCCTTGGAGTTCCTGTAGGCCCAAACAGAGAGCCAGTGAGATCCCCACTCAATGGGCCCCAGGGCCAGCGGGGTGGGTGCTGCCAGGCCCGGACACTGTGTGGCTGGGGAATCTCCCCTGAGCCGGTAGCAGGACGGGGTCTGAGACACACACTTAGGAAGCGCCGGTTCCACCCAACAGGGGGCAGGGATTTGCACTGCGGGGGGCAGGGAGGATGCAGCCGCAGACGCCCCAGCCAGCAGGGGGACGGGGCGGGGGGGCGTTACAGACCCTGCACTCACCGCATAGGGTGACTCCGTCTCTGGCTTGCAGGAAAGCTCAGCACCTCGTTGGAAAGGGAGAATAGTTTCTGTTATTAGATCTGGGTCCCCCCCAAACCAGCAGCCCCCTGAATCCCCCAAGTGTCTCCCACCAGCCCCCCCTGCTCCCTGACTCCCCCCAAATGTCTCCGACAAGCCCCCCACACCACCAGCCCCCTGAATGCGCCCTAGTGTCTCCTACAAGCCACCCGCCCAACCACCGCCCCCCCTCAACCCTGTACCCTTCGTTTTTATTTGAAGTGAATGCGAGTGATGTGACATTACAGCATTGAGGGCCAGCACTGCTCTAACCACTAGACCCCACCCCCCTCCCAGAGCCAAGGATAGAACCCAGGCGTCCTGAATCCCAGCCCCTCCCCCCTCTAACCACTAGACCCCACTCCCCTCCTCGAGCCAGGAGTAGAATCCAGGAGTCCTGGGCCCCGTATACACAGAGGAAGGAGTCACTCACCTCCAGTACTTTGCCCGTGTTCGTCGGCTGGCCATCCGGAGAGCCCGGGCTCACCTCGGTGGATGCGCTGCCAGGGGAAGAGAGAACGTTAGGGGGGCTGGGGATGGCGTGAGAGCATTTAGGTTGCCAGCGTGGGGTCGGCTGCAGCGCCGTGGCTGGGGATTGGACAGGCTGCGTTGGCAAGAGCGTAGAACCCCTGTGGGTCAGTGGCTGGGGGTGGATACCTGGGCTAAAGCGCCCCAGACCAGACGTGAATCACGGATTGGGGGAATGGGGCGTTTCCCCTCTAGGGGGCGCTGGCTCCAATCCAGCCCCAGAGTGGGGGAATGGCTGGCTCGGGGGCGGGGGTAGGGAAGGGGGCATATGGCCATTCCCTTTTAGGGCATTGTTCCCCAAACAGTGGGGCCCACCACCCTCGGAGGGCACGGAGGAACTTTCAGGGCAGCGTCGCCGAGCCAACCCCCATGTGGGGCAGGGAGGGGGCCCCACCTAGCCCCACCCAGCCCCGCTCTGCCTCAGCCGCAGCTCCAGCCCCATTCCTGGCCCAGACCCCAGCTCCCAAGCACGGCTCTGGCCCCGCTCCTGGCAGGGGAGCGGGGTGGGACGCGGACAGATTGCATTATGGGTAAGGGAGGGTGCGAAGGAAAATGTTTATGGACCCGTGTCTAGGGAGTGCTGGCTCCGCTCCAGCCCCCGCCCAGAACAGGCTCATCCCTGCAGCGGGGGGACACACACGCACACAGAGCAGGGCTCATGCCCCCCAGCAGGGGGCGCCAGGGATACACACAGACACACACACACACACAGGCTGACCTACCCCCCAGGTGGAGGCGTATCAAGCTCACGCTTGGCCACATTCTCCTAACGCGTGGGCACCGCCCCACACCCAGCCCCTGCCCAGCAGCTCACAGCCAGCCCCTGATGTTACCTGGGGGGCCTGGGCGGGGCCAGGCGGGCTGGCTTCCCCACGCCATAGTCCCCCCTTCTCTAACCCACTAGACCCCACTCCTCTCCCCGAGCTAGGGAGAGAACCCAGGGGTCCTGGCTCCCAGCCCCATAGATGCACTTACCGGATTGCTGCTCATTCCCTGGCGTTTTCTCCGCCTCTTGCTACAAATAAAGGAGACCAACAGTTCAGAGGCAAAACATCGTCCGCTTCGGATCAGGAGGGGAAGGAACAGGACAAAGCCTCCCACAAAATATAACCTCCTGCCTGGGCTTGACCCCTGCTCTCCCGACGACCAGCCCAGCCCTTTAACCAGGAGCTGACCCAGCCCTTCCCAGGCCCCTTTGGGTGTCAGGTATCTGTGTGGGACCCAACCACCACCACTCAATCACCTCCCACCAACTGGGTTTCCATGCATCTGAACTGGCTCTGCAATTCTCAGTCCCGGACTGCGCGGGGTTCTCCGGCAAAGGCCAGGTGGGTGGAGATGGGGATTGCCAGACCATCAGAGACGTGGATATTACCGGTTTGCCAAAGCGCAAATACCTCCAAGCTATGACACCGACCAGCCCCACCAGCAGCAATAGGACAAGTGCAACTGTAGGTCCTATGATGTACGCGGGTGCCCGCACAGGGGGGGTGACTGGAAACGAGAAAGGAGGGTTATTGGATCCACCCTGCAGCAGATTTTTGAACCCTTTTTGCTGATGCAGTGAGGCTGCATGGGGATGGATCATGACACGTGGTGCTGAGATGCAGCCACCTCTGGGGCGGGGCAGCTGGGAAACAGCCACGCAGCAATGCCGCATGGGGATAACTCGCTCAGCACTGAGATGCAGCCACCTCTGGGGTGGGGAGGGGCAGTGCAGCTGGGTAACAGCCACACAGCAGTACCATGTGTGGATGGCTCACCCAGTGCTGAGATGCAGCCACTTCTGGAGTGGGGCAGTCCCCCCAGTGGTAAGGTACGGACACCTCTAGGGTGGAGGAAGGACGTAGGACCTAACACAACAGCTGGCAGAAAGATGTCTGCCTGGACTACCCCTCCCATGATGCATCACCAGCTCCCCTCTCGGTGAGGGAAGGGTCTGCATCATAGGAACGCTAAGCCAATGAGCATCATGGGAGATATGATCCGGCTAGAGATCCTGGCCCACAGAAGAGAAGGGGAGCTTGAGGCACCCAAACTACAACTCCCATCAGGCCATTTTCTATTGAAATATTTCATTTTTTGACATTTCTATGAAAAGTGGAGCTTTCCCAATGGGAAAAACATTTCCTGGCCAGCTCTACCAAGATCTCACAAAATCCCATGATTCCAGGTGTGTCATTGGTGTCTTTGGTGTGTTGCATCATGGGACTTGTAGTTCCTGTGCCTCATGTTCTCAGTGTCCTTTGTCGGCCGGACTGTCTGGTTGAACTAAATCTGCTATGGTGCACCCCCTGCTCCCCTCGGTGTGGGGAGAGGCCCTTCATTGGAATCCCTAGCTGTGGTGCATCATGGGAGATGTAGTCCAGCCCCTGCCTGTTTGATGAATGGGCTGGAGGAATCACAGCCAGCCTCCCCGAGACCTCTGGCAAAGGCAGTGATGGGCACAGGGAAGGATGATCCATAGACTCTAAGAGCACCAGCTGGGTGACACAGGCCCCAGGACCCCCCTGAATTCATTCCCGTTTGAATGAGAGCAGATCCTTTAGCAACACCTCCCAGCGTGATTTAAACATTCCCCGGAGGTCTCTTTTCACACGTCCCCGGCACTTACACCGGACAGTGATGTTGATGCGGGGGGACGGGGACTGGCCGATCCCATTGTCGGCCTGGCAGTGATACTCCCCAGCCAGCTCCACTGTGATGCTCTTCAACACCATTTCCTGCTGGGATCCATTCAGCTGCCGGTCATCCCGGTACCAGGCGTAGGAGTTGGGGGCGGGGAGGCTGCTGGTGTAATTGCATGTTAGTGTCACCGTTTCCCCTTCCTTCGGGCTGGTGCTGGGCACTGCTGTAATGTGGACACCTCTGGGGGCATCTGGAGGGCGAGAGGGAGACATGGGGCATGAATGGAGAGACACAGAGTGGGGGGGACCTGGCCCAGAGGGGGGAAGGGATCCGGTGCAGGAGGTGAGGGGCAGGGTCACTCCCATGTGGCTCCAGGGGGGCAGAACAGGCAGGGTGGCATGGGGATAAGAGTCAGGGGTCCCTCAGAAGGTTCTGGGGGCTCAAGGAAGGTGGGGGGGCGTGACAGGGACTGGCCCAGAGAGAGCTGGGGGCCTGGGGCAGGTGAGGGGTGATACGGGGCCCAGGGCCGGCTCTAGGCACTAGAAAAACAAGCAGATGCTTGGGGCAGCACATTTCAGGGTGCGGCATTCTGGCGCCAGCCGTGCCACCCCTAGAAATGTGCCCCCGCCGCCCCAGCTCACTTCCGCTCTGCGCCGCCACCGCTCGGCTTCTCCCCCTCCCTCCCAGGCTTGCCACGCGTTTCAGCTGTTTCGCGCAGCAAGCCTGGGAGGGAGGGGGAGAAGCCGAGCGGTGGCAGCAGAGCGGAGGTGAGCTGGGGTAGGGAGCGATTCCTGTTCCTCTACCCCCCTTACTTCCTGCGCCCCCTCGCCCTAGCTCACCTCCGCTGCCTGCTCCCCTGAAGGCACCGCCGCTTCGCTTCTCCCCCTTCCTTCTCAGGTGAGGGAGTGGGGAGAAGTGGAGTGGCGGCATGTTCGGGGAGCAGGTGGAGCAGAGGTGAGCTAGGGTGGGAGGTTGTGGGGGGTCCTCAGGAAGCAATGGGGTGGGGGAAATGCAGCACGTGTGGGGGAGGAGGCGGGGTTGGGGATTTGGGGAAGGGGTTGGGAAGGGGCGGAGTTGGGGTGGGGATGGGGTGGGGGGAGCAAGAAAAAACGGGGGGGGGAGGGTGCGGGCAAAATTTTTTTTGCTTGGGGCTGCAAAAATGCTAGAGCCGGCCCTGACGGGGCCTCGCCCATATTGGGCTGTGGGGCTGGGGCAGCTGGCGGGGGACAGAGACTGTCCCAGAGGGATCCGGGGACACAGGGCAGATGGAGGGGCAGGACCTGGCACAGAGGCGGCTGGGCACCGAGGAAGGTGGGAGGGGACAGGGCCTAGCTCAGTGTGGAATGGGGCCCTGGGTCTGGTGGGGGGATGGGCAGTGCCCCAGACGGGGCTGGGCTCGACCAAACCCGGTTATTAGGAGGCGGGGAAGGAATGTGACGCCGGCACCGCTGAGGTGGGTGGGGCGAAGCGGGGGGATGAGGTGGGCGGGGCGAAGAAGGGGGACGAGGTGGTTGGGGCGAATGAGGGGGGACGAGGTGGTTGGGGCGAATCAGGGGGAATGAGGTGGGCGGGGCGAAGCAGGGGGATGAGGCGGGCGGGGCGAAGCGGGAGGACGAGGCGGGGGCCCGCGGGGCTGCTCCAGGAGGCCGTGCGGGGAGTATCGGGGGCTGCGAGGGAGGAGACTCTCTCACCCGCCCTCGCTGCTTACACTGAATTTCGACCGGTTCCCTCGCAGAGAGGCTCAGATACCCCCAGCCGGGGCCGGAGACCCAGACCCCGCACGCGTAGCTCCCTCCGTCAGAGACGGCTGCCTGGCCAACACGTAAATCCTGCCCGGCTTCTGGCAGCCACACGTCCCCGCGGGACCAGACGTACCCGGCGACGGGCCGCAGGGCAGCAGCCTGGCAGCGCAGGGTAAAACCGTCGCCTTCCCTCAGCGCTGCCTTCCCTGCCGGCCGCGAAACCTTGACCCTGGGCACGTTGGAAGTGACTGAGGGCGAGAGTCGGGTGAGAGTTCGTCAGTGGGGCCCCGGGACTGAACGAAGGGGCAGGTCCCTCCCCGGCCAGTCCCACGGGGCAAGAATAGTTGCTAAAGCCACATGAGAGTTTTTGAGGGAATAAAACCCAGGAGTCCTGATTCCCGGCTCTCTCTGCTCTCACCCACAAATCCACTCCCAGACCACTAGACACCCCGCTCCAACAACTGGGGATAGAAGCCAGGAATCCTGACTCCCTGCTCAGCCCGCTCTAACCACTAGTCCCCGCTCCCCTCCCTGTGTCAGGCATAGAACCCAGGCATCCTGGCTCCCAGCCCCCCCCTGCTCTAACCATGCCATGTCCAGCAGCAGAGCTCACCTGTCCCCAGGGGCTGGGATTGGTCAGAGTTACACTCATCCCTGTATCCATCCGCCTGGCATCTCAGCGCCGCGCCGGGGGCCAGCTGGGACGGGGCTATTCGCAGCTCGGTCGCCCCAGCCCCATCCTGGGTTTGCCCTGGGCTCTGCCGTGCGCCATCTCGGTCGTACCAGGTGGGGCTTTGGGGGCAGGCGGCCCCCACGGAGCAGGTGAGGGAGGGTCCCGGTTCCATTCGGTGCCCCAGGGAGGGTTGGCACAGATGGGCTGTGAGGAGAGGAGGGGTCAGGAGCCGTTGAACTCTGCCAGGGCCCTGGGGCTGGCAGGGCTCCCAGGGGCCGTGGCCTGGCTGCAGATCAGGGAGCAGCCCCCAGGGTGCAGGCGCGGCCCAGCCCGGGAGCTCGGCTGGCTGGAGCAATGAGGGCTCGTGGCAATGGGGGAGAGCAGCAAAAGTTCCCCTGAGACACGGGGAGCGCTGGGTCTGCCCGGAGGGGCGCAGCCGCCAGTGGGGGGCACCAGACATCGGGCCTCAGACTAGAGCCCTAAGCGGGACTGTTTTTAATTCAGTCCCGTTCCTGTTATTCAAGCCCTTCCCAGCCACAAACACCTTAGATCCCCCAAATCCCGCCAGAGAGACGGACTCCCCCATGCTGCTAAAAACCAATCAACCACCAGACAGACACGGGGCGGGGGGAAGAGATGATCTCTACCAACGGAATTCAGACTCAACTTTTACCACTGAAAGAAGAAAACAAATCTTGCTTGAACCAGGTACAAACACACTGTAACTCCTGTTAGCACAGAACCCGTCTCTGACCTGACTTGGGCCGGGGAATTACCCCAGATCTGGAGCGAGGGAGATAAACACGGAGAGGAGAGAGAAGCTCAAACAAAATATTGAGCAATTTCCCCAATAGGCGACTCTTGGGACATTTAGGAGATTTAGTGTTTCCCGCCAGTTACCGCAGCCTGGGCTTTTGCTCATCCGAACCACCCCCCACAAAGCACATTTTTCCCGCTCCCGCTGTTCCGGCGGGGGGTCCTGCAGGGTCCCAGCCCCACTATCGGGCTCCAGCTGAGAGCCCCTCACGCCTGCTGCCTTCCGCTGGCTGCAGGGTCAGTCTCAGCGGCTCTTCAGCACAGGCCAAGGGCTGGACACAGTGACGGGGACTCGGGTCTGACCACACAGCCTGGGAGTCTGTCCCCCATGCTCTAACGGGCTAGCCCCTCCTCCCCACTCCCCTCCCAGAGCTGGGGAGAGTTCCCAGGGGTATGTGTGTGCACGTGCGTGCGTGTGTGTCCCTGCATTCAACCGGGGCTGCTGGACGGAACCTGGTTACCAGACACACTGAGCTGCTGTCCTCGCTGACCCGTATATCCGTCACTCCTGCCATCGCGCTCTGCTTCGAACCGGAAGCGGTAGGTGCCCTGGTCACTGGGGCGCAGCCCCGTCAGTCGCAGGGAGCAGCTGTGCTGCAGGTCCCCCAGATAGCGGGCGCGCCCCTCGAAGGCACCGTGGACACGAGCCTCGTCCGAGCGATACACGGTTTGATGCCAGTTCCGTGTCCAGATCACGGTCATGACCGTCCACCCTGCGGGGTAGGTGAAGGAGCAGGGGATGGTCACGCAGGAGCCGGCCCAGCCAGCCAGGGGCCCAGGTGCGAGTGTCACGCCCCACGTCTGGGCGTAGGCGCCTGCCGGGGACAGGAATCGGGGGTCAAACCGGCGCCCGGCCCCAGCGAGTTGGGGAACCCGCCCCGCAGGCTGGGCTGCCGCACAGATCCCATCGGGAGAGGCACCATCAGCTCAGCCCCCAAACCAGGGGCTTTAAAACACAATGGGGGATGTTGTGTTGTGGGGCTGTCTGAGCCCCCCACCCTCTCCTGGAGTGGGGGTGACAGTGAGCCTGGCCAGCGCCCCCTTGTGAATTGGGCAAGGGGAATTTCAGACACCCCCCTCCCCCAACATCAGCCCTTCCCCTGCCCAGCAATTAATCGCCCCAGCCCCGAATCACTCCTGTCTCCTCGAGTTCTCCCATCAGTCCAGGCCGACCCCCACCCCTACATCTGCCCAGCCCCCCTTCAGTACAGTCCATTCTCTGCATCCCACTTCAGTCCCCCTAAATATCCACTCAGTTCACCTCCCCATCCCCCCTCAATTCAGCCCCCCATATCGCTCCTCAGTGCACCCCCCTCCTCTCCTCTCAGTTCAGCCCTCCCCACCCCCCATAGCTGGGTGTCTGACCCTGACTGCTGGCGGAGCCCGACTGGCGAGGGGTCAGGTTAGGGTTGTCAACTTTGGTTGGACAAATTCCTGGAGGTTTCATCACATGACAATTTTTAATTAAAGATTAATCTTTAATTCCGGACACTCCAGAACAATCCTAGAGGGTTGGCAACCCTAGGTCAGGCTCTTCCCGTGCACAAGGAGCCAGGTGTGGACGCGGGCAGGGGCCAGCCGGGCCGGAGCCGGGCGGACGGGTAGGGCAGGGAGCAGAGCTCTCCAGGCCGGCCCAGGAGACGCCCCGACTCTCCAGGGCAGCCAGAAGCCCGGAGGCAGGCTGTGGCGTAGGGAAAACGGCAGCCCAGGGGAGGAGAGTGGCCGAGGCCCTCGCGGCTCAGCCCAGGGTGGCCGGGGCTAGACTCTGCCAGGAGAACCCGGCGTGTTCTCCACCGGGGTGAAGCCAGCAGCGAGGACCCGGCCGCTCGGGTTCAGGTTCAAGGCCAGATGCCCCCTAGGCTTGACCTGGAGCCGCTGGGGCGAGTGGCTGGGACTTCCCTGCGATGGATCCGGTTCCCAGCACCCTCCCGGCAGTGTAGACGCACACCCAGGGCTGGGGAAACGCTCTCCACCGGCCCCCTGGCAGCAGCGCGGCGCGTCTGTGTGAATGACTCACCGCTCAGAAGGGAACAGGCAGCGACCAGCACCAAGGCCATCTCCGTCCAGGACAGAGCGCTCAGCCGGCCTGGGAGGGGAAAGGGGCCGGGAATGATTCCCCTGCAGCATTTCTGGGTGATGGCGTCCGGCTGCGGGATCGGCTGCGTGACCGGGTATTTTACACCTAGGGCCCTTCGTAAAATAATTTCCTAACACTATCCCTGTGTGCCTAGCGGGCCGTGTGTGCTGGGCTCACGGCCTCAGGGATGAAATGCAGCCACCTCTGGGGAGGGGCGTGTGACTGTTGGGCAGCTCACAGCAACGCAGAGGGCAGTTACAGGGCAGGACCAGAGGATGGTTCCTATGTGGAACTGACATGTGCATGGAGATTCAGGGAGGTGCAACGAAACAAACCACTTTGGGGTGTGGCAGGGACCCCAGGGGACATTCTGACCCCTTGGGAGAGAGCCAGGTGGGGGAAGGGTATCACAGGCACAAGGGGCAGGGTCGGGGTTCAGTGTCTCAGCTGGGAACAGCAAAGCCCCAGAAGCAGAGATCAGCCCTGACTGCGAGGGGAGAGCCCCCTACAGAGCCCCCCCGGCCCGTCCTGCAGCTCCGCACCCCCTAAGTTTCCTCTGCTGCTTCGTCTCTGATAACTGGATTGTTTATCGGGGTCCCGTCTCTGTCTGTATCTGTGACCACATCCTGGGTAGAGCCAGTGTCCGATGTTACCCGACCGCTCTGAGAACGGTCTCTCTGGGTCACGCTGCAACTGGCCAGCAAGGGTCTGAGGGCTCCGGTGTGTCTGAAAATAAATTCCTCTTGCAGAGCTGGGACTAGAACCCAGGAGTCCTGGCTCCCAGCTTCCCCTCCTTTAACCCAGTAGCCTCCACCCTGCTCCCAGAGCTGAGATAGAACCCAGGAGTCCTGGTACCCAGCCCACTGTTCTATCCCAAACACGATCCTCCCTCTCTGAACAGTTGATCAGTCTAGCATGGTCTCCCCCACATGATCTCAAACACCTTCAATGACACCTTCATGAACAGCGAAATGCAGCCTGCTCTGGGGTAGGGCACGGCAGCTGTTTAACAGCGCAGGGTAATGTGGCCCTGCCATGTTCAGTCCCCATATCTTACACCGTGAGCTCGTCGGGCGGAGACTGGCTCTCACGCCGTGTTTGGGAAGCCCCCAGTGTATTTTCAGTGCTACCCCATGTGACAGTGTGGCCCAGTGGCTAGAGCACGGCAGCAGGACACAGAGCCCCAGGTTCTACTCCTAGATCTGTCATGGACCCACCATACGATAGCCGGCCAGTCACTGCTCCCCTCTGTGCCTCAGTTTCCTCTCTCACCTATTGTCTGTTTTCATTGTAATTTCTTTGGAGCAGGGACTGTCTCTCGCTGTGTCTGGGCAGCGCCTGGCACGACGGGGCCCTGATCTCAGCTGGGGCCCCTCCTAGGGTGACCAGATGTCTTGATTTTATAGGGACAGTCCTGATTTTTGGGTCTTTTTCTTATATAGGCTCCTATTACCCCCCAGCCCCTGTCCTAATTTCTCATACTTCCTGTCTGATCACCCGAACCCCTCCCATAAAAAACTTTCACTGCTTAATCTCCTTTCAGTCATTTAGAGATGAGAAGAATTGTTCTCCCCAAATCTGGCTTTTTGCCCTAAAACAAGGAAAAGCGGCTCTTACCTGGGCCCTCGGCCTGGGTTAGCGGCTGGAACTCCGGTCTGATCCCACCGCTGACACTAACGGGAGAGCAGGGAGGTTGGGGGCAGGCAACGAGTAATCATATTCATCTACATCCGTGGCAATAGTCCGAGGCGCTGTGAGTGGCTGGTGGCTCAGGGGAGGAAAGGGAACTGTGATAGTGTGTTCCTGGCCCTTAAAGGCAACGTACTCGCTGGTTTGGTGGCAATAAGATCTAGTGGTTACAGTGAGTGAGAATCTGGACTTCTGGTTTTTATCCCAGCTGGGGGAGGGGCGTGGGGTCTAGTGGTTAGAGCAGGGGGCTGAGAGTCAGGGCTCTGGGGTTCTGGCTCCACGCACCATTTTTCTGTGGGAGCCTTTCGCTTTGTCGTCTGGCTGCTGCAGAGAAACTTCCCCTTTCTCTGGACATTGCGAAAGCTCAGCCCCAGCGCTGGTTACAACGGGGTGTGTGTGTGGTGTTGCCTGTTCCTTTTAACCCTTTCCAGCCCCAGAGACTCCCCCGCCACAGGCCAAAGGGGCTGCTGGGTCAGAGCTAGAAGGACCACGACAGCCGCGCTGTGAGAGACCCTGGTGAGGGGATGAGGCTTGGTCCTGTTCTAGCACTGGCCAGCTGGGATCTCAAAGCCTCTGACAAGCCGCTCAGCCCTCGGAGCGAGACGAGGGTCCCCATCCCCCATGGGCAAAGGGGCAGAACCAAGAATAGAACCCAGGAGTCCTGACTCCCAGCCCCATTGTTCCAACCCACTAAGACCCCTTTCCCATCCCGTAGCTGGGGATAGAACCCAGGAGTCTGGACTCCCACCCCATTGTTCCAACCCACTAAGACCCCATTCCCATCCCGTAGCTGGGGATAGAACCCAGGAGTCTTGACACCCACCCCATTGTTCCAACCCACTAAGACCCCATTCCCATCCCGTAGCTGGGGATAGAACCCAGGAGTCTTGACTCCCACCCCATTGTTCCAACCCACTAAGACCCCATTCCCATCCCGTAGCTGGGGATAGAACCCAGGAGTCCAGACTCCCAGCCACTGTGACGGGTTCCCTGGGGTGAAACCTGGAACTGGGGTACCGCCGAGCCCTCTGGCTCACCAACCCGGCCTCCCTCTTACACGGTGATTCTGAGTAAGGACTGAGCCTGGGGAGGGCTACAGGAAGATAGTGTCTCCAGGGAGGAAGCCGTGGGGATACGGCCCCATACCGGGGCTGGACAATTCGTCAAAGAGGACATGAAATTGTAGAAAAGATCCTTGGGTCCTGATTCTGTCATCTCAGATCTGCTTAATCTTCTTCAGGGAAAGTTTGAGTCACAAGATTGAGGTCCCCGTTATGCTGGGACGCCCTGAATATGATAGTTGGACATTGGACTATAAACTACAAACTCTTTCTGAAAGAACTCTTGGCAGCTACAAAGCTCACCAGCTCTGCTGTGAATCTGCACCTAAAGGAATTGAACTCATGTCTGTCTGTATATTGATCTTGTAACCAGACTCTCGCTCTCTCTTGTTTTTTTAATACATTGTAGTTTAGTTAACAAGAATTGGCCGTAACGTGTATTGGGGTAAGATCTGAAACATTCATTAACCTGGGAGATGATGTGTCTGATCCTTTGTGGGTTGGTAGAACCTTTTCTTTTATATGATGAAATAAGATTTACAGAAATTTTCATCATATGCGAAGTGGGTCGCTGGATGGGGGCCTAAGGCTGCATCACTTTAAGGGGACTGTGTTGTTTGGACTTCTGAGTAACCAGTAAGGTAATAAGGAAGCTGTTTTATGCTAGTTTGGTGAATCTAAGTATTGGAATATCCACCAGCTTTATGGGGATTGTCTGCCCCATTCTTAGCAGTTCACCGTAAGTGAATGACCACAGCTGGCCCCCACTAGGGCCCCGGTCACAGTGGCGTAGTCGGCAGGATACACATTACCACGGGTTACCTGGGTTTTTGGATCAGAACCACACGCCTGTCAAAATTTATTTTTGATATCGGAGAGTTTAAAGGTTAAAAATCAGTTACCGTGAGTGACCCATGACCAAGATCCTGACAGAAAAGCCTGGAAGAATTGTGCTTTCAGAGCGGGTTGTATTTAAAGCAAAAGGCCCCAGAGCAGGAACTGAAAGATCTGTTAATTTCCAGGGATAAGGAAGCAGACCCAGCGAAAACGCTTGCAGTGAGAAACCAGCAGCTAGGACTTGAACAAAAGCAAAAAATAGCTGATCTGGAAGGAGACGCTGCTGAAAGAGAACGCCTGTGTTTTGAACATGAACAGAGAATGGCGTATATTTCGTTGCAGGAAAGAGAAGCTAAGGCAAAGGGGGACAAATTTAAGCTCCAACTCAGAGAATAAAGGAACAACAGGAACTGTATCGTACTGAAAAACCAGCTCCTCTCAACAGCAAAGATGGGGATAGAATCTATCCAGTTTGTAACAATGTTAGTATGTTGTTTGACTCGAAGCAGTTGTCTGTGTGTAACCAAATTCACCCCAACACTGCCACCTTTTATGCAAATGCTTTTACTGTGAGCTCAGGTGAAGGTAACCCCATTACTTGTGCAGAGAATGTAAAAGTCAATGGTCAAAGCTGTTTAGGGCAAAGTCCAGCTTCTAACATCACTCTTGTTAAAACAGATTTTGTCAAAGAGGAAGATTATTTACCAAATCAGAGTGTGAATATTGGAATCCTCTATGAGTTTATTGTACGTGTGCTTTTAGCCGGAATCCATCTTGAATGGAATAGTGTCAAACATGACGTTATAGCTGGTGTAAGGAAGTTATTGCCTGAGTCTCTTTTGATTGGGGATGATGTTAAAACCTCATTCAGTCTAGCTGATGATATAAACCCGTCACAGGAAAGAAACGCCAACTAATCCGGAAAGAGATCTTGGAGTTATCGTGGAGAGTTCTCTGAATCATAGAATCATAGAATCATAGAATATCAGAAGACTGCAGCGACAGTCAAAAAAGCAAACAGGATGTTAGGAATCATTAAAAAAGGGATAGAGAATAAGACGGAGAATAACTTATTGCCCTTATTTAAATCCATGGTGCGCCCACATCTTGAATACTGCGTACAGATATGGTCTCCTCATCTCAAAAAGGATATACTGGCATTAGAAAAGGTTCAGAGAAGGGCAACTAAAATGATTAGGGGTTTGGAACGGGTCCCATAGGAGAAGAGATTAAAGAGGCTAGGACTTTACAGCTTGGAAAAGAGGAGACTAAGGCGGGATATGATAGAGGTCTATAAAATCATGAGTGGTGTGGAGAAAGTGAATAAGGAAAAGTTATTTGTTCCCATAATATAAGAACTAGGGGCCACCAAATGAAATTAATGGGCAGCAGGTTTAAAATAAATAGGAAGTTCTTCTTCACATGGCGAACAGTCAACCTCTGGAACTCCTTGCCTGAGGAGGCTGTGAAGGCTAGGACTATAACAGAGTTTAAAAGAGAACTGCATGAACTCATGGAGGTTAAGTCCATTAATGGATATTAGCCAGGATGGGTAAGGAATGGTGTCCCTAGCATCTGTTTGTCAGAGGCTGGGATGTACAATGTGCAGGGTCTTTTGGAAAAGCCCTTGACCATGTTAAGAATGGTACATAACAGAAACCTCTCTGATTATGCTGTTTGGTTCAACAAGGACACACTTTGTGTTAAAAAGCCTAATGATGTTGAGGCTTCACAGCTAATGCGGAGACAAATTTCTAAAACTTTCCACAGCAGACAAACCACGACAAGCTTGAACTGCTGTGCACAAAGGGAAACTGAGGCACGACACCTCACAGCCTTCATGGCTGAGTACCAGAGTAAGTGCTCTCTGAAGAACATCAATGGCTATGCTAAGTTAACACATAGACCAAATCCTGGAATCACTAAAGTGTTTCACAAAATATGGACTGAAATTTTGGCTGGGGCCAAAGCATGAATCAGTAATTTTGCCTTACAAAGAATTCAATGTAAACACAGCTCAAATCAATGTTGGAAGGTCCTTTAGGTGTATCCAGGAGCTCTACTTTCGCCCTTCTACACCAGCCTCACGTTGGGGGTGTGACACATGGCTAGAAAGGGTTAAACATCCTGCAAAATAAATAACCCTCCAAAGACATATGGGGAGATAATGTTTGTGGTTTTGTGTATTTACATATGTATGAGTAGGGTCCACAGTGGAACCAACAGTCCCTGTCTATGAATTGTAAATGAATTGTAAACACGGATATCTCGGTATTCATCTCGCTTTGAATGGTGGAGGAAAAAAGCAAAGGGCCTTATGTTAATTCCTATGGCTAAGAAGGACCTCCTTCAAAGTCATCCTAATGACCTTCTGTTCCCCAAGGAAATCCCAACTTGTCAAAGAGGACCTGACATTGTAGAAAAGATCCTTGGGCCCTGATTCTGTCATGTCAGATCTGCTTAAGCTTCTTCAGGGGAAGTTTGAGTCGCAAGATTGAGGTCCCCGTTATGCTGGGACGCCCTGAAAGTGATACTTGGACATTGGACTATAAACTACGAATTCTTTCTGAAAGAACTCTGCAGCTGCAAACTCACCAGCTCTGCTGTGAATCTGCAGCTAAAGGAATTGAACTCATGTCTGTCCGTATATTGATCTTTTAACCAGACTCGCTCTCTTTTGTATTTTTAATCAATTTTAGGTTAGTTAATAAGAATTGGCTGTAGCGTGTATTGGGGTAAGATCTGAAACATTCATTAACCTGGGAGATGATGTGTCCGATCCTTTGGGGTTGGTAGAACCTTTTCTTTTATATGATGAAATAAGATTTACAGAAATGTTTATCATGTGTGATGTGGGTCGCTGGATGGGGGCCTGAGGCTGGATCATTTGAAGGGACCTGTGTTGTTTGGACTTCTGAGTAACCGGTGAGGTAATAAAGAAGCTGTTTTATGCTGTCTTGGTAAATCTAATATTGGAATATCCACCAGCTTTATGGGGATTGTCTGCCCCATTCTTTGCAGTTCACCATAATTGATTGACCACAGCTGGCTCCCTACTAGGACCCCTGTCACTGTCATGAAGACACTCTCATGATTCCCTTTTGTCCCATGAGCCACTAGCCACTCAGGCGCCTGGGGCTAGCCTATTGCCACAGATGTAGATGAACATGATAACTAGTTACCTACCCCAACCTCCCTGCTCTCCCGTTAGTGTCAGAGGTGGGATCAGGCTGCTAACCCAGGCACATGGCCCGGGTAAGAGCCGCTGTTCCCAGGGCTGGCGCGCCCACTAGGCGACACTAGGCGGTCGCCTAGGGTGCCGGGAGCCAGGGGGCGGCTGGCCACGGCTGCCTGCCGCCCTCCTGCTCCGCGGGGGGACAACTGGCTGCGGCTGCCTGCCGCCCTCCCAGCTCCGCGGCTGAGCCAGGAGCCGGGGAGACAATTGGCTGGCCGCGGCTGCCTGCTTCCCTCCCGACTCCGCGGCTGAGCCTGGAGTGGGCGGGGGGGCTGAGCTGCGGTGGGGCAGAGCCACCGTGGGGGGGGGGGGGGACAACTGGCTGCCGCGGCGGGGTGCAGGCGCAGGGCCTAGGGCGCGAAACTTCCTTGCACCGGCCCTGGCTGTTCCTTGTTTTGGGGCGAAAAGCCAGATAGGAGGAGAATGATTCCTCGAATCTCAAACTCACTGAAAGAAGGAGAAACGGTGAGAGATTCTTATGGGAGGGGCCCCAGCTGAGATCAGGGCCCCGTTGTGCCAGGCACTGCCGAGACACACAGCCAGAGACAGTCCCTGCCCCAGATAAATGGCAATTAAAATGGACAATAGGCGGGAGGAAAAACTGAAGCACAGAACAGGGAAGTGAGTCGCTCCTCATTGTACGGCAGGTCCATGGCACAGCTCGGAGAAGAACCCACAGTCCTGGGTCCCAGGATTGTGTTCTAGCCACTAGACCACACCAGCTTGTGCTAGTGCTGTAAATATACAGCGTGAGAGCCAGTCCCTGCCTGACGAGCTTGTGGTGTAAGATACGGGCACGAACATGGCGGGGAAACCTCACCCTGCACTGTTACACGACTGCCATGCTCCACCCCAGAGCAGGCTGCATTTCACTGCTGCTTGAAATGCTCAATGGCTGGGCACATTGCGAAGGGACCTGAGGTCGTAGGGGGAGAACACATCGGCTGGAGCTACTGTTCAGAGTGGGAGCATGGTATTTCTGAGATAGAAGTGGGGGCTGGGAGCCAGGACTCCTGGGTTCTAGTCCCAGGTCTGCAAAGGAAAATTTATTTTCAGACACAACCGGGCCCTCAGACCCTTGCTGGCCAGTTGCAGCATGACCCAGAGAGACCGTTCTCAGAGCGGTTGGGTAACATCACACACTGGCTCTACCCAGGATGTGGTCAAAGATACACACAGAGACGGGCCCCCGATAAACAGTCCAGCTATGGGAGAGGAAGCAGCAGAGGAAGCACTAGGGGGTGCAGAGCTGCAGGATGGGGGGGGGTGGGCTCAGTAGGGGGTGCTCTCCCCTTGCAGTCAGTGCTGGCCCCAATTCCCCAGGGTGGCACGGGCCAGGCTCCAAGCCTTACTCCCTTCTGGTTAGGAAATTCTTTTATGAAGAGTGTAAAATACCCGGTTGTGCAGCCGATCCTGCGGCCGGATGCCATCACCAGGGTTGGCTCCAGGCACCAGCCTACCAAGCACGTGCTTGGGGCGGCACCTGGAGAGGGGCGGCATCTGAAGGGGGGCGGCGCTCAGGGTTTTGTTTTTTTTTAATTAAAAAAAAAAAACACTCTTCCCGGTGCCCCGGTGGAGGGAGCGGGCGGTGGGCATGCCGCGCTCTCTTTCGGCGCCCCGGGAGTGGGGCGGCCGATGGCTTTTTTCCCTGGGGTGGCAAAAAAGCCAGAGCCGGCCCTGGCCGTCACCCAGAAATGCTGCAGGTGAATCATTCCCTCCTAGTGTAAATGTTTTTTCTAATATCCAACCTAAACCAACCCCACTGCAACTTGAGACCATTGCTCCTTGTTCTGTCATCTGCCGCCACTGAGAACAGTCTAGATCCATCCTCTTTGGAACCCCCTTTCAGGTAGTTATCAAATCCCCCCTCATTCTTCTCTTCTATAGACTAAACAATCCCAGTTCCCTCAGCCTCTCCTCATAAGTCATGTGCTCCAGCCCCCTAATCATTTTTGTTGCCCTCCGCTGGACTCTTTCCAATTTTTCCACATCCTTCTTGTAGTGTGGAGCCCAAAACTGGACAAGTACTCTAGATGAGGCCTCACCAATGTTGAATAGAAGGGAATGTTCACGTCCCTTGATCTGCTGGCAATGCCCCATCTTATACAGCCCAAAATGCCGTTAGCCTTCTTGGCAGCAAGGACACATTGTTGATTTGTATCCAGCTTCTCGTCCACTGTAACCCCTAGGTCCTTTTCTGCAGAACTGCTGCCCAGCCATTCGGTCCCTAGTCTGTAGCAGTGCATGGGATTCTTCTGTCCTAAGTGCAGGACTCTGCACTTGTCCTTGTTGAACCTCATCAGATTTCTTTTGGCCCAATCCTCTAATTTGTCTAGGTCCCTCTGTATCCTATCCCTACCCTCCAGCGTATCAACCACTCCTCCCCATTTAGTGTCATCTGCAAACTTGCTGAGGGTGCAGTTGACACCATCCTCCAGATAGTTAATGAAGATATTGAACAAAACCGGCCCCAGCACTGACCCTTGGGGATCTCCACTTGATACCGGCTGCCAACTAGACATGGAACCATTGATCACTACCCATTGAGCCCGACGATCTAGCCAGCTTCTATCCACCTTATAGTCCATTCATCCAGCCCATACTTATTTAACTTGCTGGCAAGAACACTGTGGGAGACCGTATCAAAAGCTTTGTTAAAGTCAAGAAATAGCACATCCACTGCTTTCCCCTCATCCACAGAGCCAGTTATCTCATCATAGAAGGCAATTAGGTTAGTCAGGCATGACTTGCCCTTGGTGAATCCATGTTGACCGTTCCTGATCACTTTCCTCTCCTCTACATGTTTCAGAATTGATTCCTTCAGTACCTGCTCCATGATTTTTCCAGGGACTGAGGTGAAGCTGACTAGCCTGTAGTTCCCCGGATCCTCCTTCTTCCCTTTTTAAAAGATGGGCACTACATTAGCCTTTTTCCAGTCATCCGGGACCTCCCCCGATCGCCATGAGTTTTCAAAGTTAATGGCCAATGGCTCTGCAATCACATTCGCCAACTCCTTTAGCACCCTCTGCGCATCTGCTGATGGAGGCGAGAAGGGCTGGGCCGGGAGGTGGAGACCAGGCCAGGAGAGGGGCTGATAGAACCAGGGACAGCGCTGGGAGAGGGGCTCAGATTTGCCTTTAAAACGATGTGACCCCAAACTCTTCCTTCGACACCTCGCTCCCCCGAGCACATGGGCTCCATTGACAACAAAGTATCAGAGGGGTCGCCGTGTTAGTCTGGGTCTGTAGAAGCAACAAAGAGTCCTGTGGCACCTTATAGGCTAACAGACGTATTGGAGCATAAGCTTTCATGGGTGAATACATCTGAAGAAGTGGGGATTCACCCACGAAAGTTTATGCTCCAATACGTCTGTTAGTCTATAAGGTGCCACAGAACTCTTTGTCGCATTGACAACAAAGTGTTTTTCTTTCTGGCCACTTTTCAGCCAGCGATTTCCCAGGGGCGGGAGAGGGGGACAGGCCGCCAGGGGGAAACCCAACCCCTAGGGGTCAGCGCTGTCCTGGGACCAGCCCGCAGCCCCGCAGTGCTAAGGGACCCACAGCCCAGGCCAGGCAGAGCCTCACTGTCATTCTGTCTGTGCCCACGTGCGGGGGACGTGGACGAGGGGCCAGAGAAGGACCCCTCTGTGTGGAACGGGGCTGAGGTTACAGGTAGGATGGTATATTCCCCCCACCCCCGTGCCCAGGGCACGATCGCCCCCTATCGTCTGTGCCCCAGGCTGATCGCAGGTCTGGGCTGAGATCCTGAGCAATTAGTGACCTGTCTAGTCCCCTGTGGCACAGCGCCCCCTAGTGCCACGCTGGGGAATTGGGGCCAGTCCTGCCTGCCAGGGGAGAGCCTCCACCCTGCCCCTTGTAGCACAGCGCCCCCTAGTGCCATGCTGGGGAATTGCGGCCAGTCCTGCCTGCCAGGGGAGAGCCTCCGCCCTGCTCCCTGCCCATCTCCCATCCATGCCCGGATCGTGCCCGCCCTGGCTTAGCCACAGACAGAAAAGTGAAAGGACTCAGACCCTGATAAACAACCCCCTGTACCTGCAGGGAAAGAGGGATGTTTGGTGCTGGCCTTCAAGGCACTCTGGGGCCCGCCCCCCCCCCCCCCCCGCTCACCCGCAGGGGGCACCACAAAAAATATCACCCCCTCCTCACCGCACCCGGTGCCACTTCCCCTTTCGGCCTCCAGAGCCGCCAGACTGATTGCTCAGCTCCCCCCTCCCCCGGCCAGATCGGCTGCCGGAGCCGCGGCTGCAGGTAAAGTAATTGCACCTTCTCCGGCCGACGGGAGTGGGGGCTAGTGGTTAGAGCGGGGGGGCTGGGAGCCAGGACTCCTGGGGTCTTTTCCCTGCTCTGTGCAGCCCCGTTGTGCCGAGTGCCACCCAGACACATTGAAAGACGGATCCCGTCCTCTTGTGCTCCTAGGCTAACACAGCCCCTTGGGGTGCACCGGGGCGGGGAACCGTGGGGCTCAGGAGAAACAATCAAGTAAGGGGCAGCGTAGTTCATAGCTGGTGTTGGCAGAGCTCCCATCATCCCCCACAGCTCCGTGTGTGTCCCCCCATCCCACCCCCTCTAGGTCAGGAACTCCCTGAAACCTCTTTACCCTTAGCAGGGGCTCTCTGTCCCTTCCTCCCCCCGTTTCCCCTCTGCACCCAGGACCCCTAATCTAACCCCTAGACCAGGGGTCCTCTGAGCCCCCCATTTCTGCTTCCCCCATAACAGCTCCCCCCCTGCCAGGGGCTCAGTCTGCCCCAGCAATCCAGGCCCCCCATTAGGCCCCCATGCCAGGAGCTCAGTCTGTTCCCCATCCCCATTGGGACACTGGGCAGAGCTGAGCTGTGGCAGAGGGGGCGGGAGGGGGACTGGAAGGCATCAATGGATTCCCCAGCCAGTTCTCAGATCTATAGTCAATTTCAGACCAGCTGGAGCTCTGGCTCCTCTGTCCAGATATGGGGAGCTCTGTGTGTCCCTCATTTCCCCACATCTGGTTGGACGATTGCCCACCACACCCCGCAATCAATAGATCTCTGTTCCTGGGGGCCGTGAACTTTCCCTGGCACTTTGGGGCGCTGTGCTGCACTGGAGGGGCTCTCCCCTGGCAGTCAGGTCTGGACCCAATGCCCCAGAATGGCACTAAGGGGCGCTGTGCTGGAGGGTGGGGCTCTCCCCTGGCAGTCAGGGCTGGCCCCGAGGCCCCAGAGCGGCACTAGGGGGCGCTGTGCTGCAGGGTGGGGCTCTCCCCTGGCAGTCAGTACTGGGGTTCAGATCTCGAGGGGGGAGATGGGACAGGTGTCAGACCCGGAGTTCAATGGACGCACTGAACAATGTGGCAGGACCAAGCCGTGGGCAGCGGGTTTCCTTGGGAGCCCTAGGGAGGCGGGAAGGCAAGTCCCCCAGCTCTGCTCCTGCATGAACCCGGCCTTTGCAAGCGATACCCAGAACTGTGGGGCCTGGTCGTCTGATTGCCTCCCCCTGGAGACTGGAGATTAACGGCCTGAGACCGTTATGTGCTGCTCTGGTCTGCAGCTCCTTTTATATGGCCCCTTGGGCCCTGATTGGCTGCATCCCCTGCAGCCACTCTAGCCTGCTTGGAGGACCTCTCCACTGCTCCTCTCCTGGGATGGGTGGGGCAGAACCCTGAGGCCTCTAGTAGGGGGCCTTTGGGCCTAGTCCACCCATCACACCCCTCCCCTCTCTAATGGGATTAGGGGGTAGTTCCATTACTGCCTCTTGCCCCGCTTTAGCAGGGTTTTCTTTCCCCGACCTGTCTCTCGAGAGCGTTCCCCTTTGTGTCCTGGACTTTAGGGTCTCTCTGTACACAGAGGCTCTAACCGTGTCTCAGAATCGTACACCGAGTGGAGCAAGTGCTCTTCTTCCTCCTCGGCAAACCGGAGCTCTTCACTCAGCTGCTCGTTCGTGAACTTCAGATACTCTAGCTCCTTTTCTGCTGCCTGCGGTGGTCCTCTCTTAGGCGGGAGCTCACAAGCCTGCCTGCGCTATTCCACTCCCTATCCTAGAGTCCTGTTTTCTACCCCAGCCCTTCTCTTTCGCCTCTCCCAGCTGGGGCGAATCCATCTGGGCCTCTGTGCTCGTTAGCACACTGGGTATCTTAGCCTGAATTCCCACAGTATTGTGCTGGGCCCAGGTCTCTGTCTGGGTCACCTTTGTATCCTGCTGGGCCATCTGATGGGTGGTGGCAGATGACAGAACAAGGAAAAATTGGAAAGAGTGCAGCGGAGGGCGACAAAAATGATCAGGGGATTGGAGCACATGACTTATGAGGAGAGGCTGAGGGAACTGGGATTGTTTAGCCTGCAGAAGAGAAGAAAGAGGGGGGATTTGATAGCTGCTTTCAATTACCTGAAAGGGGGTTCCAAAGAGGCTGGATCTAGACTGTTCTCAGTGGTAGAAGATGACAGAACAAGGAGTAATGGTCTCAAGTTGCAGAGGGGGAGGTTTAGGTTGGATATTGGGAAAAACTTTTTCACTAGTAGGGTGGTGAAGCACTGGAATGGGTTACCTAGGGAGGTGGTGGAATCTCCTTCCTTCGAGGTTTTTAAGGTCAGGCTTGACAAAGCCCTGGCTGGGATGATTTAGTTGGGGTTGCTCCTGCTTTGAGCAGGGGGTTGGACTAGATACCTCCTGAGGTCCCTTCCAACCCTCATTGTCTATGATTCTATCATCCTTCCCCCTCTGGGCCTGGCCCAATGGTTCCTGCAGAGCCAAGCCTTCTTCCTTCTGCCCCTTGGCTTCCACCTGAACCCAGGCCAATTCCTGCGCTATCCGGACCAGCTGGCTAATAACTGTCTGGAGACGTTAGCCTCATCCAACTTTCGTTGGCACTTTCTCAGCGGGTCCCTCACGTCTGGGATATTCTGATCTTGGCTCTTGGCTCTTTTCCGAGGTCTTCTTCTTGCCATGGCCCCCAGCCCCTCTGCTTTCTTTCCCAGCCAAGCCCTCTTGGTCCTGGGCCTTCCCCATGTGGGCTGAGTAGCCCACCCAGTCTCTCCCCAAGGTTATGAGCCATGGCAGGTCCTTGACCACCCCGACACGGAGCCGAGCTCTCCGGCCCTGTACCTCCAGCTCAACGTCTGCCATGGGGCAGACTCGGGTCTCCCCACGTACACAGGAGACATGTACTGGGAGGTGTTGGTCTAGGCCAGTTGTCTTCACTTGTCTTCCCGAACCTAGGTGCTCCCACACCCTGAGTCCACCAGACCCTTAACTGCAGTTCCTCCCAGCTCAATTGTCACTACCCAGGGTGGGACCGCCCTGACCTCCGAGGGAGACCCCCACGGATTAGTTCTACTGTAATAACGCTGCAGGTATCACATTCCATTCGAAGGACCAGGCACCACTACACACGCACCCCATTGTAACCAGCGCTGGGGCTGAGCTTTTTCAATTTCCAGAGAAAGGGGAAGTTCCTCTGCCGCAGCCAGACGACAAAGCGAAAGGCTCCCACAGAAAAATGGTGCGTGGAGCCAGAACACCACAGTCCTGACTCTCAGCCCCCTGCTCTAACCACTAGACTCCCCGTCCCTCCCCCCGCTGGGGATAAAAACCAGAAGTCCTGATTCTCACTCACTGTAACCACTAGACCTTATTGCCACCAAATCAGCGAGTACGTTGCCTTTAAAGGCCAGGAACACACTATCACAGTTCCCTTTCCTCCCCTGAGCCACCAGCCACTCACGGCACCTGGGACTATTGCCACAGATGTAGATGAATATGATTACTCGTTGCCTGCCCCCAACCACTCTGCTCTCCCGTTAGTGTCAGCAGTGGGATCAGACCGGAGTCCCAGCCGCCAACTCAGGCCCAGGGCCCAGGTAAGAGCCGCTTTTACTCTTTGGGGGGGGAAAAAACAGAGTTGGGGAGAATGATTCTTTGCATCTCTAAATCACTGAAAGGAGATTAAACAGTGAGAGTTTCTTATGGGAGGGGCCCCAGCTGAGATCAGGGCCTGGTGAGCCAGGTGCTGCCCAGACACAGCCAGAGACAGTCCCTGCCCCAAAGAAATTACAATTAAAAGAGACAATAGGTGGGAGAGAAAACTGAGGCACAGAGAGGAGCAGTGACTGGCCGGCTATTGACAGATCTAGGAGTAGAACCTGGGGCTCTGTGTCCCACTGCCGTGTTCTAGACACTGGGCCAAACTGTCACACCGTAACTGGGGGTAGCATTGAAAATACACAGGGGGCTTCCCAAACACGGCGTGAGAGCCAGTCTCCGCCCGACGAGCTCATGGTGTAAGATATGGGGACTGAACACGGCAGAGCCACATTACCCTGTGCTGTTAAAACAGCTGCCGTGCCCTACCCCAGAGCAGGCTGCATTTCACTGCTGGTTGGAAAGATCAACTACTGGGCAGATTGTGAAGGTTTCTGAGATCATATGGGGGAGACCACAGGAGACTGCTCAACTGTTCAGAGAGGGAGCAGGGTGTTTGGGGTATAATAGGGGGCTGGGAGGCAGGACTCTTGCTTTCTAGTCCCAGCTCTGCAAAGGGAAATGTATTTTCAGACACACCGGAGCCCTCAGACCCTTGCTGGCCAGTTGTACCATGACCCAGAGAGACCGTTCTCAGAGCGGTCGGGTAAAAGAGACACTGGCTCTACCCAGGCTGTAGTCACAGATACACACAGAGACGGGCCCCCCATAAACAATCCAGTTATCGGAGAGGAAACGCTAGGGGGTGCAGAGCTGCAGGACGGGCCGGGGGGGCTCTGTAGGGGGCTCTCCCCTCGCAATCAGGGCTGATCTCTGCTTCTGGGGCTTTGCTGTTCCCAGCTGAGACACTGAACCCCGACCTGCCCCCTTGTGCCTGTGATACCCTTCCCCCAGCTGGCTCTCTCCCAAGGGGTCAGAATGTCCCTTGGGGGTCCCTGCCACACCCAAAAGCGGTTTATTCCCTTCCACCTCCCTGACTCTCCCTGCACGTGTCGGCTCCACATAGGAATTGTCCTGCCCTGAAACTGCCCTCTGCGTTGCTGTGGGGGCACTTCACCCCTGAGGTCTGCAAAGCACACGGGAAAACAAGTGCACCGAATCCTTGCTCCGTCAGTCTCTGGGCTTTTCTCCCTTCCGGTTTGGAAATTCTTTTACGAAGGGCCCTAGGTGTAAAATACCCGGTCACGCAGCCGATCCCGCGGCTGGACGCCATCGCCCGGCGCAGACGAGCCGTCCCCCAGAAATGCTGCAGGGGAATCATTCCCGGCCCCTTTCCCCTCCCAGGCCGGCTGAGCGCTCTGTCCTGGACGGAGATGGCCTTGGTGCTGGTCGCTGCCTGTTCCCTTCTGAGCGGTGAGTCATTCACACAGACGTGCCGCGCTGCCGCCAGGGGGCCGGTGGGGAGGGTTTCCCCAGCCCTGGGAGTGCGTCCGCACTGGAGGGTCCAGGAATTAAAGATTATTCTGCAATTAAAGATTGTCATGTGATGAAACCTCCAGGAATTCGTCCAGCCAAAGTTGGCAGCTAACCTGACCCCTCGCCAGTGGGGCACCACCTGCAGTCAGGGCCTCTGGCCCAAGGGCCAGACACCCAGCTATGGGGGGGGGGGATGAACTGAGGGGGGATGAGGGGTGCACTGAGGAGAGTTATGGGGGGCTGGATTGAGGGAGGCCAGGGGAGGTGAACTGAGCGGGGATTGAGGGGCACTGAACTGAGGGGGAAGTGAGCTAATGGGATGTAGAGGATGGACTGGACTGAAGGGGGGCTGGGCGGATGTTGGGGAGGGGGTCGGCCTGGACTGATGGGAGAACTCGGGGGGACAGGAGTGATTTGGGGGTTGGGGTGATTAATTGCTGGGCTGGCTGATGTCGGGGGAGGCATCTCCAACCCCCGTTCCTCAATTCACAGGGGGGCTCTAGCCAGGCTCACTGTCACCCCCACTCGTGGAGAGGGTGGGGGGCTCAGACAGCCCCACAACACAACATCCCCCATTGTGTTTTAAAGCCCCTGGTTTCGGGGGCTGAGCTGATGGATCCTCTCCCGGCGGGATCCGTGCGGCAGCCCAGCCTGCGGGGCGGGTTCCCCAAGTCACTGGGGCCGGGCGCGGGTCTGATCCCTGATTCCTGTCCCCGGCAGGCGCCTACGCCCAGACGTGGGGCGTGACACTCGCACCCGGGCCCCTGGCTGGCTGGGCCGGCTCCTGCGTGACCATCCCCTGCTCCTTCACCTACCCCGCAGGGTGGACGGTCAGGGCCGTGAGGTGGATACGGGACGGGGATCAAACCGTGTATCACTCGGACGAGGCTCGTGTCCATGCTGCCTTCGAGGGGCGCGCCCGCTATCTGGGGGACCTGCAGCACAGTTGCTCCCTGCGGCTGGCGGGGCTGCGCCCCAGTGACCAGGGCACCTACCGCTTCCGGTTCGAAGCAGAGCGCAATCGCAGGAGTGATGGATGGACAAGTCTGCCAGGACAGCAGCTCAATGTCTCCGGTAACCAAGTTCTGTCCACATTTCTGCCTTGCTCTGAACTCCAAGTGGTTAGAGCTGGGAGCAGGACTCCTGGGTTCTCTCCCCGGCTCTAGGGGAAGGGGGGGTGGTTAGAGCAGGGGGGACTTGTGGGTCAGACTCCTAGGCTGTGTGGTCAGACCCAAGTCCCCGTCACTCTGTCTAACCCTTGGCCTGTGCTGAAGAGCCGCTGAGACCAGGGCCGGCTCTAGGATTTTTGCTGCCCCAAGCAAAAACATTTTTGGTTGCCCCCCCACCCCCGTTTTTTTCTTGCCCCACCCCCGGCCCCGCCTCAACTCTGCCTCTTCCTCAAATCCCCAGCCCCGCCTCCTCCCCCGCAGGTGCTACATTTCCCCCACCCCATTACTTCCCGTGGCCCCCCGCCGCAACCTCCCGCCCTAGCTCGCCGCCGCTCGCGTTCTCCCCCTCCCGCCCAGGCTCTTAAGCCGAGCGCCCGCAGCGCGTGAAAGCCGAGTGACGGCGGTGCAGAGCGGAGGTGAGCTGGGGTGGCCGGGGCACATTTCTAGGGGCGGCATGAGCAGCGCGGGAATGTCGCCCCTAGAAATTTGCCGCCCCAAGCACCAGCTTGTTTTGCTGGTGCCTAGAGCCGGCCCTGGCTGAGACTGACCCTGCAGCCAGCGGAAGGCAGCAGGCGTGAGGGGCTCTCAACTGGAGCCCGATAGTGGGACTGGGACCCTGCAGGACCCCCCGCCAGAACAGCGGGAGCGGGTAAAATGTGCTTTGTTGGGGGTGGGCAAAAGCACAGGCTGCGGTAATTGGAGGTAACTGGCGGGAAAACACTAAATCTCATAAATGTACCAAGAGTCGCCTATTGGGGAAATTGCTCAATATTTTGTTTGAGCTTCTCTCTCCTCTCCGTGTTTATCTCCCTCGCTCCAGATCTGGGGTAATTCCCCGGCCCAAGTCAGCTCAGAGACGGGTTCTGTGCTAACAGGAGTTACAGTGTGTTTGTACCTGATTCAAGCAAGATTTGTTTTCTTCTTTAGTTGTAAAAGTTGTGTCTGAATTCCGTTGGTAGAGATCATCTCTTCCCCCACCGGTTTCTGTCTGGTGGTTGGTTGGTTTTTAGCAGCATAGGGGTGTCTGTCTTTCTGGCGGGATTTGCAGGATCTAAGGTGTTTGTGGCTGGGAAGGGCTTGAATAACAGGAACGGAACAGAATTAGAAACAGTCCCGCTTAGGGCTCTAGTCTGAGGCCCGATGTCTGCTGCCCCCCACTGGCGGCTGCGCCCCTCCGGGCAGACCCAGCGCTCCCCGTGTCTCAGGGGAACTTTTGCTGCTCTCCCCCATTGCCACGAGCCCTCATTGCTCCAGCCAGCCGAGCTCCCAGGCTGGGCCGCGCCCGCACCCTGGGGGCTGCTCCCCACTCTGCAGCCAGGCCACGGCCCCTGGGAGCCCTGCCAGCCCCAGGGCCCCAGCAGGGTTCAACGGCTCCTGACCCCTCCTCTCCTCACAGCCCATCTGTGCCAACCCTCCCTGGGGCACCGAATGGAACCAGGACCCTCCCTCACCTGCTCCGTGGGGGCCGCCTGCCCCCATCGCCCCTCCTGGTACGACCGAGATGGCGCACGGCAGAGCCCAGGGCAAACCCAGGATGGGGATGGGGCGACCGAGCTGCGAATGTCCCCGTCCCAGCTGGCCCCCGGCGCGGCGCTGAGATGCCAGGCGGGTGGATACAGGGATGAGTGTGACTCTGACCAATCCCAGCCCCTGGGGACAGGTGAGCTCATGGTTAGACGGAGGGGCTGGGAGCCGGGACACCTGGGTTCTATCCCTGACACAGGGAGGGGTGTGGGGACTAATGGTTAGAGTGGGGGAGTTGTCACATGGGTTAAAGTGGGGGAAACTCAGTGCCAGGACTTCTGGGTTCTTTCCCCAGCTCTGGAAGGGGATCTGGTTGTGGGTGAGAGCAGGGTGGGCTGGGAATCAGGACTCCTGCGTTTTATTCCCTCAACACCTTTCACCTGGCTCTAGCAACTATTCTTGCCCCGTGGGACTGGCCGGGGAGGGACCTGCCCCTTTGTTCAGTCACGGGGCCCCACTGACGAACTCTCACCCGACTCTCCCCCTCAGCCACCCCCAACGTGCCCAGGGTCGAGGTTTCGTGGCCGGCAGGGAAGGCAGCGCTAAGGGAAGGCGACGGTTTTACCCTGCGCTGCCAGGCTGCTGCCCTGCAGCCCGTCGCCGGGTACGTCTGGTCCTGCGGGGACGTGTGGCTGCCAGAAGCCGGGCAGGATTTACGTGTTGTCCAGGCAGCCGTCTCTGACGGAGGGAGCTACGCGTGCGGGGTCTGGGTCTCCGGGCCCGGCTGGGGGTATCTGAGCCTCTCTGCGAGGGAACCGGTCGAAATTCAGCGTAAGCAGCGAGGGCGGGTGAGAGAGTCTCCTCCCTCGCAGCCCCCGATACTCCCCACACGGCCTCCTGGAGCAGCCGCGTGTGCCCCCACCTTGTCCCCTCTTCTTCTCCCCGCCCACCTCGTCTCCCCTTCTTCACCCCACCCACCTCGTCCCCTCTGCTTCGACCCGCCCACCTCAGCGGCCCCAGCATCATATTCTCCCCCCGCGTCCTAATCACCTCTTTAGGTCAACCCCAGTGGCCCCAGCAACAGTCCGGGCCACCCTGCTCCTCTGCATCGCTCCCATGGCTGGACCCAGCAGTGACAGTTCGTGTCCCCCTCACACCTGCCCTGAACCCCCAGCCCTCTCCGGGCCACTGCCCATCCCCGCCCCCCACACCTGACTCTACCGGGACAGGCCCTGCGCCTCCATCTACCTCGTGCCCTCTGTGGGGCAGCCTCTGCCCCGTGCCCCAGATCCCCAGTCCTGTATGGGCCATATCCTGTCACCTCCTCATCTGCCCCAAGCCCCAGCTCTCCCTGGGCCAGGCCCTGTCCCAGCCCCCCACCTGCCTTGAGCCCCCAGACCCTTCTGAGGGACCCCTGCCCCTTATCCCAAAGCCACCCTGCCTCTTCTGGCCCCCTGGAGCCACGTACGCCAGGCCCTGTCCCTCACCCCCTGCCCCGGATCCCTTCCCAACTCTGGGCAGGTCCCCCCCACTCTGTCTCTCTCCGTTCACGCCCCGTTTCTCCGTCTCGCCCCCCAGACGCCCCCACAGGTGTCCGCGTTACGGCAGCGCCGGGCTCCAGCCCGCAGGAAGGGGAATCGGTGACGCTAACGTGCAATTACACCAGCAGCCTCCCCGCCCCCAACTCCTACGCCTGGTACCGGGGCGACCGGCAGCTGGAGGGATCCCAGCGGGAAATGGTGTTGAAGAACATCACCGCGGAGCAGGCTGGGGAGTATCACTGCCAGGCTGGCAACGGGATCGGCCAGTCCCAATCCCCCCCCATCACCATCACTGTCCAGTGTAAGTGCCGGGGACGTGTAAAAAGAGACCTCCGGGGTGGGGGAGGGGCTGGGGTGGTGCCTTTGTGCCGTAGGCCCAGCGCGGGAGGGTCGTCGTGGCGATCGCGGTGGATCACGAGCTCACCGGGAGCTCCCAGCGCCGCGGTGGCCAGCAGGGCTAGCATCATCCCTGGGGGCATGAACAGGGCAATCTGGAATTGAGCAGAGCGGGGATTTCCCCCTGGATCTCGCCCTGGTGTGACCGCGGCCGGGGTCCTGTGCCCAGTCCTGGGGCCGCACTCCCAGGAGGTGCTGATCGGCTGGGGAGGGGTCCGAGAAGAGCCATGAGGAGGAGTCAGGGGTTGGAAAACCTGCCCTAGGGGGAGAGACTCCAGGAGCTCCGTCTGTTTGGCTGAACAAGGGAGGGGGAAGGGGTGACGTGAGCCCATCTGGACAATCCTACGCAGGGAAGAGAACGTTGATAATGGGCCCGGCGGCCGAGCAGACAGAGATCCAGGGGCTGGAAGCTGAAGCTAGACAAAGTCAGACTGGCAATAAGGTGCAAATGTTGAACAGGGAGGAGAATTTGCCATTGAAACAACGATCTCGGGCCGTGGTGGATTCTCCCTCCCAGGGAATGTTTAAACCACGCTGGGAGGTTTTTCTAGAGGAGCTACTCTCGTTCAAACGGGAGTGAATTCAGGGGGGTCCTGGGGCCTGTGTCACCCAGCTGGTCCTTCTGGCCTTAGATTCTATGGATCATCCTTCCCTATGCCCATCGCTGCCTTTGCTAGAGGTCTCGGGGAGGCTGGCTGTGATTCCTCCAGCCCTTTCATCAAACAGGCAGGGGCTGGACTACATCTCCCATGATGCACCACAGCCAGAGATTCCAATGAAGCGCCCCTCCCGCACCAAGGGGAGCGGGTGGTGCATCATTGAAGATGTAGTTCAGTGAGACAGCCCGGCCGACGAGGAGACTGAGAACGTGAGGCACAGGAACTATAAGTCCCATGATGCACCACACTGAAGGACTCCTATGACACACCTTTAATCATGGGATTTTGTGAGATCTTGGTTTTCATTTAAAGAACCTGAAATTCCTAGTAGAGCCGGCGCGGAAATGTTTTTTCTTTTTCCCAGTGGGAAAGCTCCACTTTTCATAGAAATGTCAAAAACCGAAATATTTCAATATTTCAATTGAAAATGGCCTGATGGGAGTTGTAGTTTGGGTGCCTCGTGCTCCCATCCTATTCTGTGGGGTAGGATCTCTAGCTGGGCTATATCTCCCATGATGCACCTTGGCTTAGCATTCCTATGATGCGTGCCCTTCCCTAACCAAGAGGGGAGCTGGTAGTGCATCATGGGAGATGTATTCCAGACAGACACCTTGGCCTATAGTGGAGAATGAGGATACAAGGTTCTGGAACTACATCTCCCATGATGCACTCTGGCTATGGATTCCTATGAAGCACCCTTCCCATCACCAAGAGGGGAGATAGTGGTGCATCATGGGAGATGTAATCCAGCTGGGCAGCATGGCCTATAGAGGAGGCTGCGGTTGCTGGGATGAGAGGGTTTCACATCTGAGTATCAGGTCGGCTGTTTCCAAAGCCACAGGTTCAAATCCTGCCAAATTCACTTTGCTCCTGTGGTAGATCAGTGGAACCGGCTGAGGCTGATACACCGTGGGAAGGATACAATCCCATCCTACAGCTCCCAAGACTCAGCCTTTGCCGCAGTGATTTGCTCTCAATTCCCTTTCTGCCAGCTGTTGTGTTAGGCCCTACGTCCTTCCTCCACCCTAGAGGTATCCGCACCTTACCGCTGGGGGAGCTGCCCCACCCCAGAGGTGGCTGCATCTCAGCACCGGGTGAGCCATCCCTGTATAGCTATTACCCTGCTGCGTTTCCCCAGAGGCAGGTGCATCTCAGTACTAAGTGAGCCATCCCCGTCCAGTGTTGCTGTGTGGCTGTTTCCCAGCTGCCCCACCCAAGAGGTGGCTGCATCTTAGCACCACATGTCATGACCCATCCCCATGAAGCCTCTCTGTGTGGTTGTTTCCCAGCTGCCATCCCTCAGAAAAAGGGGTTCAAAAATCTGCTGCAGGGTGGATCCAATAACCCTCCTTTCTCCTTTCCAGTCACCCCCCCTGTGCGGGCACCCGCATACATCATAGGACCTACAGTTGCACTTGTCCTATTGCTGCTGGTGGGGCTGGTCGGCGTCATAGCTTGGAGGTATTTGCGCTTTGGCAAACCGGTAATATCCACGTCTCTGATGGTCTGGCAATCCCCATCTCCTCCCACCTGGCCTTTGCCGGAGAACCCCGCGCAGTCCGGGACTGAGAATTGCAGAGCCAGTTCAGATGCATGGAAACCCAGTTGCGGGGAGGTGATTGAGTGGTGGTGGTTGGGTCCCACACAGATACCTGACACCCCAAGGGGCCTGGGAAGGGCTGGGTCGGCTCCTGGTTAAAGGGCTGGGCTGGTCGTCAGGAGAGCAGGGGTCAAGCCCAGGCAGGAGGTTATATTTTGTGGGAGGCTTTGTCCTGGTCCTTCCCCTCCTGATCCGAAGCGGACGATGTTTTGCCTCTGAGCTGTTGGTCTCCTTTATTTGTAGCAAGAGGCGGAGCAAACTCCAGGCAATGAGCAGCAATCCGGTAAGTGCATCTATGGGGCTGGGAGCCAGGACGCCTGGGTTCTATCCCTAGTTCACTTCAGGGAGGGAAGGGGGGGTCTAGTGGGTTAGAGAAAGAGGGGCTGAGAGCCAGGACTCCTGGGTTCAATGCCTGGCTCAGGAAGGGGAGAGGGGTCTAGTGGGTAAGGAAAGGGGGGCTTAGGAGCCAGGCCTCCTGGGTTCTATCCCCAGCTCTGCTGCTGACTCACTGCATGACTTTAGCTGAGCTCTGTCCCTCAGTTTCCCCCTCCATAAAATGGGATTATAAAATTCCCCTCCCCTGGGCAGGACAGAAGGTCTTTCCAATCCCCTGGGCAGTTTATCAGGGGGCGCTGTGTGTGTTTCCCTTTGTTACTAAACATCACCGAGAGTCCCAGAGCAGCGGCTCGCGGCCTCACTTCTGCTGCCTTGCAGGACCAGCCGGGCCCGGGGGAGACCCCGATGTCTGAACGCATCTACGAGAACACCCAGCACTGCGGCGTGGGGAAGCCAGCCCGCCTGGCCCCGCCCGGGCCCCCCAGGTAACAGCCGGGCCCGGCTCTGAGCTGCTGGGCTGGGGCTGGGTGAGGGGCGGTGCCCACGCGTTAGGAGAATGTGGCCAAGGGGGAGCTTGATACGCCTCCTGCTGGTGTGTGTGTGTGTGTGTGTGTGTGTGTGTGTGTGTGTGTGTGTGTGTGTGTGTGTGTGTGTCCCTGGCGCCCCCTGCTGCAGGGATGAGCCTGTTCGGGGCGGGGGCGGGAGCGGAGCCAGCACTCCCTAGACACGGGTCCACAAACGTTTTCTGTCGTGCCCTCCCTTACCCATAATGCAATCTGTCCACGCCCCATCCCCCTCCCCTGCCGGGAGCGGGGCCAGAACCGCCGTCAGGAGCTGGGGTGGAGGCCAGGGCTGGAGCTGCGGCTGGGACAGAGCAGGGCTGGGTCGGGCTCCCTCCCTGCCCCCCATGGGGACTGGCCTAGCGGAGCTGCCCTGAAAGTTCCTAAATGCCCTCCTAGGGTGGTGGGCCGCACAGTTTGGACCCTTCTCTGCCCCACCTCCCCAGTAAGCCCGTCCCCCTCTGTGGGGCTGGATTGGAGTCAGTGCCCCCTAGAGAGGAAAGTCCCCATTCCCCAAATCCAACACTGGCAACCCAAATGCCCTCACGCCATCCCCAGCCCCCCTAACGGTCCCTCTTCCCCTGGCAGCGCGCCCACAGAGGTGAGCCCGGGCTCTCTGGATGGCACCGGGGAATCCCACATCTACAGCCAGCCGACGAACATGGGCAAAGTACCGCAGGTGAGCGACGCATTCCTCTGTGTATACGGGGCCCGGGACTCCTGGGTTCTATCCCCAGCTCCAGGAGAGGAGTGAGATCTAGTGATTAGAGCAGGGGGGCTGGGAGCCAGGACGCCTGGGTTCTATCCCAGCTCTGCCCCCTGTGAGATCAGCTCCCAGTGGCAGCGAGATTAGGCTGGGCTGGGTGCTCTGGGTCAGGGTGAGCACAGCTGCCGGGCAGGGGAGGGGGCCTGGCCCAGCAGCTGGAGGGCACAGAGGGGGGCGGGAGGCTGAGTTATGGGGCTGGGGGTGACATGAAGAGGGGAGCGCCCCGGAGGGAGGGCTCTGCATCGCCTGGGGCAGCGAGACAAGCTCTGGGCAGCTGGCGTTGGGGGAAATATTTCATCCACTGGCTGGGACAGGGAATGGGGCCTGCGGCCTTTCCCCTGTAGGGGGCGCCAGCTCTGACCCAACTGCTGGTGAGTAAGTAGCAGCATTACCTTGAGCTGATGGAGTTGCTCCATTAGATGGCAGGAGTAGCAGAGCTGTTATCCCCAAGGTGGAGCTAAAGGAGTTGCTCCATTAGCCAGCAGCAGTGGTAGGGCCGTTATCCTCCATGTGTATCTACCATTACGGAGGTGACACCCTTAGCCGGTGTGTTTTGTGTCGCTATAAGGGGTCTCCAAAATGCCCGATGCTGTAATAATGATCAAGGCTAAAATTGTTGGTGGAAAGAGATGTTTTTATGAGACAGCGTTGCCTAGTAGATAGAGCACTGGCCTGAGACACAGGACGCCTGGGTTCTCTTCCTGGCTCTTCCACCTGCTGGGTGACCTTGGCTCAGTCACTTCCCCGTCTGGTGCCTCAGTTTCCCCAGCCGTGCCTTGAGCTCTGCTGACGTAAAGCTCCCCGTCAGAGCCGGGGGGTCTCATTGTTATTCTTCACCCTAGGGTGACCCGGACGAGGTCTACTACTCGGCCATCCAGGTGCAGCCTCCCGGCCGGCGAGAAAAACCTCCCGCCGACCCGACCTGCGAATACGCTGTTATTAAGCGCTAGTGTCCAGCTGCGGCTCACCTGGCACCTCCCCCCACACCCGCCAGCCAGCGGCACACGCTTGCTGCTAGCTCCGGTTTCTTGGCTAGGGATCCTGCGAGGCGGCGGCGGGGCAATGCTTAAATACCAACCGGCAACATCACGGGTTGAAATATACAAAGTAAATAGCCTTCAATCGAACCGTAGCTGTGATTTTCCATGATGATTGATGGAAATGTTTTGTTCCAGGGGTGGGATACGGTGAAATCGACGTTTACTGCCTTTGAGCGATGAAAAAAATCAAATTCCTCCAAACCTACATGTATTTATGCCCTGCCAAGCGTCAGTGTGAGACCAGCCTTATCACCAATAACCAGCCTTAGTCTAAGCCAATGCACCGATTTCTTTGTGGCGGTTTCTAGGCCCAGTTGCCACACCTCTAACTGAACAGGCGTTCGCTTAGTACGTTCGCTTAGTACGTCCACAGGCTGCGAGGATTTGCTTTTTAATGGGAAACGTCAATTTTGCCGTACTCACACCAACCGCCAAACATATTTCCATTGGTAATAACTGACATCGGCAGATGGGCCAAGTAAGAAAACTGTGACTTGAGAACTTAGTGTTTGATTTAAGGATATTGAGTTGGCTATTTTGATTGGGGATGTTGACAATTTGTATTTTAAGAGTTGTAAAGTGTTCGCTCTTTCAACCTCAGCACATGCAGTCATGAAATAAATACTGGCTGACAACCCCCCTCCCCATAATTTACTGCGATTAGTCAATTTAAATTGATTACATTAGTTTAAAGGCCATAATATTGCACAATTTTAATAATTTAAAATCAATCAAAATATGAAACATGCTTAAGAATAAATATCGATATTATCTGTTGAAATTAGGGCTGTCGATTAATCGCAGTTAACTCGCATGATAAAATCACAGTTTTAATCGTACTGTTATTGAACAGAATACCAATTGAAATGTATTTGATATTTTGGATACTTTTCTACATTTTCATATATATTGTATTCTGTGTTGTAACTGAAATCAAAATGTATATTTTGATTACAAATATTTGCACTGTAAAAATTATAAACAAACGAAATAGTCTTTTTCAGTTCACCTCACACAAGTACTGTAGTGCAATCTCTTTGTCGTGAAAGTACAACTTACAAATTTGTGTTTTTGTTACATAAGTGCACTCAAAAACAAAACAGTGTAAAACTTTAGCGCCTACAAGTCCATTCAGTCCTACTTCTTGTTCAGCCAATCGCCAAATCTGTTTACATTTACAGGAGAGAATGCTGCCCTCTTTGGACTCTTAGCGTGCAGAACCCGTCATCAGCATGGACGCATGGCCCCTGGAATGGTGCTTGAAGCATGAAGGGACATATGAATCTTTAGCGCATCTGGCACGTAAATACCTTGTGATGCCGGCTACAACAGTGCCATGCGAACGCCTGTTCTCACTTTCAGGTGACGTTGTAAACAAGAAGCCGGCAGCATTATCTCCTGCAAACTTGTTTGTCTGAGCGACTGGCTGAACAAGCAGTAGGACTGAGTGGACTTGCAGGCTCTACAATTTTACAGTGTTTTATTTTTGAATGCAGTTTTTTATGTACATAATTCTACATTTGTAAGTTCAACTTTCATGATAAAGAGATCGCACTACAGTACTTGTATTAGGTGAATTGAAAAATATTATTTTTGGTTTTTTACAGTTCAGATACTTGTAATCAAAAATAAATATAAAGTGAGCACTGTACAGTTTGTATTCTGTGTCGTAATTGAAATCAACATATTTGAAAATGTAGAAAAAGTCCAAAAATATTTTAAAAATAGTATTCTAGTATTAGAATACTATTATTAGAATTATTAATCACACTATTAATCACGATTAATTTTTGTAATTACTTGACAACCCTAGTTGAAATGATAAAACAGTAAACATCTCACACTCTCTATAAAGTCTCTCGCTATATACTGTGCCCTCCTTTTATAACAATCACATCTGCTCCGGATTATTTGATTCTTATAAGAGGTCACTTCTTGCAAGCGGAGTACAGGTATGATTTTGTCCCAGTGGTTTTGCTCACTGGTTTTGATACGAGATTGATTCTTATAACAGTGATTGTTATAAATGGAGTGCACTGTGTATCTATAAAATCTGTATCGGCCGCACCTAGCTATCCATATAGCCCCATATGTGTTGCGTGCATTGGTGTTAGAGAAGGCAGGGCCCAGAAATGGCCCGGCTCTAGGAGCAGAAGGAGGGAATAGAAACAAGGGAACGTGTTCACACTGAACTTTTTGTGAGCAGGAAACACAGATTTGGCGCCACCAAAACATCGTGCGATTTCAGGTGGGTTTTGCCAAATGGTTTCAGTAGAAGATAAAACCCCCAAACCCTAGAATTGGTTCAGTCCAAACTATACTTTTTGTTTCAAAGATTCCTTTAATGTGTCGTTTTTAAATCAAAACCACTGAAAAGAGGTCTGACTTGTCAGGAATTTTGTTTCCAATTTTTCGGCGTTGCTGGCAACCCAGGAAATCTGCTATTGGCCCAGCTGTAATGGGGGCAGCTCCAACCTGACCGTCCGTTCCTGGCACGGTCATTCCCACCCGTGCAAAGAGGCCACTGAAGCCTGAGCCAGCTGCCCTGCTGAAATTGGAAACGGGCCCACAAGCGTCTCCGTTCTGCGAGGATTAAGCCCGCGCTGACGTTACAACGAGGCCTGGATCCTGTATTAGATCCAGCCACTGGGCGGCAACAGGGGTCCGAACACAGGGCCAAAGTGTCTTCTCCTGGCTCAGGGTTAGAACCCCGAGCTGTGGATCCTGAGGGCGAGTGAGGGATTGCAATGCTGAGAGCCCTGGGTTGGGTCATATTGGGCAGCCTGTACTCTCAGGGCCGGGCGTTTTGCAGGGCTGCAGGGTTTGGTTAATCAATCCACACATCTCAAGGGACTGTTTTGCATGGCCAGTTTGCCCATATGCCTAGCTCGGGCCGGAGAACCTCCCCCAGGGGTCCCTGCACCCAGCCCAGATCTGGAGGGGGGTGGAGGGGAGTCAAGCTAGAGCGCCATTAACTCCGTCCCTTTGTATGTGTGCCCTTAACTCTGCCCCCTTCATAGATTTCAAGCCCAGATGTGTGTGTGTGTGGGGGGGCGTGTTTGAGCTAGAGCACCCTTAACTCCGCCCCCTTGCATGTGTGTCCTTAACTCTGCCCCCTTCATAGATTTCAAGCCCAGATGTGTGTGTGGGGGGGGGGGGCGTGTTTGAGCTAGAGCACCCTTAACTCCGCCCCCTTGCATGTGTGTCCTTAACTCTGCCCCCTTCATAGATTTCAAATCCAGATTTGGGTGGGGGGTCAAGCTAGCGCAGCCTTAACTCCGCCCCCTTCCATGTGTGCCCTTAACTCTGCCCCCTTTGCAGATTTCAAGCCCAGATCTGGGGGTTGCCCTATAGTGGGGCTTTTGGTGAGTCACCCGATCGCCATGGAAGGACTCAAAGGTTTGGAGAATCTGCCCCCTCCCTGGCGTAGTTGTTGCGAGGGTCGAGTCTCCTTCTGTCTCTCCCTCACCTACAGGAGTGCAGCAACAGCAGGCTAATTATTCCTCAATTAATGGCTAGTCACTGTCACCGGCTTATCTAATGGGGACTCGGAGAGCCGGGCTTTGCTGGCTCAGTGGGCTAAGATTTACGCGCTAAGCTGTGTCCGTTTCATCCCGTGCTGCAGGGGGTTGGATCCCCCCCGACTGTCATTCTTCTCGCTTCCGAATAAAGTGCTACCCCTGTTCTCGGTGAGACACGGAGCCCGGCACCAGGGGATTTCCTAACCCCAGAGAATTGTGTATTAGGTGTACGGGGGTAACACGTATGCGCATCGCTCATGGGACAGTGTGCCAGGTGCTGTGCAAACACAGAGCAAAACCCTGCTCCCCTGCCCCGAAGAGCAGACAAGCGAGCCGTGGGGCTGGCCGGACAGGAGAAACTGCCCGAGGATTTTCAGCAATCCTGGGGGTGGTTTAATTTGAACTTCAGCTGCTGCACAGGGGCTCGGTTTTCAGCGCTTGGGGGGTTTGCTCAATATCAGGCCTGGAGGTGGCGTCTCGCAGGGCCGCACAAAAAGAATCCATTCCCAGATCCCTGGGGGGGGCGTGAAACTCCGGGGCTGGCAGCAGCTCAGCGGCGCCCTCTGCTGGGGGGTCCGAGGAGCGAAGGGTCTCAGGGGGCACAAGGCGCAGGATGGGGAGGAAGCCGGGGAGCGGGGTCGTGCTGAGATGTAGAGATCAATGGGGCAGCCTCGTGCGGATCCCGTGTGCAGGGCTAGGGGAGGAAGGGGTTGGTTCGGGGTTTGTTTTTGTTCTGTGACGGGGTTAAACCAAGACTGAATTTATACTATGAAAAACCACAGAGAGAGACAGACCCAGAACAGCCAACGGGCCGGTGGGGCAGGCCCAGCCCCTCCCTGACGCTGTGGGAGACCCAGATTCAAGCCCTTGCTCTGTTTAATTCACATTGGGACATCGGGGCCAGCCCTGTGAGCCAGGGGAGAGCCCCCACCCCGCAGCACAGCGTCCCCTACTGTGACATTGACAGTAGATCTGAGGACTGGCTGGGGGTACCATTGATGTCTTCCAGCCCCCCCGCCTACCCCCGAGCTCATCTCTGCCCAGTATCCCACAGACTGAGCCCCTGGCATGGGGGGAGTTGCTATGGCAGTAGAGGGAGTGGGGGCTCCAGAGGACCCCTGGCCTAGGGTTATATTGGAGGACCCTGGTGTAGAGGGCAAATGGGAGGCTCGAAGAGTCCCTGCTAAGGTGAAAGAGGTTTCAGGGAGTCCCACGGTTCCCCGCCCCGGTGCATCCCAAGGGGCTGTGTTATCCCGGGAGCACAAGAGGGCGGGATCCGTCTGTCAGTGTGTCTGGGTGGCTCTCAACACAATGGGGCTGCACGGATCTGGGAAAAGACCACTGGTAGGGTGACCAGACGTTCCGATTTTATAGGGACAGTCCCAATTTTTTGATCTTTTACTTATATAGGCTCCTATTACCTCCCACCCCCTTTCCCGATTTTTCACATTTGCTGTCTGGTCACCCTAGCCCCAGGAGTCCTGGCTCCCAGCCCCCCGCTCTAACCACTAGTCCCCACTCCTGCCGGCCGGAGAAGGTGCAGTTACCTTATAGCGCGTCCTGCAGCCGCGGCTCCGGCAGCCGATCTGACCGGGGGGGAGCTGAGCGATCAGTCCGGCAGCTTTGGAGGGCGAAAGGGGAAATGGCACAGGGTGGAGTCAGGAGGGGGTGAGATTTCTGTGGGTCCCCCTGCGGGCGAGCAGGGGGTTGTTTATCAGGGTCTGAGTCCTTTCACTTTCTGCTCTTTGACTAAACGCGGCGGGCATGATCCGGGCATGGATGGGAAGTGGGCAGGGAGCAGGGTGGGGGGGCAGGGCTCTGCCCACAGACCGGGGGAAGGGAGAGCGACCCAATGGGATCAGAACCAAGTGCCCTGCGCTAACCACGAGACCCCCCCTCCCAGCACAGGGAATAGAACCCAGGAGTCCTGACCCTTGTCCCTCCCCCAGCCAGGGATAGAACCCAGGCGCCCTGGCTTCCAACCCCCGAGCTCTAACTCATTAGACACGTCTCCCCTCCCAGAGCTGGGGATAGAACCCAAGTGTCCTGACTCCCAGCCCCGCCTGCTCTAACCACTCATCCCCACCACTGCCAGACACACACTCACACAGAGCTAAAGCTGGGGGTGTGATCGCAAATCTTCCGACCCTCTTTCCCACTGTGTGTCGTTCTGTGTCCCCAGCAGGAAATCCTGCGCTCCAGGGATATTGCGGACAACGATGGAGACATTTATACCAGCCGGGAGGACTATTCTAACTGAGCCCAGCTGAGCTCCCTGCGAGCCGCGGTCCCCTCTGCGCTGCCAGGACCCTGAACCCGACGAGACTTCACCGTCAACACCCCGGCCTGTGTTCACCCTCCTCTAGGAGCCGGGAAAACCCTCTGAACCAAGCTCACGCCCACTGCTTGTCCCACAGCAGGCTGCGGAGCCCGGCTGCAGCCCAGACCCCGCTTAGGGCTGGGAATTGCTGCTGTCCAATGCCGGGTTCCCCTAACTTTGACTTGACCCTGGAATTTCCTACCTGTCTCCTCTTCGGGATTTGAAATCTCCCTTGTTCTTCTCTCCTTCGCCCCTGGGAATTGCTGATCACGTCTCACCTTTAACTCCAAGTTCACCAAAGTTTCTTGTCTAGGTATTGTGACATTCCCCTCTGGTGTTATCCGGACCGGTGATCTGCTAGGTGACTCCAATCCTCGACACAGGCAGTCAGCCTTACTCTGCTCTGCTGTGATAACCCCCACTCCTGGGCTGTTCACACACAGCCTCTGGCATGTAAGCTGCTCCTTGGATTGTGCCGCCGAATGACACTAGCCAATATCTCCGGTCCCAGACACAACCCTAGGAACCTCCGTCTTGCAGTGTCCAGTTCATCAATTTAACAAATAAATTGATATGTAGCAGGCTTGTTATCCCAAGGGGAGTGTCTGACATGCTTCAAACCAAACACACTGCTTCAGGTAGAATAAACAAACAAATGTATTAAAGATAAAGATAGATTTTAAGTGATTATAAGTCAGATTTGGGGGTCAAATGAAATAAAAGCAAAACGCATTCTAAGCTGATCTTAACACTTTCAGTGCCCTTATAAACTTAGATGCTTCTCACCCCAGGCTGGCTGGTTGCCCTTCAGCCAGGTTCTTCCCTTTGATCAGCGCTTCAGTCGCTTGGTGGTTGAAGGACATAAATCCACACCGTGTAGAGGTCAAGCATAGGAGTTTATTTACGTACAGCGCTGACGGAGTGTCACCTGCTTATTAGGCGCAGAGACACTGCCAATCAATTGATTACAATGGAATATATGGATTTTCCATGGGTGGGGGAAAGTGACCCGGTGGGCAGTTCACACCCCGGGATAGGCTAGCAGCAAGACAAGATAAGCACATTAGCCCAATGGTCACAAGGTTACATAATGTCTCCGCCCATGGTCACAAGTTAACATTTAATTAGTACTTTAATGAAATGTATTAGTAACACATATATATATATGCTGAATTCAATTTGGGGTCCATAGGAATGAAGTAGCCCCTCTGATCATTTAACAGGTGCATTCCTAGGGATCAAAGCAAAAACAGTGAAAAGTATATGATAAGAAGAATTGCTTGCTTTGTGTGTTAAGGCAGGCTTGGTCCCTGGGAAAGACAGGTGGGAGGCGACCTTATCTTATACTGACATGTTTAAGGTCCCGGCTTTGCAGAGGGGGTCCCCGGCTGATCTCAGTGGGAACCAGCTTGGGGAGAGTCCAACTCGCTGTAAATATCCGGGGATCGTTCTTGGAGTTCCTGTAGGCCCAAACAGAGCCAGTGAGATCCCTGCTCAACGGGCCCCAGGGCCAGCAGGGTAGGTGCTGCCAGGACCAGACACTCTGTGGCTGGGGAATCTCCCCTGAGCCGGTAGAAGGACGGGGTCTGAGACACACACTCGGGCAGCGCCGGTTCCGCCCAGCAGGGATTTGCACTGCGGTGGGCGGGGAGGCTGCACACACACCCCAGCCAGCTGGGGGCAGCGGAGTCCCGGGCTGGGGGGAGGGTAACAGACCCTGCACTCACCTCATAGGTTGACTCCGTCTCTGGCCTGCGGGAAAGCTCAGCACCTCGTGGGAAAGGGAAAATAGTTTCTATTAGATCTGGGTCCCCCCCCCCAAACCTCCAGCCCCCTGACTCCCCTAAGTGTCTCCCACCAGCCCCCCTAAACCACCGACCCCCACTGCTCCCTGACTCCCCCCAAATGTCTCCGACTAGCCCCCCACCCCACCAGCCCCCTGAATACGCCCTAGTGTCTCCCACTAGCCACCCCAAACCACCAGCCCCTGGATTCCCCCTAAGTGTCTCATGAGCCCCCCAAACCACCTCCCCCACCTCCTGGAGCCTTTGTTTTTATTTGAAGTGAATGCGAGTGATGTGACTTTTCGGCATTGAGGGCCGGCGCTGCCGGCTACCGTCTCAATTCAGCAGAGTCATCTCGGCCTGGTTTAGATCCAGCGCTCACCGGACCACGGGCAGGCCAAGGCTGCTAACACAGACAGTCGCGGGAACAAGGCCCCTGTCTCTTCTCAAGTGTATTAAAGTCACCAGCGAAGTTATGACTGTCCCCGCGTAGCCAACTCCCAGATCGATCCATGCACCGGTGACAGCTCCACACGTACTCGCAGCCTCCCAGACAGTGCTCGGGGCTGCTGGGTCTCCCATGGATTGATCATCAGTAGAGGGATGGTTCCCGCTGGATTTTTCCCATAGGAAGCTCAGTTTCCCCGCTCTGGACACCAAGACCTGTAATAACCCCCCTGCCCAGCGGGGTGTATAACGGGTGCCCTGCGTTTAGCTGCCGCCCCTATGTAAATGGGTCGCCCTTTGCACCGCACCATGCGTGACAAACCATCCGGCGGCTAGTGAGTTAGAGCAGTGGGGGCTGGCAGCCAGGACACCTGGGTTCTCTCCCAGCCCTGGCAGGGGAGTGGGGTCTAGTGGTTAGAGCAGGTAGAGGGTTCCCTGCAGTCTCCCCTCTAGCTGGTCTCTCTCTGCTCCAGGTGGCTGAGGTTGCTCTGGGTCATCGCAGGAACCCACCAGTCCTTCGCTCCTTCCTCTGCTCCCCGGCGCCGCGGCTGCCCAGGGCTCACCATGAGGCATCTCGTCTGGCTGCTGTTCCCCCTGGGTAAGGCCCCTTTGTCTCGCCCTGAAGGTCTGGCTCCTTCAGACCTACTGAGCCCTGGGGGCAGGGGAGAAGGGAGGGGACACCCGGCCGGGGGGTCACAAGCTCAGGGAGGTTTTCCTCTGTCAGATTTACTCCACTTGCATCAAACCAATTTGATCCAGTGATAGGGGATTGGGATGGTTGGGCTGGGATTCAGGACTCCTGGGTTCTTTCCCCAGCTCTGGGAGGGGAGTGGGGTCCAGTGGTTAGAGCAGGGGGGAGTCAGGACTCCTGGGTTCTCTTCCTGAGGCACAGAGCCACGCCACGAGCTGAGTAGGGAGTTTAATGCTGGGAATCTCCTGAGTCCCAGTTCGGCACCAGAAGTGCCCAGCAGCTTGCCCCTCCTTGCCACTCTACCGCTACCAGGCTTCCTGTGTCACTGTGACCTGTCTGTCCATCCCGTGCCGCTATGAATCCTGCCTCCTGAACCCCAGAAGGCCAAACTACCCGACCATCAAATCCCTGGCCTGGTACCTGAACCCTGTGTATGACCCTGAGAAGAGAGTTCAGTGGCACCGTCCTCTATAAACACAAGGCCTCCATCAGCCCGGACTTCGCAGGGCGCGTGAGGTTCCTGGGGGACCTGGAGACAGATTGCAGCCTGCAGCTGTCTGAGCTGCGGGCCAGCGAGAACGGCTCGTACGGGCTGAGACTGATCGTCTCCAACCCCAGGAAGGATCAGGAGGAGAGGAAGTGGATGACTGATATCAGTGTGAACGTGATGGGTAAGAGGGAAAGTCCTGGGCTTCCTTGTAGGAACAGACTAAAGACTCATAGCTCCCGCTCTAACCACTAGACCCCACTCCCCTCCCAGAGCTGGGGAGAGAACCCAGGAGTCCTGGCTCCTACCTCCTGCACTCTAACCAACAGACTCCACTCTAATCCCCTCACGGAGCCAGGGATAGAACCCAGGTGTCCTGACTCCCAGACCCCCCATGCTCTAACCACTAGACCCCACTCCCCTCCGAGAGCCAAGGATAGAACCCAGGCGTCCTGACTCCCAGCGCCCCCCTCCCTCTAACCACTAGACCCCACTCCCCTCCTCGAGCCAGGAGTAGAATCCAGGAGTCCTGGTCCGTGTATACACAGAGGAATGAGTCACTCACCTCCAGTACTTTCCCCATGTTCATCGGCTGGCCATCCGGAGAGCCCGGGCTCACCTCGGTGGATGCGCTGCTATGGGAAGAGAGAACGTTAGGGGGGCTCGGGATGGCGTGAGAGCATTTAGGTTGCCAGCGTGGGGTTGGCTGCAGCGCCGTGGCTGGGGATTGGACAGGCTGCGTCAGTCAAGGGCGTAGACCCTGTGGGTCAGTGGCTGGGGGTGGACCCCTGAGCTAAAGCGCTCCAGACCAGACGTGAATCACGGATTGGGGGAATGGGGCCTTTCCCCTCTAGGGGGCGCTGGCTCCAATCCAGCCCCAGAGCGGGGGACTGGCTGGCTCGGGGGCGGGGGCAGGGAAGGGGGCACATGGCCTTTCCCTTCTAGGGCATTGTTCCCCAAACAGTGGGGCCCACCACCCTCGGAGGGCACGGAGGAACTTTCGGGGCAGTGCGGCCGAGCCAGCCCCCATGGGGGGCAGGGAGGGAGCCCGACCCAGCCCCGCTTTGCCCCAGCCGCAGCTCCAGCCCCAGTCCTGGGCCCAACCCCAGCTCCCGACCGCGGCTCTGGCCCCGCTCCCGTCAGGGGAGGGGGGTGGGGCGTGCACAGATTGCACTATGGGTAAGGGAGGGTGCGACAGAAAACGTTTGTGAAGCAATGTCTAGGGCGGTGGTTCTCTGCTCTGGTCCACCGTTTCTTCAGGGAAAGCCCCTGGCGCGCCAGGCCGGTTTGTTGACCTGCCGCGTCCGCAGGTTCAGCTGGTCGCGGCTCCCACTGGCCGCGGTTCACCGCGCCAGGCCAATGGGGGCTGCGGGACGCGGCGTGGGCCGAGGGATGTGCTGGCCGCCAGTTCCCACAGCCCCCATTGGCCTGGAGCGGCGAACCGCGGCCAGTGGGAGCCGTGACCGACCGAACCTGTGGACGTGGCAGGTAAACAAACCGGCCCGGCACACCAGGGGCTTTCCTGAGCAAGCGGTGGACCACAGTTGAGAGAACCACCGGTCTAGGGAGTGCTGGCTCCGATCCAGCCCCTGCCCCGAACAGGGCTCATCCCTCCAGCAGGGGGCGCCAGGCGCGTGCGTACACACACACACACACACACACACACACAGCAGCCATAACAAGCTCTCCTACTGCAGGCTGGCTTCCCCACGCCGCAGTGCTGGCTGTTCTCATAGGTGCGTTCAGACATCGGGGTCTCCCCCGGGCCCGGCTGGTCCTGCAAGGCAGGCGGACGTGAGGCCGCGAGCCGCTGCTCTGGGACTCTCGGTGATGTTTAATAACAAAGGGAAATGCGCAGAGCCCCCCTCCCCGCTCCCCCCGATAAACTGCCCAGGGGATTGGAAAGACTTTCTGTCCTGCCCGGGGGGCGGGGTGTTTATAATCCTGTTTTATGGAGGGGGAAACTGAGGGGCAGAGCTCAGCTAAAGTCATGCAGTGAGTCAGCAGCAGAGCTGGGGATAGAACCCAGGCGTCCTGGCTCCCAGCCCCATAGATGCACTTACCGGATTGCTGCTCATTGCCTGGAGTTTGCTCCATCTCTTGCTACAAATAAACGAGACCAACAGCTCAGAGGCAAAACATCGTCCGCTTCGGATCAGGAGGGGAAGGAACAGGACAAAGCCTCCCACAAAATATAACCTCCTGCCTGGGCTTGACCCCTGCTCTCCTGACGACCAGCCCAGCCCTTCAACCAGGAGCCGACCCAGCCCTTCCCAGGCCCCTTTGGGTGTCAGGTATCTGTGTGGGACCCAACCACCACCACTCAATCACCTCCCCGCAACTGGGTTTCCATGCATCTGAACTGGCTCTGCAATTCTCAGTCCTGGACTGCGCGGGGTTCTCCGGCAAAGGCCAGGCGGGAGGAGATGGGGATTGCCAGACCATCAGAGACGTGGATATTACCGGTTTGCCAAAGCGCAAATACCTCCAAGCTATGACGCCGACCAGCCCCACCAGCAGAAGTAGGACAAGTGCAATTGTAGATCCTATGATGTACGCGGGTGCCCGCACAGGGGGGGTGACTGGAAAGGAGAAAGGGGGGTTATTGGATCCACCCTGCAGCAGATTTTTGAACCCCTGTTGCTGAGGGATGGCAGCTGGGAAACAACCACACAGTGAGGCTACATGGGGATGGATCATGACACGTGGTGCTAAGATGCAGCCACCTCTGGGGTGGGTCAGCTGGGAAACAGCTGCTCAGTGTCACTGCAGAGGGATGGGTAACTTGGTGCTTAGATGCAGCCATATCTGGGGCAGGACAGCTGGATAACAGCCGCACAGGGATGGCTCGCTCAGCACTGAGATGCAGCTGCCTCTGGGGAAAGGCAGCAGGGTAATAGCCATACATAGAAGGCTCAGCCAGGGCTGAGATGCAGGGGTAGGGTGGGGCAGGGCAGCTGGGTAACAGCCACACAGCAGCACCACATGGGGATGGCTCACTCGGTGCTGAGATGCAGCCACTTCTGGGGCACAGAAGCGGCTGGACACCCAGGAAGATGGGAGGGTTGACCAAACCTGGTCATTAGGAGGCAGGGGTGGAATATGAGGCTGGGCATCATGAGGTGGGCGGAGAGAAGCAGGGGGGACGAGATGGGCAGGGAGAAGCAGGGGGATGAGGCGGGGGCCCGCGGGGCTGCTCCAGGAGGCCGTGTGGGGAGTATCGGGGGCTGCGAGGGAGGAGACTCTCTCACCCGCCCTCGCTGCTTACGCTGAATTTCGACCGGTTCCCTCGCAGAGAGGCTCAGATACCCCCAGCCGGGGCCGGAGACCCAGACCCCGCATGCGTAGCTCTCTCCGTCAGAGACGGCTGCCTGGCCAACACGTAAATCCTGCCCGGCTTCTGTCAGCCACACGTCCCCGCGGGACCAGACGTACCCGGCGACGGGCCGCAGGGCAGCAGCCTGGCAGCGCAGGGTAAAACCGTCGCCTTCCCTTAGCGCTGCCTTCCCTGCCGGCCGCGAAACCTCGACCCTGGGCACGTTGGGGGCGACTGAGGGCGAGAGTCGGGTGAGAGTTCATCAACGGGGCCCCGGGACTGAACGAAGGGGCAAGTCCCTCCCCGGTTAGTCCCATGGGGCAAGAATAGTTGCTAAAGCCAGATGTCAGTTTTTCAGCTCAGGGAAAGAACCCAGCAGTCCTGGCTCCGAGTCTCCCCGACTTTAACCCACTAGACATCCCTCTCCCAGACCTGGGGATAGAAGCCAGGAATCCTGACTCCCTGCTCACCCCGCTCTAACCACTAGTCCCCGCTCCCCTCCCAGTGTCACAGGCAGAACCCAGGCGTCCTGGCTCCCAGCCCCCCCTGCTCTAACCATGCCATGTCCAGCAGCACAGCTCACCTGTCCCCAGGGGCTGGGATTGGTCAGAGTCACACTCATCCCTGTATCCACCCGCCTGGCATCTCAGCGCCGCGCCGGGGGCCAGCTGGGACGGGGACATTCGCAGCTCGGTCACCCCATCCCCATCCTGGGTTTGCCCTGGGCTCTGCCGTGCGCCATCTCGGTCGTACCAGGAGGGGCTTTGGGGGCAGGCGGCCCCCACGGAGCAGGTGAGGGAGGGTCCCGGTTCCATTCGGCGCCCCAGGGAGGGCTGGCACGGGTGGGCTGTGAGGAGAGGAGGGGTCAGGAGCCATTGAACCCTGCTGGGGCCCGTGGGGGGCACCACACATCTGGCCTCAGACTAGAGCCTGTAGTGGGGCGACTGCCCCACTCCCACAGAGGAGGGGTTAAAAGCAGCCCTGGAGAAAGCTGCGGCTGGGAAAAGCAGTAAGAGCAGCTGAGTGAGTAGCTGACCACAGGTGTGGCCAGGTCTATCGGGGCCCAGCTGGCCCGGATAAGAGGGCTGTGGGTAGGGTGACCAGACAGCAAGTGTGAAAAATCCGGACAGGGGGTGGGGGGTAATAGGAGCCTATATAAGAAAAAGACCCAAAGATCGGGACTGTCCCTATAAAATCGGGACATCTGGTCACCCTCGCTGTGGGCCAGGAGACAAAGGAGTCTCACTCTAGCCCTAGAGAGAGAAGGACCTGGCTGCCTGAGAGGAAGGTACCTGAAGTGGAGCATGGCTGGGGAAGGCAAGAGGAGCTGGGGAGCTCCAGCCTGGTAAACCCCCAGGCTGTGGGCCTTGTTGAAGGCCTACAAAGGTACTGGAGATGCAGACCCTAGGCGGTTGCCTAGGGCGCTGGAAGCCGGGGGGCGGCTGCCGCCCACCCTCCCTCCCAGCTCTGCGGCTGAGCCGGGAGCTGGGGGGGGTGCCGCGGGCTGGGGGAGGTTCCCCCCAGGCGGGGAGCTGAGCTGCCGGCCGGGGGTAGGGGGGGTGAGGAGCCGCCGCAGGGGGGGACTGGCTGCCGCGGGGGGTGGGGTGGGGTGGGGTTAGCTCGGGGGAGCGGGGGGCGCAGGGCCGGTGCAAGGAAGTTTCGCCTAGGGCACGAAACTTCCTTGCACCAGCCTGGGCAGAGGCAGCTGGTCCTAACCCCTTGCCAATGATGAGTGGCCATTACAGACTGCAGTCTGCCCCGGTGGGGCTGGGCTAGATGACGACTGGCAGTAGCCACTGAGGCAAGGTGGGGATAGAGGGTTGGGGGGTTCCCCTGGGAGGGGAGACCCAAAGAAAGGGGGTACTGCTAGGGAGAGAACCTTGAGGAAAGGGGCCCCGGGCTCTGGGAGGGACACGGGGCCTAACGCAAGCGAGACACTGGCCAGAAGGAGGCACTCAGGAGCTGGAGTTGAGCTAATTCCCAAGACGACCAGCAGGAGGTGCCGCACCGGTGAGTCGTCGATCTGCTACAGAGCCCTAAGCGGAGCTGGTTTTAATTCTGTCCTGTTCCTGTTATTCAAGTGCCCGGCTTTGTTTTTTGCCTTTTCATCCCCCTCCCAGCCACAAAAACCTTAGATCCCACCAGAGAGACAGACTCCCCCGTGCTGCTAAAAACCAACCAACCAGCAGACAGAAACCGGTCGGGGAAGAGATGATCTCTACCAACCGGATTCAGACACAACTTTTACCACTAAAAGAAGAGAACAAATCTTGCTTGAACCAGGTACAAACACACTGTAACTCCTGTTAGCACAGAACCCGTCTCTGACCTGACTTGGGCCGGGGAATTACCCCAGATCTGGAGCGAGGGAGATAAACACGGAGAGGAGAGAGAAGCTCAAACAAAATATTTTGCAATTTCCCCAATCGGTGACTCTTGGTACATTTAGGAGATTTAATGTTTCCCGCCAGTTACCGCAGCCTGGGCTTTTGCCAACCCGAACCCACCCCCCACAAAGCACATTTTTCCCACTCCTGCTGTTCTGGCGGGGGGTCCTGCAGGGTCCCAATCCCACTATCGGGCTCCAGCTGAGAGCCCCTCACGCCTGCTGCCTTCCACTGGCTGCAGGGTCAGTCTCAGCGGCTCTTCAGCACAGGCCAAGGGCTGGACAGAGTGACGGGGACTCGGGTCTGACCACACAGCCTGGGAGTGTGACCCACAAGTCCCCCCTGCTCTAACCACTCCCCTCCCTTCCCTAGAGCTGGGGAGAGAACCCAGGAGTCCTGCTCCCAGCTCTAACCACTTGGATTTCAGAGCGAGACAGAGACAGAGACAGAGAGAGAGAGAGAGAGAGAGAGAGAGAGAGAGAGAGAATGAGAGAGAGAGAGAGAGAGAGAGAGAGAGAGAGAGAGTGTGTGTGTGTGTGTGTGTGTGTGTGTGTGTGTGTGTGTGTGTGTGTGTGTGTGTGTGTGTGTGTGTGTGTGTGTGTGTGTGTGTGTGTGTGTGTGTGTGTGTGTGTGTGTGTGTCCCTGCTGCCCACTGCTGGAGTGGACGAGCCCTGCTGCGGTGCCCTCTTTGAGGATATCCAAGGTCCCTGCGTTGAACCGGAGGTGCTGGATGGAAGCTGGTTACCAGAGACACTGAGCCGCTGTCCTGTTTGACTCGTCCATCTTATCCTCTTGTCTTTGCTCTCTGTGTGTAAGTGGAAGCTGTAGGTGCCCTGATCGCTGGGGCGCAGCCCCGCCAGCCGCAGGGAGCAGTTGTGCTGCAGGTCCCCCAGATAGCGGGCGCGCCCCCTAAAGGCAGCGTGGACACGAGCCCCATGCGACTGATATAGGGTTTGATCCCCGTCCCGTGTCCACCTCACGGCCCTGACCGTCCACCCTGCGGGGTAGGTGAAGGAGCAGGGGATGGTCACGCAGGAGCCGGCCCAGCCAGCCAGGGGCCCGGGTGTGAGTGTCACGTTCGACTCCTGGGCGTAGGCGCCTGCCGGGGACAGGAATCGGGGATCAGCCCCGGCGCCCGGCCCCGGCGAGTTGGGATTTTGGAGAGTTCTCTCCGCCTGCAACGTCAGCATATCCCCTGCCCAGCAATTAATCACCCCAGCCCCCGAATCACTCCTGTCCCCCCGAGTTCTCCCATCAGTCCAGGCCAATCCCCTCCCCCACATCTGCCAAGCCCCCCTCAGTAAAGTCCATCCTCTGCATCCTATTAGTTCAGCCCCCCTCAATTCAACCCCCTCAGTTTAACCCCTCTCAGTTCAGGCCCCCCATAACTCTCCTCAATTAAGCTGCCCATTGCCCCCACAGTTCACCTCCCATCCCCCCCAAATCAGCCCCCCACCTGTCTCCCCACAGTTCACCCCCAACTCCCCTCAATTCAGCCTCCAAAATCCCCCGTCAATTTAGCTTCCCTTCCCCACCATAGCTGAGTGTCTGGCCCTCAGGCTGGAGACCCTGACTGCAGGACGAGCCCCACCGGCAAGGGGTCAGGCTCTTCCCGTGCACAAGGAGCTGGGTGTGGACGTGGGCAGGGGCCAGCCGGGCCGGAGCTGGGCAGATGGGCAGGGCAGGGAGCAGAGCTCTCCAGGAGCCGGCCCGACTCGCCGGGGCAGCCAGAAGCCCGGAGGCAGGCCGTGGCGCATGGAAAACGGCAGCCCGGGGGACGAGAGCGGCCAAGGCCCTCGCGGCTCAGCCCAGGGTGGCCGGGGCTAGACCAGGCCGACTCTGCCAGGAGAACCCGGCGTGTTCTCCACCAGGGTGAAGCCAGCAGCGAGGACCCGGCCTCTCGGGCTCAGGTTCAAGGCCAGACGCCCCCTAGGCTTGACCTGGAGCCGCTGGGGCGAGTGGCTGGGACTTCCCTGCGATGGATCCAGTTCCCAGCACCCTCCCGGCAGTGTAGACGCACTCCCAGGGCTGGGGAAACGCTCCCCACCGGCCCCCTGGCAGCAGCGCGGCGCATCTGTGTGAATGACTCACCGCTCAGAAGGGAACAGGCAGCGACCAGCACCAAGGCCATCTCCGTCCAGGACAGAGCGCTCAGCCGGCCTGGGAGGGGAAAGGGGCCGGGAATGATTCCCCTGCAGCATTTCTGCGGGACGGCTCGTCTGCGCCAGGCGATGGCGTCCGGCTGCAGGATCGGCTGCGTGACCGGGTATTTTACACCTAGGGCCCTTCGTAAAAGAATTTCCTAACCAGGAGGGAGTAAGGCTTGGAGACTGGCCTGATGGATCCATTTCATTTCCATTCCCGTGTGCTTTGCGGGCTGTGTAGGCAAGTCTTCACCCCTCGGAGGTGAAATGCAGCCACCTCTGGGGAGGGGCATATGGCTGTTTGGCAGCTCACAGCAACACAGAGAACGGTTTCCGGGCAGGACCAGATCGGAGGACGGTTCCTATATGGAGCTGACATGTGTAGGAAGGGAACAAACCGTGTTGGGGTGTGGCAGGGACCCCAGGGGAATGTCCTGACCCCTTGGGAGAGAGCCAGGTGGGGGAAGGGTATCACAGGCACAAGGGGCAGGGTCGGGGTTCAGTGTCTCAGCTGGGAACAACAAAGCCCCAGAAGCAGAGATCAGCCCTGATTGCGAGGGGAGAGCCCCCTACAGAGCCCCCCTGGCCCGTCCTGCAGCTCCACACCCCCCTAAGCTTCCTCTGCTGCTTCATCTCTGATAACTGGACTGTTTATCGGGGGCCCGTCTCTGTGTGTATCTGTGACCACATCCTGGGTAGAGCCAGTGTCCGATGTTACCCGACCGCTCTGAGAACGGTCTCTCTGGGTCATGCTGCAACTGGCCAGCAAGGGTCTGAGGGCCCAGGTGTGTCTGAAAATAAATTCCTCTTTGCAGAGCTGGGACTAGAACCCAGGAGTCCTGGCTCCCAGCTTCCCCTCCTTTAACCCAGTAGCCCCCACCCTGCTCCCAGAGCTGAGAAAGAACCCAGGAGTCCTGGTTCCCAGCTCCCAGCCCTAACCCAAATACCACGCTCCCTCTCTGAACAGTCGCTCCACCTGATGTGTTCTCCCCGCTACGACCTCAGGTCCCTTCACAATCTGCCCAGCCATTGAGCATTTCAAGCAGCAGTGAAATGCAGCCTGCTCTGGGGTGGGGCATGGCAGTCGTGTAACAGTGCAGGGTGATGTTGCCCCGCCATGTTCGGTCCCCAGATCTTACACCACAAGCTCGTCAGGCAGGGACTGGCTCTCACACCGTGTTTGGGAAGCACCCTGTATATTTACAGCGCTAGCACAAGCTGGTGTGGTCTAGTGGCTAGAACACAATCCTGGGGCCCAGGACTGTGGGTTCTTCTCCGAGCTGTGCCATGGACCTGCTCTATGATGAGGAGCGACTCACTTCCCTGTTCTGTGCTTCAGTTTTTCCTCCCGCCTATTGTCCATTTCTTTGGGGCAGGGACTGTCTCTGGCTGTGTCCATGCAGCACTCCGCTCACCAGGCCCCGATCTCAGCAGGGGCCCCTCTCATAAGTGTCTCTCACCGTTTAATCTCCTTTCAGTGATTTGGAGATAGGAAGCATCATTCTCCCCAAATCTGGCTTTTTGCCCCAAAAGAAGGAAAAGCGGCTCTTACCTGGACCCCGGGCCTGGGTTAGCGGCTGAGACTCCGGTCTGATCCCACCGCTGACACTAACGGGAGAGCAGGGAGGTGGGGGCAGGTAACAAGTAATCGTGTTCATCTACATCTGTGGCAATAGCCCCAAGCGCCGTGAGTGGCTGATGGCTCAGGGGAGGAAAGGGAACTGTGATAGTGTGTTCATGGCCTTTAAAGGAGATGCATTTGCTATTTAGGTGGCAATAAAGTATAATGGTTAGAGTGACTGTGGCACACTGTACTACAAAGCAGCCCCCTGGAATCCCCATATTCACCACTGCCATATAATTAAGTCTGCCTTGTGAGGTATCAGTTGAAAAGGCTGGATCTGTTGAACATGAATACCCTGTTGGATTGGATGTGCTCTCATCGCGTGGGGAGCGATGAAGTTTTGCTACATGTGTGTTACTGAAATACGTTGTGAGGTTGTGAACTCCCCACAACCAGCCTTTCAGGTATAACAATAGAGTCAAAGCGACAAAGAGTCCTGGGGCACCTTATAGACTAACAGACATATGGGAGCATAAGGTTTCGTGGGTGAATACCCACTTCGTCGGATGCATGCAGTGGGAAAAAAAATTCCACTGCATGCATCCGACGAAGTGGGTATTCACCCACGAAACCTTATGCTCCAATACGTCTGTTAGTCTATAAGGTGCCACAGGACACTTTGTCGCTTCTACAGATCCAGACTAATACGGTTACCCCTCTGATAATAGAGACATAGACTTTAAGGTCAGAAGGACCATTATGATCATCTAGTCTGACCTCCTGCACAACGCAGGCGACAGAATCTCACCCACCCACTCCTGTAAGAAACCCCTAACCTATGTCTGAGCTATTGAAGTTCTCAAATCATGGTTTAGACTTCAAGGTGCAGAGAATCCTCCAGCAAGTGACCCGTGCCCCATGCTGCAGAGGAAGGCGAAAAAACCCCAGGGCCTCTGTCAATCTGCCCTGGGGGGAAATTCCTTCCCGACCCCAAATATGACGATCAGCTGAACCCTGAGCATGTGGGCAAGACTCACCAGCCAGACACCCAGAAAAGGATTCTCTGTAGTAACTCAGATCCCACCCCATCTAACATCCCATCCCAATGGAGCAGCCAGACGTGCTGATGGCCCATTGAAGGAATCCACACTCCCAATCACTATCCCAGGAACCATAGACAATGGAGACTTCTCAGGCCCTGTAAACACTGGCAAGTTTCTGTGCAATAAAGCAGCTGTCAGGGTTGAATCCCCACTCTGGCGCTTCGATTGCAGAAGGTGGAGGCCTGCAAGGATTTTAAAAAGTAATACTGGCCACTCCAGGCTTGTATTAAACTCCCAAGGTGACAGCTTTTCTCTGACCTTGCCTTGGTCAACACCGCCGCCACTCAACTGCGAACACACACCTTGGGACCCAAGAAGGTGCACTTGGCAATTTCTCCCTGTGGGATACCCTCAAGCCCTATCACCCTCCTCCGGGGAAGAGCTGAGAAAGAACACAAAGGAAATTAGCTGTGGCTACCAGCTAATCAAACAACATTCACAAACCCCTTAGGACACCAACAATCCAATCCTGTTGTTCAAAAAGGTAAATTTGATTAGAAACAAAAAGGAAGAAAATACATCGGGAACTTCGGCTTTTGCTAGATTTTAAAAGAGCAATTCCAAAAATTAAGTAGCAAGAATAGCTTTCTTGCGGTGCAGCTTAAAAGTTAAACGCAAACAAAAGCATCTGGGGTTAGCACAGAGAAGCCCACAAGCCAAACTAAAGAAACAAACCTGATCACGTCTACTTAAACATTCCATACATAGGCGCCGACTCCGTGGGTGCTCCGGGGCTGGAGCACCCACGGGGAAAAATTGGTGGGTGCTCAGCACCCACCGGCAGCTCCCCGCCAGCCCCCCCGCCACGCGACGAACTCACCTCTGCATCTCAAGTCTCAGCCAGACGCCAAGTGGCAGCCACCAGCCGCTTTTCTTGGCTCCCTCCAGCTGGTCGGCAGGCCCGGCGCACCCACTAGGCGATCCTAGGCGGTCACCTAGGGAGCCGGGGGGCAGCTAGCCGCAGCTGCCACCCGCCCTCCCGGCTCCGCGGCTGAGCCAAGAGCGGCTGGCTGCCTCCCACCCTCCCGCCTCTGCATCCAGCCACCCCCTGCTCCTGGCTGAGCCGCGGCTGCCGCCCGGCTCCACAGCTGAGCCAGGAGCCAGCCGGGGGGGGGGGGGTGGGAGGGCGGATGGCCGCAGCTGCCTCCCTCCCTCCCAGCTCTGTGGCTGAGCCGGGAGCAGGGGGGCGGCTGGCCACGGGCGGGGGGCTGAGCTGCTGGCCCGCAGGGGGTGGGGAGGGGGGGAACTGGCTGTCGCGGGGGGAGGCGGTGTTAGCTGGGCGGGGGGGGCACAGGGCTGGTTCAAGGAAGTTTTGCTTAGGGCGCGAAACTTCCTTGCACCGGCCCTGCTGGTCGGCGGCGCCTCGGGGGAGGGAGGGGTATGGGGAGGAGGCGGAGGTGGTGCCAGGGTCTACACCTCCTCCCCATACCCCTCCCTCCCCCGACCAGCTGGAGGGAACCAGGAAAAGCGGCGGGCTGCCATTTCACGCCTCACTGAGCCTCCAAGAGGTGAGCTGGGGGCACGGTCGGTGGAGGCTGGCGGGGAGCTGCCGGGCCCAGTGGGTGCTCTGCTGCTTTCCACACACACCCCCCCCCCCCCCCGCCAGCTTGCAATGATTTAGGGAAGGGGCGGGGCCGGGGGTGGAGTTGGGGGGGGGCAGGGGCACGTCTATGATTCCACGTCCAATTATTTTTTTCTAGGTATAGAAGATGAATTTTCATACCCAATTCAAGCCTTACACAGCATTCCTGCTTATAGCATTGCTGCTCCGTGTCTCCTTTGGTGGCTTCTTGCTGGGCCCACTCGGTCTCCATTTCTTTCTTTATTACCGGCTCGGCGACAGTCTGGGTCCCGACCTCCTGTTGGGTCCCCTCCATCTCCATCGCTGCCTCCACCACCTCCCGTGGGTGGCCCAATGGCCGGTCAGCCATTATTCCTGTAACCTCCACCGTGTCCAGTGTTTCCCCTTCCAGGCCCCCAGGCACCTCCTTCGGCCACCCCCCAGTTCCCTTGAGGGGGCAGTGCCTTCCAATGTGGCCTGGCGATTACACCACTGCGATTGGCCTCCGGGATGTGTCCCACAATGCCTGTTCTCACCTCTCTGGTCATTGGTTTGAACTCTACTGCCCTGGCCTGAGGTGACCAACCGTCATCCCCACCCCGTAAATTGCTTTGGAAATGTGAAAGTCCCCTTCCTGTTTGCTCGGTCTCAGCGCGTCTTTCCAGGTGGCCACGCCCGCTGCACGCACCAGGCGATCCCCCACTTGCAGCAATGCCGAGCTGCTGGACCTCATCCGCATTTGGGGAGAGGAGGCTGTGCAGTCCCAGCTGCGCTCCAGCCGTAGGAATTGTGATACCCACGGACAGATTTCACAATGCCTGACAGACAGGGGCCATGACCGGGACACATTGCAGTGCAGGGTCAACGTGAAGGAGCTGTGGAACGCCTACCACGAGGCGTGGGAGGCAAACCGCCGCCCCGGTGCTGTGCCCACGAGCTGCTGGTTCTACAAAGAGCTGGACGTGATATTCGGCGGTGACCCCACCTCCACTGCGAAGATTGCGAAGAAGGGGGGGAGGGATAGCTCAGTGGTTTGAGCATTGGCCTGCTAAACCCAGGGTTGAGAGTTCAATCCTTGAGGGGGCCATATGGGGATCTGGGGCAAAAATTGGGGATTGGTCCTGCTTTGAGCAGGGGGTTGGACTAGATGACCTCCTAAGGTCCCTTCCAACCCTGATATTCTATGATTCTATGACCCCTGTGGATATTTCAGTGGCTTGTGTGCCAGTCGAGAGTGGACCAAGCCAGGAGGAGGAAATCTTGGACGAGGATGTGGAGCGGGAGGGGGACCCAGAGGCAGAGGATGACTCGGAGGCCAGAGATGCATGCAGCCAGGAGCTCTTCTCTATCCTGGAGGAGCCGAGCCAGTCACAGCTGTGGAGATTGGCGAAACACAAAGAGGAGAGGAGGCCCCTGGTAAGTGGATCTGATTTTGGGAATCGCTGAAGCGAGTTGTTGGGGGCAGGAGGGTTGCAGAAAGCAGGCTTGTCTCCCACCGCATGCCCAGTCTGAGCGGCGGAACAGGCTGTTGATTGACTCCCTCACTTCACGGGAATCTCCCTCAGAGATCTCCAGGAAACTCTCCTAGAGATACTGGGCAATCCGCTGCCACGGGTTCCTCGTCAGAGCTTCTTTTTCTTGCCCCATTAACGGTAACTTTCCTGCGCCACTTTGCTGTCATGGGTTGGGGGGACATCATTACTGCACACAGGCAAGCCGCATGGGGGCCAGGGCGGAAGCCGCAGGCTTGGAGAAGACCTTCCCTTGATTCCCTGCTCACCCTCAGCAGCGAGATATCTTCCATAATGATCACCTCCTGTGGAAAGGGTGGGGACAGGAATGATTATCAGGCCCCCCCTACAGTGCTGGCTCTCCCCAAGAGCCACATGCCCAGTGTACAGCAGGGTGCGGGAAGAGTGATTTCCCCTGCCCCTCCAGCTACTCACCATGTTGGGGTCTTGTGGCTCATGTGTGCTTGCCTGGGGTCTGCCAGTTAGTGACAGGTGTGGGAGTACTGGCTGTGTTTTAAATCCCTGAATCAGTGTTGTCTGTGTTGCGAACAATACAGAAGAACAATGTTGCTTCTGTCAAATGTTGCGTTTAACCTTCACAGAGATGACCTTGGGAGCCCAGCCTCCCTCTTTGTTATCGGCGGGTGAACGGCTGCGCAGAATTAGAAAGCAGCCAAGAAGAACGAAGGAGGACTTTCTGCGTGAGGTTATGATGCACTCCGCCGCCGAGAAACAGGAATTGAAGGAGTGGTGGGACAGCGAGAAGAGGGACCGAAAGGAGAACCGCGGCACGCCAGAACGAAGCCGCGGAGCGGCTATTAAAGGTTATAGAGGGCCAAGCAGACACGCTCCAGGCGATACCAGCTCTTGAAACCAAGCAGCTCCGCGCCCGCGCTCCCCTGCAGCCGCTGTCACAAATCTCTTTCCCATGTGCCCCCCCCCCACACACACACACACACCACCAACACACTCTTAACAACTTCCTGGCTCCACTCTCTACCCGTGGCGTTCCACTCCTCCCCACTCACAGTCCAGCAATGTGGACTCCCACTACTCACTGCACTCAACACCTGTCCCTCTGTAGTTTGGCCCTGCTGAAGTATAGTACCCGTTGCATTGTACTCCAAAGGAGAAGGTTGAATATGATCCCTGGACAAAGACAAATCTTTAGCCGTCCCGGAACCCCTCCTCCTCCTGGGACCTTCCCTTCCCCCAACCCCTTCCCTGTTGACGTTTTTTTTTTTGTTCGACTCTCCTCCAGTTGTTGTCTTTTAATAAAAGTATTGTGTTGGTTTGAAAGCAATCTTAACTCTCTTAATCGAAAGCAAAAATAGCACTGCAAAGCAACATACAATTGTGTTAAGCCCCCTTATTGCATCATGTGCGCCAACCACCTCCTAGCATTACAAGCACGGCAATCCTGAGCATAGCGACAAATATTAGTGGCTTTCAGCTTCAAATAGCTGCCTCAAGGACTCCCTGATCCCTATGGCCCCACGCTGTGCCCCTCTGGCTGTTCAAACTCAGCCTCCAGGCGCTGAGCCTCTGCGGTCCAGCCCTGAGTGAAACTTTCACCCTTCCCTTCACAAATATTATGAAGCGTTCAGCACGCGGCTATAAGCATAGGAATATTGTATCGGCCAGGTCCAGCTTCCCATAGAGGCAGCACCAGCGGGCTTTTAAACAGCCAAAAGCACACTCAACTGTTGAGTCTCAACAGTCATTCTGCACTTGCTCAGCCTGTTGTTGAACCGCTCCTTGCTGCTGTCAAGTAACCCCATGTATGGCTTCATAAGCCATGACATTAAGGGGTAGACATTACGGTCTCCCAGGATCACAATGGGCATTTCGACTTTCCCTACGGTGATCTTCTGGTCCAGGAAGAAAGTCCCGGCTTGCAGCTTCCTGAACAGGCCAGTGTTCTGAAAGATGCATGTGTCATGCACCTTTCTGGATCAGCCTGCGTTAATGTCCGTGAAACGCCCATGGTTATCCACAAGTGCCTGGAGAACCATTGAGAAATACCCCTTGTGATTAATGTACTCGGTGGCAAGGTGGTCTGGTGCCACAGTTGGAATATGGGTGGCATCTATCACCTCTCCGCAATTAGGGAAGCCATTTGTGCAAAGCCATCCACAATGTCACGCATGTTGCCCAGAGACACCGTCTTTCACAGCAGGATGCGATTAATGGCCCTGCACACTTCTGTCAACACGAGTCCAACGGTCGACTTTCCCGATTAGCGACTGATCGGTAGCAGTCTGGAGTAGCCAGATTCCACAGTGCAATCGCCACGGGCTTCTCCGATGGCAGGCAGCTCTCATTCTCATGTCCTTGCACCGCAGGGCTGGGGCGAGCTCATCACACAGTCCCATGAATGTGGCTTTCCTCATCCGAACGTTCTGCAGCCACTGCTCATCATCCCAGATGTACATAACGATGTGATCCCATCACTCGGTGCTTGTTTCCCGAGCTCAAAAGCAGCGTTCCACTGTGGTCAGCACCTCCGTGAACGCCACAAGCAATCTCGTGTCGTAGCTACTACGCGTGGCGAGATCAATGTCCCATTCCTCTTGCTTTTGTAGTTTAAGGAATAACTCCTCTGCCACTCGGGACGTGTTAGTCAGAGCGAGCAGCATACTAGTCAACAGCTCGGGATCCATTCCTGCAGCCCGAAGAGGCAGGACGCTCAGTACACAAACCGTTGAAAGATGGCACCAAATGCGAACGGAAGCACAGGGCTTTCTGGGATGCGAAGCAATGCATCACGGGACATTGGGACATGACGCAGGATGTCCCATGACCCCCTCTGCCTTCCCACAAGTCTTAGCAGCAGAAGAGAAAGAGGTGCTCTGTGGGATAACTGCCCAGAGTGCACCGCTCCGAATACCGCTGCAAGTGTGAACACGCTATTGTGCAGGCAGCTGACAGTGTGAGCACACAACAGCGGTTTCCTTTCAGCGCTCACTGAGCGGCGATGTAACTGCCAGCACTGTAACTTTGCCAGTGTAGACATGCCCTGAGTTGGAGCAGGTAGACAATGGAGGCTGCTTGACTCAGGTCAGAGCAAAAGATCATTTCAGCAAACTGGAAGAAACTATAAAGGAGGGGAAGTGACATCATCACTTGGTCTCACTCCCCCCACAATCCAACACCTGGAAACACGTCTGGAGGACAAAGTTTGAACTGGGGAGGGGGTCCCAGGTTGAAGGGGAGTCTCAGCCGGTGTATGGAGGAGCTGTGACCTGCTTGTATTGTCTATCAGCGCGAGACATGGCTTGATTCAAATCCTGTCTAGTTTAAAGAACTCAGTTGCAATTTTACTTTTATTTCTCAGGTAACCAAGTTTGATCTCTACACTCACTACTTATCATCACTTGAAATCCATCGTTCTGTCTGGGAAATCTGCTCAGGTTGCCAAGGCAGGTGCATGTCCACTTTCCTTTGTAGAAGTGGTGGATTGGTGTAACGGGGTGGGCACCCACCTCTCGCATGGGCCCCCTTCCGATTGGGCGTGTCTGCATTCTTTAGGTCTGGAGACCCCTTTTGGTGGTTCTCAGGCGGGTTTTCAGAGACTCAGCCCTCCAGCCGAGTCACACTGTCTGTACATCAGCCATCACAAAACCCTTCCCGGGTACACAGTCCACAGAGCTTCTCTCTGTAACCCTCCTTGGGCTAGAGTCTTTAAGTAGTCCAGCCCTGGTTCCTCCCTGGAGACACTATCTTCCTGTAGCCCTCCCCAGACTCAATCCTTACTCAGTCCCTAGCAGCCAGCCAGGAGCCTCTTACTCCCCTGGTCCCTGCCAGCAGACTTAGCTGCCCATAGTCCTGCTGCTCTTCCAGGCAGCTAGGCCTGCAGTCTGTCCTTCTCCTACTTCATGCAGCAACTAACTACTGCTCTGGTCTGCAGCGCCTTTTATATGGCCCTCCTGGGCCCTGATTGGCTGCTTCCCTTGCAGCCACTCTAGCCTGCTTGGAGGACCTCTCCACTGCTCCTTTCCTGGGATGGGTGGGACAGAAGCCTGAAGTTTGTAGCTGCCAGAGGTCTGTAGCGTGTTACAGCATCACCGTGTGAGAGGGAGGCCGGGTTGGTGAGCCAGAGGGCTCGGTGGTACCCCAGTTCCAGGTTGCACCCCAGGGAACCCATCACAGTGGCTGGGAGTCCGGACTCCTGGGTTCTATCCCCAGCTACGGGATGGGAATGGGGTCTAGTGGGTTGAAACAATGGGGCTGGGAGTCAGGACTGCTGGGTTCTATTCTTGGTTCTGCCCCATTGCCCATGGGGGATGGGGACCCTCGTCTCGCTCCGAGGGCTGAGCGGCTCGTCAGAGGCTTTGAGATCCCAGCTGGCCAGTGCTAGAACAGGACCAAGCCTCATCCCCTCACCAGGGTCTCTCACAGCGCGGCTGTCGTGGTCCTTCTAGCTCTGACCCAGCAGCCCCTTTGCCCTGTGGCGGGGGAGTCTCTGGGGCTGGGAAGGGTTAAAAGGAACAGGCAACACCACACACACACCCCGTTGTAACCAGCGCTGGGGCTGAGCTTTCGCAATGTCCAGAGAAAGGGGAAGTTTCTCTGCAGCAGCCAGACGACAAAGCGAAAGGCTCCCACAGAAAAATGGTGCGTGGCGCCAGAACCCCAGAGCCCTGACTCTCAGCCCCCTGCTCTAACCACTAGACCCCACGCCCCTCCCCCAGCTGGGGATAAAAACCAGAAGTCCAGATTCTCACTCACTGTAACCACTAGATCTTATTGCTACCAAACCAGCGAGTACGTTGCCTTTAAATGCCAGGAAAAAACTGTCTCAGTTCCCTTTCCTCCCCTGAGCCACCAGCCACTCACAGCGCCTGGGACTATTGCCACAGATGTAGTTGAATAGGATTACTCGTTACCTGCCCCCAACCTCCCTGCTCTCCCGTTAGTGTCAGCGGTGGGATCAGACCGGAGTCCCAGCCGCTCACCCAGGCCCAGGGCCCAGGTAAGAGCCGCTTTTCCTTGTTTTGGGTAAAAAAAAAAGAGTTGGGGAGAATGATTCTTCGCATCTCTAAATCACTGAAAGGAAATTAAACGGTGAGAGTTTCTTATGGGAGGGGCCCCAGCTGAGATCAGGGCCCCGTCGTGCCAGGCGCTGCCCAGACACAGCGAGAGACAGTCCCTGCCCCAAAGAAATTACAATTAAAAGAGACAATAGGTGGGAGAGAAAACTGAGGCACAGAGAGAAGCAGTGACTGGCCAGCTATTGACAGATCTAGGAGTAGAACCTGGGGCTCTGTGTCCCACTGACGTGCTCTAGCCACTGGGCCACACTGTCACAGGGGGTAGCATTGAAAATACACTGGGGGCTTCCCAAACACGGCGTGAGAGCCAGTCTCCACCCGACGAGCTCACGGTGTAAAATATGGGGACAGAACACGGCAGGGCAACATTACCCGGTGCTGTTAAAACAGCTGCCGTGCCCTACCCCAGAGCAGGCTGCATTTCACTGTTGGTTGAAAAGATCAACAACTGGGCAGGCTGTGAAGGTTTCTGAGATCATATGGGGGAGACCACGCTAGACTGATCCACGGTTCAGAGAGAGAGCAGGGTGTTTGGGGTAGACTTGGGGGCTGGGAGCCAGGACTCCTGGGTTCTATCTCAGCTCTGCAAAAAGAAATGTATTTTCAGACACACCTGGGCCCTCAGACCCTTGCTGGCCAGTTGTACCATGACCCAGAGAGACCGTTCTCAGAGCGGTCGGGTAACATCGGACACTGGCTCTACCCAGGCTGTGGTCACAGAAACACACAGAGACGGGTTCCCAATAAACAATCCAGTTATCCGAGAGGAAGCGCTGGGGGGTGCGGAGCTGCAGGATGGGCTAGGGGGGCTCAGCAGGGGGCTCTCCCCTCGCAGTCAGGGCTGATCTCTGCTTCTGGGGCTTTGCTGTTCCCAGCTGAGACACTGAACCCCGACCTGCCCCCTTGTGCCTGTGATACCCTTCCCCCAGCTGGCTCTCTCCCAAGGGGTCAGAATGTCCCTTGGGGTCCCTGTCACACCCCAAAGCAGTTTGTTCCCTTCCACCTCCCTTATACTCCCTGAAAATGTCAGCTCCACATAGGAAGCGTCCTCCAGTCCTGCCCTGAAACTGCCCTCTACATTGCTGTGAGCTGCCAAACAGCCACATGCCCCTCCCCAGAAGTGGCTGCATTTCAATCCTGAGGCTGTAAGCCCAGCACACATGGCCCTCTAGGCACACGGGGATAGAAATGCAACCAATCATTGCTCCGTCAGGCCCCTCTCGGAGCTTTACTCCATTCTGGTTAGGAAATTCTTTTAAGAAGGGCCCTAGGTGTAAAATACCCGGTCGGGCAGCCGATCCCGCGGCCGGACGCCATCGCCCGGCGCAGACGAGCCGTCCCCCAGAAATGCTGCAGGGGAATCATTCCCGGCCCCTTTCCCCTCCCAGGCCGGCTGAGCGCTCTGTCCTGGACGGAGATGGCCTTGGTGCTGGTCGCTGCCTGTTCCCTTCTGAGCGGTGAGTCATTCACACAGACGCGCCGCGCTGCTGCCAGGGGGCCGGTGGGGAGCGTTTCCCCAGCCCTGGGAGTGCGTCTACACTGCCGGGAGGGTGCTGGGAACCGGATCCATCGCAGGGAAGTCCCAGCCACTCGCCCCAGCGGCTCCAGGTCAAGCCTAGGGGGCGTCTGGCCTTGAACCTGAGCCGGAGCGGCCGGGTCCTCGCTGCTGGCTTCACCCCGGTGGAGAACACGCCGGGTTCTCCTGGCAGAGTCGGCCTGGTCTAGCCCCGGCTACCCTGGGCTGAGCCGCAAGGGCCTCGGCCGCTCTCGTCCCCCGGGCTGCCGTTTTCCCTACGCCACAGCCTGCCTCTGGGCTTCTGGCTGCCCCGGCGAGTCGGGGCGTCTCCTGGGCCGGCCTGGAGAGCTCTGCTCCCTGCCCTACCCGTCCGCCCGGCTCCGGCCCGGGCCGCCCGGCTGGCCCCTGCCCACGTCCGCACCTGGCTCCTTAATCATGGGAAGTGCCTTAACTATGGGTGCCAACCCTCCCGGATTGTCCTGGAGTATCCAGGAATGAACGATTATTCTGCAGTCAGGTCCTCTGGGGGGGCGGGGGGCTGAACTGAGAGGGGATGAGGGGGGGTGCTGTGGGGTGATGTGGGGGGCTGAATTGAGGGGGGATGGGGAGGTGAACTGAGGGGGGCTGGACTGAAGGTGGTGGCCAGAGCAGGTGAACTGAGCAGAGACTTAGGGGGACTGAAGTGGGTTGCAGAATATGGACTGGACTGAAGGGGGGCTGGGCAGATGTGGGGGAGGGGGTCGGCCTGGACTGATGGGAGAACTCGGGGGGACAGGAGTGATTCGGGGGCTGGGGTGATTAATTGCTGGACAGGCTGATGTCAGGGTGAGGCATCTCCAACCCCCCTTCCCCAATTCACAGGGGGGCTCTGGCCAGGCTCACTGTCACCCCCACTCCAGGAGAGGGTGGGGGGCTCAGACAGCCCCACAACACAACATCCCCCATTGTGTTTTAAAGCCCCTGGTTAGGGGGGCTCAGCTCATGATGCCTCCGCCGGTGGGATCTCTGCGGCAGCCCAGTCTGCATGGCAGGTTCCCCAACTCGCTGGGGCCGGGCGCGGGTCTGATCCCCGATTCCTGTCCCCGGCAGGTGCCTACGCCCAGACGTGGGGCGTGACACTCGCACCCGGGCCCCTGGCTGGCTGGGCCGGCTCCTGCGTGACCATCCCCTGCTCCTTCACCTACCCCGCAGGGTGGATGGTCAGGGCCGTGAGCTGGACACGGGACGGGGATCAAACCGTGTATCACTCGGACGAGGCTCGTGTCCACGCTGCCTTCAAGGGGCGCGCCCGCTATCTGGGGGACCTGCAGCACAACTGCTCCTTGCGGCTGGCGGGGCTGAGCCCCAGTGACCAGGGCACCTACCGCTTCCGGTTCGAAGCAGAGCGCAATGGCAGGAGTGATGGATGGATGGGTCAGCCAGGACAGCAGCTCAATGTCTCCGGTAACCAAGTTCTGTTCATCAGACCCAGGTCTCTCTCTCTCTCTCCCTCTCACACACACACACACCATTTCTGCCTTGCTCTCAAATCCAAGTGGTTAGAGCTGGGAGCCAGGACTCCTGGCTTCTCTCCCCAGCTCTAAGGGAAGGGGGAGAGTGGCTAGAGCAGGGGGGACTTGTGGGTCACACTCCCAGGTTGTGTGGTGAGACCCGAGTCCCCTTCACTCTGTCCAGCCCTTGGCCTGTGCTGAAGAGCCGCTGAGACTGACCCTGCAGCCAGCGGAAGGCAGCAGGCGTGAGGGGCTCTCAGCTGGAGCCCGATAGTGGGACTGGGACCCTGCAGAATCCCCCGCCAGAACAGCGGGAGCGGGTAAAATGTGCTTTGTGGGGGGTGGTTTGGGTGGGCAGAAAAACAGACTGCGGTAAGTGGCGGAAAACACTAAATCTCCTAAATGTACCAAGAGTCGCCTATTGGGGAAATTGCTCAATATTTTGTTTGAGCTTCTCTCTCCTCTCTGTGTTTATCTCCCTCGCTCCAGATCTGGGGTAATTCCCCGGCCCAAGTCAGGTCAGAGACGGGTTCTGTGCTAACAGGAGTTACAGTGTGTTTGTACCTGGTTCAAGCAAGATTTGTTCTCTTCTTTTAGTGCTAAAAGTTGAGTCTGAATTCCGTTGGCAGAGATCATCTCTTCCCCCACCGGTTTCTGTCTGGTGCTTGGGTGGTTTTTAGCTGCATGGGGGAGACTGGCCATCAGGAAGTTTAGACTTGAAATTAGACGAAGGTTTCTAACTATCAGAGGAGTGAAGTTCTGGAACAGCCTTCCAAGGGAAGCAGTGGGGACAAAAGACCTAACTGGCTTCAAGATTAAGCTTGATATGTTTGTGGAGGGGATGGTTTGGTGGGATAACATGATCTTGGCAATTAATTGACCTTTGACTATCAGTGGTAATAGGCCCAATAGCCGGTAATGGGATTTTAGGAGTTACGACAGAGAATTTTTTCCTGGGTGTCTGGCTGGTGAGTCTTGCCCACATGCTCAGGGTTCAGCTGGTCGCCATATTTGGGGTTGGGAAGGAATTTTCCTCCAGGGTAGATTGGCAGAGGCCCTGGGGGGTTTTCGCCTTCCTCTGCAGCATGGGGCCCGGGTCACTTGCTGGAGGATTCTCTGCATCTGTCTTTAAACCATGATTTGAGGACTTCAATAGCTCAGACATAGGTGAGAGGATTATTCCAGGAGTCGGTGGGTGCATAGGTGCTGACTCCGTGAGTGCTCCGGGGCTGGAGCACCCACGGGGAAAAATTGGTGGGTGCTCAGCACCCACCGGCAGCTCCCCGCCAGCCCCGGGGCCCGCGCCCAGCTCACCTCACCACTGGGCGATATTCCGGGGTCCCGCCACCGACACCTGGTGACTTTGCGTCGGGGGCGGGGCCCCGCAACGTCGCCCGGCATCGGTGTCGGGGGCGGGGCCCCACCCCCAACGCCGGGCGACAGCACCCACGGGCACCGATGAAAGTCGGCTCCGGTGGGTGGGTGGCCTGCATTGTGCAGGAGGTCAGACTAGATGATCATAATGGTCCCTTCTGACCTTAAAGTCTATGAGTCTATGAGTTTGTCTCTCTTGAGGGATTAGTGGGAACTAAGGTTTTTGTGGCTGGGACGGGGATGAAAATGCAAAAACCAAAGCCGGACACTTGAATAACAGGAATGGGAGAGAATTAAAAACAGTCCCACTTAGGGCTCTAGTCTGAGGCCCGATATCTGGTGCCCCCCACTGGCGGCTGCGCCCCTCCGGGCAGACCCAGCGCTCCCCGTGTCTCAGGGGAACTTTTGCTGCTCTCCCCCATTGCCACGAGCCCTCATTGCCCCGGCCAGCCGAGCTCCCGGGCTGGGCCGCGCCCGCACCCTGGGGGCTGCTTCCCGATCTGCAGCCAGGCCACGGCCCCTGGGAGCCCTGCCAGCCCCAGGGCCCTGGCAGAGTTCAACGGCTCCTGACCCCTCCTCTCCTCACAGACAATCCGTGCCGGCCCTCCCTGGGGCACCGAATGGAACCGGGACCCTCCCTCACCTGCTTCGTGGGGGCCGCCTGCCCCCAAAGCCCCACCTGGTACGACCGAGATGGCGCACGGCAGAGCCCAGGGCAAACCCCGGGCGGGGCTGGGGCGACCAAGCTGCGAATGTCCCCGTCCCAGCTGGCCCCCGGCGCGGCGCTGAGATGCCAGGCGGGTGGATACAGGGATGAGTGTGACTCTGACCTATCCCAGCCCCTGGGGACAGGTGAGCTCTGCTGCTGGACATGGCATGGTTAGAGCAGGGGGGGCTGGGAGCCAGGACGCCTGGGTTCTATGCCTGACACAGGGAGTGAAGCAGGGACTATGGTTAGAGCGGGGGCGTGGCGAGCTGGCGATCAGGACTCCTGGGTTCTGTCCCTGAGACTGGGAGGGGAGTGGGGTCTAGTGGGTGAATACAGGAGGGGTGGGGGTCAGGACTCCTGGGTTTTATTGCCTAAAAAAACCCTCTTATCTGGCTTTAGCAACTATTCTTGCCCCGTGGGACTGGCCGGGGAGGGACCTGCCCCTTCGTTCAGTCCCGGGGCCCCACTGACGAACTCTCACCCGACTCTCGCCCTCAGTCACCCCCAGCGTGCCCAGGGTCGAGGTTTCGTGGCCGGCCGGGAAGGCAGTGCTGAGGGAAGGCGACGGTTTTACCCTGCGCTGCCAGGCTGCTGCCCTGCGGCCCGTCGCCGGGTACGTCTGGTCCCGCGGGGACGTGTGGCTGACAGAAGCCGGGCAGGATTTACGTGTTGGCCAGGCAGCCGTCTCTGATGCAGGGAGCTACGCGTGCGGGGTCTGGGTCTCCGGCCCCGGCTGGGGGTATCTGAGCCTCTCTGCGAGGGAACCGGTCGAAGTTCAGCGTAAGCAGCGAGGGCGGGTGAGAGAGTCTCCTCCCTCGCAGCCCCCGACACTCCCCACACGGCCTCCTGGAGCAACCCCGCGTGTCCCTGCCTCGTCCTCCCGCTTCGCCCCGCCCACCTCGTCCCCCTGCTTCTCCCCGCCCACCTCGTCCCCCCGCTTCACCCCGCCCACCTCCTCCCCCTGCTTCACCCCGCCCGCCTCGTCTCCCCTGCTTCTCCCTGCCCACCTCGTCCCTCTGCTTCTCCCTGCCCACCTCGTCCCCCCTGCTTCACCTCGCTCACCTCGTCCCCCTGCTTCTCCCCGCCCACCTCGTCCCCCCGCTTCACCCCGCCCACCTCCTCCCCCTGCTTCACCCCGCCCGCCTCGTCTCCCCTGCTTCTCCCTGCCCACCTCGTCCCCCCTGCTTCACCCCGCCCACCTCGTCCCCCTGCTTCTCCCTGCCCACCTCGTCCCCCCGCTTCACCCCACCCGCCTCGTCCCCCCTGCTTCACCCCGCCCACCTCATCCCCCCTGCTTCGCCCCGCCCGCCTCGTCCCCCCTGCTTCACCCCGCCCACCTCATCCCCCCTGCTTCGCCCCACCCGCCTCGTCCCCCCTGCTTCGCCTCGCTCACCTTGTCCCCCTGCTTCGCCCCACCCACCTTGTCCCCCACACTTCGCCCCGCCCACCTCGTCCCCCCTGCTTCACCTCGCTCACCTCGTCCCCCTGCTTCGCCCCACCCACCTCATCCCCCCTGCTTCACCCCGCCCACCTCGTCCCCCTGCTTCACCTCGCTCACCTCGTCCCCCTGCTTCGCCCCACCCACCTCGTCCCCCTGCTTCGCCCCACCCACCTCATCCCCCCTGCTTCGCCCCGCCCACCTCGTCCCCCTGCTTCGCCCCACCCACCTTGTCCCCCCCACTTCGCCCCGCCCACCTCGTCCCCCCTGCTTCGCCCCACCCACCTCGTCCCCCTGCTTCGCCCTGCCCACCTCATCCCCCCTGCTTCGCCCCGCCCACCTCGGCAGTCCTGGCGTCAAATTCCTCCTAATCACCATGTGTGGTCAGCCCAGCGCTGCCGGCTCCGGGCTGGATCCCCCGATCCTCTGCATCACTCCTGTGGCTGGGCCCAGCAGCGACAAATTCAGTTTCTGTTCCCTACACACCTGCCCTGAGCCCCCAGCCTCCCTCCGGGCCACTGCTCATCCCCCCACCTGACCTGGGGCCCCATTCCTGTCTGGGCCAGTCCCTACCCCCCTCCTCCCCGCCCACCTACCTTCAGCCCCCAGACTCTTCTGAGGGACCCCCCTGTTCCTTATCCCCCTGCTACCCTGCCTGTTCTGGTGCCCTTCAGCCACATGGGCCAGGCCCTGCCCCTCACCCCCTGCCCTGAAACCCTTCCCCCCTCTGGGCCAGGTCCCCCCCACTCTGTCTCTGAAAAGTGCCCATTTGCCCCAGAGCCCCTCCCACCCGTGCAAATCTCGTTTGCCTCTTCAGCGACGGTGATCAAGGGAAGGACCCCACAAGCCGGCGGGGCGCAAATAAGCATCTGTTAATCACACGCGGCAGCCGGGCTGAGCTACCCGCCCGCACGGCTGCTTTCTAAAGCGTGAACCCGGTGAGCGCCCCAGAGGCTCACCGCCTATTTAAAGCGACAGCGCCCCAGGACACACAACCCCATTGTTCTCGTCCTTTTCCCGGCTCCTTTCTCCCTCCGTTTCCAGATGCCCCTAAAGACGGGAATGTCACGGCTACACCCGGCGCTGACCGGCACAAAGGGGACCCAGTGATTGTAACCTGCCGTTTCAGCCGCAGTGTCCCCGCCGACGCTGGCAAACCCTGGGGCGGTGGGTTCTGATCCTGCCAGGCTCTGTTCTGTCCAGGTCTGGCCGTGCTGGGCCGGGCTGTCAGTGCCCCACACCGGTGACACCAGCCCCTGTCTTCCCTCAGGCTGTGGCACGTGCCAATGTCTGAGCCCCGGCCTCGTGGCAGGCGTTGTGGTTGCCATCCTGCTCCTCGTCGTCCTCGTTAATGTGGGGGCTTGTTACCTGCTCAGGAGAGGCCGGTGGCAGGCGGGAGCCCAGGGGGCTGCGGAGGGTAAGAGCCGGGCTGAGTGGCTGGGAACAGGGATGGGGCTGGTGCGGGGGGTTGGTGATTTGCGGGGGCTGGTGGAATACAGATGGGGGGATGATGGGAGACACTTGGGAGAATTTGGGGGCTTGGGACCAGTGGTTTGGGGGGAGACACTGTGGGTGATTCGGGGGGGCAGAGGCTGATGGTTTGGGGGGCTGGTGAGAAACACTTGCGGGAATATAATGGGGGGGGGATAGCTCAGTGGTTTGAGCATTGGCCTGCTAAACCCAGGGTGGTGAGTTCAATCCTGCAGGGGGCCATTTAGGGATCTGGGGCAAAAAAATCTGTCAGGGGACAGTACTTGGTCCTGCTAGTGAAGGCAGGGGACTGGACTCGATGACCTTTCAAGGTCCTTCCAGTTCTAGGAGATAGGCATATCTCCATTTATTTTATAATGTGGAGGCTGGTGGTTTGGGAGGCTGGTAGGAGATACTTGGGGGAACACAGGGTTGGGGGGCTGCTGAGACACATGGTGTGATTTGTGGGGGGGCTGGTGGGCGACGGGGAAATACAGGAGGTGGAGGATGGTGGTTTGGGATGGTTGAAGGGAGACACTAGGGGAATGCAGGGGTGTAGCCAATGATTTGAGTTTATTTTTCATTTATTGTGTGCCGCTATGATTCATTAACATACAATCACCGTCTGTTCGATAGAGGTGAGCTGTCGGGCTATAGAGGTCTAAGACTGATCAGTATTTAGAAGGAATAACCATGTATTAGAGCAGTGGTTCTCAGACTTCATTGCACTGCGACCCCCTTCTGACAGCAGACTTACTACGTGACCCCAGGAGGGGGCAGAGCCCGAAACCCGTCGCCCTGGGTGGGGTGGAGAGGGGGCCACAGTCTGAGCCCTGCCGTTCCAACTGGGGCTGGAGCTAGGGCTGGATCAATTCATGGAGGTTAAGTCCATCAATGGTGTCCCTAGCCTCTGTTTGTCAGAGGGGGGTGATGGGTGGCAGGAGAGAGATCACTTGATCATTACCTGTTAGGTCCACTCACTCCGGGTCACCTGGCACTGGCCACTGTCGGTGGACAGGATACTGGGCTGGATGGACCTTTGGTCTGACACAGTACGGCCTTTCTTATGTTCCTATGTTCAGCCCTGAGTCCCAGCAAGTCTAATGCTGGCCCTGGCCACCCCATTAAAATCGGGTCGCGACCCACTTTGGGGTCCCGACCCACAGTATGAGAACCGCTGTATTAGAGAGCGAAGGCAGGAAGGCTGAAACACAAGGCCTGTAGGGTGAGGCCTGCAAGATTTTATTTTGGGCCTCGGAGCTAAGAGACAGACGGGAGTGAGCGAAGGAAAACCCGATGCCCTGAGATGCTGGGAAAAGAGGCACCCAGGGGCAACATCACAAACAATCAGCCCGAAGATTAACTTGAACTCACAGTAATGCTGTAGCAGCACGTCTGGCTCCAACGTGTGTCTGCACCACAGGCTACGGGTTGTGCGTCAGCGCTAATGAGAACAAAGAGAATCTACACAACCTAGAGCGAGGGGCCCTACCAAATTCACAGTCCATTTTGGTCAATTTCCCGGCCATAGGATTGTAAAAATAGTAAATTTCAGGATTTCCACTATTCATATCTGAAATTTCACGGTGTTGTAATTGTAGGATCCTCACCCAAAGAGGCGTTGTGGGGGGGTCACAAGGTTATTGTAGCGGGGGGGGGGGTTTGCGGTACTGCTACCCTTACTTCTGCGCGGCTGCCGGCAGAGCTGGGCCCTCAGTCAGCAGCCGCCGCTCTCCGGCCGCCCAGCTCTGAAGGCAGCCGCGCAGAAGTAGGGGTGGCAATACCGCAACTGCCCCCCTAAAATAACCTTGTGACCCCCCCCCTGCAACTCCCTTTTGGGTCAGGACCCCCACTTTGAGAAACGCTGGTTTCCATACGAAAGCTGTATCGTCCAGGGCAAACGCACGCAAAAGACCAGATTTCACAGGGGGAGACCAGATTTCAAGGTCCGTGATGCATTTTTCATGGCCATGAATTTGGTAGGGCCCCACCTATAGTAACTGGGGGACCTTAAGTGTCATGGGGACACGGACCCATAAGGGAAAAGTGGGGGGACACTTTCAGGTACATGCACAGAAGGTCACTATAGGCAGACTCGCATTATATGGGTGACCCACGAAAGCTTATGCATATTCAGGGGGCTGGTGGTGTGGGGGGCTTGTCAGAGACATTTGGGGGAATCAGGGAGCAGGGGGTGCTGGTGGTTTAGGGGGGCTGGTGGGAGACACTCGGGGGATTCAGGGGGCTGGTGATGTGAGGGTCTTGTCAGAGACATTTGGGGGAAGTCAGGGAGCAGGGGGACCGGTGGTTTAGGGGGAGATACTTGGGGGGGATTCAGGGGGCTGGTGGTTTGGGGGGACCCAGATCTGATAATACAAACTATTCTCCCTTTCCCACGAGGTGCTGAGCTTTCCCGCAGGCCAAAGAAGGAGTCACCCTATGCGGTGAGTGCGGGGTCTGTTACCCTTCCCCCCCCTCCGGGACTCTGCTGCCCCCTGCTGTCTGGGGCGTCTGCGGCTGCAGCCTCCCCATCCCCCGCAGTGCAAATCCCTGCCCCCTGCTGGGTGAAACCAGCGCTGCCCGAGTGTGTGTCTCAGACCCTGTCCTGCTACCGGCTCAGGGGAGATTCCCCCAGCCACAGAGTGTCTGGTCCTGGCAGCACCCACCCCGCTGGCCCTGGGGCCCGTTGAGTGTGGATCTCACTGGCTCTCTGTTTGGGCCTACAGGAACTCCAAGGACGATCCCTGGATATTTACAGCCAGTTGGACTCTCCCCAAGCTGGTTCCCACTGAGCTCCGCTGAAACCCCGACCAGCCAGGGACCCCTCTGCACGGCCGGGACCTTAAACACAAAGAGAAGCCGTCGCTCAGTGGGGCCAGATCCCAGCAGGGTCCACAAGCGCCGACGTTCCATTGTGCTGGGGGGTGCTTGACCCCTGGCTCTGCCCCAGGCCCCACCCCCACTCCACCCTTTCCCTCAAGGCCACACCCCTGCCCTGCCCCCACCACACCTCTTCCCATCCCCGAGCGCGCCGCGTCCTCGCTCCTCTCCTCTTCCCCCAGCCGCCTGCACCACGGAGCAGCTGATTGCGGCGGGCGGGAGGTGCGAGGTGGGAGGGGGAAACACTGATGGAGGGTTGACGGTGGGTTTTCAGCATCCACCGTTATTTCCCAGTGGGTGCTCCAGCCCCAGACCACCCACGGAGTCGGCGCCTATGCTGGGGTCAAATGGCCGTGGCTCCATTGGAATGAATGAGGCCAGATCCCCAGCTGGGGTGACTCAATTGGGAATAAATAGCTCCGAAATGCAGGGACTGGGTAATTCTTTTTCCTATATCAACTTTATAGAAAACAGTGGAAATACCTAGACAAAAACTTCGGTGAACTTGGAGTTAAAGGTGAGACGTGATCAGCAATTCCCAGGGGCAAAGGAGAGGAGAACAAGGGAGATTTCAAATCCCGAAGAGGAGACAGGCAAGAAATTCCAGGGTCAAGTCAAAGTTAGGGGAAGCCGGCATTGGACAGCAGCAATTCCCAGCCCTAAGCGGGGTCTGGGCTGCAGCCGGCACGTCATGCTAGAAACGCTCCTCATCCAGGATTTCTGCTCCTGAGCGGGCTCAGGGGATCCCTGGCTGTTCCAGGACATTGGCTGATGGAGGCGGGAAGGGCTGGGCCGGGAGGTGGAGACCAGGCCGGGAGAGGGGCCGATAGAACCAGGGACAGCGCTGGGAGAGGGGCTCAGATTTGCCTTTGAAACGATGTGACCCCAAACTCTTCCTTCGACACCTCGCTCCCCTGAGCACATGGGCTCCATTGACAACAAAGTGTTTTTCTTTCTGGCCACTTTTCAGCTCGCGATTTCCCAGGGGCGGGAGAGGGGGACAGGCCGCCAGGGGGAAACCCAACCCCTAGGGGTCAGCGCTGTCCTGGGACCAGCCTGCAGCCCCCCAGTGCTAAGGGACCCACAGCCCAGGCCAGGCGGAGCCTCGCTGTCATTCTGTCTGTGCCCACGTGGGGGGGACGTGGACGAGGGGCCAGAGAAGGACCCCTCTGTGTGGAACGGGGCTGAGGTTACAGGTAGGATGGTATATTTCCCCCCACCCCCGTGCCCAGGGCACGATCGCCCCCTATCGTCTGTGCCCCAGGCTGATCGCAGGTCTGGGCTGAGATCCTGAGCAATTAGTGACCTGGCTAGTCCCCTGTGCCACAGCGCCCCCTAGTGCCATGCTGGGGAATTGGGGCCAGTCCTGCCTGCCAGGGGAGAGCCTCCACCCTGCCCCTTGTAGCACAGCGCCCCCTAGTGCCATGCTGAGGCATCGGGGCCAGCCTTGACTGCGAGGGGAGAGCCTCCATCCTGCTTGTCTCCCATCCACGCCCGGATCGTGCCCGCCCCGGCTTAGCCAGAGAAAGGAAAGTGAAAGGACTCAGACCCTGCTAAACACCCCCCTGCACGTGCAGCGAATGGGGGAAGTTTGGACCCGCCCTTTGAAGCGCTCTGGGGCCCGCCCCCTCTGAGCTCACCCCCAGAGGGACCCACAGAAATCTCACCCCTGCCCCGCCCAGTGCCACTTCCCCTTTCGCCCTTGAAAGCCACCAGACTGATCGCTCAGCTCCCCCCTGGCCAGATGGGCTGCCGGAGCTGCGGCTGCAGGACGCGCTATAAGGTAATTGCACCTTCTCCGGCCGGCGGGAGTGGGGGCTAGTGGTTAGAGCAGGGGGCTGGGAGCCAGGACTCCTGGGTTCTTTTCCCTGCTCTGTGCAGCCCCGTTGTGCCAAGTGCCACCCAGATACACTGAGTGACGGATCCTGCCCTCTTGTGCTCCCAGGCTAACACAGCCCCTTGGGGTTCACCGGGGCAGGGAACCGTGGGGCTCAGGAGAAACAATCAAGTAAGGGGCAGCGCAGTTCATAGCGGGTGTTGGCAGAGCTCCCATCATCCCCCACAGCTCCGTGTGTGTCCCCCCATCCCACCCCCTCTAGGTCAGGGACTCCCTGAAACCTCTTTCCCCTAACAGGAGCTCTCTGTGCCCCCCATTTCCCCTCTGCACCCGGGACCCCCAATCTAATCCCTAGACCAGAGGTCCTCTGGGCCCCCTATTCCCATCAATTTCAGAGCCAGCTGGAGCTGTGGCTGCTCTGTCCAGATGTGGGCAGCTCTGTGTGTCCCCCATTTCCCCCCATCTGGTTGGTCAATTGCCCCCCACCCCCAATCAATGAGTCTCTCCTCCTGGGGGCCACGAACTTTCCCTGGCACTTTGGGGGTCGTGCTGCAGGGGGCGGGGCGGAGGCGTTAGGGGGCGCTGGGCTGCAGGGGGCGGGGTGGAGGCGTTAGGGGGGCACTGGGCTGTAGGGGGAGGGGTGGAGGCTCCGGGGGGCACTGGGGTTAGGGGGCGGGGCAGGGACAGTCAATGCCGGTTCTCACACCCTGAGGCCGCTCTCCCAGATCCTCCCCCTCACCTTGGTTTGCTCAAAGCCCAGAGGAAGCGGCAGCGACTCGGTGACAAAAATACCCCGGCTAAGGCCCAGCCAGTGACCCTCGACGCGGGGGAAACAGCTGCTCTGGTGCCCGGCGCTGCTGGGAAGCGGGGGAGGGGCGTTCTCAGGGCTCTTCATCCCCCGTCCCCGAAGTGGGGGATCACACGCGAGGAGCAGCCGGGGCTTTGACTCTGGGCTGCGCCGTGCCCGGCCTGCAGCGATGCACACAGCCTGACAGCAGTCTAGGTTCCTGCTGCACATCTGGGGAAACTGAGGCATGGGGGGGGGCAGTGAATCAAAGAACCTCATACCCAAGTGGGCTCAGAGTTCTGGGCTCTTCTGCTGCTCTAACCACTTGACTCTGCTGCCCACCCAGAGCCAGGGATTGAACCCAGGAGTTCTGGCTCCCAGCCCCCACCCCCGAACCGATTAGAGGCATCCGGGCTGAGCTCCCGGGAGGGGAGGGTGGGATGTACCAAGACCTGTAATAACAGAACCCTGCCCAGCGGGGTGTATAACGGGTGCTCTGCATTTAGCTGCCTCCCCTATGTAAATGGGCCGCCCTTTGCACCACACCATGCGGGACAAACCCATCCGGCAGCTAGTGAGTTAGCACAGGAGGGGCTAGCAGCCAGGATGCCTGGGTTCTCTCCCAGCCCTGGCAGGGGAGTGGGGTCTAGTGGTTAGAGCGGGTAGCGGGTTTCCTGCAGTCTAGCTGGTCTCTCTCTGCTCCAGGTGGCTGAGGTTGCTCTGGGTCATCGCAGGAACCGACCAGTCCTTCGCTCTTTCCTCTGCTCCCCGGCGCCGCGGCTGCCCAGGGCTCACCATGAGGCGTCTTGTCTGGCTGCTGTTCCTCCCGGGTAAGGCCCCTTCTGAAGGTCTGGCTGCTTCAGACCCACAGAGCCCTGGGGGCAGGGGAGAAGGGAGGGGATACCCGGCCGAGGGGTCACAAGCTCAGAGGGAGGTTTTCCTCTGTCAGATTTACTCCACTTGCATCACACTAATGTGATCTAGGGATTGGTGGTGGGTGGTGGGCTGGGAATCAGGACTCCTGGGTTCTCTCCCCAGCTCTGGGAGGGGAGTGGGGTCTAGTGGTTTAGAGCAGGGGGGGCTGGGAATAAGGACTCTTGGGTTCTTGCCGATGGGGAAATTGAGGCACAGAGCCACACCATGAACTGAACAGTTAGCGCTGGGAATCAGACCATGATCTGAACCCCAGGTCAGCACCGGAAGCGTCCGGCCAGCCTGCCCCTCGCTGCCATCTCTGTCACTCTGCTGCTTCCAGGCTTCCTGTGTTCCTGTGGCCCTGGCCAGCAGCCCGTCGAGGTCCCCAAGTCCCTGATCGCTTGGACGGGGGCCTGTCTGTCCATCCCGTGCCGCTATGAATCCTGCCTCCTGACCCCCAAAAGGACAAACCAACTGACCATCGACTCCCTGGTCTGGTACCTGAACCCTGTGTATGACCCTGAGAAGAAAGATTTCAGTGGCACCGTCCTCTATAAACACAAGGCCTCCAGCAGCCCGGACTTCGCAGGGCGCGTGAGGTTCCTGGGGGACCTGGAGACAGATTGCAGCCTGCAGCTGTCTGAGCTGCGGGCCAGCGAGAACGGCTCGTACGGGCTGAGACTGGTCACCTCGAACCCCAGGAATAAGCAAGAGAAGAAGAAGTGGATGACTGAGATCAGTGTAAACGTGATGGGTAAGAGGGAAAGTCCTTGTAGGAACAGACTGAAGACATATAGCTCCCGCTCTAACCACTAGACCCCACTCCCCTCCCAGAGCTGGGGAGAGAACCCAGGCGTCCTGGCTCCCAGCCCTCCCCCCGCCACTAGACCCCATGCTGTTACCAGCCATTATTGGGGACACAGCTCAGTGCGCCTGGGATGACATCCAGGCCGGCTGTTCCTAGTTTCTCCACCTCTGTCCCATCCATTTAATGAGGTAACGACTCTCGCTATAGTCTGGGGCTACAGCCAGCCTTGAACTCCCCGCCTGCATCAGAACAGCTCCGACCTCTGCCAGTCGAGCTAAAGCAGATGGGTCCTTACCTAGCGGAAGCAGTAGGTTGTTATCCTCCATGCTGCTCAGCAGAGCCTCTAGCAAAACGGAACAACGGTTTGGGTGGAAAACTTCAAAGCTGTTTCTGTTTTATGGTGTTTTTCCACATTTCTCCTGAAATATTTTACCCACAAACTTTGAATTTCATTTTTACACTTGCTTTTTGTTCCCTTTTCACCCAGAGCGCAGCACAAGGAAGGATGTCGGGGGCTGCGTTTTGTTATTGCATGTTTTCTCTTTTACCCCAGGGGAAATCATTTCAGCTGTCTGTGCCTCAGTTTCCCCTCCTGAAAATCAGGGAGAATAACCCTTTGCCTATTTCCACTGTGGTCTCTTTGGGGCAGGGACTGTCTCTTGCTGTGTCTGGGCAGCGCCTGTCACAACAGCCCGGATCTCACCTGGGGCAGGGACTCTACCATAATGTACCAAATGCAGTAGGAAGAGAGTCTGAGACATGTGTCCTTGTATCCAAGGCCTGGTAGGAGGCAGGACCTGCTCACAGAGTCTGGCGAGAACAGGGCTGATCTTGCAGAAATACACATTGCTAAGACGTGCTGGGCACAGAGCACTCGCGCAAACACAGCCCGATATCAAGTGGTACCAAGGAAGGTACAAAAACGTTCCCCCAGGATAACGGGAACACACTGACCCCTCCTAACAGCTAAGATCAGGCTGACAGTCCGTAACTTGTTTATAGCAGGGTAGAAAGATGTACCCAAGGCTTTGGCTACACTAAGCACCTTTCAGCGACACAGCCCTGCTGCTAAAAAGCACAGTGTAGCCGCTGCTTGTCTCCTGTCGACAAAAAAATTCCACCCCCACTGAGCGGCAGCAGCGTTGTCGGCGGGATAGCACTCCTGCGGACAAAGCACTGTTCACACCAGCACTTTTCGTCAGTAAAACTTTTGTCGTTCGGTGTGTGTGTGTTTTTTAACACCCCTGAACAGCAAAACTTTTGCCGACAAAGTTCCAGTGTAGACACAGCCTCAGAGGGAGAATCTCTGGCCAGCCGAGGGGGGAGTGGAAAGTCCCGCTATGGACTGAGCTGTGTCCATTGTCATGGACATCCATGTTTTAGTATTCTCGTAGAGTCTGCCAGGTGCTACTACCGGGCTTCGTTGACAATAAACCTGGTCCAGTGCCTTTGTCCCTTAACGGATCTTGTGGTCATTGGGAGGTTCGCTCGAAGCCTGCTGTGCCGGTTGTCTGTGCAGAGCTGGGGCAGCACACAGAGAGAACACACACACACAGCCGAAAATCTAATAACACCTAATAATAAAGTTTTCTCATTAATAACTTTCCCCTTTGTCCCCCGACACAGATTCACCTCCAGCTCCTCAAATCCAAGCACCCAGCGAGCTCAGGGAGTCAACCCCGGCCAAGGTGGTTTGCTCCGTAGACTATCACTGCCCCGACTACCCCATAACCCTGACGTGGATCGGTTTGGAGCATAGGACCCCTGAGTCCACCATGAGGACGGGGAGTGGAAGGACTGAGAACACACTGACTTTCACGCCCACCTGGCAGGACCATGGGACAAATGTAACCTGCCGGCTCAGCTCCCCGGCTGGGACACCGAGCTCCGAGAGCAGCCTGGTGCTGGACGTGAAGTGTGAGTGAGGGGATTTGAACTGGGCGCCCCTGGGTCTGACAGCACCAGCCCCACCAGCAGCTCTGGCGCTGACCCATAAAGCGCTATACGGGCTGCAGTCCCTCGGGGGCACCGGGGAGGTGGATTAGGGTCCAGGTGGGTGGAAGCAGATTGGCCAATGGGGCGGGAGCTGGCAGTATTTTGAAGGAAGTGTGGGCCCACTGGGCAGGGATGGGCACGAGGCTCAGAGCCAGCGCCCCCTAGAGGGGAAGGCCCAATGCCCCATTCCCTGCCCCCTGAGCCAGCCAGTCCCCTGCCCTGGATGGGAGCTGGCGCCCCCTAGAGGGGAAGGCCCAATGCCCCATTCCCTGCCCCGTGTCAGGACAGGGTCCATATCTCAGCTGTTCACCCGCGTGTTGGTTTGTTCCAGATGCCCCAAAGCTAGTCCAGTTGAAAGCGACTCCCGGACCGACCATCCGAGAGGGGGACAGACTCGTGCTGACGTGCACGACCCAGGGCAGCAACCCCCCCGTCTCCACGTACACCTGGTATAAGGACACTCAGTGGCTGAACCAGGGGCAGGAACTGGAGTTTGAAGCCAAGGGGGACGAGCATTCCGGCTCCTATTTCTGTGAAGCCGACAATGAAATAACCCGGGTCCGATCCCCAGTGCTGCGGATAGACGTCCAGTGTGAGTGTGGGGGCTGGGGCCAGACGGGAAGGCAGGGTCTGTGGAACTGCCCGAGACTAGATACCTCTGCTGAGCACAAGGAGGGAGACTAGGAGAGGGTGTTATTGGGCTTCCCTAGACACTTGTGATGTGGACATCAGAGGCGGTGAAATAAGCAGGGCTTGTGGCATCAGAAAAGACAGGAACTGAAGTTAAAGGGGAATCTCCATTAGTTCTTAGCAGGACATGGCCTCTGACACACAGCATGGCAGTGCTGGTTCCAGCCAGCAGAAGGCAATCTGCCTAGTCTCTCTCTCTCTCTCTCTCTCTCTCCCACACACACACACGCACGCACACACACAGAGGCGATCATGACCTGTTCCCTCCAGCAGGGGGAGTGCTTACATGCGAAGAGCGGGATTCAACCCCTCCAGCAGGGGGCAGCAGGGAGACGTGTATACACACACACACACACACACACACACACACACAGACACACACACACACACGGACGGGAGAAAAAGACAAACCAACTGCAAACACTGGAACCATTTATTTTATTTAACTCAGGGGCAAAAAGGAGAAAAATGTAAAATTTGTCATTTCAAAAAAGTGACATTCCCCCGCCCCCCGGTCCCAAATCGGCCCATTTTGTAGCAGAAGCGACTTGTCTGTTTCAAACGTTTGAAAATTTTTTCAACCCTTCACCTCTCGGGAGAGCCAGGGAGCGTCTTGCGCCTGAATGAATGCGGCGGGTCACGCTTGGCCCATGGCATGTGCAGAAAACAGCGTGTGATGCAAGAGGAACATTCGCTTTTGGGGTGAAATGTCCTGGATTTTGCTAAAAAACCCACAGACCAAAAAACACTCGCCCTTCCCCCTCTTTTGGAGGTTTTGCCACAGACAGAGGATTCCTTTCACTGGACAATTGGTTTGGTTTTGTGGGGTGGTTTTGTGACACTTTGAAAAAATGAACATATTTTAAGGTTTGTTTCGGGTTGTTGTTTTTTACACAAAAATCCCCCAAATATATCCAGGGTTTGGAACTTTCCCTGAGACCGTGTGACGGGATCCGCTCACCAGGGCGGCGCCTCCTGCTGGCCGTCTGGGGGATTAGCCCCCTCCTGGTGGTGTGTCGCCCGCCATCGTCACCACCTGCAGACCCGCTGTGACTCTTTCATCTCTGTCTCCGCTGCTTGAGTTCCCTGGGCCACTCCCCCGCGGCCCCAGCATCTCCTTCGCCCTCGTCTCAGGGCCTCCCAGCCTGCTAGGAACCCGTCCTCTCTCCTTGGGCACCCGGCAGCGACTGACTGCCTCTGCGGCTGCCCCTGCGGCTCCTTTTATGTGAGCCCTCTGGGTTCTGATTGGCTGCTCCATTCAGCCACTCTCCGATTGGCTGCTCCCCGCGCAGCGTCCTGAGGCTGCTTTTAACCCCTTACTTTCCAGTGTGGGGTGAACACCCCATCACAGACCAGAAAATTATTTTTTTTCACCGGGAAGTATCTGGGGGCGTTTCCTTGAAAACATGAACATTTCAGGTGTAGGCCTCCAAAACTTCCCGAGAGAAATAATGGCCATTTCCCCAAATCAGGCAGGGCTCTGCAGTGACACTGCCTCAGTTTCCCCACCCTACCTCTAGAGAAAGGATTGGCCCGTGCATCAGGTGTTCACCAGGGAACTAAGATCAGTTTGTTCTCTGCCACTAGACTCCTGGAGTGACCTTGGTCAAGTCACTTAGGGTTTCCCACAGAAGAGTCCATTTAAATCAGGGCCTTTTTATTCCCCAGATGCCCCGAAGGATGCGCGTGTTGAACTGCTATCAGCCTCGCCGATCCGGGAAGGGACCACGGTGGTGCTCAGCTGCTCCTGCAGGGCTCAACCGCCCGTCAGCAACTACACGTGGTACAGAAACGGCCAGCAACTCCCGGCACAAACCCAGCAGGAGCTTCGCCTCAACGAGATCCGTCCCGACGGGTCCGGTTCCTACCACTGCCAGCCTCAGAACAGAGTCGGGATGTCCGAGTCGCCGGCCATTCCAGTCGACGTACAGTGTGAGTAGCCAGGGGACCAGCAGGGGGCGCTGCGGCTGGGTGGGGTATCCAGGATCTGCACTCCAGCTTGGAGTGGCAGAGCCTGCATGAATCCTGGAGGGGCAGGAGCACTAGCCTCCCCCTGGGATCTCCTTCCACCCTCTGCAGAGGCATTGGTGTCAGTAGTGGGATCCCAGTATGTACCTCAGCATCCAGGGTGTCTGTGTATGGGTGGGAGGCTCTCCCCTTCCTGCCTCACAGAGCCCCCTACTCGGACACAGGGCCTCAATGCAGTGGAGCTGGGAGTTAACACCCGGGGATGAATCTCCCCTCTTAGAGCGATGGGCTCAGGCTCTCTGCAGACTCAGGCAGGCGTCGGCTACGCTCGGGGCAGCTCCCTCCTTTTTATTTCCTGCCTATAACCCCCCCCCCCCCCAACACCGAGATGCACCCCGACCTGGATTCTTTTCCAGATGCCCCCAAGGAGGTACGAATCACCCTCGAAAACCCCCAGCGCATCCTGGAAGGCAACGCAGTGATGCTGAAGTGCTCCATGGGCAGCAGTAACCCCCCGGTGACCAAGTACATGTGGTACAAGAATAACAGCCAGTATCAGGAGACCCATGGGAGCGTCCTGACCTTCCCTGCTACAAAGGAGCGCTCCGGTAGCTACGGCTGTGTGGCTCACAACGCGATCGGCTATGGACAGTCTGCGCCTGTCTCCGTGGATGTGCAGTGTAAGTAATCGCTTCCTGGCTTCCCAGTCGAAGGCCTCTTGGAATTTTCTGCTGCAAAATGTTGAGGGAAAAAAATCGTTTTGTTCTTCCGGCTCGACATGTTTATTCCATTGGTGCTTTCCGAATAGCAAAACAATTCAGTTCTCTCCCCATAGAACAACGGTCTTTGTCTCTCATGATTTAGCATTTTTTTGAAAAATTGTATCCATGGACGTTGGCATGATGGGCAGGTGTCTCCGCGCCCCCCCCCCTGCGGTTAGCAGCACGTGCAGGCAGGCGGTACGGAACTGGCGGCCGGCGTGCGCCCCGGTCCGATCCAGCCCCATCACTAGAGCCGTCGGGGGACCCAGACTGAATCGGGCGTTTTGCAGAAGTCCGTGGGACGCGGGCCTGGAAACCAGCAGCCAGGAGGGATTGCAGGCCCGTGGCTTCAGGAGGCGTGTTACGTCGGTGGACCCCAGACAGGGCGTGACGCTCTTGGTTCAGTTTTTCTCCTTTGACGACATCCCAGCGCGGGTGCTGGGACAATGGGGTCAGGGGCAGGAATGACGCTGTATTGAATGGCCAGTAGAACACCCAGGGGGCGCGTAGGGGAAAGCAGAATCTCTCCGACTCTCCGCAGTCCCGCTCCCTGTACGTGTTACGGGAGGCGAGAGAAATCGATCTGTGGTGGGGCTTCTTCTGCACTGGAACGGCAAATAACCAACCTCCAGCTGGGCTGGCTACGGTGCGCGGGTGATGGCTGGCGAGTTACGGAGCAAAAGGCCATTCTGGTAGTGTGGGGTGCGTGTGTAGTTGTCCTACGGGGCTGCCTAGGGAAAGCGGCTCCTATTATAGTTGCCGCCTGTCTGCCTGGGCCGCGCTCCCAGGCCCGGATGTGGTGTGACAAAGTTCCTCCTCTACCTTGGTGAGTCCTGCGCTTATTGGCGGATTTTGATCGCCTCAGAGATCTTCCCCTCTGGGAGAACCCACAGTCAAATTCCTCCTGTGTCTCATCAGGAGTTGGGAGGTTTGGGGGGAACCCGGACCCACCCTCTACTCCGGGTTCCAGCCCAGGGCCCTGTGGATTGCAGTTGTCTATAGGGTTTCCTGTAACAGCTGCGTGACAGCTACAACTCCCTGGGCTACTTCCCCACAGCCTCCGCCCAACACCTTCTTTATGCTCACTGCAGGACCTTCCTCCTGGTGGTCTGCTGACGCTTGTACTCCTCAGTCCTCCAACTCTTCTCACGCTCAACTCCTTGTGTGCCTCTTGCTCCCAGCTCCTCGCACGCACACCACAAACTGAAGGGAGCTCCTTTTTAAACCCAGGTGCCCTGATTAGCCTGCCTGTCTTAACTGATTCTAGCAGGTTCTTAATTGGCTCCAGGTGTCCTAATTAGCCTGCCTGCCTTAAATTGGTTCCAGAAAGGTCTCCTGTTACTGGCTGTTATCCTTGTACCACGTGTACGTGGTCACTGGGGGGTTACTGCTGCCCACGGAGCAGTTCAGCATCACTGCGTCACCCTTCAGGATGCGCTGGGGGTTTTCGAGGACGATTCGTACCTCCTTGGGGGGGTCTGGAAAAGAATCCAGGTCGCGGTATGTCTCGGTGTTCGGTGGCTGGGGGCAGTTCATAAGCAGGAAATACAAAGGAGGGAGCTGCCCGAGCGAGGACGAAAACCCCCAGCGCATCCTGAAGGGTGACGCAGTGACGCTGAACTGCTCCGTGGGCAGCAGTAACCCCCCAGTGACCAAGTACACGTGGTGCAAGGATAACAGCCAGTATCAGGAGACACAAGTCAAGATCCTGCTTGTTCTAGTGCAGCCCCTGCTCTGGTCACTCAGGGAACAAAAAACTATTCATCCAATGGCCAGTATATTTGCCTTCTATCAGACTTCTGTACCCCACTTGTCTGGGTCTGTCACAGTGGTTAATGCCGGGGACGGATTCCCCCCTCTCAGAGCGATGGGCTCAGGCTCTCTGCAGACTCAGGCAGGCGTCGGCTATGCTCGGGGCAGCTCCCTCCTTTGTATTTCCTGCTTATGAACTGCCCCCAGCCACCGAAGACCGAGACATACCCCGACCTGGATTCTTTTCCAGACCCCCCCAAGGAGGTACGAATCGTCCTGGAAAACCCCCAGCGCATCCTGAAGGGTGACGCAGTGATGCTGAACTGCTCCGTGGGCAGCAGTAACCCCCCGGTGACCACGTACACGTGGTACAAGGATAACAGCCAGTACCAGGAGACCCATGGGAGCGTCCTGACCTTCCCTGCTACAAAGGAGCGCTCCGGTAGCTACGGCTGTGTGGCTCACAACGCGATCGGCTATGGACAGTCTGCGCCTGTCTCCGTGGATGTGCAGTGCAAGTAATCGCTTCCTGGCTTCCCAGTCGAAGGCCTCTTGGAATTTTCTGCTGCAAAATGTTGAGGGAAAAAAATCGTTTTGTTCTTCCGGCTCGACATGTTTATTCCATTGGTGCTTTCCGAAGAGCAAAACAATTCAGTTCTCTCCCCATAGAACAACGGTCTTTGTCTCTCATGAGTTAGCATTTTTTTGAAAAATTGTATCCATGGATGTTGGCATGATGGGCAGGTGTCTCCGCGCCCCCCCCCCCTGCGGTTAGCAGCACGTGCAGGCAGGCGGTATGGAACTGGCGGCCGGCGTGCGCCCTGGTCCGATCCAGCCCCATCACTAGAGCCGTCGGGGGACCCCGACTGAATCGGGCGTTTTGCAGAAGTCCGTGGGACGCGGGCCTGGAAACCAGCAGCCAGGAGGGATTGCAGGCCCGTGGCTTCAGGAGGCGTGTTACGTCGGCGGACCCCAGACAGGGCGTGACGCTCTTGGTTCAGTTTTTCTCCTTTGACGACATCCCAGCGCGGGTGCTGGGACAATGGGGTCAGGGGCAGGAATGACGCTGTATTGAATGGCCAGTAGAACACCCAGGGGGCGCGTAGGGGAAAGCAGAATCTCTCCGACTCTCCGCAGTCCCGCTCCCTGTACGTGTTACGGGAGGCGAGAGAAATCGATCTGTGGTGGGGCTTCTTCTGCACTGGAACGGCAAATAACCAACCTCCAGCTGGGCTGGCTACGGTGCGCGGGTGATGGCTGGCGAGTTACGGAGCAAAAGGCCATTCTGGTAGTGTGGGGTGCATGTGTAGTTGTCCTACGGGGCTGCCTAGGGAAAGCGGCTCCTATTATAGTTGCCGCCTGTCTGCCTGGGCCACGCTCCCAGCCCCGGATGTGATTAATGCCGGGGACGGATTCCCCCCTCTCAGAGCGATGGGCTCAGGCTCTCTGCAGACTCAGGCAGGCGTCGGCTACGCTCGGGGCAGCTCCCTCCTTTGTATTTCCTGCTTATGAACTGCCCCCAGCCACCGAACACCGAGACATACCCCGACCTGGATTCTTTTCCAGACCCCCCCAAGGAGGTACGAATCGTCCTGGAAAACCCCCAGCGCATCCTGAAGGGTGACGCAGTGATGCTGAACTGCTCCGTGGGCAGCAGTAACCCCCCGGTGACCACGTACACGTGGTACAAGGATAACAGCCAGTACCAGGAGACCCATGGGAGCGTCCTGACCTTCCCTGCTACAAAGGAGCGCTCCGGTAGCTACGGCTGTGTGGCTCACAACGCGATCGGCTATGGACAGTCTGCGCCTGTCTCCGTGGATGTGCAGTGTAAGTAATCGCTTCCTGGCTTCCCAGTCGAAGGCCTCTTGGAATTTTCTGCTGCAAAAAGTTGAGGGGAAAAAATCGTTTTGTTCTTCCGGCTCGACATGTTTATTCCATTGGTGCTTTCCGAAGAGCAAAACAATTCAGTTCTCTCCCCATAGAACAACGGTCTTTGTCTCTCATGAGTTAGCATTTTTTTGAAAAATTGTATCCATGGATGTTGGCATGATGGGCAGGTGTCTCCGCGCCCCCCCCCCCTGCGGTTAGCAGCACGTGCAGGCAGGCGGTATGGAACTGGCGGCCGGCGTGCGCCCTGGTCCGATCCAGCCCCATCACTAGAGCCGTCGGGGGACCCCGACTGAATCGGGCGTTTTGCAGAAGTCCGTGGGACGCGGGCCTGGAAACCAGCAGCCAGGAGGGATTGCAGGCCCGTGGCTTCAGGAGGCGTGTTACGTCGGCGGACCCCAGACAGGGCGTGACGCTCTTGGTTCAGTTTTTCTCCTTTGACGACATCCCAGCGCGGGTGCTGGGACAATGGAGTCAGGGGCAGGAATGACGCTGTATTGAATGGTCAGTAGAACACCCAGGGGGCGCGTAGGGGAAAGCAGAATCTCTCCGACTCTCCGCAGTCCCGCTCCCTGTACGTGTTACGGGAGGCGAGAGAAATCGATCTGTGGTGGGGCTTCTTCTGCTTTCGAACGGCAAATAACCAACCTCCAGCTGGGCTGGCTACGGTGCGCGGGTGATGGCTGGCGAGTTACGGAGCAAAAGGCCATTCTGGTAGTGTGGGGTGCGTGTGTAGTTGTCCTACGGGGCTGCCTAGGGAAAGCGGCTCCTATTATAGTGGCCGCCTGTCGGATTTCAGGGGTTGCGATCGAAAATCCGGCTGGAGTCTCCGGCGAGGAAAAAAATTTGTGGCTTGTGCAAGTAAATAGTTTAAAGCCAGCAAGAGGAATTCTGTAGCACAGAATGGGGAGCGAATCGATTTCCCTCCCCTCCCCTCTCCACTTAGGCTACACCCAGGTGTGACGGTGCTGCCCGTAGGAGCCCTCTGAGGTCACTCAATCAGGGTGAACTGCACACAGAACGGGGCAAACAAACCCCAAACACTGGGGGATATTCCAATACTGAGATTTACCAGCCAGCACAAAACAGCTTCTATAGCACCTCACTGGTTACTCAGACGTCCAAACAATGCAGTTCCCTTAAAGTGCCCAGCCTCCAGCCAGACACACACTGTCAGGTATGATGATGATTACTGAAAATCTTAATTCATCATATACAAGAAAAGGTTCTTCCAATCCCAAAGGATCAGCCCCAGACCCAGGTCAAATAATAACTTAGATCTTACCCCCAATACCCGCTTCCCGTCAATTCTTATTAACTAAACTAAAATGTATTAAAAAAGAAAAGAGAGGAAGTATTGGTTAAAAGATCGATATACAGACAGACTTGAATTCCATTCTTAAGGTTCAGATACATCGCAGAGATGAGCTTGTAGTTGCCAAAAGTCCTTTTAGAACTAGTCCATAGGTTATAGTCCAATGTCCATATTCAGAGTGACTCCAGTCAGTGACTGGGGAT